>JADWQK010000617.1:0-624544 GCA_017933935.1 Sesamia nonagrioides | reverse complement strand
GCCTTCCTGAACAATGGGCTATTCAACCCAAAAAGATTATTTCAAATCGGACCAGTATTTCCTGAGATTAGCTCGTTCAAAAAAACAGACTCTTCAACTTTATATATTAGTATAGATGTACGAATAAAATGTAAAATAATTATCTAACTTTATCTAAAATCTCAACCTACAATTATCCTTTTCCCGGAATTTTACATTCCTCTCATTATTGTTAAAACCAAAATTTTTGAAGGTTTATTTTTTTTTTAAATTTATTTCCCTGATTTTTCTTTACGTTTTTATTTATTTATAATTATCTACAATTGTTATACTGTAACTTAATAATAGTACAAACAAGACACAACCATAGTGTACGGATGACAGCAGGTCAAGCTGAAACTGTCAAATATTCCCAATCAACTATAAGCCTTAATACTTTTGACATAAAGTCTAAGATCTAATAAAGAAATTTGACAGATTGTGGAAGCTTGATGTGCTGTATGATGCGATAGACACAGCATCCAAAAATAAAATCCTTACGTACCTAATTAAAAAGTGGCAAATACTTAGTGTAGAAATAACTTAGTATATAAAATAATTATATAAAGTAGCCAATAGTCGTCCACCCGTCATGACTTACGGACCCGAGACGTGGACACTAACGGTCACACTAGTCCATAAGTTTAAAGCCGCTCAGCGAGCTACGAAGCGGGCTATGTTGGGCGTCCCTCTGAAGGACTGCATCAGAAATGAGGTGATCCGACAGGGGACCAGAGTCACCGACATAGCTGAGAGGATTAGCAAGCTGAAGTGGCAATGGGCTGGTCACATATGCCGCAGGCCGACAACCGTTGGGGTAAATGAGTCCTCGAGTGGAGACCGCGTCTCGGCAAACGTAGCGTAGGACGCCCTTGGGCGAGATGGAGCGACGACATCAAAAAGGTGGCTGGTAGTGGCTGGCGGAGAACTGCTCAGAATCGAGCTTGTTGGCGTGCCATAGAAGAGGCCTATGTCCAGCAGTGGACGTTTAGAGGCTGATGATGATGATGAATAGTCGTGGTGGCCTAGTGGGTAAAACACCAGCCTCTCAAGTATGAGTGTGCGGTTTCGATTCCAGGTCAGGTAAGTACCAATGTAACTTTTCTGTATATCCTTTTAAGTATATCTTGTACAGTGTACACCAATGCCTAATTACAAGGTAAAGGAAAACATCTTTAGGAAACCTGGACTTTAAGTAAGAAATCGCCCACCCGCATTGAGCAAGCGTGATGATTACACTCAATCCTTCTCTGTATGAGAGGAGACCTGTGCCCAGCAGTGGGATGATAAAAAGTTGATAATGATATAAAATAGGATAGTAACTAATGGACAGTTTATTAGAAAGACGCGCGCCTTTTGGCCCACTTAGAAGTTTAGCGTTTTATAATTTGGAATTTATTAATTGTTATTAATTATGTTTCCCACAACCGTTGGGGTAAACGAGTCTTCGAGTGGAGACCGCGTCTCGGCAAACGTAGCGTGGGACGCACTTGGGCGAGTTGGAGCGACGACATCAAAAAGGTGGCTGGTAGTGGCTGGCGGAGAACTGCTCAGGATCGAGCTTGTTGGCGTGCCATGAAGGAGACCTATGTCCAGCAGTGGACGAGTAGAGGCTGATGATAATGTTGTTTCAGTATACCATAAAGCCAGTTAAGCCAAAGACCAAATAATACCAACTGATATTTTTTTTCCACTTGGAGCTTGAACTTTTGAAATGTTTAAGAAAAAATATCAATTGCAAACACAAATTAAAGAGCCTGTAAATTCCGGAGATGCACCAATTGTATACTGAGACAGTTTTGCGGAATGGCGCAAAGGGGTTTTGACTATTCAAATCTAAAATCGGAGTTATGTTTTCAGGAAGGGTGACGGGGAACTCGGCGCCGGACGGTTGCTTGCAGACCATCAATTTCATTAATGGGGTGCATTAAGGTAGCCAGTGAAGCATTTGCGGTCAGTGTCAAATTATATATTGATTAAAATATGAATCGCGCCCGTACTAAGTCATCATCTCAGCATTAATCCCAGTCGCATCCGAAGTTTCTTTTAGTTTTGGAGTCTGGGGTCCCCTTTACCAGTCTAACTGCTGATTTTTGGCTAAACTTCGATATTTACAACGAAGCAACTGCCGTCTGACCTCCACAACCCAAAGGCGATATCGAAGTATCCAAGTTAAAACCAATTGTTGAACTTTTGAGGGCTCCAACAACTCGTAACGACTGCCATTAGATGTTCGTATGGCAGCCGGGACCAACGGCTTAACGTGGTTTCCGAGGCACGACCCGACCAGTGCAATATTCATATTCATGCATACAATTTTTTTTTGCATATTATAAACCAGCGCTTGACCGCAATCCTGCCTGATGGTAAGCAGTGACGCAATCGTTGATGGTAAAGCGCACTAGTTTATTAAGAGCCTATTCACTCTAGCCTTGAAGACACTCAAATTGTAGTCCGACGGAAACACCGCCGCTGGCAAATTGTTCCAGTCCCTCGATGTACGCGGTATAAAGGAGGAGGCGAAACACTTCGTCCGGATCGTAGTGGTGTTAACAACGTAAGGGTGGAAACCAGCTGTACGACGGGTCGTCCGCTGGTGGAACGGAGATGGGGGAATTAAATCATGCGATTCCCTCGCACACTCCCCGAAATGCATCCTATAGAACACCGAAAGGCTGGCTACTCTACGCCTGTGCTCTAGGCTTTGGAGACCAACTCGAGTTAGATCAGCCCCCTGATCGGCGAACACATTTTTGTCAAATGATTGCGACTAGTTGGGATCGTTTGGACCGAAAGGACCAATGGGCGGTCCGAACGATCCCAACTGATGCCAACTAGTCGCAATCATTTGACAAAAATGTGTTCGCCGATTAGGGGGCAGGGTCACCAATCAGCCTCTTTGCACGTCTCTCCACTGAATCCAAAGTGGCCAGGTGACACTTGGCAGCACCAGCCCAAATGTGGCTGCAGTACTCCACACACGAACGGACCTGTGCTTTGTATAACATTAGAAGCTGCCCAGGTGTGAAGTACTGCCGGACCTTTGCGATAACGCCAAGTTTCCTGGCAGCCACCTTGGCCTTTGACTCAATGAACCGCCCAAAGTTAAGGTTCGAGGAAATCTCAACTCCCAAAAGCTGAAGGCGGTCGGAACACTCCAAGGACACATTTCGAAAAGTAGGAGCCAAGGTGAACGGGCTCCTTTTGGCGGTGAAAAGACACGCCTGTGTTTTGACTGCATTTAATGCTACAAGATTGGCATTGCCCCATTCGGAGACTGCCTGCAGTGCAACACTCGCTCGCTCAACCATGGCCTCTCTTTCGGACCGGATTGCACTGTGCGAGGATCGAACTCGCGCCTCCTTGTGCAGCGGCCGCGTTCGCTACCACTACGCCACGGGGCTGTCGCGGCCGTACTAAGTATTAGAATAATACTCATTAAAATCTCAGTAGAATTTTCTGAGTCAATATAACACTATTGATATTATTTTAGCACATTGAATAGGGTTGTATGAACTTAGAGGGTAAAAAAGGGTCAGAGAGAAAAAATGATACGACGAAGTGAGTAAGATAATCATAAGGATGGGTTCCAGATCTCACACTATGATTAGGTTTTCATTGGGCTAGCTTTTATTTAAATATATGGTTCGTTCATATGGTTTCATGAGAAATAGTTTCTTCAAGATAACCTGATATTAATGGGAAGTAAAAATTTTAATGTCCTGGTCTACACTGGTAGTTCCCCCTTATGATACAACAAGCTTTGTTTCGAAAATTGCCCACGAGAATAATTTTGAAAGGAGGTATTCGCAACGTCCGACCTGTGGCCTGGCACCAACTTTTTTAATAAATAGTGGAACTTCGGTGCCGACAATAAATGGAAAGAAGTTCACTACTATTCAAAGAATTGCTTTATGGCTAACAATCTTTGAATAATTGATTTCCTGCGACTTTAAATTCTCTTCGGCATTATTAAATCAGGGCAGGTATTCTTATTAAAAAATTCCATCGCGTTTTACCTTCCCATAGTTGTAGCTTCTTGTTAAGTACATTATGTAAAGTTCTCTATTTTTATATAAACCAGATTATCACCTCGCTTGCAAAATGCGTTTAGTTCACGTAACATTATTTAAATAAAGAAATCCGGAGTGAAAAAGTTAAGGGAAGTCTTCACGTTCGCATGCATCGCGTGCCTCGATACACCAGCGCGTACAAAACTTTAGCACTTTGCAAAATGCAAAAGAACTTCATAACATTCACTATAGAACCAGCCACGCCGTCATGTCTTTATGCAGTCTCTTTTTATAGACAAATTAATGGTCCAAACTAACATTCGCTAGTCATCACTAATTCTGCAAACAGTGTCGTTCGATCAATAAAGCGACACCAGAGTTTCGAGTTGCAGTTTTCGAGAATTAGAGCAAATAAGATAGAGGTAGTAAATTTATTTTGCCGGAGGGTATGTACGTTGTTGTGAATTTTGCACGGGACGGTGCATTATGCGGCGCACGTAGCCCGCTGTCTGCACGCGGGTGCGAGAGCGGGCGCGGCTGCGGATAGCACAATATTCATTCGGCAGTCGTCCCGCCCACGTTCTATCACCGATGCTCATTTATTATTTAAAAGCTCGCTTCACTGAAACAGTCTTAAGTGAAGCTAACTTCTCTGAGCGTTCCCTTTATGACAAATCAATACTAGACACATACGATACGGAAACTTTGAGATAACAATTTGCAGACTATGATCAAACTCAGCTAAAAACTCCGACTGAAAATGTTTAATCCGAAAAGCAATCTCCAAAGAGGCAATAGGAAGAGGATTCCGTGCATATTTATTGCCGGTCTCTAAACCGTTTCTCGGGTAATTCGGTACAAGCAAAGCGACATTATTTTTGTAGTAATTTCAGCGAATGTCCTTTAAAATATTCAGAGCGCTGTAGCTGAGCCCATTAACGTGCCCGGGCGCAATTTGGAACGGGGACTCGTCCGCAAATGGCGGCGATATCATTAACTTGACCCCCGCAACTATCCGTCGCCCCGCAAGTTTTTCCCAATATTACACAGGAGAGGTATTCGCGACGAAGCGACACCACATACATACCCCACAACATTTGTTTACCTTTTATTTGTGGCTTAAGTCTCTAACTCTAGGTAAGGTACTTAATTTAGAGAGTCAACTGACATTGCTAATGCTGGAAAGCGTTTCTTCGATTTAAAAAGGGTTCACATTATCTTTTTTAATTGCTTTTAATTATGAAAGCTATTAGCTATAAATACGATACATTGGTGTGTGTAATATAATAATGGATTATGCGTATGCCTACAATGTAAACACGGACCTTTGGCATTTAGAGACAGCTGCCCACTTCTGTGTACCGTATGAATGTCAAACGTGATACAGTTTGTGTTCAACTGTTCTGAGAAGTACTTAGGTGTCTAGTTAAATGTCAGTTCCTCTCTAAAATTCTATCTAAAGTGGTTGATTACATTGACGAAACTTACCGGTATTTGAAATAATATAAATGTTCTCATATACTAGCTACTAGCTGACTGGACTTCGTACCGCCTCATAATCAATAAATGAGAAACATTCAATCTGTTCTCGAAATGTCATCAAAAAGCCGCTCCTTATAAATTATAAGTAAGAACCTTTGGGAAAATGACTTATCTTATTTTTCGTATATTTTCTAATGTTTTCATAATTAATCTGCTATTCTGCTGTTCAGGGCGGAGATGTATCCAACAACTCAAAGATCGTAAAAATCGGGCCTGCCGTTCTTCAGTTATAATTTTATGAATAGTGTAACTAACCTGACTTTATTTTACTAACACAACTAAAACAACGGTTTCAGAATAACCACAACAATATTTCTACAGCGTTCCGAAACAAAAAATTAATAATGGCTTATCAAAGCTGCCCTTGCCGTTCCCTTATAGAATACTTACGCGTCAGGGAAGATTTTCACAAGCAAACGGAAACTTCCCCTGCCTCCCGTCTACACAAAATATGTGGTGTGATACGGAGATAGGTGTACGGAATTCCTAACTAAACTTGTGTGAGGGGATTTCTCAGCTAAAGAAATAACGGTGAAAACTCACTAGCTCGAGCCGCGGACTCCGAGGCTGCGATCAAAGAGTAAAGCGAAGATGCGATATGTATTTTTTGTCCTTTGCTGTTTCAGAGAGTATTATTTTCTTAGGAGTGTGTAACTGTGCGTTCTAAGCAATGGAAATGGATGAGTAGTTTTTGCAGTAATAGTTTTAATAGGGCGGGATGAGCTAGACACTCCTTTGATAAAGACTGGTCCTTTGCAGCTCTGGACTGGGAGAAGTGGAAAGAGAGTACAGCGGCTTTTCCCCAATAATGGAACATTTATGGCAAAAAAGTTTCATTATTGTCTATTCTGTATTTTGTTTTCCATAAGGTAAGATTGATAATTCTTGAAAATTATATTTTGAAAGACTTTCGGGAATGACCTTCCTACTCGCGTAGGAGACTTCTTTAGAAAAGAAAGGAATTTTGAAAGGAATTTAAAAAAAATGACAGAGTGTGCAGATTTCTAGAGCACGATGTCATAATACGGTATATTAGTGAACAAAAGAATCGTCACTTTGTGTAGATATCTCGACCTATTCTTTGTGTAGATAGGTCATGCTACACGGCTGAAGATTTAGCACCATTATTTCGGCTTTGAATTAAAATTATTGGAAATAAGCAGAAAAGATTTGATTTTTTGTGCATATAAACTCAAAACATCTTTCACTTTATACAAATCTACATTATTAGTGCGTAACACAGGCCGTTTCTTCAATATAGCTATTGTGGTGTCTCATGACTTCCACTCGAATGAGATCGTGTACAGAAGTTAGTACAGCTACGACAGTTATGCGAAAGAATTTTATGACGCCATATTTTAGTAGAGCGGTGGCACGATGGAGCGCAGCATTCTGGGTGTTAAAAGACAGGAACAACACGTTGCATTCCAAGAGGCACCGGGTTCGATCCCCGGCCAGGTCATGATGGAAAATGATATTTTCCTGATTGGCCAGGGTCTTGGATGTTTATCTATATATGTATCTATTATAAATATAGTATCTTTGAGTTAGTATCCCATAACACAAGTCTCGAACTTACGAAGTTGGGGGCTAGCCCAATCTGTTTGACTGTTTGATTTGTCAAAAAAAAAAAAAACAAACAAAACAAAACAAAAACAGAAACAAAACGACCGGCCTAGAGAGATACGGTAAGACGATCTGGACGTATACCGCGAGGACTGGTTCCACTTGGTACGAGAAAAGAATTATTTTTTTTTGAGGGGTGCCTTTGCCCTGCAAGGGGAGAGCATAGACTAATAAAAGAAAATCGTTAATAGTTTTTGTTTTGTTAGAATATTGTACGGCGAAGCAGGTCAAGCTACCCTTAACTGCCAAATATTCCCAATCACCCTTGAGCTATAATTCTTTAGAGATAAAGTTGAAAATCCAATAAAGAAATCTGACAGATTGTAGATAGTAGCTTGATGTGTTGTTGTCTGTACTTTAATTTTAAGTTTGTTAGTTTATTTAGCATAATACGTATGCAAAAAAAATGTCATGAACTTGTATGTATTGTCATCCTCAAGAATAAATTATATATCTACTAAAAAATACCTACGTACCAGTGGCGAAGGGTGAAATTTTGACAAAGGGAAGCCGGTCCAAAAAAATAAACACTTAAACACTTACCTACTGCAGGATATCTTGGAGGAGGTCTTCAGATAAGAATAGTATTAAAAGCCCCACCTTCACCATACAAAAAAGGACTGATGATTTGATAACAGTGTCTTTCAAGTATGATAAAAGCGGCAGCAAAAGAAAAAAAAAGCCTTTTTCGACGTGCATCTCCATACCACACATGCATGCTTGTTAGTAAGTACTAAGTTAAGTACCTATTGTTAGGGAATAAGAGTCAAGAAAAAATAAAATAAAAAATTACAAAAATAATAGTGTTAAAAACCGAACCACACAAACACCGATCCAAAACCAACAAAAATATTAAGCAAAAATAAAGCAAATTATACACAATCACAACGTTATTTATATTGTAATGCAATGCGTCTGTTTTTTTTTAACAAAATGAGCTAAAATGATGTTATAAAAATTCGGATTACTTTTCATTTTATTAAGCAAATTTTTTTTAATTGACATGATAGCCAAATCGGACAATCTCTGCTCTTTTTGGCAGTTTCGCACATATGTGTGAATGCGTTTTAAAGCAGAAAATGACCGCTCAGCTGAAGCTACTGAAATGGGGAGGGTCAGAATTAAACTGCAAAGAGTCGAAACTTGAGAAAATGCGTCTTTCAAAGACGTATTCTGGAGCTGTAAAAAAAGCTCATAGGTGTCCAATTTATTTAACGACGCTGACGTAAGACTTTATGTTCATTCAGCAGGTAGTCAGTTGAGCAGCACTCTATATGAATTAAAGCCATAATAACAAACAAAATACACAGTATTTAACCAAATCTGCGATTAAATTACGTTACAGAATCAGTCACAGTTTAAATACCACAAATATTAAAATATAACAAACGAAAAACACGAAAAACGAACACATGTCACATACTAACAATAATTTATTTTCAACCAAACGAAATGGAACACGAAAATATGCCAAAATAAAAAGAATATGACTTGCGAAGGATTTCATTATAACGTTTCTTTGTCTCATTCTAATAGAGGAGAGGAGAGAACTGCAAGCCGGTCGGCAGTAGCCTATCTTTTCTCAAAAATTACGGACGGTTAGCGATCATTAGAAAGAGATGTCTGACACGCTCTGTCTCTTTTCGCCTCATAGTAAAACGTTGGCCGAGATAAGCTGTAATTCGTCGAGTTACCTTTAATGTAATTTAGGTACGAAAAATTTAAGCGCTGATTAATTTACGACTATAAAATGAAATGTGATACTTAGGGTATTGCTAAGAATTACTATTGCTATTGTAAATCGCGCAGGCATTTGATTAATAATACTTTGTTAATGAAATAGAATGTAAATACTTTTGTATGAATATGGAACTGATTTTTGAAAGGTAACCCGGTGGGAATCGGCTTGTATGGACTCTTCGCCACTGCTACGTACTAAGTTTTTGTTCTTAATAATGTAAAATGACTGACCCTAAACGAGTAGTCAAAAGAAATGGCAGGTTTTCTTACAGAACAAATTATAAGTCGCCCAGTAAGGTACCGTGTAAATTTAAATTTTCAAACTTTTACTTTAAAATGAGCTCGCTCTATTAGAAACGCGGAATGACTGCATAAAATTCCACCCGTGACCAGTTATAACACTGGACCATGCACATAAAAATACGAACTGACAACTTTTACATTTTCATTTTAACCGTAGGTATGCCGACAAGAAAGTATATCGCTTATATGGAAAAGTAAAGGAATTAAATTATGATAATATCTACTTACCCACATATTGTTTGTAATGTTTTTTCGTAACATTGTATTTCCTCGGTAGATTAATTTTACGGCAGTTAAACAGGAATCGCTGAAGCTTTTCTAATGACTTTGAAATGTTTTGAGGAACTTATGGAATTGATGTTTTAAAGTTTTTTATTTTATACTAGCTTCCGTCTGCGACTTGGTTCGTGTGTAGGCATTTATTATGCTCGGCTCCTAATGGTCGCAGCGTGATGATATATAGCGATACAAGCGGCGCAAAGTTCTAGACCCAGTTATCTAAAAAAAAGTTGTTTTATTGAAAAAAGAGACTAAATATTTAAACAGAGGAGGTTCAGCATCATGTACTGAATCCATGGTAAGGAGATGTATGACCTTGCTACGCTGTATTATTTTTCATCAATTAATCAACACACACCATACATGCAGCCACTATACAGAGTCGGCTCCAGTCATTTGACAAATTGCAGCATCATTCCGATTTACCACACAATTAGTTCTAGCACGTTACCATTACCGCATTTGCGTCCAACAAATATTTAAATGTATGTACTAAAATATGATACAATTCGGAGTAGGAATTAGTACTGGGTAATAATAATTATTTAGATGGGACAGCAATAAGAATACCGAAGTGAACTAATATAGGTACTGAAAACTAAAATGCATATCAAATTTTATGTTATACTAGCTGCGCCACATGGTTTCGCCCGCTTTTTTATATATGCCGCCTCCTATTGGTCGCAGGGTGATGTTATATAGCGTAAAGCCTTCCTGGGTTAATGGGCTATCAAACGCAAAAAGAATTTTTCAAATCGGACCTGTGGTTCCTGAGATTAGCGCGTTCAAACAAACACTTCAGCTTTATATATTAGTATAGATATAGATATGGAAGAAAAAAATCTGAGAAATTTTCTTTTACCTTTAATCTACTGCTTGCAAAAAATTTGGAAAAAATTACATACCCCAGGCTGACCTGGGGGTGTCTTAAAAATCTGGGGCATCATGTATCTGAATACATGATGCCCCAGATTTTTAAGAGTCTAACGACAGGTCGTCTTATACCAGAGGTCTGACAAACAGTCTTACCTTACTACCAGTTTCTTGGTAACACGACACAAAGGATATCGTGTAACTTAAGAGTTACACGATATCCTTTGTGTCGTGTTACCAAGAAACTGGTTTATGCAGGCTAGTTAGACAGTTGCTCCATATCATGATATTCAGCAAGATCCGGTTAGACTGGAAGCTGACCCCAACATAATTTAAAAAATGATAGGCTGATTTTCTCTGTGGTAGGCCATAATATCGGCTGCCGGCAGAAGTTACCACCCCAGACAAAGTCTTGCCGCCAAGCGATTCGCCGTGCTTCGGCATGATGTCTGGTGAAGCCGTACGGAGGACGGGTTTGAGCAGTTGTGTTGCGATGTGTGCCAGGTACGATGTTAATGTGTCGGGAGTTTGATCGTGGAGGGTCTCTAGATTAATATCCCTTTGGCGCAGCATTGTTGGTCGTGTTGTTGGTTGGTTTTACCATTGCATCACCTCGCTCAACTGCCGTCTTCCTTCCTACTCACTAAGATTTTTAAGTGAATAGGCTTAATAAGCTTGTGCGCTTTACCATCAAAGATTGCATCACTGGTTATCATCAGGCGGAATTGCAGTCAATCACTAGTTTATAATTATTAAAAAAAAGATAGATTTTATGATTTTAGTAAAGAATCTACCCTATTAAGATGTGTGTAGTCAATAAAATTCCTTGGACAGTCATTATGATTGGTGGATTCCAGACTGCAACGATGGTAGACCGCCCCCACAATGTATATATCTTTCACCCCTACTTAACCGTTGTAAGAAGAAATTGTATTTACCAGCGGCGCTCGTGGTCTTAATGTGAAAATATGGTTCACTACAAGGAGTCTTCCGTTTAATTTGCATTAGTCTGTTCAACGTTTATATAATAATTTCTAGTAACTGCATGACGCGGCTCTTCATTGTAAACTTACTAAAGATTAATGTAATGATGATTTTATAACTTTTTTTCTCTTAGAATTCGTTCATTCCAGTCACTTTTAGTATGTTTCCTCGAAATAGATACCTACACTTACTACAGATTCTAATAAAATATGCAATTTAGTTCACTATCCAATATAAAGTCTATGTGTATTCAAAATATAATTGCGTACAGATTAGTGGCTAGTGTTCCTTCCTGAAATATCCCCACAGGTATCGGGTCATCCTGTTATTAAGAGGTAAAATTAAAGTTATATTTCAAACCCCCGATCCTCAGGTATGGGTTAATCACATTCTCCCACGCGCTGTAACAAGTTTAACACTTGCCTGAAAACACAATCTCGAGTTTTCAAGGATCCAGGTGAATCGACGTAACGGGTCGTGAGCTTAGAACTCTAAAGCACGTTATATATTAGTCTGAACAGTTTAAAGTTACTTGTGGGCTCGCAAATAAGCGAGGGGTCCCGTTCGCAAGTTGGTTCGCCCGCACTAAATTACAGATTGTCAACTCGACTCAAGTAACCTGTTGACACTACGTTAAGTCACGATTTGAGAGCCCTGTTTGTTGTGGACACAACTTGTATCACCGCCTTCATAACAACGGGATATCCTTAGTCATATTGGAACAGCTTTTAACGATGTCCCGAACCTTGATAGAATGTACTCTACCCAATAAGTGGACCGTTTTTCAAATATGGACTCAAAACATCAAATTGGATGTCCGAATATAATACGATTAAAATTTTATCTGATGATAATATTGTTGTATTCTGGAAATGTGAACTCTGTTTGTATCGCTATCGAAAACCATTCTGTAAGAGAGAAGTATCGTGATACATGCATATAATTTCGAGAAAGTCTGCATCCTCATGTCATTCCGTCGGCTGGGACTACCCTGGCGCGCCGGTGGATGCCAGTTTAGTTCGAAATTTCATTCTTCTCGAACACATATCTCGACTTCGTCCGGAAATCTACTTTACATTTCTCATCCTAATGGCCATTGAGAGAAAATTGGAAAAGAAGTTTTCGCGTTTCTATTCTAAGAATCAGGTTCAATAGAAACGTTTCAGGAAAGTATCAATGCGATTTCAGATAAATAGACAACAGACAAGAGAACAATGCGTGTGGAAGCGGCGGAATACGCGGCGTATCGAGACAAGATCAAATCGATGTACGATATTTATTTTTATTCAAACGTCCTTTTGGTTTCCCATTGGATATTAATGCGACAATTTATTTAAATGCTGCGGTACGGTAAAGTGCAGTCCAAATGACAGAGGTGTTTACAATATAATTTTGTTCTTTAGCTGTGCAAAATACAATTTCCATTATCAAGTCTGGTTTTTGGAAAGACTCAGAGTTATTAATGCATATAATTGGGTAGCAACCACAGGTAAAATAAAGAATAGTAGGGTTTGCAATGTTTTCCTGGAATGTGTGGTGCGGGCCGAGAGGAGGGTTGTAATGTGTGGCAAACACCCTCCTGAGGGTTCAACCTCATGTCTGATGCCTATGGTGCCGATGACCCCTATCGATTCGCCCATTTATACCGACTCGAGTAATTGCAAATTGCGTAAAAATACTTGTGCAGTACGAGGTTCCTCAATATTCACGACTATTTCTTGGAAATCTCGAACCGCTCTAACTCGATACATAAATATAGGATGGTAAATTATATTAAAAGAACAATGTACCTTCGGCCTTTTTAGGAAGCAATTAATAACTTTGTATTTTTCCTAATTTATTAATTAATATTTATACTACTAAGTAGGTTATAATAATATATCCTGTAGGAAATCTTAAGTATAACAACCTTTTACCCAACATAAAATAATTTATAGTTTAATTGGAGTATTCTATATGTTGGACTTTGAATTGATTTTTGAGCTTAAGTATAGCTCCATTTTCAGTTAGCACTAAGTAAGTACTTTTACCATTTTTTTCCAAAAGCACTAGCTTCTCAAGTAATCGAAGGTATACGGAAAACGGTCCACTGGGGAGTTCTCACCGCCTCTTCGCGAGGTTCACGGTAGTGGTTTCCAATTCGCGGTCCGCACACTCCCGTCTTTAATTTACTGCGGTGCTAACCACGCGGCCCGCAGTTTGTATTCATTACCCACCTTAGTACCACCTCGCTGCAAGATTTAATGCTTCCAACAATCAATGCACTCATTTGCCACAATTCAAACATTTATTTAATTTATTTTCGCCACGTAGTCTTTCTGAGCTTGCATAATGCTTCAGTTATCTCCAGGGTTCTTGAAATTAATAGGTGGTTATTTATCATGAGAATTCATGAAGCTTTTATGTTTTTCTATATACTCCGCATTAAATGTTTATAGTCATCTTTTCTCATGATACCACTCCCTTCAACTGAACAGCCAAGTTTTTCTAAGACTATAAATCTAAGAAAATTGGAATTATGATGTTGTTATAAACAACTACTATCGTAACTTTCCAGAGATAAACAAGCAACAAAAGTTCTAATAACAGCGTTGAACTCCATGTAAAGATGCTATAAATTATACTGACAAGCTGACTGGTGTTCGTACTGTAGTCGGCAAGCAAATTAGGTGGTCCAGAGTAAACGAGTTATGGCGAAGTTGTGGGCACCGGCCCCGCACTGGGACAGGCCAGAAACTAGGACCAAATGTTCGCGATGCCAGCCTAGCGTTAACTGGAGTAAAGTAGCATTAACTACTGACTCAGCAATCAAGTGCGTTTAGCTTGCCAGTTGCTACTTGATTAATAACTGTATCTGTTGCTAGTTTGTAACTAAGACTAGTAGCTTTATTAAGAGTTCGTGCCTTGATTTACGTGGGTTAAACTTTAAATAGTTTGAGAGTTAGGTACTGGCAAGAATTGCTTGTTATTAACAAGCGAACAAACATAGGTATACTGTCTTAAAAATTTTTGGTTGAAAACACATCAACCTTTGGGAATAAACTCCGTCAAATGATACAACGCAGACATTCGGCGAAATTCAATGACCGAATTTTCCTCATGCATTATCTGATATAGGAAAAAACACTTTCTGTGGATTCGCGAGGCAGGAGAAACATTTCAGATCCACCCTGTGGCGTGCCGCTAACGCTCCTTATAAATACTGCTAAGCCCCTGGCTTTTGTGGCTAATCTTTCGCGTGAAGATCGCCATTATACCGCTATTTATTATTTTTCCCCGTATTTTTCTTTTTCTAAAGTCAAGTCGAAACGTGCTTGATATTCTTGAAGGATTTTTACGCTACTCATTCCTCGCGAAGTGCTGCTGAAAGAATTAAATATGCCCCTTTCAGTGGCGTGCTCTCCGCAATGAAGTATTTCATACGGTTTTGAATTTTAAATTATGTTAATTTAGACGCGGAATTCTAACCGGCCGACGAGTTTACCAAATTTTATTTGCATTTGATAATATTTACAATATTTTAAGTCTGTCTGGTTCGGGTAATGGGTTGTGGATATATCATTAATGCTGCTATATGTTATATTTTGAATGAAATTTAGAACTGTTTTCTTTAAGGCAAAACTAACTTCCACATCACATTGGCTAAAGGAATAAATTGATTTTCCAGAAGTAAAATCAAGATTACCTATAAGATAAATGAGGAAGGTATCTGCGTTCAATTAGTGGTGAAAATCACCACTAAGACAGTGTGTGATTGCAGGGTCGCCCTTCTTCAACAGAAACAAATTAACGACGACAAATTGTTACAACTTAGTCTGAACAAACCTACTCAAGAAAACACTTATTGCTGGAAAACAATATTGCGAAGTGGCGACATTTTCATTACGGTAGAAAAGACCCCATATGCACGTACATTTTGATTACCTTCCGTGAGTAAGAACAAAAGCTGCGTTAAATGAAGCAGTATGTGTCTGTAGGCAGGCTCGGTGTCGTAACCGACTAAGTTATGACAAAGTGTAGCGCGGTGGAGGCTTCGAACGGCCCGCCGCCGCCGCCGCCCGCGCCGAGCCTGCTCGCTGCCTGCTAGAGCGCAGAACTCTTAAATTAGCGCGAACTTAGACCACTTAGCTTCTTCAAGTTTTGTTTGTAGACGCCATAAATATTGTATGTAACGAACGCGATACAATACCAGCCGTCGACTGCTCGCTGCATTGTTCGTGAATCAAAGCAGCCTTTGTTGCTTAACAGTTCACTCGAATTTTCTCGTTGTTCGCTTTACTTTATCGGAGGAAGCGATGAAAAACTACCACAAATCCCAGTGAAATGCTTTTCGATTTGATTCTGTTTGATCACGAAGTTCCGTCGTTAAAATGGAGTTTGTGAAAGCGTTTTTAATCCTTCGGAAATTTAGGCATCTGAATGATTTTGACATATTACTTCCTTGTAGTTGAAATATTCATGAAGCTACTTAAGTATTCAGGAATCATAATTGATTCAGTATCCCTGAAGCTGTATTTGGATAACGCATCGGAATTGCAATAGGAGTGAGTAGTCGTATTGAATGGTTGCGGATGGCCAATAATTCGATTTCGCGGTTATTTTAGCTCATGTAGGCTGCGTGTGACGCAGGTGGCCGTTCCAACTATAATGATACAACTGAACAATTCAATGTGCACAGACAAGTTGTATTGTCTAGTTAACATAAAATATATTGTTTGTATTAACAGCTTGGGATAATACTTAGAATTTCCTCTAGTCCATTTCCTAAACAGTCCTATTGAGGTAAAATAAAAATTTGAAGGAGGGGTCCAAATTGTAATGCAAATGTCTGCTTATGTATTCGTCTTTTTAAATTGGTTTTACTTCGGAAATGGAAATTATTGTCTAACTTTTGAGTAAAGACAAGACAAATCTTTGTTAGTCGAATGAGGTCTTATTTAATTTGAATAGGTTAGCTATTGACGGCGGGTTTTTTCAAGAATGAGGAAGAACTTTTCTTTTTTTTTTCTTTAGTCTGTTGATCGAGTAATGAAAGAAAAATGGACTCATGTCCTCGAAGGTTGCACGAGTGACTTTTAGAAACAGAATTCATTTCATCAACCGGTTTTCTCTGTTTCATTATTCTATCACAATATTATGACAAAGGGATGTTTCAATTAATCATCATAATTAAACCTGTTAGTTTATTAAGGTTGCCGGCGTAATGGCCCGTAGTAAGTACCTAATAATGATTAGGATCTTATTGTTAGCCTTCATCTCCTTCATACTGATACGAAGACAGTTTGTTCAAGTAATAGGTACCTACATAGTAGTATTTAAAATGCAATAACTACATGTTATTAAAACATCAACATTATAAAGTCAGTTACACATAACACGAGTTTGACCTTTTCCTGACACATTACACGATCATATTGCATAACACCTATTGTTGCAGGTTGCATTGGCCAACGAATAACCGGTGTAAGCTGATGTAAATTCCACTTTGTCGCTCAGATCCAAGATTTCCAGATTTAACAGTGTTGCAGCAAAGCATATTTCAGTTAGACAGTGCAGGTGTGCCATGTTGGCTGCAACTTCGATTAATTCCCATAACGAGGCAGGTCCATCACGCGCGCGCTCGTTTGTCTCCGGCCCAGCTATAAATACATCAGCGTACTTGCAATTTAATCCTTTATGTTCCGCTCCCGTGAAGTGCTGCTTTCTCCCTCGCACACCTACTTCCACCGTCCTGCTTGTTTCGGTCAGCGAAAGTTGTTGCAATTAATCTCTTACGTAGGTGGAAGTCCGCTAACAATTGTCTAAATTAGAACATGTATCTTGTTTGAAACGAAACTCCCAGTTTGTTTTCTCCGGGAAATAATAATTAATTTTTCAATGTTTTGTCTAATATCTTTACACATCAATTCATTAGTAAGTACAATAAGGCCGGGTTCATGTTCAGAGTAGTAGCAGTTCGTAGAAAATTTAACAAATTTGCGTACAAAGCGCGAAGCACTGGCGGGATCGTCTTTGTATGCAAATATTATTACAGGAGTCTATTGAAGGACCACACCGAACTCACGTATTGAGCCGAAGTGGGGACACGCCTACACGGCTACTGGGACTATAATAAGAGACCCGTCCAAGAACCTTCGACATTATGCAGGAATTCTCGGAAATGTGGAGAGTATCACTCCCTGAAGAACGCGCGGGACAGTGGCCGGCCTGAATAACACACGAGCTAATAACCGAACTGAGCCAATTAGGAATACTATTACCCGTGATGGTTCGTCGAGCCATAAATCAATCGAATTGCAGAGTTCAACAATTCGCAGGCAAATCTGCTCTAAGCGTGTTAACATCAATCCGGGCACCGACCATGTACTACTTTATTGCGGTGTGTCGATCCATGTGTCTGTACAGCGTACACCATACTGTACTTGAGTACTGTCTACCTATCAATAAAGCTAACATTGTATAGAAATTCTGGCCACTTACCTCTGTTTCATTTGCACGTAAACACCACATGATTAAACTACTTGAAAGGATCAATTAGCGCGCTGCCTGACCGTTTTGCTATTCAATAGAAAGCTAATTATTGCAATATATGTATCGGTATTGTTATAAATCGGTCTAATTTAGCGTTTCGATTAGTGAGATGCCAGAGTGGGCGTTGGGCTGTTCTATTTTTTGGTTGGTCGTGCTTCGCATAGTGATACATTGTTGAGTTACGTTTGTAATTAGAAGTGACGATGTTTGGCGTGCGATCCGTGGCATAGGTCGGCACGGGCACGCGTGCGCCCGCTGCAACTGGCGGCTCTCAATCACTCCGCGCCCCGTGACGCGTCATGTGTGCAACCGGCCCGCAGAGCACTCGAAACTATACTCTAACTGTACCCAATATAACACATTATAAAAATTCGCAACTGAAAGTAGAGCGTCCCGCGCTATGCTTGCAGTCTCTTCTTTGTATTCGAGTCGTTCCATTCATAGAGATAACGGCTTGCTCCGAGGCGACAACGGGAAACAATTACGCTATTACAAAAGGCCTTAAGGATTCTAATTACGAGTGGATCCTTTCATCCGTAAACCCGGATCGGATACGAAGCCTTCCCATTATCGCGTGCCATAAACATTTCTGGATTTCATATCCGCGGCACGGCTGGGTCGCGTCGCTTATTACCTCCGCGCGGAAAAGAATAACATCGTTTTGGCACTTTTGACGCGAATTCCGGATGCCTACGTTCATATTGTGTGCCGTTAATATTCTGCGCGACGCGTCCGACCTTTTTTATTTGTATCTAAAATTGAACATTTTGTCGCGACAACGAGCGCACGCGAATCTCCCCTCCGCCGAAGGAGCGATAAAAATATAGAGACGGAGCGTTTGAGGCAATCGGCAGCACTAACGACCGCTGATACGAGCGGTTAATTCATGTACACCTGTATGGAATTAGCCGCATGAGTCTTGAGACTTTCTTTGACAGGCCAGCAAGGGTGAGCACGGAGGCGTTGATAGCGTTGGAACCTCTGACACTTCGGGACCAATACAAGATTTATGCGGTTTTACTCAGTCTTCAAATATGAATTGAAATTATTTTTGTAAACTGGCTTGAGGTAAACTAACTAAATATATCATCATTTGCTAATTACCTACTTATTTTTTGTCAATAGGTAGGTATCCGTTTTATCACAAAACGCCTATTCGTTAATACAACCTATAAAAGAAAAAATAGTTGTTCATTCCTTATAGCTTATTGAAAGAAGTTGTTCCTTTACTTCGAATGGAATCTGGGGAGAGAAGGATTATAAAAAAATCTCCGTTGAGTGAAATGGCCCTATCAAAACAAGAAGCGGCGCGGCGGCCGAGCGATGAAAAAGTGAAGTTAGCAAAACAACAAACAACGAACTCGCCTGTCTGCGGCATTTCGTGGCCACCTCCGCAATTTACGGCACTGTCATTATTCAAAGTTTTGAAAAAATTCAGCCGCGAAAATTAAAAAAAGAGGATTTCTCCTCAATATGATCTTGCGAATCTGCTGAAGTCGGTTGCCTTTATGCTGAAGTAGCAAACTCCCTAAGATAAGGGGAGGAGCGGACAAATTGTAATAATTGCGAGACGAGATAAGAAGTGACACCAGAAAACAAATGAAGGCGGGCGGTGGCGACGGCGTCTGCGAAGGGCAAGGGGGTGGAGGGGATGCGTGACGTCACCACTCGCTGAGCTACCCCATGCCAGCCAAACACTAACTACCGTGTGTGACTTTACATTCACTACATTTGCATACGATGCCGTTTTACTGGTTCATAGTACCTATATCAGTTGTTTTTCAGGCAATTACATAAATTATCAAGTAATTTGGTTAAAATTGCACAAAACATAAGAAAATTATCACAGTAATTATAATGGGAATTTATTCGTTAATTTTATTTTATGTACCCACAAAATAATTATTTAATACAACGGATTTGAATTTAAACCGAGGGCCGGGGCGAATCCCGCGGGATCCCGAGGGCACACCTCGGCCCGTCGTCACCGCTCGCCAAATTAAAATGATAAATCAAAATCCGTCAGCCGGCCGCGCGCACAAATGTTATAAAACGAACTAAGGTAAATACCTTACCGAAACTTGTTCAAAGTTCTATCCTTGAAACAAATTTAATATTTCCCTGTTTATATTTAACCCTTTCAGCTTTCTTTTCAGGACACACGTATGTAAAAATTGTATGAATACATGTAAGGAGTACGCTGAGTTTCAAACTGCACTGAAGGGGTTAGTTGAGAATGTCGAGAGCGTATCGCCAAGCACCAATAACGCGTTCACTACAACGCTACAAGCATTCCCTAGGGACACACTTCAATAAGTATGTTTTTCTCTTGCGATACATAAAATGGCACAAAACACAGAATACTGCAATCAATAGTTTTTGTATTCAGTTTTCTTCACAGACATAAACTTATACAAATAAGTAGGGATGATTCAGTATACCTAACTAATCTCTAAATGTATATATTTCAACCCTTAAAAGTTTCATGATATTTTCCACACGTTTCTATCAAATACGAAACACGCAAAACTTTTTAAATTTTATTTTAAATGCAAGCCAGCGCTTTCTCTCCGTTTTGTTTTCGGTGGCCTTATTAAAAGAAAAGAATAAAAATTGGTGCGATTTAATCATTTCATTCAGAGACCTGCCGCGAAAGATAATGCCGAAATTATTCTGTAACAACTGAAATGAATAACAATGAATATTTCATTTGCACGGAACACCGGCTTGTTAATAAGAATTAAAGTTAACGATAGTGTTGTTTTGAAAGTGATACGAGCGAACATTATCAAGACGGCAGAAGTGTGAATAAACTTGGGGAACTTATTCATGTAGAAATCTGAAATGTAAACGTACTTATTCGTTGTGTACGCTCGCTCGGTATAAAGTGGAAGGTTCTGTTTCATGAATTTCGGCCCGCATTGGAATGAAAAGTTAGATGAATGCGTCCGTAATACAAGGAAATGTGCATATTCTTGAACTATGTAGTTCATACATGGTTTATATTGAAGATTCAGGAGTAACGCTTGCAAAAATTTCCATATCTTCTTGAAAAGTTTCTTGGGGTTAATTGACTTCGGGCCTCGTCAATAACCGAGAGTTAGAGGTTGTATTAGTCTTACAAAATTAATGGTTGTGCAAGATCTAGTTTAAACAAACAAGGTTGTTAACATTCTACTACTGACATTATATAAAATGTCAAAGATAGCATATATTCTGGAAAATTTACCCTGAAGACCACGCAATTTCGTCTGCGGGTTAATCTATATAATATATGAAGCTGAAGAGTTTATTTGTTTGTTTGAACGTGCTAATCTCAGGAACTACTGGTCTGATTTGAAAAAATATTTTTGCGTTGGATAGCCCATTAATTCAGGAAGGCTTTACGCTATATAAGATCACGCTGCGACCATATAAAAAAACGCGGTTGAAACCGTGTGGAGCAGCTAGTACTTGTAACATAAAATTTGATATTCATTTTAGTTTTCGGTAACCTATATTAGTTCACTTCGGTATTCTTATTGCTGTCCCATCTAAATAATTATTTAATATTACAATTCGGAGTAGGAATTAGTCCCGGGTAATACCCGGGACTAATTCCTACTCCGAATTGTATCATATTTTGGTACATTTAAATATTTGTTGGACGCAAATGCGGTAATGGTAACGTGCTAGAACTAATTGTGTGGTAAATCGGAATGATGCTGCAATTTGTCAAATGACTTGAGGCGAGTCTGTACAGTGGCTGCATGTATGGTGTGTGTTGATTCATCATCATCAGCAACCTTTTTTTTTATCGTCCCACTGTTGGGCACAGGTCTCCTCTCATACAGAGAAGGATTGAGCGTAATCACCACGCTTGCTCAATGCGGGTTGGCGATTTCAGACCCCAAAGTCCAGGTTTCCTCAAGATGTTTTCCTTCACCTTCAGTCATTGCTGTCTAAGATATCCTTAGAAAGTACATATAACTTAAGAAAAGTTACATTGGTACTTGCGTGACCTGGAATCGAATCCGCGCACTCATACTTGAGAGGCTGGTGTTTTAACCACTAGGCCACCACGACGAGTTGATTAATTGATGAAAAATAATACAGCGTAGCAGGGTCATACATCTCCTTACCATGGATCCAGTACATGATGCTGAACCTCCTCTGTTTAAATACTTAGTCTCTTTTTTCAATAAAACAGCATTCTTTTAGATAACAGGGTCTAGAATCTTGTGCCGCTTGTATCCATGCCGCTGACCAACTTGTTGGCTTTTTGGCTATGGTGGTGGCTTAGTAACCGCGATTGTTGTGCGAGTGTTCATTACAATCATCGCTTTTTTAAAATCATTGAAGGTTATCTCTATAGCTTTCATTGATGAAGTCTATGCAAAATTGGTCTTACTACATTCAATTATAAATTCTTTTTTGTTTCATATTTTAATTTGTTGGATTCGTTCGTATTTAAACATATCTGGCTAACGTTAAAATCTCGTTCATGTTGTCTAATGCTTGCTTGTCTAAAGCTTGAAATGAATGTACTGACAACCACGACTTTATGTGTGCTTCCGGCAACTGACGAAATTAACCACAAGTAGATATCAGAAGCTACTATTGTTCTGCGGATGTGGTGTGCCTTTTATGTGGTCTGAATGTTTCTATCCAAAAGCTTGATTATTTTTGTATTAAAATACAGGGTGTTTGGTGCATCGTGTGCCAAATAAAAAGTCGATAAAAAATCCACAGGCCATGAGGGGGTCTGAAAGCCTAGCAGATGACCTCTTTAGTCGACAATTTAATTTTTTTTTTGGATAGAAACATTCAGACACTAAATGAAACCACGATTCACCTGTGTTCCCCAGACAGCATTTAAAGTCAAAATTCAAACTTTTAACGATGTTTTTTTTTTAGGAAAAAAAGTCATCATCATCATCCCAGCGTTAATCCCAGTCGCATCCGAAGCCTTTTCAGCTTTAGAGTCTGGGGTTCGCTTTTACCAGTCCAACTGCTGACATGGCTAAACTTTGACATTTTCCGTGAAGCGACTGCCGTCTGACCTCCACAACCCGAAGGCGACATCGAGGCATTGCAGTTAGACCAATTGTTGGATTTTTGAGGGCTCCAACAACCCGTAACGACTGCCACTAGATGTTCGTATGGCAACCGGGACCAACGGCTTAACGTGCTTTCCGAGGCACGACCAGACAAGTGCAAATATTCATGCATACAAATACTTGCACTGTGCGGGGATCGAACCCGCGCCACCTTGCGCAGCGGCCGCTACCGCTACGCCACGGAGGCTGTCAAGGAAAACAAGTGTTTAATATTATAACACAACTTTGACTACCCTCTGTAACACAACCACTGTTATGTTGCAAGCTCCCATAAGCACAACGTAACGCATGCGTTACATTGCGCAAACAGCCAATTTCACTGAAAATAGAAGTCGTTTCCCAGTCATTATGTTCGTGCATGTAACGTTGCACAAACATAATGAATGAGAAATGAGTTCTATTTTAATGTAATGCAGTGCGTTTCTGTAACCATTTCAATCTGTAAACTTAGATGAAGTGAGCGTGGGGTGAGGTATCATTCCAACTAATGCTAGGGATTGACACTATTCACACTCACTCTCGTCTCAAGTAGTGGTGGCCTAGTGGTTAAAACACCAGCCTCTCAGGTATGAGTGCGCGGGTTCGATTCCAGGTCAGGCAAGTACCAATGTAACTTTTCTAAAGTTATATGTACTTTCTAACTACATCTTGGACACCAATGACTGAAGGTGAAGGAAAACATCTTGAGGAAACCTGGACTTTATAAGTCTGAAATCGCCAACCCGCATTGAGCAAGCGTGGTGATTACGCTCAATCCTTCTCTGTATGAGAGGAGACCTGTGCCCAGCAGTGGGACCATAAAAAGGTTGTTGATGATGATGACACTCACTCTAAGTCTAAACTCACTTCGACTTAACTTTTCACTATGAGATTATTACAGAATGATGTCTGCTGAAGCCGTACGGAGGACGGGTCTGAGCAGTTGTGTTGCGATGCGTGCCGGGTACGATGCGCCAAATGTTGTTGTGTCAGGAGTTTGGTCGTGGAGGATCTCCAGATCAATCTCAATCTCTCCCTGGCACAGCATCGTTAGTCGTGTTGTTGGGTGTAACATTGCATCACCTCGCTCCACTGCCGTCTTCTTTCCTGTACACTCAGTTTTTTTAAGACAATGGGCTTAATAAACTAGCGCGCTTTACCATCAACGATTGCATCACTGCTTACCATCAAGCGGGATTGCAGTCAAGCACTAATTTAAAAAAAAGAATAGCGTTGCATAATTTTGACTTGATGTCTACGCGTTGTGTCTTTTACACCCTGTATAAACAGGCGTATTAAAATTCATAATATTTGTAGCAAATGTAAATTACCATTTCACCAAAAATGAAACTTAATTAATTTCAATCTAAATATGTACTCTAATTTAAAATAGGCACAACACACATTTGTGGACAAACATTGATTAATTAATTAATAGTAGACGAATGTAAACAACATTATTTGTTCCTTATAATATATGTTAGTATATATGCCTCGATGTTTAAATATCCGTACCAGAATATTTATTGCTTATTTCAAGCCTAACTGGCTTTACAAAGAATGTCTCCATACAGCCTCTCCTTTCAGATAAAGCGTCATGTGTAGTGTGTATACGGTTATCGAAAACCGTTTGTGAGATACCCATAATGTTTTATTAAATGTCATCCGCAATATAATGAGGTGCGAGGGATCCAACATCTGCGAGAGAGGCGCTACAGAAATATGTGCGAAGTGTTATAGAGTGTCGTTGTAAGTCAATGAAGCGGCAAATGGGGTGCTCCCGCCGCATCGGCGGGGCTCACTCTAATAAATAAAATTATGCCTCAGAAATTACAAGAATACGCGCACCGCCAGCGATCCCGCGAGATTGGATGCTGGAGATTTCATCGATATCCTCCAATAATGAATCTGATATGTAGGAAGCTGAGGACGCTAACTGTGACCTGTCGCCGCGAAAAAATGAGATTGCCTCCTCGGCAAAAGCGGTCGCTGCAAATGGCCATGCTTTACCGCTAATTTGCATTTACTAAATGTCAGATATAGCTTGTGTAAGAGAATATAATAATAAATTTGCCGTTAAATATAGTAATTTGTTTGTTACCTTGGGTCTGCTCCAAGAAATTCATCTCAAAGCTGTGTCTAGGATCAATTCTGACAGAGTTGTTAGTACTAATTATTTATTTGTCCAAGATATAAACATAGTGAATAATGAGTAGCGCAAAATGGCGGATTAGCTATGTAAATATAAAAGTTTAGTTGACTGTAGCTCTATATTGGAGCTGAACACATTCAGTGAAATTCTTTCGGCAGTCTGTGCACGTGCAACGTTAGACGTTCGCGTCGAATGCAATCGAATTTCAGAAGAGTCGAGTTTAAAAATGTTCTCACTCTAGAATCATTTCATATGCAAGTTGAACGTGGCTTAAAGTTTATGTTTAAGATACTGATGGTTATAGCATGCTTAGGGGATAAATGAAAAGCAACTAATAAAGGGTATTTACAAAGTGAGTGGTAACGCCTAGAGGGGATTCCCTAGAAGGGCATGTGGTGAGTATTGGTGATGTTTTTCACAAAAAGGTCAGATATGAAGCCCAGACCAGATGTATGAATGGAGCAAAAGCAGTATGTATCATAACGTAGAGTTCTGTTAATTTTGCTTGGAAAGATGGCGTGAGTTTACGTATGTCTATAATGATAACTATGTGGCTACCCGACAATAAAGCAATTATGTAGTTAAATACATAACACCTAAGCACAGCACTGAGCACATTCATGAGCAGTATTGTGCAGCGATGACGCGGAACAATTCCCATCTCTATATTAATGACCCCGTCTTATATCGTAGCTATAAATCAAATTGCCCTTACTACATACATTAACAGGGGTCTAAGAATTGCCTTTTAAAGGCTGATATATTGATTGAGTAACTAGAAAAGCGGTCAGGTTAAACTAATTCCAATAAGTCTCGCTATTAGTAAGTATTAAATTTAATTCATTGAAGAAAAGCACAACCATATCACTTACCTTTAACTAGAATAATGTATATGATAATTACGATGTACCTACACAGCTTTGATTACATATATGGCTGCCTTGAAAGGTACATATATTAAGTTAAACTAATATAAACTAAACAGACTAAAATAAGTAAAATGTTAAATAAACACAAGCAAAATTTTGGAACAAAACCAATAATTGATAACAATTATTGGTTTTGTTCCAAAATTAAAAAAAAATATATTTTTAAATTTTTTAATTTAAAAATATAAAAAAGTATTGGTTTATTATTAAATATATTATTAAATGTATTTGTATGTATTTTTTAAATCAATCTATTTAAAAATGTAACCAAATGAGAAAAAGGTAAATAAAGGAAATAATAATAATAACATAAAAAATTAAAACAACTTGGCAAGGATCCGCAATCCAATCCGCATCCAAGCCAATCCGCAGCGTCACAAATATTATCCTTCAGGTGTAAAATTGTATTCAGAAACTAGTCGTAGCCACATCTTGGCAACTAATGTCAACAACTTGTCAAAATGTAGGAAAATTCGAGGACTTTTTGACAGATTCAGACTGAGATCAGACTGCCAACGTTCTTAAAACTATGAGAGCTTTAAACCTCAGAGGTTTGATTACTTTTCTTTGAAAAAATTTAGAATGATCCATCAATTATGTACCCAAATCAATGTCAAAAGGCACAAATATTAAAAGCAACTTTTATACATCTTCCGCATAGATGTAGAGTCATTGGTGTATTCTAAACTAATACCAAGAAATATAGTGCTATGTTGTATCAGAGGGGATCGTCTCCAACGCTATAATAAATAATATTGTATCGGAGAATTATGTGGAAGCAACCCTTACGTTGGCGGTGTCGCCGTGTGTCGCCCCAGTGGCACCCAGTTGCCCCCTCCCCGCCACACTGTATTAAAGTTATATTGCTTATACGTTTACCATTAAGACTATACGTTTCGACTGAATTAAGACCAATTTGCACAGGTTTTGCACGAGTATGGGAATTTAATTTATGAGCAGTACGAGAATGTAATTTGACTGAGCGGGGTAATCATTGATTTTAATTCGATTTCACACGAAGTGAGGATGCTTGTGTTTTCACGGATCCGGGAGGGTTGCCTTAAATATAATTGCTTCAAATAGTCATTTAAGTACGACTCTGTTCGAAATCAGTTCCGGTGTTTACAGACGCAAAAAATATAATGAAATCGATGTATTTAATGTTTCTCGTTAACATTTAGAGTAGACAAATGCTGGTGACATAATTTATTCATTTATTCCGTCCTCACTTCAGTTAGCGGCGGATGATATTAAAAAAGATTTCGAATGAAAGTTGTTTGATCTGGTGGTTGGGCTGAGTGGCGGTGGAGTCAGGAGAGCTAAGCGTGGTAGCAATAGCTCACCAATCGTGGTGCGATGATCTCAAGCCCGCACCTAACCCCGCATCATTCACGATAATGGCGGGGCCTATGTCTCGACCGTAAATGTAAATCGCTCTAATTTATACGCGCGATAACGTCGCCGCACTGCTGTTAACTGTAATTATATTACCAAGCGAGGACGTGTTGATCAAAATCCCTGATTAAATGCCCGTGATGCGAACCGGGAAAAATTCTGTAGGGCCGTCGCCCTTGTGGAAATGAACTCGCGAAAACATTATATTTTATTCGAATATTTATTAGGTATTAATCTTCAATGTATTCACGACTATGAAGTTAAGGAATTCCGGTGATTGGCGTTTATTTAATTGGTTTATGAAATCCCTCTTGTCCTTAACGGAATTAATATTTATATCCTGTTATTTCATCAATTCGAATCAACATAAGGTAGTGAAAGGCTCTTTATTTCTTGGTTTAATAAAATAAAATCTTCAGCTGAAAATATTTTAGCTTAACTGAGCCTAGCAGCTGTATTATCCTGTTATTGATATGCCAGCCAGAAACATTCCTAATATAATGCTGGTACACAGAGACAATGCCCCAATGGGCAATCTATTTGAGTAATTATCCGCTAAGGGCCATTGTCGGCCATCTTGTCCGCGTGGAATGAGGCTTGTTCGCTGAATGCCTGTTGTTATGTACCTATATGCTTTTGGCGATCACAGCGACAGTGCCCCGGAGTGTCTTCAATGACAATACAAACACTTTATTGTTCCCAGTTTGCGTAATTCATGACTCCGCTGCACACAAATGCAACTACATTTTCTGTTAGAAGAATATGCAAAATGATTGCATTCGGACTTTAACATTTTTAAATTCAAATGATAGTGTTTCCGCTGTATGCTTTTCGGTTTCGTATACTTACAAAGACATTACCGTCGAGGATTTTTATAAGACCCGTAGACGTTACAAGATTTTTTTTTTTAAAAGATCGGTGTTCTATTAATTTTGACGTTATTAAAGGGATGTTTCCGCTGTATGCTTTTCGGTTTCGTATACTTACAAAGACATTACCGTCGACGATTTTTATAAGACCCGTAGATGTTACAAGATTTTTTTTTTTAAGGGATCGGTGTTCTATTAATTTTGAAGTTGTTAAAGGGATTAAGCATGAGCGTAGGGTGTGCAGGTTTTTATCATGCATAGCTAACTAGTAGGTAAGGTTGAAGTGTAGGAAGTGGGTCACTTCATGCCTCGTGTAAGCTAACAACATGTCATCTTTATCATATTAAGTTTTTGTAGAGCAAGGTAACGGTATTTTTACTGTGTTTACACCCTTAAAAGATGCATCATTTAAAAACAAAACGAGTTAGTGTTAGACATGGTGAAGTGGTTCGTTGAATTTTATTCTCTAAATATGACAAGAAAATAATTTCAAAGGCGTAATTTAACCTAAATAACCGTACATCTATACAAATCTATACTGATATACAGAGCGGTGCTGACAATACGACAATAAATGAAAACACAGACCATGCTGATTCATAGGAATAATCCTGAAGCATAGAAAAAAACCTAGCATTAAAAATAAAAAATGAAAATTTCAAACAAACTAAATCGCATAAAATTGCAAACGGAATAGAACATCCTTTAGAATATTGGTTCAATGACCTCCGATCAGCGGGCGACAGCGCGTTCCTGTATCGACTTGCTTTTTCGCGCCATTATTATTAAGTTTAGTACCACTGGATGCGGCGGTCATCAACCTCTAAGCGCTTCCTTATCAACATGTACATCATGTAGAAAATGTGAAAAATGAAAAATTATTTCCTGTGACTAAACTAATGGATATATTTATATAATTTTTTTATGGGTAGACTGAGAATGTGTTGAGGTACACGATGTATAATTTATTGTCGTATTGTCAGCACCACTCTGTATAAAGCTGAAGAGTTTGTTTGTTTGTTTGAACGCGCTAATCTCAGGAAGTACTGGTCCGATCTGAAATATTATTATTGCGAATTGGATAGCCCATTAATCCAGAAAGGCTTTAGGCTATATAACATCACGCTGCGACCAATAGGAGCGGAGCATAACTAACTCCACGCGAACGAAGTCGCTGGCGGCCGCTAGTTTTAAAATATGATTAACATGAAAAAAGTTTTTACAATCCAAGTTACAGAAAAAAAATATCATTTTCAATTTGTAGTAGTAAAAAGTACGTACGTAAAATCTATCCCTTTAATGTCCCTTAATCATCATCATCCCAGTGTTAATTCCCAGTCGCATCTGAAGCCTTTTCAGCTTTGGAGTCTGGGGTTCGCTTTACCAGTCAAACTGCTGATATGGCTAAACTTCGACATTTTCCATGAAGCGACTGCCGTCTGACCTCCACAACCCGAAGGCGACATCGAAGCATTGCAGTTAGACCAATTGTAGGACTTTTGAGGGCTCCAACAACCCATAACGACTGCCACTAGATGTTCGTAGGGCAACCGGGACCAACGGCTTAACGTGCTTTCCGAGGCACGACCAGACCAGTACAAATATTCATATTTATGCATACAAATACTTCACTGTGCGGGGATCGAACCCGCGCCACCTTGCGCAGCGGCCGCGTCCGCTACCACTACGCCACGGAGGCTGTGTGTGTGTACAGCGTGCCATTATAATAGCGACATAATTTAACGCACGAGTTGGGCTAGTGGCCACTATTCATAAAAATTATAACAATATAATAATTTGTAATTTGAAAACAACCGCCTGCGCCGCTTGCTTGCCCTTAATGTCTAGTAAAAAGAAACTAGCAATTGTTATACATTTTTAAATATGAAAAAATGTATGGTTATACATTTTTATGTTAAAACCTCACTTAACATCTATAACCTTTTATAAATATACCAACATTGAATAAGTATACTTTCTTTGTAAAATGTGACAATCCTTCAACTTCTCATAATCCAACCCGTGATAAAAGTATGATTAATACTTACGTCATGCAGTTTAAAGCAAATATACGTTGCAAGCGGTGCCGTACATTAAGCGTGAAATAACTCCTTATTGCACTTGGAAAGCAAACGAAAGAAACTGGCGAGAAACGAAATATGGGATGATGTTTAATTATAACACCAGATAAGTTAACAATCTCGGAACCGAAGTCTAACTGCGGCTTATCTGACGCCAAATGTTTCAAAGGAACTTTTAACGAGTTTAAAGTTGGGCCAAGTGTAGTGCACCCGCAGCGCTTCCGTAGCTTAAGATTAATTAAACAATTGCACGATGGCTCCTTGAAAACACTCCGACATGTCTCGGCCTGTCGTCGCCAACCTTGCCAAATTAAACTCATAAATCAAAATCTGACGACCGGAAACAGAAATGTAATAATGAAGAACTAACTTCGGTTGGGAGCGCACAGGCGCAGCGCACTCGCACGATACCTTACTTTTGCGAAATTAATTCATTTCTTTTCTTTCCTGAACTAGAAGCAAAAGTAACATGTGATTTAGTAACAGACCTAATGGAATATTTTGCAACATATTTTTCGCTTACACCAGAATTACAATATTTAATGGAAAGCAAAATACAGGCGCGATGGTAACGCAATCACCTTGCGCATAACTGATGCAAATTGCAAGTGTCAGCAAGCCACTATCGGACGAAATAATTTGCAGTTTGTAATAAAAGTAATAAACCGGAATATTCAATCGGGCGACGCATAAAATTCGATTATTTGTTCAGAAAAATTCTCCTAGTGAAGCTGAAATTTACAGCGGGGAAAAGGTACCTATGTACCTACTACGTGGCATCGGCTTCGTTCGGGGCGGCTCGTAATTCACCCACAATTTATGTGCGTGCGCCGGTGACGCACTAAAAGATTAGTCGCTCGCCACCGACGCGATGTGTACAACCCGCCCAGTATACTAACTCATGTTTACATAACTTAACACTGTTTTGAAACTTTGTCAGTTACACACTTCTTTTCATAAACAAGGTGTCTACGTGTCTAGTCATATTTTTGTGAGTTGTTTTGAAAACCTGTGCGAACTCGTTATCGTATTAATCTTCTTGGCATCGTACACTAAAACGTGTAGCATTTTTTTCCTTTTTTCCGATCTCTTTTCTAACACTAAACTTTGTCCTGAAAAGAAACTACATACATATTTTAAAAAGTGTCGTGTACACCGAGTCAAAAAGCGGCAAGTGCATTTGACTCACTCGAAAGCAAAACAGCGAAACTTTATAGTATCTAAATCACTTGTTTAAAAATGAACGCCCAGAACAACGGACGTGGGAAGTCGGGCCAAAGTTTACGACTATGAAGCAATCCGGCGTACGTATACCAGCATTGAATTTGTTTCCGTTTGATTCCGCCCGGCTATTGCATAGTTCACCAGTGGCGGAATACAGAATCAACTCCCGCCACATTGAAACCGTAACGAATAATTTTCGATGTAACTTCGATAATCATGTTTACAATTCGCATACTAGAGTGGCTTTTGTGCTCGTGAAATTGCTTGCGGGAGATTAGTAGCTTAATGGGAAAATTAGGTTTTATTTTTAAAAGGAAAATGTCGATGGAATAAAGGGAGTAAGTGCGTGTAGACGATATGGATATCGAAGGCCGTGTTTCTATAAAATTACATGCACTGGAATCTGGAAATATAATTAATAGAAAATATCCGATGTTCACTTACTACAATCACGTAAGTACTAAATACAGAAAACACAAGGCTTTATAAGTGATTGTGATGTATCGGACACAATATTCTGGTGCCCAAGTGCCCGTAGATCGTCGATAAAAGCTGCAATTGTTTTCATTTGACAACATGTTTGTGTTCCGTTTGACAAATGGCTTGTAAGATCGTAGCGACGTAAGAGTTTTACTGAGCTTTGTTGTGCTGCCACGAATATATTGAGTGTCACTCATTTGGCGGGAAGAACGAAATATTTTGGTACGGATTTTCTTTTTCTTTTTTTAGAATAGATTAGACTGAGACCACACAACAGCATGGCGCAGACCTAGTTCCATTTTTAAACGTGTTTGACAGTAACACGTGTATATCTAATTTATTTAGAATTGTTATTATAACGTTTTATCTTCATGAATATAACGTGAGATTTTGTGTTATGAATTACAATTCTGCTCTCAGATATTTTAATCACTTTGTGTGTTAGATAAAGTACCTGAATGTTATTAATTTTCAAGAAAACCCTACACTCTGTACTTAAAATGTATTATTATTTGAAACAAGCGCTTCTATCGTAACTTTGGTATGATTTAAATATCGAAACACAGGGTTGCAGAGCGCGTAATGAAACAAGCCAGATGTACAAAACATAGAATGTTCTTTATGGGACACGCTTTCGCTATTACAACGTATCCAATTTGAGTAGACCTGTCAAATTGTGCATGTTTTTGTTGTTTATATGTTCTGAAGAAGTAAGGGGGGATGAGGTCACGGTACAGTGGTGTAATGGGTCAAATTGTCCGTAGGCGCCAGCGAATTTAGGCCTGCGCCCGTTGTATTCGATTGTGTCACAAGCCTCCATATTAAATTACCCAAAAAAAAAAACTTGTAACACGCATCAACATGAATAATAAATACAAAATCCCGAATAATCAGAGAGGTCACGGTACAGTGGTGTAATGGGTCAAATTGTCCGTAGGCGCCAGCGAATTTAGGCCTGCGCCCGTTGTATTCGATTGTGTCACAAGCCTCCATATTAAATTACCCAAAAAAAAAAACTTGTAACACGCATCAACATGAATAATAAATACAAAATCCCGAATAATCAGAGACAGGTACAGAACTTTGAAAATAAATTCTAAGCTTTTTTCAAAAACTGTGCATAGATAAAATGTAGTGGCCTACAAGACCATTTTTCAGCATGATTTCTTGACAGGGAGAAAATGTTCTAATAAGAATGGGTTCCAAAGTAATTTACATTATTTTATTTGAAGTTGAACATAACACATAACGAACTGACACGCTAATTCTATTTCAACCAATCCACCATCATCATCGTCATCATCCCAGCGTTTAGTCCCGGTTGTATCAGCGGCCTTCGCGTTGGAGCCTGGGGTCCGCTTTCCTGCTCATTCTCCTCCATTTCGCGTGATCTTTAGCATCCTGTGGTAAGAGATTCAGGCAATCCGTCGCCAATTATTCCGTAACAAATACTGTCTATTAACTGAAGATTAAAATTAAGCGTTTAACTATTATTTAAATGTAACATATCAATATAATCGTTTACATTGTCTTTTAGTTAACAATCGACCGTAATAGGCTTAAGTTTACATTGGAAAACAATCAAATATCGATACCAAGCCAGTACGCACAGTGAACATATTACATGAGATTTGCTCATACTGAATAACAATTGACGGGGTATTCACAGAATTCCTACATGGAGTGATTAAGCGATAATTGTGTCCTAAATTTTTATAGGTCATATCGATAGAATGGCTGTGGTCGAATTCATTACCCTATGGGGTTCGGTGGGGTGAGTGAGGGGTGTACGGGACTTCATGGCGTCGGGCAGAGGGGGGGTCGACGGGAATGTAATATCAGTAGAGTAGTGATATTGCGGTTTCTAGTTCGCGTGATACTGCCGTGGAGCCGCTCGACTGCTGACATAATTACTTGGACAGTTAGAAATTAATACTTGACTTTTAATGACCTCTGGTGGTTTCAATTGATTCCATTTTTAACGTTCTAAACTTGTGCTTGACCGCGATCTAGCCTGATGCTAAGCAGTGATGCAAAGCGCACTAGGTTATTAGGAGCCTATTCATTCTAGCCTTGAAGACACTTTAAATTGTAATCAGACGGGAAGCCTATTCCAGTCCTTAGATGTACGTGAAAAAATTGTTCTAGTCTTTCGATGTACGAGGAATAAAAGACGAGAATTTCGCCATGGAAAGGTGATTTCCCTAGAACTTATGTTTGAAATAGGAACTATCAATAGCAGCTGGAACGCCAAAAGTATATCTGACTTTTTGTTTCATGTTAACTTTAAAAACTGAAGTCCAAAACGAAAACTATTTGAAATTCGTTGCTTAAAAATCACATCGTGTTTGGCTCTATATCGACCCATCATCTGCTTAACCTTTTCCCAATTATGTAGGGGTTGGGTTCCAGTCTAACTGGATACAGCTGTATACTCGTATTTTAAACGGAGAGACTGCCTCTCTGCACCCTAATTGCCTCGAAGCTTATTGCTATTCCATTGCTCCATATGATCCAAAATGTGTTTGCTCAACAACGTAAATAACGCAATGGATGTTGTTGAACTGTCAAAATTAAACCTATTGCTACTGATAATGTGTTACACAATTACCCTGCAGACCTCCACAGCCCAGTGACTGGGTAATACGAAACCCGTTGATAGATGACACTAGTTTTCAGACTTTCGAGTTTCTGAGGATCCCTAACAACTATCCACGAATGACAGTTGGAACCAACGGTTCGGTGGTAGGCCATAATATCGGCTGCCGGCAGAAGTTACCACCCACCAGACATAGTCTTGCCCCAAGCGATTCATCGTGTTCCGAATGATGTCTGGTGAAGCCGTACGGAAGACGGATCTGAGCAGTTGTATTGCGATGTGTGCCGGGTACGATGCGCCAAATGTTATTGTGTCGGGGGTTTCATTGTGGAGGGTCTCCAGATTAATCTCCTCTGGCGCAGCTTCGTTGGTCGTGGTGGGTTTAACATTGCATCACCTCGCTCAACTGCCGTCTTCCTTCCTACTCACTAAGATTTTTAAGTGAATAGGCTTAATAAACTTGTGCGCTTTACCATCAACGATTGCATCACTGCTTACCATCAGGCGGGATTGCAGTCAAGCACTAGTTTATAGTTCTTAAAAAAAAGATGGTTACCCATCTATGGACCAACCGCAGTAAACGTAGCTTAACCTGATCGATCGACTCGTGCGGCTGTTACACATTAGCCGCAAGGCCCTCTAAAAATGACCCATTTAACATAAAACTAGCTTCATAAATATTAACACAATCTCGCAATTTCAAACTATACGAATTCATATAATTTATTTAATCCTCTGTAGTACTAATAACACAGTTTTATACGAATTAATAATCCAGAATGACGTGCGTACAAATGGAAAAAACAAAAAAAGAAAAAAATATAAATATGTTTTGGTTTTCACCAGCCCAGTCTGTTGCGTTATATTTTATAAATACACACTCAAGGTGTTGACGCAATGATTCCACGTTTTTGTAATATAATGAATACTTCATCGAATGCAGGAATTCCGGGGTTTTCGGAATCTAGTTCAAATATATCATTGATGGTATAAAGTCTGTGCCAAGTATTTTATTTGTTGCAAACATTAAATGCATTATTAGCACTAGTTTTAGCATCATTTTAACTTTTGCTACTTATGTCAATCTTAAAACGTATGTATACGTGTGATAATTACAGAAAAAAAAAACCGGCCAAGTATACCTTTAAAAACGGCAAAAAAATCACGTTTGTTGTATGGGAGCCCCTTTCGATATTTATTTTATTTTAATTTAATTATGTATTTATTTTTAATTTTAATATATAACCAAATATACTGTGAACATTTCAAGCGTCTATTATTAATACAATATTATTATTAAAAAAAGTCACGTTTGTTGTATGACACTAATGGTTAATTTTTTTTTAATATTTGTTGTATAGCGGCAACAAAATACATAATCTCTGAAAATTTCGTCTAGCTATTACGGTTCATGAGATACAGCCTGGTGACAGACGGACGGACAGACAGACAGCGTAGCAGCATGAATAGGGTTCCGTTTTACCTATTAGGTACGGAACCCTAAAATCTGGCCAAGAGTGTGTCCGGCCATGCTCAGTGTAGGGTTTCGTAGTTTTCCGTCCGTCACAACAAATGACGTCACTTAATGGTTAAGAAAAATGGGCTATTTGTTACATTGATTTGATATACTAAGTACGGAATTTTGAAAGCGGGCCCACAATGGATGGTGATAATTAAAGAAAGAGTTATAAATCCCAAATATTATGTAGCTCATACTCGTCCGGATCCCATCAACTTAGGAAAAAATTTAACAGCACGAACTTACGCTGTACTTTGGCCTCCTCAAAGTACAGCGTAAGTTTTATAAACTTAGTTCAGAATATGTTTTGTAAAAAAAAATAAAAATTCTTCCACACATCAAGCTCGAAATAATTTTCTTAGAATTTTTTTAATGAAGGTCTACTTTGAGATTTTTTTTCATATTTTTGTGCTAAGGTCCATAAGTAAGAGACACATTTTGTTTTCAATTTTTTGTGATTATTTCCGAACATGTAAACACATGGACGGACAGAAAGAGAGTCAGAAGTGGCGAAAATAGAAGGGGTAGAAAAGAAGAAAATTTCTCATCTTAAAGAACAACAAAAGCAACTTTTTGAAAATTTTAGCCAAGGATATTAAGAGAAGAAGAAAAGCAAACTTCCTCCTAATACGATTAGCCGTGTCTTCTATGTATTCAAGCATTGTATCTTTTTAAACATTTTAAGTGATTGAACTTCTTCGCAAGTTAGTTAGGTAATTGTTCACTAAGGATGTTAGTTCTCTAAGTTGATAAAAAAATGTATATTTCAATAACTGTAAAGTGGTTGCGAATACAGTGTTTATTGAAAATTAACTTTACAAAAATCTTTTTCAAAATTTGTAATTTGAAAAAAGCTATTCTGTACTTGACAGAAAAAAAAAAATAAAAACAAAAAAAAAGCACAAATCAGAAACCACTGAAGTGTATTTTCCGAATGAGGGCTGAAAGTGAAGAGATACTAAATGGGTTTTCCTTAACGTTCATTTTAGAACGTATTTTTTCCTATGAGAATGGTTTAAGACTTGGTTTCTTTTCTTGTCAAAGGTTTTGGCTGATATATATATATATATATTTTGGAAAAGGCTGCTGCATTCATTTCCCTGTCCTCACTCAAAACTAATGCCAAGTGGGTTGGGTTGCAGTGCGGCACACGCTTCGCGGGACCACTGCAAGTCCATCACAGTAATTATTTGTCTTATTGTACGTACATTGTACGTATACCGGCATGATGTCTGGTGAAGCCCTACGGAGGCAGTTGTGTTGCGACTTGTGCTGGGTATGATGCGCCAAATGTTGTTGTGTCGGGAGTTTGGTCGTGGGGGATCTCCAGATCAATCTCCCTGTGGCGCAGCATCGTTGGTCGTGTTGTTGAGTTTAACATTGCATCACCTCGCTCAACTGCCGTCTTCCTTCCTATTTACTAAGTTTTTCTAGTGAATAGGCTAAATAAACTAGCGCGCTTTACCATCAACGATTGCAACACTGCTTACCATCAGGCGGGATTGCGATCAAGCTCTAGTTTATAATTATCAAACAAATACTACTCTGTTGTTTTGAATCTACAAATGTTTTAGGTTAGGTTTAGGGTTAGGTAGGTTAGAAATTCCTTTTATTGTTTTTGTAAAAGTCGTTCGATTTTTGGATTTGATTTTTGTAGGAAACTGGACAACATTTTATTCTTTATTTCATTTAAATACAATACATTTGTAAGTTTCAACTAGCTGTTTGCCGTAGTTTCATCCGCATAAGTTTTCCGTTTGAATATAAAAAAGTATTTTTCTATTTTTTTTTAATTTTTTTTTTAATTCTTGATTTACAAGAATTAACATGTTAAATGCTTTTGATTTCAATGTCAATCAACAATCTTTTTTTTAAAGTTAACAAATACGAATCCAAACTTTCACTTTTATTAGTAGGATATTTGTCCTCCCAGACCAACTGTAAAATGCAAATATCCTAACGGTGACGCGTACGTTATATTAGGGGACATTCTCACAATAGATACGTGCATAAATTAACAAATAACTGTCAGTAGACTAGCCAGTTAATTTGATAAGTAAGTAATTTCAGTGGACGGTCTGAAATCAGTAGTCCCGGCGCGGTTACACAGAGTTATCGAGTATGCGGGCGCAGGAAGCTAATTACTGATAAACAAGTAGATGGTCGCTTCCCTATTGACAGTTTGACTTATGAGCCAAATCGACATTTGGACGTCGTAACTACTCGAGTTCGGACGTACTCTTGTCCAAAATAGTGTTAATTTCCACTAAAAATATAGCTTTGTTATTTAAGAGCCAATTTGCGTAGGTGTCCATTTGAACAGACAGAACGACCATTTATTGTGTTCACAATAAACTAACTGGGGATGATAATCACTAGTCATTTAATTTAAACCCGACCATTTCGAGGACTTGAAATAACAAAAGATTACGTATTCATATTCATAAATTTCATTTACGAAACTAATGGATTCTGTAACAGTATATTTCCCAATTTGGCGATAAAAATTGCGTACAATTGCCTCGATTTTGTTCTCTTTTATTCTAAGTTTTATTATTTTAAAGTATTTTAATTAAAACTGACATTGTTTTGAGGAAGAAGATTATGACAAGCCGCGAGCTTGATGCGGACAAAAAGATTTTGTGGAATCCGCTTCGGCCGGCGTAGGGTTGAGAAAGGGTTAGAATGAATCAAGTTGCGTAGGATGATTTAAAAATATTAACGATGCTAAATTGTCGTAAAGTTGCAGGAGTATTAGAATTAAAACGTTTTGTTCTATGAATAAATCTTGAGAAACCGTCTAGGCGGAAAGCCGAGTTTTACAATTTAACGATAAACTTAATAGATTTAATTAATATTGATACAGTTTTATATTAGGTTTAATTTAGCCCGTTATAAATTCATGATTTATAACATTCATATAGATATATATTTTTTTATCTTTAGCCGGTATTGTCCTCTGTATTTTGCAACTGTAACCAGAAACTATCATAAAAAGGTTGTATCGGACATCGACGCACAAACGAGTACCATGGATCCAGTACATGATTCTGAACCCCCCAGCGGTGGAAATTATCGTCGGCATTTTCATGATTAAAAAAAAAATATATGAAGTTTTTTTCACTTTAGACCGTTCATAATTACTATACTTTTATAACCCAATCAGATTTTAAAGTAAAAATTAATTAATTCGCTAATTACACAAAAAAGCGCAATGAAAACAAAACTCGAAAAACTATCTTATCAGCTGGTTTGATAGAGCGCACGGCGGCACACTTGCAACGTTCAAATGCCGAGCCGACACTTTTTTTAACCACTGTGAATTCTGTAACCGTTCATTAACGACATAAATGACTATCATAATTTTATTAGTGGCATGCGGTGTAGCCTATCCGCGAAGTTTGCGTTACGATGTCAGATACACCCTGTATACATATATTATTCCTTAACACGTTCGCTGCGTTGTGTGGTCATATTGGCTCATAGCTAACTTTCATTCAGTGCGCACCGCAAAATAGCGTTTACTCACCCTGGTGCGGAAGGCATAACTTGGGGTGCTGCTATCGTAGAAAAGAGATACATATACCGTTGTTATTGTCGCTAGAACGTGAACAACTCAACATTTTTCAAAACTCGTGAACCAATTTGACCTCACCCGCACTTAAAAAAAATATTTAAATCTGGTGCGGTGTGTGGTCAATATGACCACGCGCTCCCCGCACCCCATATCCGCACTAGATGATGCGCGGGCGCCATTTTGTGACGTTAGTGGTGTGCCACGTCGTCATCCGCGACGACGTGTTGTTTTGAGCGGACCAAATTTATGTTATATTTACAAGATGCACTGGCTGTTACAATAAATTAAGATTAAGGCTTTCTAGTATTGAAACAGGGAAAAAAGTAAAAAAAGTGCCTACTCTCTGCAGACAATGTCAAAATCATTTATGTTTGCCATGTTTCAATGAAGAACACAAGTAATTATACAGTATGTTAACTAACAGAGGGCGTTCCCGTTAACCCGAAATAGTATAGCATACATACATGCTAAAAAAATATTTCCATTCGAAAACAAAATGTTTTAAAATTTTTTCCAATAAGAAAATATTCAATAAAAATTTTAAATTGACATGTAAAAGAAACACACTGTACACGCGAACATGAAAGACGGCAACGTCGCAATTTATTTATACATGACGACTACTATTTTGATTTAAAACAGGAGGTTTCAAATTTATTTTCAATTATAATTTTTTTTTATTCGGATTTTTTTATGCTTATTTTTCTATGCTGATATTTTTATTTTAATCTATTAATGATATATATTAACGAGTTTAAGGGAACGCCCTCTGTTATTTGACATACTGTATAATTTATTTTTTGAATAATAAAAATTAACAAACAAGAATCAAGAGTTTTATTTGCATTAAACTTTTTCACATATTTTACAAATGTATTCGGTATGTAAATAGAAAGTGATCAAGTTTATATTAAATATTATATTTATATTCTCAGTACGTAAAAATATTATAATAGAACAAATTTGTTTTTAAAAATTTTCTCTATTATTCAAATTAAGGATTTTTTTACTGTTATCGTTAGATAACATTCTCGATAGTAATTACGTGCCTCGTGCCTCCCATCACTAGTTTTTTGTTATATTTAGTGCGTTGTGTGGTCAAAATGAATTCATAAATTATTTCTCTTCTGTAGCACAGACGCAAAGAGCGAACTAAAAACGCAGCTAGTTATATATTGCTTATATATTGGTCTTTGACCTACATATAAAAAAAATATTAAAATAACTATATGAGGTACTGAAAAAACCCATATCAAAACAGAAACGTTTGAGGTTAATTAGACCACACGATGCACTGCAGGAAAGTCTTCTATGTGCCAAGATGACCTCTTGACGCACCAGCTGAAAGTACACTGAAAAATGTTACGCAGCGAACGTGTTAAGGGCTTTTTTTGTCGGTACGTTAGGTATAACTTCCTTCATACTTTATTATCTGGGCCGCTACATTAACAAATTACTCACATTTCAGTGGTTTTTCGAAAATTTAGTATTGAAAATCAAGGATGTGCGAATGTTTCGGAGGACCTTCACCGGTAGTTATATGAAACATAAATTTGCGTGAAAAATAAAAATAGACATTTCGTTCAACCCAATATATATTTATTTTAGTTCCGTAGCCAAATGGCAAAAACGGAACCTTTATAGACTGTCATGTCTGTTCGTCCGTCTGTCCGTCCGTATGTCACAGCCATTTTTCCGAAACTATAAGAGCTATACTGTTGAAATCCATATTGGTAAATGTATTCTGTAAACTTATTAAGATTTGGATGCAAAAAATAATAATAAATATTAGGGCCTCTATACTTAGAACTGAAAAGCAAAATTTGTTTTTTTTCATCAGACACATACGTGTGGGGTATGTATGATAAGTCTTCAAAATGATATCGGGGTTTCGAAATATTTTTAAAACCGAATAGTTTGCGTGATAGACGCTCTTAAAGTGGAAAAAAAAAGCGTTCCCCTCTAACTTCTAAAATAAGAAAATGAAAAATCTAAAAAAAAAAACATATGATGTACATTACTATAAAACTACCAACGAAAATTGTTTTGAACGAGATCTAGTAAGTAGTTTTATTTTAATATCTCGTAATTCGTAAACCGCTTATTACCGCGTAATCTTTCATACAAATAACTGAAATCCTTTAATTTCTTAAATCAATGGTACGGAACCCTTCGTGCGTGAGTCCAACACGCACTTGACCGGTTTATTAGAACAGTAATGTTGGTATCTATGTTACATCGGTTCATAAATGTTTATTTGTGTATGTGTGATTTCCGGACTAGCAAAACAGAAACAGATTATAATTGTGTTTAAAATACTATAAATTCTTTAGCTTTTCACGTTTCAGTATTTTGGCTAATTTAATTTGGCACAACGCTAGTCTGAACTAAATGTAAATTAAAGAAACGAAATTAAAATGTTAATCATTAATCTTCTTCGCTGAAAAGCAATGATAATTATATTTAATTGTTTAAATGCGACTAAAGTGAAAGACACACAAACTGTCAACCCTGTAACATCCGACACTTCCGCAACTGACAAGCGGTGGCCATTGTTTCGTACAGCAGAGCATTGGATCTATCCATTTCATTGTAGGGTTAAGTTTCCTACCCGCCATTTGTACCGAATACTTGACTTATTTCTACACGTATTTTCATGTTTACTCGTAACGTAGACCTTGTTTGATCAGGGGTAATCTAAAATAAATGTTTGTAGACTAATACGTAGGTAGGAGTAATATGGCTTGGAAGTATTACGCATGTGATTTATTTTCATTCATCATCAACCTTTTTATCGTCCCACTGCTGGGCACAAGTCTCCTCTCATACAGAGAAGGTTTGGGCGTAATCACCACGCTTGCTCAATGCGGGTTGGCGATTTCAGACTTAAAGTCCAGGTTTCCTCAAGATGTTTTCCTTCACCTTCAGTCATTGGTGTCCAAGATATACTTAGAAAGTACATATAACTTTAGAAAAGTTTCATTGGTACTTGCCTGACCTGGAATCGAACCTGCGCACTCATACTTGAGAGGCCGGTCTTTTTAACCACTAGCCACCACGACTCATATTTTCATTAGAAGGTATTAAATGATTTGTAAGCTAGTCTAATAAAAAGGGATAAGTGTAAGTAGTGTGACAGGGCGGTCCGCGGCCGACGCCTCGACTCGCTCCGCCTCGCCTCGCTCCGCAAGATCATTGATATTTATCTCGCTGCCTCCCCGCTTTTATTTCGTCCCTGTCCGCTTCGGTTTATTTGTCTTCGGGATCTGAGGGTACATTAACGTATTTTTCTTCTCTATTAGGGAGACGGTCGTCGGCTCACCTTCAAACTTTGTACCGAGACCCACGAAATCCGAAACCCAACGTTTGTTTACTTGTTTTTTATTTCCAAGATAAGTCAAATAAAAGTTGACGATTGATTGTATTGTCGGAGCGCTCGTAATCACAAAGAACAGAGGAAGTTTTGATGCGTTAAACCGAGAGTTAGTCTAGTTAACGGCAGCGGGGGCTATCAATGCGACTCACTCGAACAAAACTGTAAAACTTTGATATTTAAGTTACGAAAGCGCGATTAATATTTTTATATGTCCGTGTTGAGTTGTTAATGTCTGGCCATTAGGTTTATTTATATGTACACACACCGCAAAACAGTTTCTTTGGAACATACACTGATTCATGTTGTAATAAATAGGTACACTATTTTAAGACGTCCTTCGCACGATTTCTGGCCGCCCGTTAACATGACTGGAAATTACCCGTGCTGATATTAACCCAGAATCCGCTCCATTTACATAATACTTTTATCACGAACAGCTTTTATTGAATGAGTCAGTATCTACAAATTTGCGTATCTCAACAGACCGTAACAAAGGATCCGAGTCAGTGATAAAGTCTAGAATAGGTGAAATAAGCACAAAAGCACCATTAGCCGCCTAGCTGTGTCAAAATTAAATTATCTCGAGCGATAGCAGCCTAGGGAGTTACGAGCAAATTGCCAGAAAGAATAAATCCATTCTTGCGAATCGGTTGCATGAAAATTGCAACAGCAGGCAATAGCGGCGCGCCAGCGAAGCGCACAATTATAACGAGATGGTATAAATCAGAATGAGTTGTGGCATGTTATTAGGGCTATTCCACCACGAAATAGGAAGACGAAAGCGAGCTCGATGAAACTCGTAAAATGAACCGAGATGTTCCTTGCTCATTTTCAACAGATTTTTTGTCGAATGGAAATCTGTGTACCTTGTTTTTTATTTCCGACGCCACCGTCGAGTAAGTCGATGCCCAAACATGGGAACAAGGTTTTTGTATATTCAAATGAATCGAGAACATAACACTTATATTTTATTGATTCCTCGAACAAAGCATTAGAATCGCATTAGGAACACAACCTGAAACACGTATCTTTGAATGTACTTCCAGCGTTTTACTTTGTTTGCTTATTATATAAGAGGCATGAGACTTAAGAACGTAGGTTTTACAATATTTTTCTTTTAGATTCTCATTTGATATTTGCCGTTAAAAAGGATCAAAAGCTTTGAGGGGTAACGGTTCCCTCCTAGAAATAGTTCCCTTGCCCGTGAATACAAATAGATGCTTATGAGGACTTACCTTTTGCAAATTATCTCCTGGCTACAAGCCGGCAACGTAACCTGAAAACAAAATTTTATAGATAGCTTATTTAGTTTTCGTAGGACGGGGGAATCTTCACATCGGGGGGTTGGAGACAATGTCGTAGAATATGATTACCATCATCGATATGTCGGATAGAGAACATTTTCATAAAAGTATATTTTTATTTTAGTAATTGGGGCTAGGTAACCTGGAAAGCTCTACAAGAAAAGGTACGCCATATATTTAAAAAAAAGTTCTATTTTGATCCCCAGATAATTAAGATAAATATAACTTGACTGGTGACTGTAAAAATACATAAGTATTTCATTTTATTTTCTAACAAATCTGAAGGACTTTCCAACAAAGCAAGTTCTATAAATATCTCAATGTTTACAGAACTTACTATGTATAAATAGGTATCTACCTACACACTATTATTGTGATTGAACCTATAAGCAATATTATTATCTTGAGACTTATTGTCATACAAGTTAATGTGTCCCGAGTCTTAGCGCAGAAAAAACAAAGTAAATGATGATAGTTTGCTATTTTAGCCACGGGAGGAATGTAAATGAAACACTGAAATGGAAATTGACCTATAATGTGGGATCCTACTGTGGATGGAAATTTTAAATTGAGTTGGGTTCTTCTGTTGAAAACACGACAATCAACTATAATAATATAATATTCTCCGCTGGCAATACCGACCAGCCGGACTTTTGCCGCCACATCGGAAAAATTGTGGTAATTTTAATCAAATTTTTAATTCAACATTATAGTTTCCCCGCATATCAAAATAACAAGCAGATATATCATTATTTCACAGTTACTAACCCATATGTTGACCCGTTCTTACCTATCAATTTCATTAGTAACAAACAAATGAAACAATAACTTCTTATTGCAGCATTTGTACGCAAGTTTACGAACCCATAAAATATGATAAGCATCGGCCAATGAGATTCAGACGGTATCCTATTTATTTGTATTTATGAGCAGATCGAGCCTTGACCCGCCGTCCGAGACCTGCGCCTACTCAGGAAAACAACTTTTGCCAGATAAACACAACCGAATTCTTTTGTCGTGTCACCGCCGTGATTTAATGCTCAATATGAACTGAGGCAAGAGTCGATTATGAGCGAGCGATTCTATCGTGTAGTCACGGATAGTCGTGTTTAATAAGAGCGGTTCGTTGGTGCGACGGCACATCGTAACTGGATGCGGGCGTATTGCCGGTCGCCGCCGGTAAACAACGCTCGCTCGGGCGGAGGCGGCATCTGCTAGACCGAGTCGCCTGCATGCGACGCGCAATATCCCTCTTACAAAATAAAGGAATTCCCCGCGACAATCGTTCGCCTTCTTTACCCTCACCCGAGAAATACAAACGCACGCCTCCGAATGACTTTACAAAAATTTGCATGGCACCAGCTTTTTTTCTCTATATTTTCACGTTCAGAAAAGCAATTTTTGTACGTCGCCCGCGATACGGAACGCGGGAAATTGCACTCGTTCCTCGGTGAACGTAGAGAACAGTGGGAATGGAGTGGCATAGACTATTGTGCCGAATAGAGGCGTCCGATTGCTTTCGGCTAGCTTTATTGGCCGGTACACTTCTGGAACTTTGATTATGTCTATACACAACTGTTTTCTACTTATAACTATGATTTAGCTTCCGTTATTGCGACATCGTTTGCTTTAATGTATTGAGAAATCTAAGAGGGTTATAGCTGAAAGTTAAATTTTCAAGAGTTGTTGTGTCTTGCAATTTAAAAGCTGCAACAGAGTATCGCTATCTATTTCTTGGGCAATGAAAATTCTAAACAAAAATACGTATGCGTGTTTTACGTTCTCATCTTTAAATTGATATTCTACACAAATGCTCAACTTTACGTATCACGAGCAAGTGAAATTAGCTAAAACCGAGTTTTGCTATGTATAATTATTTTGATTCACGAAAGAGTTTTGCTGCAGCAGGGGAGTTATCCCCAATGTTGTTTGATTCAATTAGACCGCCGGCCGCGTCCCTCTGCGTCACACTACAAAATTATCTTAATTACGAGCCTCTGGCCAACAAAGTAACAGATAATTACTTTAAACTACTAAATACTAAACAAAATTATTATGTTGGTCGATCAAGAACATGAGATTTTTATGTATTTATTGCGACTGTGAGCCTTTGTTGGGGCTGTGTTAACGAGCTCGGAGAGTTAATAAGTATTGTTAAGGGCTTAAATTGTTGTGATGAAAATGTCAAACAATGGGTTTTAATATGAGATCGAGGAATGCTATACTTCATAGCAAAATAACACTTATTGCCATATTATTAATATTTGTTACATTTGCTTGTTTGTATCCTAACTAATTACAAAACACCACACACAATCTCAATAACAATTTAAATATTTTTGAAAAAATATTTTTTTGGTCCGTTTATGAACGGATTAGCAATATCAGTTTATCTATCTGCTAAACAACGCAATAAATTATTGAACGGACAAACTGAAAACCACTGCTACTGTTAGTTTGTTACTCGATTAATAAACTAGTGCGCTTTACCATCATTTGATTGCGTCACTGCGTACCATCATGCGGGATTGCGGTCAAGTGCTAGTTTCTTCCGCCTTCCGTCTATTTTACCAGTAAGTTTAAAATTACTAAGCCTAGAATTGATTATATAATGTCGTGTAATAAAACCTTCAAGTGTAACAAAACTAAGCTTATTTAAAATTTTGTTGTACCGTACTAAAACGGTGCAAATTACACATTAAAATAAAAAACTTTTTTATTAAAAAAAAAAGCAACCGACTTCCATTTCGGGAGTCGGTGTCTTTGGTTTTTGTATATTTGTTTTTGACACCGACCATTTTTTTAAATAAAAAAGTTTTTATTTTAGACTTTTTAGTAGTGAAAAGTAACGTCGTTTGCTTACAAACGACGTTACTTTAATTTTTACCCGTAATTTTGGTTTATAAACGAAACCACTGAACCGATTTCTATAAAATTCGTATAAGACAAAACTGAAAGTATGAGCAATACTACACATGACGCGATTACGCAACTTAAATTCAGTCTCATGATTTTAATTGATTGCTGCATAAGCGTGAGGAGTAGACGTAGTGGTTGTCCTATATTAAACTTAATTGCTATACATTTTTGAGGAATTCCCTCAAAAATGCTGCCTATGGTCTTCATCATCAGATTTACTGCAGACCATCATTTCAACCCATATAGGTGCAAACTACTCATCAATATAAATGAATTTAGTCCAAATACAAGATTAGAATACAGAGAACTGTAAATCGTTGAGAAGTTCCCTGAACTGACCTTTGTCTTTGTCATCATCAGCCCCTTAATGACAGTCACAACCCATCTATATTCTCGCCAAACTCCATGAAGAATAGAGGTAAACAAACCAATTTAGGGTTATCATAACTCACGTTTTACAAATCTCCTGATATTTAAATGATTATCGACTTTTACATGCTAACTATTTATTAACCATTTCTATTGCAGCATATTTCATTAGGATCACTAAAATAACATGCATAATAACTTGGTATTTCGTAAAACCATTAAAAAGTCGACATTAATTTTATGTGATAGCCCTACAAAAAAAGAAAGGTGGTTGAAATCCAGGTATAAAATTTTTTTAATGGAATTCAACCAATGAATAAGGTTGAGGCATTTGTCAATACAATTTTGCGTATTTTAATTACTTTCAAATCAACTGCATAACACATGCATTGTAATACTTTCAAGTGTGGACTAAGTAGGTATAATATAATTATTATCAAAAAATTTTCCAATTAGGAAATTAGCTTACATGTATGTCATATTTCATTCAAATCGGTTAAGTGTTCTATGCAAATCAAAAATATCTAAACAAATAAACTGTTTACATATGTAGTAAGTAGAATTATTACTTTTATGAAAATAATCTATCTAGAAAAGGTTGTTAACATCTGTCTTTTAGGCGTAAACTACTCGTTGCCTAGCAACGGTTTGTTTACCTCTATTCTTTATCGAATTTGGCCGACATATAGGTGTAAGGTTCCTATCTATACAAATTAATCAAGCACAAACACAAGGTAGCTGCTGTGAATCGTTGAGGAGTTCCCTCGCCTGTCTCCCGGCTCCATCATCAGACCTACTCCAGACTCTTAATAAATTGTGTGCTTTAAATTACCTAATGAAAAAACTTACAAATGGACTAGCCGTTCCTAGAATTTTTGAAAATTCCCCTTGATTTCTCTGGTCTTCCACCATCAAACCAGATGTTCTTATCATGGAACCATCCTCGGAATGTCTTCTTTCCAATAAAAAAAAAAAAGCATTGACAAAATCAGTTTATAAACGACGAAGTTATGCGCGAACAACATAAAAAAAGCATATATACGGTTGAGTAACCTCGGTCCTCACGAATCGTCTCGCCTGCAGGTTTGACGACTTCCAGCCTCCCGAACAAGCCGGTTTCCGAAAAGGCTTCAGCACAGTAGATCACATACATACGCTGCGGCAGGTTATACAGAAGACCGAGGAGTATAACCTACCCCTTTGCTTGGCGTTTGTGGACTACGAAAAAGCCTTTGATTCGATCGAGACCTGGGCTGTACTGCAGTCTCTCCAGCGGTGCCAAGTAGACTATCGGTATATTGAAGCGCTGAAAGGTTTGTACGAAAACGCCACCATGTCAGTCCGAATAGAAGACGAAAGTCATATCATTAGATATGACTCCAATCTTCACATGGGCATTAGCCCATGTTGTACCGACTCCTATAAAGATTGGAGACTCTGTTCTCGAAGTTGTTGACTGTTACGTGTACCTGGGACAAACTATCCAGTTAGGTAGGTCCAATTTCGAGAAAGAGGTCAATCGTCGAATCCAACTCGGCTGGGCTGCTTTCGGGAAGCTACATAAAATCTTCTCGTCCGAAATACCGTAGTGTCTCAAGACAAAAGTCTTCGATCAGTGTGTGTTGCCAGTGATGACTTATGGAACTGAGACGTGGTCGCTAACAATGGGCTTTATAAGAAGGCTCAAAGTCACTCAAAGGGCAATGGAGAGGGCTATGCTTAGGGTTTCACTGCGCGATCGAATCAGGAATGAGGAGATCCGCAGAAGAACGAGAGTAACCGACATAGCCCGAAGAATTGCAACACTAAAGTGGCAGTGGGCTGGACACATTGGCCGTAGGACCGATGCCCGATGGGGCCGACGGGTTCTCGAGTGGCGACCACGCACCGGAAGACGTAGCGTGGGTAGGCCCCCGACAAGGTGGACTGACGACCTGGTGAAGGTGGCAGGAAACCGCTGGATGCGGGAGGCGCAGGACCGGTCGTCGTGGAGAACCTTGGGGGAGGCCTATGTCCAGCAGTGGACGTCTTTCGGCTGAAATGATGATGATGAGTAACCTCTTCCTTTTTGAAGTCGGTTAATGATTCAGAAATTATTTCTCTTTAAAATTATACCCACAATGTACCACCTATTATGATAATAATACATGACGACTTCCAAATATTCATTGGGCACTGATTTTATGAAACCGTATTTCAAGTTGGTTGTTCTACGATCTGAATTGCATGTTGTAAATTATATTTTGAAACAGAAATAATTTCGATGTAAACAATTTATTTTCGCTACGAAATTGTAGCTTCGAGTAGTTTATATTTTTGTATCGTTTTCAATGCCAACAACGAGTTGATTTCTGAAACCAGGTGTTATAAATTCTATATTTATAATAAAGCTGAAGAGTTTGTTTGTTTGTTAAATCGCGCTAACTCTCGACTACTGGTCCAGTATGAAATATTTTTCTTGTATTTTATAGCCCAGCTCTTGGAGAAGGCTATTTAAAATTATCCTTAGAAGATGACACAAAAGAAAAATAATCAGAAACAGCGAAGTGACGACAGGCGATGCGATGTGACGGGGTTAGTCGAGGGAATAAGAAATTTTACGAGGATGAATCTAGTTGGTATAAAATAAATCTGTAGTATCATAGGAATAACATGGCTCTATGCTGGTATTTTAGATGGGCCGTGTCGTTAATTTAGAGCGACAGTGTTAAATGGTTCGTAATATTTTGTTTATTTAACGTAATTATAACAAATAGGTCGCCGTGCGAATCTGTCGCGGAATCGTGACGAGGTCGATTCGTGGTTCAGGGTGACTGATGACAAATTAGTAATTTGTAATGAGTATTCCTGAGTTAATTTGTATGTAGCGTCATGTTCTCCTGTTCTCCGGCTTTGCGGTGAAACTGAATTTCGAAGGGTAAAAACAATTAGTTTATTATTGCTTTATATTGTTGTCTTTAAAACATTTTACATACGAATGTTTATAAAATATTAATAAAAATTGCGCCTTGGTTTTATCCACATAAGGTTAGAAACCATCTCTGTGTCAAATCCTTACTTAATATTATAAATGGGAAAGTGAGTTTGTCTGTTTGTTTGTTCTGCTTTCGCAAATTTTGCAGACGTAAAGTTAGAAGTCCTGATTAAATAATAGAGTAGACTTTTGTCCCGGAAAAATTTGATATTACCGAAGGAAATCTAAAAAGCGGAAAGCTAGTGTTATCTAAATACGTTTAGTAGTTTTTGCGTGAAAGGTTAACAAATATGCATCCATTTATACAAATTTTCACGTTTATATTATGTACGAATAAAGTATTAATTTGACTGTAGGTTTTATACATGTACGGACGACAGCAGGTCAAGCTATCCGAAACTGTCAAATATTATTATTATTATTTTTATATTAATATTATTATTTTTATATTAATATTAACATTTTGGGGAGTGTGCGACGGAATTGCATGATTTAAATCGCCCATCTCCGTTCCATCATCGGACGACCCGTCGTACGGCTGGTTTCCACCCTTACGTTGTTAACACCACTACGATCCGGGCGAAGCGTTTTGCCTCCTTCTTTATACCGCGTACATCGAGGGACTGGAATAATTTGCCAGCGGCGGTGTTTCCGTCGGACTACAATTTGAGTGTCTTCAAGGCTAGAGTGAATAGGCTCTTAATAAACTAGTGCGCTTTACCATCAACGATTGCGGCACTGCTTACCATCAGGCAGGATTGCGGTCAAGCGCTAGATTGTAATATATATATATAAAAAAAACCTTGAGCCTTATTGATTTAAAGATAAAGCTGAAAATGTAATAAAAAAATTTGAAAGATTGTAGTAGCTTGATACCTATGCTGTCGTCTGTACAAGATAATTAAAACTGCTTACGAATTTTATTTTAAACTCTGCTTCCACATATCTCCAGAATCAAAACAGCGAAAAAGTTTTTCCGTGTTATCACTAAACTCTTTTCAAACTCAAAAGAATCCGTCTTTATACCAAGCAACCATGAAATAACTCATCAATATCAATCCCACCTGTAACATTCCTACTCAAAAATTCCTGCGCTCTTCATTTTTTCAGACTTCTCTGAAAAGTTTTGAGTGACAACTGAAAAATATCAGTCAATACTGAAGTTTAGTGGACGGGCTCATCCGTCAGTTAGTAAAGCTATGGCAGAGGTATTATTAGTAATGATTAACGAGCATGTCGCCGCGTTTCGACAGACACCCGTTAATGACGGCGACCGTCGAAGTGCACTCAATTTTATTTATTGGCTTTCTTGAAAGTCATTTTAAACTGGCAACACACTGGATTTCAAGAGAAAATTGTTTGCTATATTGTAAATGGAAATGTTTGATTATATTTCACTTGCCAGACCTCGATTCTTCCAGAGGGAGTGGACTGTAAATCCATCAAGGGGATCAGTTGCACCTAAAAGGTATACTGCTAAAAGAGTGTCCATAGAGTTTCTTGCCTGTTCTTCTACATAGGTACCTACTCTTTGGAATGGGCGACTAGCTTCATCTTACTGACTGACCGACCTTCTGACAATTCAAAAGTGCCTGTAACTGGGTTATCCATACTAATATTATAAATGCGAAAGTAACTCTGCCTGTCTGTCTGTCTGTCTGTTACGCTTTCCCGCTTAAACCTCTCAACCGATTTTGATGAAATTTGGCATAGACAATCTTTGGACCCTGAGAAAGAACATAGGCTACCTTTTATCCCGAAAAAATATGATGTTCCCGAGGGAAATCTAAAAAGCGCGATATAACCGAACTCCACGCGGGCGAAGCCGCGGGCGGAAAGCTAGTTTGAAATTTATTTCAAACTAGCTTTGATTTTGATTTTTGCTCTTTTTATTTGATGACGTTTCTGTGAAATGTTTACTAACTTTCGAGCCTTTCAGTTTGAACAGTTAGAACACTTTTCCAGTTTTCTGATCGCACACATTAAATCATCATACAATTAAAATTGGAATCCAGTGCAATTCAAATTTTTCTTTATTAAACTTGCTTTCGTTAGAAATGCTGAAAATATTATTATTGCCTTTGTTTAAACTACATTGTGACACAATAAATTATTGTCAAGATTTTTATTCCAAGTAACAGCATTAATAAGAGATTTATAATTATTCTCATTTCAGTTGTTTTGTACTGATATAAGAACAATTTCTTCAACTAATGATAAACCTCGTTCGGTGAAAATAATGCAATCTTTTGAAATTCAAATGTTCGAGCCGTTTGGAGATTAAACAAACTAGGGTCATGGGGTCAGTTGCTGCATGTTTTTCGAAACAACGCCAAGCGTTTGGGCGAATGGACAAAGTATTATTACCTTACAAGGTGGTATTTTCTAATGGTACTTTCTAAGTACATCTTGGACACCAATGACCGAAGGTGAAGGAAAACATCTTGAGGAAACCTGGACTTTATAAGTCTGAAATCGCCAACCCGCATTGAAGAAGCGTGGTGATTACGCTCAATTCTTCTCTGTATGAGAGGAGACCTGTGCCCAGCAGTAGGATGATAAAAGGTTGATGATGATGAACGTGGTATTTTCTAATGGTACTTTCTAAGTACATCTTGGACACCAATGACCGAAGGTGAAGGAAAACATCTTGAGGAAACCTGGACTTTATAAGTCTGAAATCGCCAACCCGCATTGAACAAGCGTGGTGATTACGCTCAATTCTTCTCTGTATGAGAGGAGACCTGTGCCCAGCAGTAGGATGATAAAAGGTTGATGATGATGATGATGAACGTGGTATTGCTACCTATTGGGTACTTTTCCTATTGACAGTGAAGTGGACGAAATATTTGATGCTATGATTATTTCGCCTCCTTTTTCTATATTTGTTCCTACGTATATTATTGTTATTAAGATTACTTTTAAACCATTTAAACCAATAGTTAAAATGAATTAGAAAAGAAACTGCAATTTAACGGAAGCCTATATAGGTAAACGAATTTCCGCAATCCGCAATAATGCATTGTCATCTTCTCTCATAAAAACAAGAAGTATTATCGACATTTATATGACTTGTCGATTCATTTCTCGGATATTAGTTCTCATTATAGCCTGATTCGATAACGTTTATTTTATGTCGTAATCAATCAATCAGACTGCAGTTATTTGAAAAATTAAGAGTTGTATGCGGGTATGGAAGATATTGCAACTTTTCGTTCACGATGCAAATTTGTAGGATTTTTTCGATTGCCTATACAATATGTGAAGAAAACCCCGCCCGACCCATAAGGATAATAAAGGTTAGGTAAACACATGACCAAATAAAATATGAAATTTTACATAATCATCATAATAACAATACTAATGAATTTTGAAATAATCTTTTTTTCCGGGAATTAATTCCTTCTTCCCCAAAATTTAGTAATTTTTTAAAAAGTGACAGCTTCATGTAAATCATTGAATTATTATGGGTGATGCGACCACGTGCCGCGTGCCCTGCCCCCCTTCGCCCGCGCATGTATGCCTACCGTGTTGCCAGTAGGCAGGTAGGCAGGCAGGTAGGTAGGCAGACATGTGCGGTAGCACATGTATTTAACCTTACCTTGCTTTTTCGAAATAATATTTATTTTTAGGGTTTTTTTTTAAAGTTTAGACTGGCTTTATAGGCATTAGTAGAATCAGTTATCGATACCTATACGGATAGGTACCCACACAATACAATACCTTTACGGATTCAAGATCATGCAAGTAAGTTTTGTATAAGACAGTTGATAGTTTAGATAGATTAGAGGGAGGCTAAGGTTATCGATAAGGGTGTTCAGTTGTTGAGGCAAACTTTCACGCTAATTTTTTACATCGAACTTTGCACTTTATTATGCCCGATACATGCTCTATTTGCACTGAAAAAGGGTATTTGGACCAATTACCTAAATAGCAAGTAATTGAGCAAATAAGTCACCGGCTGAAAGAAATTGTAAATTAGTAAAACACTTAGCAACAAATTATTATTTCACAGTAAATTATGAACAACATCAATTTTTCAAATGTTTACGGATCCGTCCGATCGACTTCCATTAATTTTGATGATGGATGTCAAGTGTGCCACAAGTTTATGTTGTAAATCAATCAAGGATAAATCACGGTCTTGATGGCTACTTAGTTTTATTAATACCACGATTCCCGAAGGGTCTGTGTGTCGAGAAAGGAAATAGTTTCAATTAACGTTGTTAAGTCTAGTGTGTGTGCCTATATAGATTAATTAGCTTTTGATGAAGTGTTTCATTACATTGCTATTTATTATTTAACTAGCTCTCTGCCCGTGGCTTCGCCCGCGTGGAATTCGGTTAAATCGCGCCTTTAGATTCCTCATTTTCGGGGATATTAATCGTATCATTTAGCTCCTACATGTGCATATTCGTTTGCAATGTATTACCTTGTTTTAACTGACATACACCGCCATCTATCACCGAACTGGTATGTAGTTAACAATATTTTTGTTATCCCTCGGGAATATCAAACTTTTTCGTTACAAAAACTACCCTATTATTCAATCCGGACTTCTAACTTTATGTCAGCAAAATTTCAAAGCAATTGGGTCGTATCCTAAAAAATAATTTAATGTCCATCAGATAGATTTATAAAAAATATTGAACACGTATTTTTTATTTTTTCTTTCATTCAAATACTTAGGAAGATATATTGATTTGAAATGTTGCATGACGTCACGCCGTGGTACAAAATATACCACGGCGTGTCGTAATTAGCCCCCACTCCGTAACTTTCATACGCTATATCCCAGTGGTTTTTGGTAATTTCGACAAAATAAAAAATACGGATCTTAATTTTTTTTATTATCTATAAGACGGACTAATTATTTTTTTGATTTTCATACCTTGGATACATCCCTATTGGTTCAGTAGTTACGGCGTGAAAGCAGAGCAAACAACAAAGAAACAAACTGACTTTCCGATTTACATATAATATTAGTAAGGATTCTCAGGTCCTTCCAGACATAGACATATTGTATTGACGTTGTTTAAAGTATGCATGTAAGTTGTATATGGCTTTATATTTTTGACGTTTAAATGATAAATAAAAGATTTAATGATAATGTTATTTATAAACGATAGTTTTTGATTTTTAAAATAAACTCCTCAATGATTGACATTTAAAAGAGGCCAAATTCTCTAAGTTTATTGCGGTATTTCTTCTTAGGGCTCAGTCTTCTAGGAAATGTCGATGCCATATAGTTTTTTAAATATTAACAAATAAAATATTGATGTGAATAATAAAAAAAATAATTTAATTTTCTTTTTTTAAATTAATTAAATCTTCTCGTCCGAAATACCGCAGTGTCTCAAGACAAAAGTCTTCGACCAGTGTGTGTTGCCAGTGATGACTTATGGAATTGAGACGTGGTTGCTAACAATGGGCCTTACAAGAAGGCTCAAAGTCACTCAAAGGGCAATGGATAGGGCTATGCTTGGGGTTTTACTGCGCGATCGAATCAGGAATGAGGAGATCTGCAGAAAAACGAGAGTAACCGACATAGCCCGAAGAATTGCAACACTAAAGTGGCAGTGGGCTGGACACATTGCCCGTAGGACCGATGCCCGATGGGGCCGACGGGTTCTCGAGTGGCGACCACGCACCGGAAGACGTAGCGTGGATAGGCCCCCGACAAGGTGGACCGACGACCTGGTGAAGGTCAAACACAACACAAGGCGGGAAACCGCTGGATGCGGGAGGCGCAGGACTGGTCGTCGTGGAGAACCTTGGGGGAGGCCTATGTCCAGCAGTGGATGTCTTTCGGCTGAAATGATGAAGATGAATTGAATTTCTATTGGTCTGATATTTTAATGAATTTGCTCGCTCTTATGGCTTATACACAGGTCCTGGGTCACAAACATAAAGTTGCCTCTTCATTGAGGAAACGCATAAAACGTTCTTTTAGTTCGTGTGGTAATTTCGAGGACTAGGAAACAGAAAGGGCGTCCTTTTTTAAGACGGCTGTAAAGAACAAATTGGCGGTCTATATTGTTCGCAGTAAGACACTATACGGCTATGGTATGTTAAGAGACTCGTAATAAGACGAAGGGCCTACAAATCATAATAAATTCGGCGAACTTATTAAGTCAGCCGCCAACAAACAATGGAGCGAGTTATTGGCGATATACCCCCGTTTTATCTAACGCCCCCCTCTAACCACCTCACAATTCCCCCCTCCGGCCCAACAAGTGGAGCAATCTACGTTTTATCGGAAAAAGCTCAGAGAATCAAGAATATACCAATTGACAGAGGCAAAGAGTTAACAACAACAGATGTTTAATAGCTTGAGGTAGCTCGCAATAATGGCTGCCAAGAACGGATTTGCCTTTAGCCTTCACTTATTTACTGGTTGTGTTCTACTGATACTCTAGCATCGATTCGTCTGATTGATATTTTAATTTCAAAATAGTGGTGCCTTTGACTGAACGCCATTGTAGTACGATATTATTTTCCAAGAGTTTTTTTTTTGTTTTCTAAAACAGCTAACGCATTGTCCTTTTCCCACAATAGGTACGCACTATTGACTACAAAGTACACACGTTAGGTAAGCAAACTATATGTATCCAGTCTCACTCTTTTTATTACTTAGTTCTTTTTTTTAATTATTATAATTCAGTGCTTGATTACAATCCGGCCACATGGTAAGCAGTGATGCAATCGTTGATGGTAAAGCGCGCTAGTTTAATAACAGTCTATTCACTTTCGCCTTGCATACTAGACTTCTAACTACTTTGGATCGTGTGATAATTAATGGGTGTTATTTGCCTGTAATTAGGCAGATGTATGTATATCTGTTTATATCCCCCTTGGATTAGAGTGTTTATTTTATCCTGTGCGTTTTATTTGCGCCATATAAACATTTCTATCTGTTGCCTTTTCCTATTCTATAAAATTCATCATAATGTTTCGCTTTTTGGATGCGTCTTCTGGAATTGTTTCTAATGATTCTAAAATTAAACAGGTATATTTTTGTGGCTTGGCTCAGCGTTGGCAGATGTGAGTCATGTCAATGATGTATTACTACATCACCTGTCCAATTCTAGGGAACACAACAGCCAAGTGTAATTGATCAATAACATCTATAGGTGCATAAAAAAGTGAAGCATGCCGAGAGGAATTCGAACGTCCATTAAATTGCGCTCTATTTAAGACGTTTGTGTTCAGTGAGAAGTTAATTAGGTACTAGTAAGTGTCAAACGAATTAATTGTATAATGATCATACTCTTAATCATACATTAGTGACAACTTTCCTGCCGTTAATGTGAGTGGTACTTCATCGGTATCATTACATTCACTAACAGTTATGTTTTAATTTATATCATCATATGTTACACTTATGCTGTCCTCTGACGGAGCTCTTTGCCAGAACATTATGTATTGCTTGCTAAATTAGTAGAGCATTAAATTATTAATAAAGGTGACATAGTTGACTGTTGATTTGGTAAACATTAGCCTGTAGGCCGCGGCAAAGTGGCACAGTAATGACGCTATTTTCAATTTACAAACACGACCATCCTTGTGACATGATACATGGAATACATCTACTATTAATAGTCTGTATGCGCTAATATTTGCGAGATTGCAAGTACCAACAAAGACGGAAACGATAATTAATCTTAGTGCAACAAGAATTCAAGCGAGTGCAAGGAATTACGATTAAGCGCTCTAGTTATTTAATACGCCAACCAAAACCGTCGCTCAAGCGAGTCAGTGCAAACCGGTATAGCGCGCCTAACATCTCGCAACTCCAAAACAAGAACAAACCATTAAAACTAAGCGAAGGAAATCGGATTCAATCTAACAAAATAGCAGCAATTACAATCCCAAACTATATGCCGTAGGATGTAATGGCCGCCCTTCGATAACATATAAAATAGAAGATTTCGTACGACTCCGCCAATAATAGTCCAAATATCGTTCAATAATGGGACACGAGCGGACGAAAGTGTAGGGCAAACAATAATGGGCAAAGACAGACCGGGCACGTACACCGAGTCGCAGAATTAATCAGTTAGTCACACTTGCGTCGAACTAAGGAAGAGTCGATTAGGAGGGTACCTTGAGGATTATTGAGACATTGCGGCGCAAGCCAGCTGCGGCCGCCCAACTTGCCGATATTGCCGCCGCGGCCAGGGTTGCCCCAACTTGTTTTCAACTGCCCAAGAATTCCCAGTTCCGACGAGAAACTCCGTCGTTCGATCATACTTATTGGAAAAAGGGTTCTCGTTTTCTCATAATGTTGCCATCGTTGTAGGTACCAGTATTAGGATATTTCACTTGTTATATTTTGGAATGATGCCATGTTCCACTTTATGGGTTGGCGTTATTTATACGAACAGAAGTTCTAGGATTTCATAATACTATATCATTCGTTTGTTTCTATTTTCCTCTTTGATAATTTGGGTTATTGTGGGTATGTGGAGGGTTGTGTTAGGCGAGGCATTTTAATTAACAAAGCTGTGTTCCCCTGCGGTTCGGATAGTGCTGATGGAAAAAATGACATTACTTTCATATTCGGCACACATACGCGAGTTTAATTGTTAGTTCGTTATCTTCCCAGTGACGATGTTATTTGGTTTGCTGTAGTACACATATCGGGTAAATATTATTTGAATTCTTCTGTGCTCAGTACGGTCCCTCACTACGCCTGCTATTGTAACTCGTGTTATATAATCTTGTTTATGAATACAATACAATAGCATCCACTAGCATACAACATCCATTGAGCTTCAGTAATAAAGAACTTAAAAACCGCCCAACTGTGAGTCGAAGGGTTCCGTACCATCATCTTCAAAAACCGGCAAGAAATCACGTTTGTTGTATGGGAGCCCCTCTTAAATATTTTATTTTTAGTATTTGTTGTTATTTGCAGCAACAGAAATAGATAATCTCTGAAAATTTCAACTGAACTGTCCAGCTATTACGGTTCATGAGATACAGCCTGGTGACAGACGGAGAGCGAAGTCTCATGACTAGGGTTTCGTTTTACCTTTTAGGTACGGAACCCTAAAAAAACAAAATATTATCAATATTCCTTCATCTCTTGTTGGTTTAATTTATTGTGCTTTTTACTATACCAAATTTTATAAGAAGTGTTTTTAAAACAATTTCAAATTCTCAACTCATCTTCTTTACACTACTAATAGTAAAAAGGAAAGTAAAGTATATTAGTTATAGATTTGTGAAATTTATGAACTGTATGCCCTGATTGACAATCTGATTATGATCGACTCGAATATTATATTCAGATCGGGAGAATTGTTGAGCCGAAACTCATCAACTTGTTTCAACACTTGAATATAAAGCCTTAGGTGGTTGGGGGTGGTTGAACGGTCGGCTAATGCACAAAGCGGGTTCCTCTGTTATGGTGATTGTACAAAACAGATTGTGGATGCACCGTTCCTAGGCGGCTTTGTCCCAGAATAACAATTGGACTTCATCGATATTCCTGTACTATTGATAATGAGGACTTTTCTTTGTACGAATGTACTTTTAGACGAACTTGTTGTTGATATATCTAATATATAAAATTCTCGTGCCGCGGTGTTTGTGGTTATACTCCTCCGAAACGGCTTTCCCGATTCTCATGAAATTTTGTGTGCATATTGGGTAGTCTGAGAATCGGACAACATCTATTTTGTATTTCCTAAATGTTAAGGGTAATCCACCCTATTTTTTTAAAATATAGATCTATATCGCCCTTTACAGCACATGATTTAAATAAATGGTTTCGAAGATATTAAAAATTTAAAAATTGTGGGGCGTCGCATTTGCGGCGGTACCAGCCGGTTGGGCGGACCGCTATGTTAGATATTAAAATTTTAAAAATTGTGGGGCGTCGGATTTGCGGCGGTACCAGCCGGTTGGGCGGACCGCTATGTTTTTTTAACACTATGCTATGTTTTTGTTTTTTGTTTGTTAACAGTTTTTTTTGTAATGTATTTAGTATCAGCATTGCACCCATGCCAAGCCGGACGGGTCGCTAGTGTTTATATAATCATCCACTAAAATATCTTCTGAAAGCCTATTTTAAATTACGCCTAGTCTGTGATGTTTTTTTTGTTGGGATTGGAAATCATCAAATGACTTCTCTCGCTCTGGGCGGTGCAGAAGGGAGTGTCAGACTTTTACTGACTAAAAGCCACTCGTGTTTCTTCACTTACCTGTGCGATGGCCAGGGCCACGGTTTCTTTAGTCTATGATGTCTCAGGTTAAAAACGGCAGTTTTAAGATTTAATTTGACTCATAAAAACCGAGGATGTGTTCATCATATAAAGATGTCATTGACTTTCACATGAATAGGAGTTACTGTAGTTACATATATGTACGCAAGTGGTATAATACTTCTATTACCCATATTTAATTCCCATAACTTCGTTCAACAAGATTCTAAAGATATCAATAAAGTCACTGAAGTCGTAAAAGAGTCCCGTTAGACGAAGACTAACGGTGTCGTCAAAAACTATTTTTCTACAGTTTTATATGTCCGTGTCATACCGTCATACGACACGGATACGGCAGATTCGTCGGTCAGTCAGGTTTAGCTGTCAATCACACCAAGTTGATTGGATTTCGATATTGCCACCAATACTTTGCCAATGTACGAGCGGCACAGGTGAAACGGTCAAGTAAAACACTTCGAACGAGACTTTTAATTCTTTGTTTGTCACAGATTTTAAGTTTGTGCAAAATTATTTATATTGAAAACTGGAAAGTGGAAATAAATTATATATAGACGGATGTCACAAAAATGTTATGGTTTGACTTAGTTTTGAAATTAATGCGAATTGCAGCTTTGAGTTTGTAAATCCAGGAATCAGGCGTTCAAATGCAGAAATACTATGTCATTAAAAACTTAAAGTTATATTTAAACTGCTTTGAACTAGAAAATTTAGTTTAAATAAAATAGAAGCCGATTTTATCAAACACGCCTTCAATCCTAAATTAAGACCTTGAATGGTTGCAAAATCTCCGCCGGATCGAAAGTCTAGGGTCTATTTTGTGGTCGGCGAATAGCGTTGAAAGCGAAGTGCTCAACTACTGACGTCATTCATTGACTAATTAATGACGTCACTTAAAGTTTCAGTGAGAGCTGCCCAAAACTGGACTTTACGATTATTTTAGGAATGGATCAAATGGACCAGATTCATTATTGCTTCACGTATAATTTTGCGATGGACACATAATGGGTTGATTACAGAAGTGACCGTTTTAGAAAGGGATTGTGACTTGGTGAGACAGTAATTTATTTAATGACGCATCTTGGAGTCCTAGACGTGCACTTTAAAAGCTAGGTAGTGCAAGCGGAATCTCAAGTACTGCAATCATCTCGATATGAACAAATTAATTTTAAAATACCTATCTACCTTAATATATTTCAGCTATTTTAGAAAATATAGTTTTAATATTAACACTAAAGTAACACCAATAAAGCTCTTTGTTTAGGACTTGCGCTTAAGTTACTTATATAACTCCATGCTTTCATTCCCTTATCGAAACAGAATCAATGGAAACTATACTTTAATGTCGTTTAAAGAGCTTCCATTTTTGATGTGGTCTGCATGAAACGCATCGCTGGACCCAACCGAAATATAATCGATGCAGTGTTGTGTGAAATAGTATTATGGAAAGCTATCAATAACGAGGGCCCGTACTAAGTGTTCGGGACATTACCAGCTTACCGTATTAATATATTGAACAGCTCGTTTGCAAGGTAATGCGCAAACACTAAGAAATTTGTATCAGCTGGCAACTTGTTAAGAGCTGATGCACGTGTTGTGGTACTGGCGAATTTCCCTCTACCGATAGGTGATACTCTGTGAATCTTTTATGTCTAGCAACTTCGAATTTTGGCAACACACATTTATCGGAAGGAAGTGCACTGGACGTTGGTAGCTCTTCGGAATTCAGCACAGTGTAACATTTTATTAAATATCCAGAGTAACAAACTGCAAAATATTTCGGTGTTTATTATTAGTTGGCGATCCCTTGGGAAATTTAAAAGTAAAGAGTTCGGAATCCAGAGTCGTAAGTTCTGTTTAGAAGTTAATGTCGCACCGACGCGTCTAAACTTTTCGAACCCTAAACGTCCTGCCCTTGGATCAGTAAAGTCCATCAACTGTGACCTTTTCTAGGTCTTTAAATCTCGCCCCAAATTGAAAGCTTCCAGAAGTGTTACGTAAAGCCAGAATTTGTCCTAACATGGAGCAACTGATTTTACACTCGCTAATAAGCGTACAACTAGTTCCTTTAAGCCAAGTGGAAGTTCCAGAAAGTTTTTGGAGACATGCCAAGAAAACATTAAGACGAAGAAGTCGACAACCGTTACGTAGCTGGTTTGTTTGATTGAGGAGATATGATCTTTTAAGATGTCGATTCAGACGGCACCGACCATGGCAACACAGCGAGTCCGAGAGCTGGTTACAATTACAGATATATTATTTATCAGACGGTAAAGCGGGGCCTCGTCCGGGAAAAAGGAATTGATTTCTGCATAATTTAACAGCGAAAACACCTCCCTGAGACCTCTCTCTAGTACTAAAAACAAAACATTCGTTTGTATTTTACTACTTTCGTCGGAATGAATGCATTTTTTATGTTCATATACGCACTCCTTACGAAATGAAAGTGAGTTGATGTGGCGTTGGCTACGAGTTTTTTAGAACTCCAGTTTCATTAACCAAATAATTTATTATTTTACACCGCGTGGAATGAAGAGTGCCTAATTTCCTTTGACAGGCAATGTCTAATATTTTATTCAAAAGAAGGTTTTCGTTAACATAATAATTAAATGTGCTTTATGAATATAAAGTCTTAATCAAAGTCTTGTAAATAGCATAACTTTTCCTAGTATTCTGCTCGATATACATTATGCATATTAATTAGTTGCGCCTGAAAGGGACGAGAAACACACCAAGAAATAGGAAAATAATTATTTTTGGAATATTTTGCCTTTGAAAAATCTATTGATAGTGTAGCTACTTTTATGCTTGAGCGGTTCTTCAGTCAGATTTCTATCAAATGCAAAAATATTTTTTCAGATACCTACTCGCGGGAAGCCGATGGATGCGGTCAGCACAAGACCGGTCATTGTGGAAGGCCTTTGTCCAGTAGTAGACCTCTATAGGCTGAAGAATAAAAATACCAACGAGCCTAAACGTTGGAATTGCTTTTAGCTCTTTAGCTTTATAATTAGCATACAACGTTTAACGGAACAGCTATATACATACTAAGGGCAAGAATTCTTTGGATGGTATCAAAAGGTATTGGAAGGGTGTTTAATCCTATACCTATCTAAATGGTCGAACAAAGGAATGAAACCGAAAATTCCGTTTCAGTTATTAGAGTATTTTATTAACCAACTTCAAAAAGGAGGAGGTTACTCAATTCGACCGTATATGTTTTTTTTTATTTTGTTTGCGGATAACTGAACCGATTTTGATAATTCTTTTTTTGTTGGAAAGAAGACATTCCCAAGGTGGTCCCAATATAAGGACATCAAGGTCCGATGATGGAAGACCAGAGAAATCAAGGGGAACTTTCAAATATCGTAGGGGCGACTAGTGCATTTCTTAGTATTTTCATTAAGTATTTTAAAGCACTACAATTTGATAAAGATCTGGAGTAGATTTGATGATGGAGCCGGGAGACAGTCGAAGGAACTCCTCAACAATTCACAGCAGCTACCTTGTGTTTGGGCTTGATTAATTTGTATTGATAAGAACTTTACACCTAGATGGGTTGTGACTGTCATAAGAGCTCTGATGATCAAGACAAAGGCCAGTTCCTGGAACTCCTCAACGGTTTACAGTAGCTAATTTATGTTTGGACTTAATTCATTTATATTGATGAGAACTTTGCACCCATTGGGTTAAAATAATGGTCTGCAGTAAATCTGATGATGAATACCATAGACAGTCGAGGGAATTCTTCAAAATTACGGGTAAAAATTAAAGTAAACACAATTACGTCGATTCCCAACTATATTTGCGTCAGCTTCCAGTCTGACCGGATGTAACTGAATACATAGTACCTGCTTTACACAACTCATCATCATCGTCATCCCAGCGTTAATCCCAGACGCATCCGAAGCCTTTTCAGCTTTGGAGTCTAGGGTCCGCTTTACCAGTCCAACTGCTGATATGGCTAAACTTCGACATTTTCCGTAAAGCGACTGCCGTCTGACCTCCACAACCCGAAGGCGACATCGAAGCATTGCAGTTAGACCAGACCAATTGTTAGACTTTTGAGGGCTCCAACAACCCGTAACGACTGCCACTACAGGCTGTAGGCACGTCTAAATGTTCGTATGGCAACCGGGACCAACGGCTTAACGTGCTTTCCGAGGCACGACCAGACCAGTGCAAATATTCATATTCATGCATACAAATACTTGCACTGTGCGGGGATCGAACCCGCGCCACCTTGCGCAGCGGCCGCGTCCGTTACCGCTACGCTGTCAACCCGCTTTTCACCTGCTTTTCACAACTAAAAAGTGTAAAATATAAACTTTTTTACTAAAAAAACACCCGACTTCCAAAAACCACTACAAAGTGAAAAATAACTAATTTCGGAAGTCGGTGTCTTTGGTTTTTGTATATTAGTTTTTGACACCGACTTCCGAAATTAGTTATTTTTCACTTTGTAGTGGTTTTTGGAAGTCGGGTGTTTTTTTTAGTAAAAAAGCTTTTTTTGAGTTGAGATCCTTTCAATATCGTCGCGTCTTTGACATGTAAGAGTGTGGAAAAATAAGAGATATTATCCTAAATAAAAATACTATCGATTAGTATAATATATTTAAAAAATGCATTTTTTTATAAATTTTATTTTCTTCAAAGTCCAGCAGAGGCAAATGGGTTTTAGACATTTTTTAAATGTATCTTTGTTTCTTTTCAAAAATAAAGGCATCCTTTAACAAAAACGGACCAACTTAAGGATTTGAGGTAATTTTTCCACACCGTATACCCTTTTCGTTATACGTTGTAGATATAATAGTTATAAAGAGCTTAAACAAGCATAATGCATTATATAGTTTAGTGGTTAAACTTCTAAACTGCCCCTATGCACCGGCAGTGTCCAGTAGCAATAGTATCAGATTGATTAGCGGTGTGCACAAAACAAACACGCGGCTCCGGTGCGGCCAGCTTTGTTGTCGGACCGGGCTGAGTCAGATTCTTGTAGGTAATTAACCGTTGCTATAAATTAGTGCGGCGGGCGTCGTCCGGCGGGCCTCATTGCGGATGCGACGCACGGCCCGGACGACGGCGGCCGGCCCAAGGATGCGGCGTCCAAACATTGTCAGTGCACCGCAACTGCAGCTGTGTTCACTAGTTAGTGTCCCACAACACTACGTGTTGAAATATTGCCATTGTTACCGCTAACTAAGGAGGCGACACATTCATTGATATTCGATTACGTCATAACTTCTCATCGATACCGAATTTGTGGATGTTCCTGACTCTTCTACGACAAGTTTCTTATACAGATCCGACTTTTCAAATTGCTAATTGGACTTCTTTTTAGTATTAGTATACCTTCATTTTCCCAGACAAATGTCTATGTGAAACAAATGTGTTTTGAAGACAATTCCCTCTTATTTTATGAGTGTTCTTCATATAATAGAAGTTGGAACAAAAACCGAATAGTGAAAACAAACAACTAGATGTTTACGAGTTTTCAAAGTCCATAATATTGAACAAATAAATTTTATCACACATCCGGCAATGACTGAAGTACTTATTGAGCAAAACTATGGAAGAACAGGAAACTCTATTAAATTATAGGAAATATGATAGTAACTTAATCTCTTGGCGTCTCGTTGAGAACCTATTATGTTTGAACATCTTTATTGAGAGTCCATAAATTGTGGGAAGATTAATTACTGGCCTACGCACATTAATCACCCACAAAGTGCTTGTTGTGGTGGTAAATGGTTGAACAAAAAGCTCAATGTTAACTAGACTTCAAAAAATGTACGTCTTAAATGGATATTTGAATCCACTGTTCTCGACAGGAGAATACTCAATGGTTTTGTCATAATGCAAGTCATGTATTACTTAGCACAAGGACAAGACACGATGTTAATATAAAACATATTGGTAATGCATGTCACCGCGCTCCACTATGTAGTTGGCTAGAGGTAATCGCTCCAGCTCACGTATCTGATGGAGTTTCCAAGCTTCCAAACTAGTTGGACTGTTGTCGGAAACTTCCGACGATGTTCGGCGCAAGGTGCATGTTCCAACCTGTTCCCGATAAGAAGGAGGATTCGACCTTAAATCCTAACACGTGCCCGATCTGTCTAGGTTAGCAAAATATCCACTCCGGTCTTCCCAATTAAAACTTTATCCATACAATGTTGAGTCGATGAAAATGTTGAAGGATGTCAGCGCTCATTTCCTACATTCATTATTAGCTAAATTAGTGAGGGCGTCACGCTCGGAGACGTTGTTTTATTCAATGTCTTGAGACAACTTATATGGCAGACCATTACCTAATTGAAGGCTGGCTCGTCGTGGCACCTCAGCCAAAGTGTTATTGCAAATGCGAGTCACGACATGGCGTGAACTTGTTGTCGCGGGGCTGCGGGGTTGCGGGGCGAGCCCGCTGCGGGTGCGGGGTACGGGGGGACGGTGTCACGTGACGGGGAGCTGCGGCGTCCCGAACGTTGTCGAGGCCATGAGACTTATGAGGATTACGGGAAAATGTGTATTCGATGACATTTTTCGGGGCCGTAGAAAAAGATGAAATATAAGGAATTCTAAACGTGACCGGAATATTGTATAAGGCGTCACCTATTACCGGTCTATGCGTTCTTTTCGCGGTCGGGCGGACGAGTGCCGATGAAACCGAGCGTGACGTTCCATTCCTGATATAAAAATGTAAGTATGAAAAAGCTTTGTTAAACGCGACTTGGCTTCGGCGAAGTGGCAAAGTTTGAAGTGGAAAACTTTTCATGGAAAAATCTTTGCAGAAAACGATTAAATTTTAAGGCTATTTGTACTGTTTTAAGCGCGGTCGAGGACGAAATGTCTCATTAAATTTATGTTACTCGTTATATTTAGTAACGAAATACCTCACTGATTCAGCTCTGCTAATTGGCCGCAATTATGTAAATTTTGAACTTAATCGTATAACTCACTTAACACTCGTGATGATATTATTCAATATAGTGCAGAGTGCAGACCTGGCAGTCTTTAGAGAATATTACTTTAATGAAATAATTGAATGAGCGGAGTACGGTGGACAGTGGACGCTACCAGAATGTAGAGCAGGCTTCGGCCTGCGCCGTGATTTAGCTTCCAAAATATTTCGGCCTTAATGCGGTAAAGCAGAAACTAGTTAACTCATAAAATCGTGTCTCATCAAAATCTCAAATTGGATTAATCGAAAATCAATAGATAAGATAATCGAGACAAAGACACGAGACTCGGTCGCAAGGCGTCGTAAGAGAAGATTCTTATACTAAGATAAGGAAAACAAGGCTTGTTTGTGGAGCGCGCAGCTCCCAGGGAACATTTAGTGCGGACTTGGACCCTCGTTACAATCAGCGCTGAATTATTTACCAGGCTCAGCTTACTGGACCGAATTGATTTCTGCATAATTTACACGATACGAAATGTTAGAACTAAAACATAAAAACGACAATGAACGCTGCGCACCTCAATGTATGACAATGCCAAATTGAGTTTAAAAATTTAAAATGTTTTTGGTTCGGAGAGAGCGCATCATCGGATGTCTGCAGATAACTATTAGATAGTTGAATCAAGAATGAGGGAGGCAAAAATAAAATCAGTACAGGTGGTATTAGGATTCTGTGCACGTAGCGTATCGGAGGTTTCGGCTGAGGCTGCGGCGCTGGCTACCGCAGTGCGCCGCGGTCCCGCCGCACCGCGCCGCGCCGCACAGACCCACCGACAGATAGCTATTCGTGCCTGTTCTAAGACAATTACCGCTACGTAAACGGAAAATTGTTCGAGAGCTCTCTCAAACGTGTTTTCTAATCTTCGAGAACGGGATTGAAGGGGGAAAGAGATGGGTGCCACTTTTACATTTTTAACGTTCCAACGGGATTATTCGTTCTCTTACAGAATCGTTCCATTCCTGGAAGGATAATACGAAACCCTTATCATATCGTGAGAGTTGTTAATGTAAATATTGCAGAAATAGCGTTTTTATACGCGGTGGGTTCAAATTGACCGGTTTTTATTGTGAGAGCCTTTTGAATAAAAGATTTTATAATAGCTCCGTTCTCTGTTACGGTATCTCGTTCTCATGATGCTGGTATCACATAATGTGTGCAAAACAATAAAACCGCGAGCTGTGCGAACAATTAATATCCAACACAATATTTTCACAAAGTTTCACTTCCGAAACTACATCCTGTGCCGTTTGGAACAAAGTGACTCTGCAGACTATTTTACGGACCATAAACTGCTAGAGGGACAGATAAATTCGACCTGAATGCCTTAAAAAAATATTAATTTTCATCGGTATTCTAGTATTTATATATATCCTATGTCACGGTCGCATCGTATTTGTATATGTTTACGCAGTAACACGCTAAGGGTGAGGGTGTATTGACACCTCGTCTAGAAAGTTACATCGACACAGTAAAGCGACTTGTTAAGTCTTGTTAGCACGTGGAATCTCTGTTATCTCGGTTTAATCTCTAAATTACGGTTTATCTGGCGCGAGACAAAGATTTGCGCGTCTACAAACACGCTAATTGATTAAATATAATAATCTGATACGACTCATACCGATATCACAAACATTATCGACGAGTAAATTAACTCGGCTTTAATCGTGTTGGTGTGTGTAATCCTATTTGTGTAAGTAATACAGCGTCTGTTTGTGTAATTCATCGCGTTAAATGTCTGACTATGGACCATTAACAATAAATCCCGTTGTTTGTGCCGTCCCCGGCTAGCCGGCTGCGCGGTTGCTCCACACCCCAACTGACGTTAATCAGCTTCCTCCTCAGATATCTAGAATATACGTCCGTCTAGATAGAGCACTACTTTTATTTCTGTGAAGGCGAGGTCAACGTGAGCAAAATCCTGCTTCAAGTGTCCGTGGTTTGTTATTAGATTTGCTTCGAAACTATTTTAAAAATGTTTCCTCGTGGAGGATTTTATTTAGAAGAAATATGAAACGTTCTGTCGGTCCTCGTTATTTTCTTGAGATAACCGTTGGAGTGTATTTATTGAAGTTTATATTTTGTAAAGCAAATAATTTACTAAAGTGATATTGAAGGTTAAACACTAATCTAATTCTACTAAAAGTGAAGTTTTAAGTTGTATTAAAGCCTTGTTATTTACTAATTCCGTCTAAAATGTTGGAATGAGAATGCTGAACATAAACTTTAACTCGGAAAAACACAGACAGCCACAAGCTAAATTCAAGTTGTAGGAAAAAAGCATCGAAAACTGAAAGTAAAACGTTAACTCGGTTCCGTAGCTGGGAATCTCCGGGGAGCTGTTTTTAAGCTACACGAAACATAAATTTTACAGCTCGTTTAAGTTTAGCTCATTATTTCATTACTCGTATTATCTGCTGCGAACTTCTCTCGGGCAATTGTTCTACATGGAGACCGATAGTTTTTACTGATTATGTTTTGTGTTAAAATAAATGAATCTCAGCGTCTTCGATTATAAAAAAAGCATGTGTGCAATGGTAGTCACTGGATGAGAATTGCCCAGAATCTAGTTGAATGGCGTGAAATTGGAGAGGCATATGTCCAGCAGTGGGCTGGTACAGGCTGTTATTGCTACTGATGATGATGACGATGATGACAATTCACACGTGGTAGTGGTACCTTTCAAAAATTCGGCTTCAATATAATGTGAAGAATGTAAAATAATTTAGGAAGAGGATAATTAGTGTAGGTTTTGATTCAATGATCATGCAAGCAGTGATAAAAGGCTCGATAATTACACTATTTTGCCGTTTATTCGTATATATTACCTAGATTTACATAGATACATGTTACAAGAGGCTTATGGTAGCTAAAGTATGAAATAAAAAAGACGTGTGGCACTCGGGGATTTCCCGGTAAAGCTATTGCATTGCATTTTTTATCAATGGAAAATAACCTAACACCGGGAGGTGTTTCCCACTCCTTAAAAACAAAGGAAAAAAACACTACATAAATAAAATAAATAAATAATTATAATTGCATAAGTTGACAAAAAAATGCTAAGGAATAGCTTTACCGCGGCAGTCCCCGAGTGCCATAAGCCTTTTTTGGTGTTGGCTATGTTCTTAAGCATTTATAAGGACCTGGTTGGTCAGCATATATAATAATTATTGTTGTGGTGTTAGGTCATTTTCGTTACGGAATTTCTGGATTCGGTCTCCACGCTCAAGGCCCGCGATAGAAGCTATGTAAAAACTTAACAAAAGCAAGCGAGTGGATAAGATATACTATGTAATGCCTCCTCATATCATTTTAAATTTTATGAATATAAAATGAAAGGGATACATATTTCAAGATGATATTTAATACACCTATAATAATTATCTATAAAATACCCTTGAACATAAAAAAAATACAACATTATATCTCCTTCAATGCACCTTTGTGCTCTTAATAAAAATTTCGGCAGACAAAGTCCTTGTAATTAGAAGGTATAACTTTTTCAAAACAGGATCTGAATTACATTAGACTTTTTTATGGAATTATATAAACAGTAACGTGGTTTACATTTTATGAGACAATTGAATTAATTGCACGTTTGTATAAATTAAAATAAATTGTTATTTTAGATCGTCTTTCGACGTAATAGTTTACTGTTACTTTTTAATTATAAATACGACCGTTTAATATCAATTAAGGAGGCTCCAGTTTAAATGGAAACAAACAATGTAATTGCAACGTTTTTTGCAAATCTCTTTGGCAATGGCGTCTCGTTTCTTTCATAATACGGCTATTTCCATAAAAGCTGCATGGTTTACATACAGCCATGAGCCATGAGCCACGTGTGATGGCACAAACCCGTATCATTGTATGGAAAACGTCTTGACATTCGAGTCACGTTTAATATTTCTTATTTCCTTTGTCTCATTTGTCCTCGAGTCAGAATGACATCAAGTCTTGTATCTGAGTGGTTTTTGTTCCAATTCCTTGGATCAAAATTTTTTACCGACATAATAATATAATTCTAAAACATAATATGGAACTGTTCCTCAAACTGTAAGTTTTTATTTTCCTCTTTGGTGTAATGTCTAGAGCAAATAGTTCGCTCTCTTATGTTCCTCGTGGCCTCATTTTGTACGACAATTGGGCAAGTTAAACGCAGCCTAGATAAAAAAGGTTAACTTACTAAATATACTCCCCCCTCCCCCCGTTTACTCAGTAAATATCGGTGCCTGACGAGAATTCTTGATGCCGACTGGACCAGTAACTTCTTTAGCTTATCTAGATTAAATAAATCTCGACCAAAGCAAAAATCTACACCGTTTTTATGTTGGTGATGTTTGGCTTTGTCTTCATTAATTTGCCCGCGTAGAACGTCTCGAAAGACGTAAACAACGACATAAAACATTTTAATTCATGTATTACCTTATGTGGAAATATGCAGAGGTGAAAGTTTCCCTCTTTCCGACACAGATCATAAGTATAAAACCTTTTAGACGCAGGTGAGGAGGCAGCATTAAAAATCTCATTTAGTGAATACATCCAGGACCGGTGGGTCGCGCGGGTCGCTAGGGGTCACCTGGTCGCTCTATCGCTCCCTTTAGCCCTATATCTAAGGGAGTCATTCGTACGCGTACATGTAATATGAGTAAACGCTTTGTACATTTCACCGGTATTGCTTCCATTTGATATTGGATAGCAATTTATTTATCATACATATTGCGGCTGGGAACGGGTACCGAATCTCGCTGTAAAAGCGTCTTTCTTTCTATTGGGAATCAGGAATCGAATACGTGTGGGGAATTCTGTACCTCACGGTGTCGTTTAACTATTTTGATGGCAATACACATTTTAAACATATGTAGGTCAATTGATTTTACCGTCTGAAAACTTTTGCATTTCATTCATTGGGGACCGTGTTTGTTATTCCTGACAACGCAAGGTAAATTGTATTTTTCGTTTATTTAGTCGAGCCGTTTTTGTAGAGTTCCGGGAAATGCAGGCTGAACATTTGTGAGTTTTAATAAAGAATTCCAGGATGCCATTTTCAGGTATCATTTTAATTAGGTAGGAGCATTATTGAGTTATTAAAATAAACAATGCTTTTAAAATAAAGACTGTTAATTCAACAATATGCGTTGGAATAATTGTGATACTCAATGTTATCAAAATAGGCAGTTAATAGCTAAGTATGGTTATTGATAAATCCTGGGAAGTTATAGCTTTAATTTGTTGTCCACGCTTCTGTTCAGTTAGTTGTTAACTGAAGCTAATGCCATTTTTTGCATAGTAAATATATATATTTTTTTAAATGTTGTATGCTAGTGTTTGACCTCGATCCCGCTGATCCTAAGCAGTGATGCAATCGTTGATGGTAAAGCGCATTAGTCTATTATTAGAAACATTTATCTGATGACAAACTTATTGAAAGCTTATCATTACATCTCTGGAAAAATTACCATTGAAGAAAATTAAAGAAAATAGCATTCTTCAGTATAAGCAACTGATCCTATGTTACCTACCTACACCACATAGTTCTTACAATGTAAATAAACATATTGAGTATTTGTCCACCTAAGCGGTACGCCAAAGTTAAAACAGTGGCCTTAACGTAACAAAATCTTTAATAAATATGTGAAATGAAATCATAAATCTTGGCCCTCATTTAACTGAAATAACTTCAGCCCGCAACCGTTTGATTACGTTGGTTGTAGGTACTAGTATTTAAATACCGAAAAAGAACCATTTACAGGCAGCAATACGGACTTTATCAGAGCGTCTCCATCATCACAATAACTCGTTGAATAAGTGCGCCACAACATCGGTAATATGGTTTCATTTAGAAAGATGCAAATGTCGCGACGCCGGCCACGTTCCATCGAACGCGATATTGCGTCTCCGTGGCACTCTTCCCCCCCGCACCCCACCTTACACCTCGCCACACTTCCTCACCTCGACTATCTTCGCTTTTAATCGCTCCCCAGAGAATTTATTAAAAATCGTGCTCGATTTTACCTCATCACAGCACAAATTTCAACTTATTTAGCTCCAAAATTCAGAACAAAACGGATCTATCCAAACATTTGTCTACATTTACGCTCTCGCAGACAATTTTAGGGGAATCGAAAGTTGGAAATTCATAAATCTCTGTTAAGACGTAAAACATAGGTGTACCGGAACGTAATAATTTAAAGAGTTAGCCGTTGAAAACGTCGGTGGAGTTGTAAAAACTTAATTCTGCGAATTCCATACATTTCTAGGGTGGAGTTGTAGGTTTAAGTTCAAAATTTATGCCTTGCAAGAGTTCGTAGTGTTAAGCAAGAAGGAGACCTCGTGAGTGTCGCATACATCACGCAGGACGTGGCATATCGCGGCGCCGCATATGCACGCCGGCGGCGCTAGACACGTCTGACATGCACGCGTCCTGACTCCCTGTATCGCTGTTAATAAATAATAAGCTCCCTAAGTGTACTACGACCATCACACGCGCTTGCATGTCTCATGTACGTAAGGCGTAACAGAACTGTATGTGTAGAATGATGTTTAGCTATGTCTAGTAATCGTTCCTAAGAATTAGAAAAGCCATGCACAAACTAATAAAAGTCGCAACCTCATCGCACAGGAAGGCACTTTCTTCCATTTTGGACTCGAATTGCAAGCTAAGAATTGTTTTCTTAAGACGCCCGAAGAAAAACAAGGGATATGTGCGGTAAATACCAACCTCTTTGAAAACTCATTCGTCTGTCGAACGTTAAACTTACAATTCCTAGTTCAGGGCCATTTACATTCCGAAATGTGAAAAGTCATGCTGAACGAATGCGAGCTCCGTATCTTGGGATTTTCTAACTTCACGTGCTTTTCCGTTTATTTCCTACACGGTTCTCCCCCCGGCCTGAATCAGTCCCGGCTTCGTTAAGGAACTAATCGGCTCATTGTGCAGAAACTGCACTCTAACCTCGTTCGATCTGCACCGATATCCATCGGTATCTACGTAAATGAAAATTTAATTTCTTTTTCTACCATTATTTTTGCTTGGAACAAGATTCTGTTAATGCTTGATACTGCACAGGTGGTGGAAATGTGCTTTGTATGTCGTAAAAAGTGCTGCCTCGTGATGGGTACAATGTTCAATTAGCTACTCTCTTCGCATAGCTGGCACATTTGCAGCACTTGTGTTTGTAAATCTGTCTACTATATTTTGCATGTTTTTTATTTCGATTTTTTCATGAAATTTTTAATTCAGAATAATAATTTACAGTTTTAGTTAGTATGATATAGGTATATATTTGGAATTTAACATGACATATTCAATCTTCTGAATAAGGACGCACTTATATGAGAGAATGCGATTAATCATCTATAAGATTCGTTTTCAGCGCGACGTTTTCTTATGATTTTATAAGGTTTTTTAGTGACAAATTTTCTCCAAGTTTTACACCCGGTTTAAGTCTTTGATGCACAAACACATCGTTCGTGTACCAAAGATTTTAACCGCTTGTCTATTTCAAGAAGCATAAAAAATTATTTAATTTGAAACAAAGCCGAGTAGTGAGCCTTCACGACACCAACGTTATGATACCATCGTGAAGGAGGTTTTGGCGCGCAGTTAGTAATAAAAACTTTTGTAATTACAGTCATTTAGGGCAAGGAACCCGTCGTTGACGCGGTGTCGTGCCAAAAATGGCAATTATTTTTATAACAACACCCCGACTAAGTTCTCTCTGAATCTTTCGTGACCGTTGTCACACACACATCGTACATTCGGGGAGATGTCATGCGCGCATTTTTGGAATAATGTACGTTTTCGCTTTAAAAATGATGCTGTATCATTTTGCAGATATTTCGTTTGCGTTATTTGTAAAAAAAAAGATTTCACTGTACTTGCATCTATTTTTTTTTCATTTATAATTTAAGTTTACATAAATATTCAAGCACGTAGTAATTTTTCATGTAGATAAGTCAAATAAAAGATATGACATTACATGCATAAGAAAACACGAATAAAACAAATGAGAGATCTTGCGAAATATGTGAATAAAGATTTTAAATAAAGTAAACATTTCGTTTACAACACAATGAACATGGGAAACTTATTAAACAAACTAAAACAAGGGAGAAAAATAATGTAAACGAGAATCATAATTTGTAAATAATTTGTTCAGTAAAATTATAATCCACGCCCGGACATGGGGGGCCGTGTCAGGCGGTGACAAGCCACGACTTGGCACGGCACCGCTCGTAAAAACTTTTCTAATTATGTATATTTTGTAGCTAAGAAGCGTGGATACTCTACCACATTATATTTTCTAGTTAATTTGGCGTATCTGGTGTGAACTCCGCGCATTATGGGTGAGCGCTGTAGCCTGATCTCCGCTGTTATTTATATAAGCAGCAAACTTAAATGGAAACACTGGTTCGTCGTAAGATAAACCTAAGATGTCACCGCGTATACCTACGAACATATGTTAGGTACTCAACTGTTTTTCTCATAACATCGAAAAACAAATAATATTTCATCGTTGTCTCGGAAATTATTTTCATAACTTTCCTGAACACTGTATGATGTTCTTTCTGATCAATATTGTATTACAAAAACATCAAAAACTTATAGTTCATATTAAATATTGCGATAAGATTGCCAATTGGCAGAAGAAAATGTGGGAGTAAGCGCAATTGGTTCTTTGTTATGAAGAATGAAGAGGAGAAAGAGGCAGGTAAAACATAATAATACCTATGCAACTTCTTGACTCGGCTATTGAAGAGTTAAGTCTCCATACTTTTAGTCTCCATGTCTTCTCTTATCATTCATAGATCTCCCAAAAGGAGATCTAAGACCAATTTCACAACTTTAGGATAAGTTGGTGGATAGAAAGTTTTGGCAAGCTTCGATCCTTTGGGAATATGGGGAAGAAAAATATCCTGTTTTATTCTTGATTATTAACCACCAAATCCGTCCTATGGTTTTGCATGGAACAGTTGAAAACATTCATTTGTCCAAACTTACGCATTTTGATATTTATACGGCATCGACAATTATGCGGGGTAAACTGCGGGGCGCCGCTAGTTTTATACAATATTAGACTTACTGTAGGCACCTATTACAAAACAACACAATTATTGATATAAGTTGATTGATATGCAGTAAAAGTCATCATAAAAATAAAAACAAATATCCTACATGTTTAAGAACCTGTCGTTGATCATTAAAAATAATGACATCTTTATGGCGAAATTATTTTATATTATGTATTTTAATTTAATGAAATGAAATTACTTATTTATAATTTTCTAAAATAGTATCTTGGAACAGCTTGTACAGAGAACTGGAGTCATTTGCCAGGTTCTGATATTATAACATCAATGAAATTAGAACGTATACCCAAAGAGTAAGTCAAACGAAGGAAAGTGAGAGAGCCCTATGGAAAGCGGCGCAGGCGGTTGTTTTCAAATGACAAATTATTATATTGTTATAATTTTTATGAATACTGGCCGCCACTAGCCCAACTCGTGCGTTAAATTATGTCGCTATTATAATGGCACGCTGTACACACACACAGCCTCCGTGGCGTAGCGGTAGCGAACGCGGCGGTTGCGCAAGGAGGCGCGGGTTCTATCCCCGCACAGTGCAAATATTTGTATAGATGAATATGAATATTTGCACTGGTCTGATCGTGCCTCGGAAAGCACGTTAAGCCGTTGGTCCCGGTTGCCATACGAATATCTAGTGGCAGTCGTTACGGGTTGGTTGGAGCCCTCAAAAGTCTAACAATTGGTCTAACTGCAATGCTTAGATATCGCCTTCGGGTTGTGGAGGTCAGACGGCAGTCGCTTCACGGAAAATATCGAAGTTAAGCTAAAAATCAGCAGTTAGACTGGTAAAGCGGACCCCAGACTCCAAAGCTGAAAAGCTGCGGATGGGACTGGGATTAACGCTGAGATGATGATGATGACAATGGCACGCTGTACTTAGAACAGATGTGAGCTATCAGATATGTATGTAACCAAGAATAGGTGGGGACCTGTAATACAAGTATTATTAGATATGTACCTTTTTTTTAAAACCACCCCGGTGTCTCTTCGATCACGAGTGCGCGTGGGGCCGCGGGAGTCCAAATTCTTCCGCGGCCCCACACTCTCGTGCTGGCCCGGTCTGTCCAGGCGTCGTCTCCTGCACGGGGTAGTGGGGTGTTAAATTACCCCGTGCATCGCCTCAGGGGCGCGCGCCGACACTCGCGCGCGCCTCAGCCTTCCCCATGTCCCTCGCCCCTGGACCCATTCATGGGGGGCGGAAGAGGGCGTTATTCGCCCTTCCTCGGCGCCCAGTGCGTCTTCTGCGGCCCGGGAAGGGAGTTGAGATCTCCCTCTCCCGTTCCGCAGCTTCCTTCTGCGACATCACGTCCTCGTAGAAGGACACCACCGCGTCCCACGACTCTGCGCTGCCGACCATCCTCCGCACTACTGCCGGCAGCGTCAGGTCGCCTCCTACTTCATTTGTGAGGACACGGCGCTGCTCCTCCCAAGCTACACACTCGGAGAGCGTGTGCTGCGCCGTGTCCTCCCCGCATTGAACGCAGTGGTGGCACCGAGTCTCCCTGCCTAGGCGACGCAGGTACTTGCCAAAGCAGCCGTGCCCCGACAGTACCTGCGTCACCCTGAACGACAGGGAGCCGTGCCTCCTCCCGAGCCAGTCGTCGAGTACTGGCCGGATCGCCTCGACGGATTAGGTATGTACCTACCACAGGCGAATTTAGCGATCCACAACCAAAAAGTTAACTATTCTGTATACTTTTTTTCTTAGAATGTTGTGATAAATGAAAACTTTTTATTTTAATTATATGTACTTATTACCGGCTGCACCGACAGACTTCGTCCTGTCAAAATTTATTTATAAAAAGGTTATTAAAAACAACGTTAATTTACGTCATTGTTATTTTCCTGTAAATTTTAAGTTTTTCCTCCCCATAAGAATCTTCCTAATAGAAATATGATAACAGAAATTGGCAGTATTAGTCTACCGATCTTGAGTTTTGTGTTAGCAGCGCATTTGACGATTGCTTTTTATTAACGCCTTCCAATATCAAGTTCCGATCTCATTTCGGCGACAAATACACGCTAAAATGTTCGTCAAAAATGTTATGAAACTTCGTAAAATGGTAAATTAGATGGATTTTTGATAGATTGAGACAGATTAGATTGTGAGACAGACATTCTTAGAATTACGAAAATTACCGCTCTATAGTGTTCCTCTGATCAATTGAAGTTCCTATATTGCAGAGCTCGATATTACACCAAAGTACTAACAATAGAAGTTTACGATCTCTTAATACTGTAATACTAAATTGGAATCAATAAACTCTTCTTACGCAACTTATGTTAAACTTTCAAGAGTTGTAATAACTTACGACACTTTAGCAGTTACTTACATTTGCGCAAGAGTAAAAGTTAAGTTGACAGTTGCTAGCAATAGTTGTGTAATCTTGTTTCCTGGTTAACTTATGAAAGAAATTATAGTTATCATGGATATTATCTTGAGAGGATTAGTTATGGTTGTGTTATGGTGTCTGTAAGTAGAGGGAAGGCTGTGTCATTATTTCTGTAAGATGGTGTTTAAAATTTCACCTTGCTGGATCTTATAGTTTTGCTGTGTATTGAGGTTCGAACACCTTTCTTAAATAGTTTTATAGTCTGTATCTTTTTGGCTTAGTACAGGACTTTAATGATATAGTCGCAATATCAAAGACACCACTGTTCCAAAACACAGATTACGTTGTTGACATTGCTTAAAAAGCCAATAAGCTGAAGTGAGACTGGGCTGGAAATGTCTGCCGTACTTATGCCCTATGAGCTGTGGGCTAAAATAACCTCCACGTGAGGCCCTGACACAGCTAGAAGGCGTCGCGGCAGATCCCATAAAAGATGGCAGGACGAGTTGAACAAAACAAACGACAGTGGTATTCTTTAGCCCTCGTTCCAAAGAATTGGAATTCATGGCGAGAGGCTTTTGGTCAGCAGTGGGATGATGTAGACGAACAGTTACTTTGTTTGCTCTGAGATCTACCTGCGCGAGAGCAATAGTTAATTCTTCATCAGTTTATGCCATACAGAGTAAGATAATGATAAGTTTCTTTACATTTCAATTTCTTGATTTTATTTTATTCGTTTTTTTTTTTAACGGACTTCTTTAGCATCATTGTGACTTGAAAGTTCGGTGAAAAGAAAAAACGACAGTAAAAAGAGGTAGTCACATAAATTTATAAGATTAAACTTGGGAGAAAATGAGATAGGAAATATCATACAGTGGTTCTTACCCACTACCCACTCGCTCGTTTTCTTTTTTAAATATCATACTTTAGTTACCATAAGTATCATTTATAGAAAATGAGTAAGTCTGAGCGGTAGGCCCTCGACAAGGTGGATCTACGACCTGTAGGCCTAGTATGAGTTTTCATTACGAAACTCGATCGTCGATATTGAGCGCGTTTGGCACATCGATTGGCCGGCTTCAAGGTTGTAAGAACTCTCAACCAAGGAGAGCGCCAAAGGCGCTCGATATCGACGATCGAATCTCGTAATGAAAACTCACACTAGGTATACTGGTGAAAGTCGCGGGAAACCGCTGGATGCGGAAGACTGAATAAATCTATATAATTGTATATACCTACGAAGTAAATGTTAAATAATTATCTAACTTTGTATCACTATGATCAATATATTTGTATATTTTATCTACCTACCTATATATTTTATTTATTAACCTATAGGTAATCCTCTTATCGAAATTTCACATTCGTCTCATTATCTTAAAACCAAAATTTTTGAAGGTTTCACTTCTACCACGAGTGAATTACACACGTGCTTTTTTATGTAATCATGATTTATCCACAGCCCGACTTCAGCTTCACCCACTGTTTACGGAAAGGAATAATAGGCCTCTCTTTTCTTGTGTCAATCCCTACGCTCTTATACTCTCTTTTATCTTTTGTGGGAAATTGTAAGCAATACATGGGACCTAATATATGTAATATATGAGCTAAAAATAAAATCCTTGAACCCAAAACAACGGGTAAGTAGCAGTCAACTGGGTAATTGTCTTTTTGAAAAGTTATAGACAATTAACGAGTTATACTCTGGAAGCTGTAGTAGAAGTGCCAAATAGAAGAACATTAAAGAGTTAGTCACAGATAATAAAGTGACACATTACCCGGAGTCTGCGGAGGCATTCTGTTGAGTTGTGCTGTTACAAAGATTTAGCAAAATAGGTTGGCTAAAGATTTCTGAGGTCATGCTTATATTCCTAAACATAGGTACATATGCCTGCATCATATTGAAGTAGGCAGAAACTAAGCAAGCCATCTGCAACGGTCGATACCTCCTTAGTACTACACACCTGACCTTTCTGAAGAAAATCAAGCAATAAGGTTAATAATAATGGCTTCTAAGGCCTCCTACCGGCGTTCCCACTGACATCTGCCTTGTTATCTACCTTTTGTTAGTCACCTTTTATTCCTCCTCTTAGCATAGCCGAACTATCTAAACATACTCTTTTCAATATTTGTCTTCTACTAATCTATCTACGATTAAAATAACCCTACGATTGTATTTCAGGCGTGGTGTACACACGTGTTATCCAGTTATGTTTAAATACCGTGAACGGGGACGAGTTTAATGCCATCAACTAGGCACAATTTCACACTGCAGGAAATTCTTGATTAAAATACTCGATAATTTGTCCGAGCAGGGAAGTGAAGTCAGGACATTAATGTTTAGCAGTAGCGCTTACAGACCAAAGAGGCAGTTTAGTAGGTAGTGTAGTATATCTAAAGCGCCGCATGCAAACAGCGAGTCATACTGACATCATGCAAATCCTGCATCTCGTACCTAACCAGAGTTTACCGTGTAACAGCTAATATGCAACTTCTCGACATCAACCGCTGTGCAAGTGCCCTCCAGACACGGCGCCCGTCTGGTCGGGAGATCTACCCTTTTCTACGTTGCGCCAAATGTTGTGTCGGCAGTTTGGTCGTGGAGGGTCCCCAGATCAATCTCCCTCTGGCGCAGCATCGTTGGTCGTGTTGTTTGGTTTAACATTCAGAACCTCGCTCAACTACCGTCCTCCTTCCTATTCACTCAGTTTTGTTTGAGTGAATAGGCTTTTTAATATACTAGCGCGCTGTACCATTAACGATTGCATCACTGCTTACCACTAGGCGGGATTGCGGTCAAGCATTAATTTATAATTTATAAAAAAAGAGGATGACTGAATATTATACTCTGTTCTTTATACCTAAAAACTGATGACTTCGAATATGATAATATTTTATTTCGCGTTACACTAGAATAAAGACGCCAAAAAATACTTAAAAATTTCGTAACTTGTTATAACTTGTGTCTAGATAAAATTTTATAACATAAATTATGGTGATTGTAGTCATCTCTTTCCGAATGACCGAAAAGAACAAACAACAACATTGAACAAGTCCCTTAATCCGACCTAGTCCGGTTGTACGGTGCACATTTTTCGAAAAACACATTTAAAGTAATCCTTCATGTACGTACACGATTTTAAAGCTTGAAACTGAAAAGACTTTTGGACAATGCTTGGGTTTGGGCAAAAATGTGGAAATAGAAATATATATAGATGAAAATAACTGACCTCCCACGGGTCCACACGAGTTGAGTGGAGTGCGAACAAAGAGGTCGGTAACGCGTCCGCTGTAAACGCGGAGTAGCCTGTAATCTGTTACTTTACGAAGCACTTCTTTTGTTTGCACGCGATTCCCGGGAATATTTTTACAACGCGGACCGGACGACCCATCCGACAGAACGATGCTGCGTCTGCATAAAACTCCAGGAAATTTTACGTGTTCCGACACAATGATTATGAAACAGTCGTAAACTTGAACTAGGATTTTTCCCGTCGTGTTCCGAGGTATATCCATTTTCTCGGCGACTGTTCGCCGTATCCGAAGCCCTCACAAAGAAAGTATAAAACGAAACGCCATTAAGGGTTGTTTACGCGGCATGCATAAATACAAATGAATGGCCCTAAAGGATCGTGGTTAAGTCTGTAGTGAGAAAGTTTTGCAATTATTGTAATTACGAGCCGACCGAGAAGCATCCACAGTCGACAACGCGTCATATTTCCTACTTAATCGCGCCGAGTTGCCGACATTATTATAAATAAATCAATTTATTACGTTCGCTAGGCACCGCATTACTCAGACCATAATGCTTCAACTTTACTGAACATCTACACGCATCTGTAATTATAACTTATTTGACTTTGCAGTTTAATGCGTTTTAAAGGTCTGCTTCATCACTGAAAATTAAATTAAATGTCAATCACGTGCTTGCTAAATATTTAAGTAATTCATTTAATAAAGTTTTATTTTATGTATTATAAAATAGCCTCGTAACCTATACAGGTTAACACAGTAACAGGTACTTACGTACGCGGCTTTGTTGGAGGCAAACTTTATTCTGACGAGAACACCTCCGGGGAATACAATACACTCACAATGAGTATTTCAGGTTAATTTTCAGCATACGGATAACTGTGTATGGGTACACTCCCAGTTACCTACTTTAAAGGCTTGTTGAGAATAATTTTGTAACCGGAAAAACATTAATTTGAAGTAAATACTGGGCAAGTAACCTGAAATATTAGATTTTATCAAACCTTGTTTTGATAAAAGGCTTTTGTTTTAAATAAAATGATATTTCTGTTGTGAAAATTTACTGCACAGTTCAGTGGTTTAGTGTTTTCGATATATGACAAGCACACACACATTTTTATTTAAGGTGTGCGGTGGTGACCTACCAAAATGATTGATTTAAATCATGATTGAAATTTTCACAAACTAATCTTCATCTTCAGCCTATAGAGGTCCACTGCTGGAGAAAGGGGAAGCCTTTCTCCAGCAGTGGACCTGGACCACCTGGACCTGTGGACCAAGGGTTTCCACGATGACCGATCTTACGCTGCCCGCATCCATCGGCTTCCCGCGACCTTCACCAACTCATCGGCCCACCTTGTTGGGGGCCTCCCTACGCTGCGTCTTCCGGTACTTGGCCGCTACTCCAGAACCTTACTGACCCATCGGCCATCGGTTCTACGAGTAATGTGCATTGCTCACTGTCACTTAATTTAAGCGACTCGAAGGGCTATGTCGGTGACTTTGGTTCTTCTGCGGATCTCCTCATTTCTGATTCGATCACGCAGAGAAATTCCGAGCATAGCTCTTTCCATCGCCCTTTGTGTGACTGTGAGGATTCCCATGAGGCCCATTGTGAGCGACCGCGTTTCAGTTCCGTAAGTCATCACTGGCAACACACACTGGTCAAAGACTGTAGTCTTGAGGCACTGTGGTATCTTGGACGACGAGAAGATGTAGCGTAGCTTCCCGACCGCTGCCCAGCCGCGCTGGATTCGACGAGACACCTCTGTCTCGAAGTTGAACCTACCTAGTTGGACTGTGAACAACTATGAGTGCAGAGCAACCAACTAGAATTGGAGTGGGTGCGACATGAGAGTTCGACATGATCTTCGTCGTATCCATGTTCATCTTTCACATATTAATATTACTAATTAACCACATAGTCCCTGCGTTTTACGATTTGCTAAAACACTGAGTAAATCCTCTATTATTATTATGAAATCATGATAGTAGTGTATTAAATTCCCTAACTGACAGTGAAAACCTCATCAAATCCGTTGCGTAGTTTAAAATAATTACACTGTTACACAAAAAGAAATTATAATCCACTTTAAATACATAAGTCGTACGTCGACGCGGTATTCAAATGCCATCTGATTAATAACAAACCATTCTATTGATGGGACAATGACATCAGTGTGTGGGTAGTATCACAAACGTGTTCAGTCTCGAATGCATTTAAAACTTTGCACATAAATGGATGCACTTAACGTATTAAATTCGCTGACAATGAGTAACGGACGGGCTGGCACAAACTGTAAAATATTCATCTTTAAAAAGCGACATTTAAATCTCCCCCAGTAATATGAGTTACGGCTTATTTGGGTGTAAATCGTAGAGCGGTCGTTCGTCAAACGGGGCCAATGAGCGACGCAATCATTTAGAGTATGTTCTCTACTTAACAACCCTGTTACACTGTTTGCAGGCGTACAGCTTGCGGAACGAGCGACAAACTACACCATTTTCAAACTTCAGTTATGCTCAGGACTGTAATATTTAGAATGTTTGTTTTCTAACCGCATATATAGTGTCTGAAGCAGCGGCTATGTGAACTTTATATTAGGGTTCATATATATTGATTTAAACTAAATAAATGTGTAGTTCTTTTCTTTTCTAACAATCTTTCAAGAAAACAAACACCATCATCATCATCATTCCAGCCACATGAAGTCCACTGCTGGACATAGGCCTCCCCCAAGGATTTCCAAAAAGAACGGTTGGACGCGGCCTGCATCCAGCGCTTTCCTGCGATTTTGGTCAGATCATCGGACTACCTAGTTGGTGGGCGTCCGACGCTGCGCTTGCCGGTACGTGGTCGCCATTCAAGAGCCTTTCTGCCCCATCGGCCATCGGCTCTACGAGCTATGTGCCCCGCCCACTGCCACTTCAGAGAGCTAATCCGCTGGGCTATGTCGGCGACTTTAGTTCTTCTACGGATCTCCTCATTCCTAATTCGATCACGTAGAGAAACACCTAGCATAGCCCTCTTCATAGCACTCTGTGCGACTTTGAGCTTTCTTATGAGGCACTTAGTGAGGGACCACGTTTATGATCCATATGTCAGAAAACAAACGCATTAATATAAAAATTATACGTTAAAAGAACACAATAAATTAACTAGTGCGGAATAAACGAATGCAGTTCGTTTATCTTCTTAAAAGCGCCATTTTAACACACCTACATCAGATTATCATGCTAATGTAAATACAGAGTGAAGGGGCAGTCCCACAAACTCATAACAGATACTATCTCCACGCTTTAAACATTTTTTATTTTTAATCTCGTGTAAGGGTGAGTGCAGACTGTAGGATCGATGCGCTCTTCATCGGCTTTTTTCACCACTAATTAATCACAGCGCGATGATTAATGAACGCAGCCGCGGGCACAGTTAAAGCAGCTCTGTAATGATCCGTTTGTCGGACGTTAGTATTTCTTCCTAAGCACGGCACGTGCCGTGGACGGGTTTATGCCTCTTGTTTTAAGATAATTTACAAGTTCAATGAATTTTGGCGGCGGTGTTAAGTGATACGAACTGCTTTGTTAATAGATCGCGAGAGGCTTAAGTGAGTGTGTAATGAACGCAATTACAAGCTTTGATACCGATTAGACTTCTCTGAAGACGTAATTTAATGTCAACTTGGAAAATAAACAGTCATTAGAAACGAGACTTTGATCAAAATTCAATCATTACCAACCTTAATTGCTTGGCTTCAATATGTATGTGTCAATATATGCTGAGAAGCGCCGAAATTACCTGAAACAATATAAAACAATCATGATTTTTTTCTACCTGACAAAGTTCAGAAATAATTACAGGACTGAATAACACCATTCACAGTGGAGTGATGAAAGAAAAACATGGGGGAGGGATTGCGCTTTTATTGAAACCAATCTCACCACTTGCCTCGACTGACTGCGCCCCGAGCTGAATGCGCGTAATTGCTTCGTCATTCAGATGATCGCAGCTTTACCGGCTTGTCTTGTTGACTGTACTTGTAGGCACTCGCTTTGTGCACGCGGCCTTACGTCGCCCGACATGTGCTATTGTCTCGCAAAGTTTCGTCGTTCGCTTTTATGACAGCAACAAGTTTCAGCGTGCATTGTAAACTATCCCTTAATCATAAATGTACAATTTCACCATTCACCGCCATTTTTGTAACCACCAACTAATTTAGCGCAATAATCGCATTATATTTTGTTACTAAATCAACGCGGTTTAATTAATTACTCTCTCGTACGCGATGTGTTTACAAAGAGAAACATTGTGAAAAGTTTTCATCACGATCTTAACTCAAACAAGTAATTTAAAGTGATGAAAAAATTTTAATGGATTAATTAACCGGGGACGCCGAGGCGAATTTTTATTTGATGAGATCTACGCCTATTTTGTTCGTTAAGAATTTTCATTTATTCAATTAGACTTTCAAATAGTTTGAATTACATTAGTAATTGCTCTCGCGATAATTATGTTTCATTTTACTGTATATTTACAACTCGCTTAGCGGAAACCTACTTTCTTAACACCCGCCTCGGTTGGATTACTTTTTATACGAACAATCGAGACATTGTTTACAAAAGCTCACTTCATTTCTTTGGGAAAATATTGATGGATCGTGGAGCCTGCGTGAAACGGGCTATCTACACTTTTTTTTTTGGAATAAGCCCGCTTTATTGGAACATTGGATATGTTACTCTTTTTTTTCCAAAACATGGCAGTTATTTGCTTCGCTCAGTCACCGGTCTGTCTGAGCGACGAAGCTAAGCAAGAGTTCTATAGGTGCTCTCTAACGTCGAAGTATTGTGCTCTGTTTGAAAAACCTATCTATTCGAAATATTAAAAAATGCGTAATAAAATCCAAAACACCCGTGTTTATTGGCGTATCATTTATTTGCCAATATTTGCAAAGCGAAGTCCAGAGCACTTGTGTACGCAAACATTCCCGTCGCCCGTCGCTTCGCGTTGGGCTGGCTATGAGCTCATGGCGCCATCTGTAGTCCGCTCAGCAGCCATTCATATTTTCATTTTCATTTCGAAAAGCACAAGAAAGTGAACGCTCAAGGAAAAAAGACAAAATGAAAGGAGAGTCTGTGTTTTAATGGGTTAATTAGCCGACGATCCTCCGGTCGGGGTTTTAATTAAAATGAAAAATTTTCGTGACTAGACTGAGAGAATTAATTGCTCCCTTTCGTGAAACTATTCAGGTGAGAAGAGAGTAAATAAAGAGGCCGCATTGCTCAACTAAATATCAGAACTTGTGTGGCTTTATTATTTTATATAGCCTTTTTTTAAATATTATAAACAACCAGTGTTTGGCCACGTTCCCACATGATGGCAAGCAGTGATGCAATTGTTGATAGTAAAGCGCATTAGTTTATTAAGATAACAACTGTTCAGAGCAGTCCTCTTTACAGCTTCACCAGTCATTTTTTTTTCATATAAATTATAAACCAGCGCTTGACCGCAATCCCGCCTGATGGTAAGCAGCGATGCGATCGTTGATGGTAAACGGCGCTAGTTTATTAAGAGCCTATTCACTCTAGCCTTGAAGACACTCAAATTGTAGTCCGCCGGAAACACCGCCGTCGGCAAGTTGTTCCAGTCCCTTGATGTACGCGGTATAAAGGAGGAGGCGAAACGCTTCGTCCGGATCGTAGTAGTGTTAACAACGTAAGGGTGGAAACTTGCCGTACGAGGGGTCGTCCGATGGTGGAACGGAGATGGGGGAATTAAATCATGCAATTCCCTCGCACACTCCCCAAAATGCATCCTACATCATGCTTGAACACGACGGATTGCTTGGCGTCATGATTTTGTCTGGTGGGTGGTGGCCATGTTATGGTTTACCACCGTTATTACTGCACTATGCGCACTACCCAGTGGACTCGTGTAGGGTGATCATATTAAGTCTAGTAAGGCCTACGGACGCAAGCAGTTCGTCTCCCAGCCTGCAGGCTAATTGACTAACAACGGCAATGGTATTCACTTTGACAACTCAACAACAACATTCATTGTATTATTTTGTTTTGTACTGTTGTCCAGCAGGCAAAACTTTTGATTACTGGTAGTAATGTATTAAAATATCCTTCAAATTATTTTTGAAAGTGTTGTGCCGTTAGGATGTTGGAATGAAATTTGTTTTTGCTCGTATCTATTACACAGACGGGGATAGTAGTTCATATAAGGTTACAGATCCATTTGGACGCTGGATCTATAGACAGACACACTATATGCTCAATGATTGATTACACGACAAAGCGTCCTGTTTACTTATGTTCAATTAGGGGGGTATAGAGCTCGTTAATTATAAACTTTTTCGCTTAATGCGGCCGGCCCAAAAATATTCAGATCGTTAGATAGAAAAAAAAAAGTTTCCTTCCATCACGTCACGAACGACGTAAATTGTTTATTCCAAGATAATGGATCGCTTTAATTCCGTACACCGATATTTAATTATGGTAGCGAGTGTATCAGCGACGTAATGGGGTTCCGTAGCAGCCGCTGTAAAGTTATGCAGAACACAAGTTGCATGCGGAATACTGAATACCAACGAGACATAAATCCAAGCGTGTCTACTTGCGTATTAACAAATTGCGTTCTTAAACCGCAATATACTATGTAAATACGAAATTTAAATTACAAACACCAATGCGACAGCGTTGGGGTCGTACGTCGGTATGGTAGGTGGTAGCATTCGTCCGTAAGTGGTGGTGATGGTGGTTGAAAGTAGAATGTTCGTTGTTGGTGCGATAGCGAATGTCGGCTGGGTGAGTTATGTGCCGCGGACCGCGTTAATTGTTGCTGACGAGGCGACGCGGCGCCTGCCCGGACTTACCTACTGTACTTTGCAATGCAATGACGTGGTATGTTATTAAAATTATAATGACCATTAAAATCACAATTAAAGTTGTACAGGAAGCGTAATTTTACCCAACATTACATGAAAAAATGCATTCTCATTTTTGGCGTTTCATGTCAACAAAACTATTTCCTTTTTGAAAACTGGTGTTTGTTTGTTAAATCTATAAATATTTAATTCATTTGTTGTTGCATCAGCTGAATTTTTCACAAAGTTAGCGATGGCTTCAGCTTTTTAGTTTTAAAAGTATAGACCGCGTAAAACAGGCACTGCGCCAAAGTAGTCGAAAAAAAAATGCATTTTACAACACAACACAGAATGTAGTGTTCGCTCTGCACTAAAAGTAGGAGTTAACACAAATCGGTTTTTATTTAGCTGGCGATATTTCACCAGGTTTGCGCTAAATTGTCACGGGTTTAAAAAGGTGGCGGTTGTCCGCGTCGCTATAACAAATCGTTTTAATTTGTGCTCAAGTTGCGCGACTTGTCGCCGTGTTGCCTTCGCAACTATTGTCCTCGATTTGTCTTCAAATGTTATTATAACTTAAGTTCTGTCTGATACGTATTTTTCTTCAATATTAAAGTGGGTTTTATGAGGTGTCTGGTTGGCTATTCATTTTGTAAAAACATTTTTTGAAGAGTGAAAATATATTGTTGAGAAATCTTTTGATGTAATCCATTTTTTCTATGTGTTTTTTTTTTCTAAATTCGTTTTTATATTTCTATCTCTTGAGGTATCAGAATCCTTTTCACATTCAGTGATGAATAAAGAAAAGAAAGCAAAAGAGATTCAATTTCACCGATCTTCATATTAAAGTTGCTTTTTTTACCTACTGCTTGTTTAGGATTGGAGAAAATCCCAAGATAAATCTCTATTAAACTCAATTAATTGGCCTAACACTATATCTAATAATCGGTAGTTACCCTAAATTCTGTACTATGAGAGCCCTAATCTGTCTGCTTGCAAACGACTTAAGTTTTAACTATGTATTCAGATAAATGCCCTCAATGGATTGGATCATAGTACCACGATGGCTTAGAATAAATAGTATAAGTATCTTAGTTTTAGTATGTTACAGAAAATCTGCTAAAACTTCTTCACTCACTTCAGTTAACCGTTTAAATACCGTTTAGTGGTCAGTTGCAATTAGTGCCGTCTGTATCACAAAGACAGTGTTTAATGCAGTAGATTAGAACGTTATTATTAGCCGTTTGTGTGAAGCAGAAGTGCATAGAGCAAGTCACGTCCAAACTTTACGCCGCAAATAGGTATCCCAGTGTTCACGGCGTTGTTTTGGAAACATTAACTAACTTGAGAGAACGCCAAAAACGGAAACATTTTAACGTTCGCCGTCGGCACGCCGCCGTATTGTCACCGTTGTTCCTATTACACGCCAAAAAAGTTGCGCCGTTGTTATATTCCTAAAATAAAGCCTGCCACAGTCAACACAAAAATAATTTAATCGAACGGAACGTCTCGCGCAAATATTTGCAATGAAAACCTCAATGGTTGTAAAATTTCGGCTTCATCGGCCAGCACTTGACATGAGCAAATAAAAATGTTTTATTGCTTTTAAACTTCCATTTGTCCGTCGCTTCGCAGCCAAATCGGTGCGGGTTAGGCGTATTACTCGCGTACCTATACCGCTATAACTCGTAACACTGGTTCGATGGCTATCTTGTTTGCTTTTATCCTTATAGAAAATTTCGTGCATCCCAGTGAATGCATCGACGAGCCTTCCAATATCAGGCGGATTATTCACTACAGAACGTTGTATAGTTTCTTGGTGCCTCTGTGATTCTCGACCTACCTCGGGTAGCGTAGAGTCGGGATTTCAATGGCGGATAAAAGAATTTGTATTTTGCCTAAATATCGGTAACGGATTGGCGAGGCTATACGTGGTAAGATAAGAGTACGAGTTGCATAGTGATACATTGAATAGATTACTGTGCTAGGGTCTGCTTTGTGCTTTTCATGGGACGTGGGTAATGTTATTATTTTGGACAAAAAGTACCAATGATACGTAGTACACTCGTTCAGCGAGTCTTTCAGAGATGCTTGTGAAGATAATGTTTATTTTTAAGCTAACACTGCCAAGCTGGCATACGGCCCGTTTCACAGTAAGTGCATCCCATGCGTCATAGTCAACAGCGGCCATTATAATGGCATTTTATATTATTATGGTGTACTCCTATGACTCCCGACCTGAGGCGATGGTGGGCGTTTATGCAAATTGATTTCTGTATAGAATTAACGTATTTTTATAGATGTTTTTCAAGGACTTGAAATAACACCTCTTTTGAAATTATAACCGACATGTCTATCCACTTTATGGACAGTAGGTATTTGTTAAAGAATTCTCAAAGCTATTCTGTCTGATTTTTCAATCGCCAGATAATTTTCAATTGCGCAATAAAATTGACGTCTGACATTTTTTTTTTATGGATGAACTGTCAATAATTCAAAATTATTTCTAAGACAGATATCTGGCTCCGTTGAAAAGTCAGCTTTGAATGTAACTAGACAATAAGGCTTTTATGATAAGTCAGGTCCCACGACTCTAACCGTCTTAGTCATTTATGTTTCATGCAAACTGAAGTCTCGAGCGTTCCCATTACCCTTGACTTCTTACTTAACAATCATTGTTTGGAAATAAGATTTGCGATAAAATTATTCGACATTTTTTTTAACATAGCCAAAATTCAGCGTTCAACAAACATAGGCAGGTCATTATACAGGTTGATTCTTCAGCCAAGTCAGGCGTTTACTGCGTAATTATTTATGGCAAAAAGTAAACACTGGTCAATATTGGCGAACGGCGACAGTGAACTGGTCTAAATTCACGTGTTTGCCGGCGATATTGGTCGCTATATGCATGGCCGCCGACCACGCTGCCTGACAGCCTTGTAATGGATTGTTTACCTCCGCGCGGACGTCCGCCGCCCCCGTCGATCACTGACACCGACCTAATTACATGTAAATAAATACAGGCCCGACCGCCTGATCTGATCCGGTCGGGCCCGCAACATTTGTTGGGTACCGATTGATCTTACACGTTCCTTTTGATGTCGATTTTGTTTAGTGCTGTTTAAAATTAAGTAATACACTACTTATGGCGATTTTAAACGTTTGGTTGAATTAACTTTCGTGTGACTTTATTACCCTAGGTTAGTTAATTAACATCTTAATATGTTAATATGGGTTTCTTCGTCCAAACTAATTACTCGTATATCATAGGGCAACTTTGTTGAACAAAAAAATAAAGCAAGAAAGTATTCATCCTGCTCTTATAACAACATATGAATACCAAAGAACACGTAACGCAAATCGAAATGCATAAAGTATCAATATCATAATTATAGCTTAGCAATACATAGGGGGAGTAGCGAGGTGGCTCATGATATAGGAGCGAGTAGGTATCCCACGGGCGCAGTAAAGTGACTGGCTCGGTTTGCGGATTGCGATATCGGCTGGCGAGTGCGTGGCACATCGTACACCTGGGTCACGCAACTGTCCGATATTATTCAGGGCTCGGTACTAACCCCACCCTACTGTGAATACCAAGCCTAATGCAAGAATCCACCCTTAAATATTCTAGCTTACAAAAAATACTGTTCTGAAAATCTCCTTTCATTTTATTCCTAAAAATCTGAGCTAGAATTCATACTTTCAAAAAGCATTAAGTGTGATTTATATATAACGAAGGTGTTACGATTATTACTGCAGTGAACTTTAACCGTCTCTCATAAAAGAATTCGTAAGAGACATGAAAAGTTTTCTAATCGTCCCGTACTACAACAGAGTGCGGAAACTTCACTTATGCTTATTAAATTTTCTGTATAGACAAGAAAATGTATAACAGGTTTTCACAGTGACATGGAACAAGGCTCAGCCGCGCGGCACATTGGCCCGACACAAAATATTGTGGAGCCGGGTAAACGCGCCGCTGTAACTTCCAATACAATATAAATTGCACTTTGAAAATGGCCTGTACTTCAAAGTGTGCATACGATTCGATACTTTAATACGGTAAGCGAGGGCGTGTTTCGGGTCGCGCGCCCCGCCGCCCGCGCCGACTAGTGCCATAATACCGGTAATGTGGTGTCGCCTTTCTGTGGCGAGATAAGGGTACGCGACATTGACTATTCAAAGGGTTGCGGTCTTCAAAATTTGCGCTCAATAAGTCCAAAATACCTGTGCTTCACCTTTGGGTTGACGCGCTGTTTGCGCTGCGAAGCGATGTTTGGCTGTAAACGTTCGTTTTGAGTTTATTTATCGATAATATTTTAATTATGAGTCATTCGGATTCGTTGAAAATGCGGTTGCAAACGTTGCTCGTTAGAGCATTATTGTAAGCTCTGTTAATGCGACCCATTTTGTTTCGTTTGTTTATTTGGAACTGTTCGCCGGAAATATTTATGTATGAGTAACTCTTTATTATAACGATATATCTCTCTCTATCTGCTGGTTTACGACGATGCACGATCATTATTTGTTAATTTATAGAAGGTGGATTCAGGTCAACTCGTCTAAATGAAATTAATTCGCTCCCCCCTACAATCTGTGGTTCAATCTCTAAATGAAATTTATAAATTATTGAGCTGGCTTTCTCTCAATCAAAACGTCTTTCACGTGTTTCGAGGTACCAATATTAAGTTAGTTAAGAGTACCTAGCTCACTGAATGAGCTTTTGATTAAAATTCAAAATGTATTAATAGGAATTATCAATTTCCCCAATTTGTTCGACAAGGCATAATAATTTTATTATTTACTAGGGTAAAAGTGGCCGCGACTTTGATCGCTTTGAAGTCTTAAGACATTTAAGAATTGGTAGTGTGGGAGCAAGAAACTTACAACATCAGCTGTCTGCCTGTCAAAATCAGTTCAGCCGTTTCGGAAAAACCATACAGACAGACCAAAAAATATTTTTCTTTTGGTCTGTCTGTTATTACCTGTTTATTGTCTGTATTATTATTATATTAACTATTAAGTAAGAAGCTGTTGTATATTGTTTTTTACTTGAATTGTTGTTTAAACTCCATACTTCAGGTACCTAATATTAAATTTAAGACAAAGAATTAAGTCCCAAGTGGGCAACGGTGGCCTAGTGGTGGTGGACTTACAAATTGTAAGTCGTAGTATCGAACCCCGCTTTACTTTGTGTAAATTATTTCATCACCACTGCTCGCAAAATGGCGAAGGAAAACATAATATCGTGAGGAAACCGGCATGTCCTAGTACCAAAAAAATAAAATATCTGAGACATGTGACATGTACTAACTCGCACTGGGCCAGCGCGGTAGATTACGGCCCACTCCCTCTCACCGAGAGGCCTGTGTCCCAACAGTGGGCACATTATGGGCTGATTATGCGTGTTATGTATTCAAGTCCCACATCCCAGTCTTACTAGTTACCACTTTACCTTCCCAATGACAATAATTCAGCTCAACCAAAACACCTAAGAAGGTAATTAGATAAGTACGTTCGCTTATATATTCCACACGTGCCTGGAGCGGTGGCTTATTTATTTGCAATTTGTAGGATATCGCCTACTACGTAGTACCTTAATGAGGCAATAACAATAAATAAAGACCCAAAAGTTTTCTCAGGCCTCCGCCCTTCGCTCTGTGCCTTCCGCGGTCCCTCCGAAGAAACCGCCTGAAACTCATACGTAGCTGGAAAATGCTATAATTATTTAGCAGGGCCCCGTACTCGCATTATGGCGGTAATTTGCAGAGGTGATTACGATTTGGAAAATTTTATCTTGTAACATACTTATATAGGTAGTGCCCACCATAGAGGTATGTAATGAGAAAATAGTTATTGTTTTGTTTGTTTAGATTTGATTGAATTAGTTTCTAAATTCAGCAGTCATTTCTCCATTTAGCTTCACCGATGAAGTGCAGAAATTATAACGGAAGTTTTTTTTTGTTAATATATTATTTACTAGCGACCCGCCCCGGCTTCGCATGGGTGCAATGCTGATACTAAATACACTACAGAAAAACTGTGAACAATGTTTAAAAACGCCACAAACTTTTTAATAAATCTGTAATATTTTAGAAAACAATCATGTAAATCATATGCTGTAAAGGGCGATATAGATCTATATTAAATCAACAATGTATTTAAGGCAATAAATAGGAGAAGGATTGACGCTGTATTGGTTAAAATTGCCTCGAAAATTAGCCAATATTTGTCATAAAAAGTAAATGACAAAAAAATGTTACTGTGGGATATCCATAAGAGATTGAGAGAGAGAGAGAGAGACATATACCATCGTGGACTTTTCTGTAGATCTTTTCATTATGTAGGTACAATATCTAGTACATTACTTTGATAAATCTCGTAGGGTTCAGCCTGCATTTCACTGCAAATGCGAAAAAAAATTATTTACGACATCATAATAGAAACATCAAAAATAATAGTATTTCTCTAGTATTTAATCGATGTTTATTATACACTAGCTTTCCGCCCGCGGCTTCGCCCGCATGGAGTTCGGTTATATCGCGCTTTTTAGATTTCCCTTGGGAACATCATATTTTTCCGGGATAAAAGGTAGCCTATGTTCTTTCTCAGGGTCCAAAGATTGTCTGTGCCAAATTTCATCAAAATCGGTTGAGAGGTTTAAGCGGGAAAGCGTAACAGACAGACAGACAGACAGACAGACAGACAGACAGACAGACCGACAGACAGACAGACAGAGTTACTTTCGCATTTATAATATTAGTATGGATAGTATAAACCTTCCTCTTTAATCACTTTATATATTAAACAAAACCGCATCAAAATCCGTTGCGAAGTTTTAAAGATTTAATCATACAAAGAGACATAGGTAAAGAGAAAGCGACTTTGTTTTATACTATGTAATGAAAAGAAAAAAAACTTACATATATCATTCCAGAGAAACCTATTGGGATAGTGTGTATTAGGTAAACCTGAGGGATTACTTGATAATTGATAAGTCATAGGCTGAATGAATTGAAACGTTAGAGTGTGTAGTTCAAACTTTTGGAACAAAACTTTTAAAACCTAATAAATTAATAAATAATATGTACGGAAAAATCACACAGATTGAGGTAGCCCCAAACTAAGTTCGAGTTCGAATCCTAATGGTAATTGCACGGTAAACTTTGCTTGCAAGGTGCAAGATCTTTGTGGATTTTGATCTGTGGGCATTTATAAATACAGCTACACACTTTTGGAGACCACTGCATGTTGTTCAATCTATATCCCTATCTCACTTTATCTTCGATTAATGTATCTATCCAAAAATCAAAAGGACATTAAACAGAAGTAGAAAATGTTCTAAGCACTAATAAACAATTGTCGTTCAATCTATCTCCTAGACTTTTGAACGTTAAACTGCGCGCTGGTTTTCTGCCAACAAATAAAAAAGCGAATGAATCCAAAGGTGAAAAACAAGTGAACTATGACACGATCTATGCCTCAGTTGAATGACGTCACCTGATACAAATCACTGTAGGATTCTGTAAGGTCGTACGTGCATTTGTGGTCGGATTTACACCCCTCTGGGTCTTTGAAACAGTGCGTCCAAATGTATTGCAAGCTATAGCAATACATAGACAAAGTACAGATCATTGTATTACTCCTAGAGATATCTACAACTACGTGTACATACGTAGGAAACATACGTATGTACACGTAGTTGTGTGTATCTCTAGGTATGTGCGAACAACGATGTCGTGGCTCTGGGACGTTCATGTAAAATCAATGTGTACTGTTCAGGTGTTCCGGATGTCCCAGGGGCACAGTAAAGTCTCCCGGTTCGCCTTGCGGTTCCGCACATAGTAACACGAGCGGCAGTATCTTACTCTGTAGTTTATTGTACGGTTTGACTTAGAAGGGGACTGGCTTCTACACATTCTTTCGTACTTACCTACTCTATGCATGATAGACATTTTAAAACTTCATAATCTTTTTTGGAAATAAGAAAAAAGAAGATGAAGAAGATTTATTTATTTACCAATTCTTGGGAAAGTGTAGATACGTACGTGTATAATCGTTAAAAATTTAAATGTAGAATTAATCGGCTTAAAAACCTTAATTTTCTTTCGATTTATTTATAGTTAATTAAAACGCTACAACACTAACTCCATCAATGAACATGGAGACAATAATATAATTTTAGAAAAAAATTGACATGAAACAGTGAACACCTCGCATACTTTCACAGAATTCTCGACATATACGCATAATCTTATTCCATTTATCTACAAATATATCACATTCAGGGTTGGCAGTCAGAAGAGCATTAAGCACCTTTAGAGTACGAAGAACCGGAGATTCGGCTCTGCTTACAGTTTTCGATATAATCTATGAATTGATACGCAGTCAGAATCAAATAAATGAAAAATGGCTAGAAGTGGTCGTAAAGCGCAGGTAGGTCAAAGAAAAACAAGACAGTTCCAAACTTATCTTTAATAAATACATTTTTCTATCAAAATGTAAAAAGAAACACGACCACATTTTGAACACAAAAGGCAGTGTATTAGTTGTTTCGCACACCTTTTCAGCCGGGCGAAATGTAGCGATAAATATCAATAGGTATTCTTCTGGTATAGCGACGTCCGGGACAAAGCTTTATGCACGACAACTGCGTTTATCCGCCGCTCCTCGCACAGGCCTTTATGACGACATGATAATATGATGGCTCTCTATATAGGCCACCGTTTATGGTACACATTATGCAAATAATGTGAACATTATTTCATATTTTGTTTGCCGGCGGTGTCGCGACCCCGACCGCACTGTATACAGGCATTTCATTACGAATACATTGACAAGCGACGCATTAACGATTAATATATCACAATAATGCACAAAAACACGCCACTATTTGTCAAATTACAAAATAATTTACTACGTGGCTTTAATTCGGCTAATTGAAATTATTTTCGACATCAGTTACGGTAATAACGGTGTTTTTATTATGCTAGCGATCGGATTTGTGTATGCCTAGGGCATCCCTGTAGACTACCATACAGACGAGTCGGGCGTGGTTAAAGGTACTCATCAGACACTCACAGAAGCGAGTTTTCTCCATAAGTTAAATGAACCGCACAAAGTTCGATTGTAACACCTAAGAGTACGTTACATATTAACAATGTTTTTAGAAAGTTTTATGCTTCGCCGAGTACAAAGAACTCGTAGTGTACATAGAGATAGAGGCGGCAATGATATAGTGTCGGGCAGGCGGCCGTTCCCTCAGGAGCGATAAACCCTTCCCGGCGCTTCCCGTCTACTCTTCTTTATGGGGAGGCCGGAATGGCCAGCCCAGGTGAACAGGTAGCTAGATTGCGAAAGTATTTTTAGAACATCTTGTCGGTCGTCGGGTGGTTTTTCCTTTGTTATCAAATGTGAGACATTGGAAGTGAATTTTCGGTTATGGGCGCCTAATGTATCCGTAAGGTTTAGGAGCTCACACTTGTTCGCGTTTATGGTGTATGGATAAAGAATGTATTGTACGAAGGAGGTTTATTAACTTGCGTGTAAAGGTCAAATAGGTGTTTGTTGATCCCGCAGATAAGGGTTAAATTAAATTCCTAATTGGAGTGAAAATTGTTGTTTTTACTTATCTTACGAATGTTTTACTTTCGACATTTTGTGAAATTCTTCGTGTTTTCATTGTATATTCGTTTACCGGTTCCCGAGAGAGTATCCAGGTGAAGTCCCGGTTAAAAACAATTACCGTGAGTGTACCGTGCACGAGCCGGACTGGATAAGTATATTGGTAACTTAATAGAATAAAATCTCATTACTGGGATATGCGGAGTTAATGAATTATTAAAGTTGATTTAAGCTACATTGGTGAGTAGCGCAGCGGAAAAAGTATCAGACATCCATTTGAAACGGTACGGGTTTTTATCGCATGTTGTGGCAAACGTTGGTTGTTTGATATCTTGCTAGCTTTATTTGCAAATCGCGTGCCACAAGTACACGTTTACACCAATAGTACATACTTGTTGAATTACCTTTGTTCAAGAATACGTTTGAAATGAATGTTTTATTTTTTACTGGTATTGGAAACCCTCGTATATTGTCGTGTTCTCTGCCCCAAGGTGTACGTGTTGAAGTAATTTTTTACTACTCTACTCCGAAAAACCTTGCAGAAGGAATTGTGAGACGAGAAAAGTGGTCGGCGATATAAACGTAAACATTTTGTATCGACTCGAGACTGTACGAGCACGGCACTAAAAACTGCTGAAGTAAGCTGAAATAGAGGGTCTCGTACCTACACAGGTGATACTTCAAAGATATACTACAACAGCAGAAAATGCTATAGTAGTTTGACCCTATACACAATCCCACCTATTCATAAACGCTGCTTAAAGTTAACTAGTGATTAGCGATTCTTTAACCATACATAACCTATTAAACACTGGTGTGTTTATTCATAAACGATGATTAAAGTTAAGTGACGTGCAAATGTCTAAAATGTATGGTTAAAGAATCGCTAATCACTAGTTAACTTTAAGTAGCGTTTATGAATAAGGGGGATTATTATTATTGTAGTCCATGGGCGTACCCAGCTTCTGGCCTAGGGTTGTTGGCAAGACAAGCCTAGGGGTGTGCAAGCCAGGCCTAGGGATGGAGCAACTGAAATTTTTAGAGTGAGTAATCTTTGTGCTATAGTCGCACGTGGTTTTTGGTAATTGCACCGTACATTTTGTCAGTGTCTACTGCGTCGTTACATGTTCTGCGAGATTTACAAGGGGCAGCGCCCCCCTGTCCCCAGCTGAGTATGCCCATGTTGTAGTCGGCTATTTGCTTATAGACCCAAGGTCACAACATGAGGAAAATTCTTTCAAGTAACGTCTTCTTGGAGCACGGTACTGGTCCAGTAGAACCCGATTTACTAGTTTTTTTTATGTCATAATCTACTGTGTGTCTTCTTGGAGCACGGTACTGGTCCAGTAGAACCCGATTTACTAGTTTTTTTTATGTCATAATCTACTGTTTAACCGCGCTCCTGTTTGATGATAAGCAGTGGTGCAGTCGTTGATAATAAAACGCACAAGTTTATTAAGAGCCTAGCCTCGAAGAAACTTAAATTGTAAAGGCCGGGAAGACCGGCTAAGGCAAATTGTTGTAGTCATTAGATGTACGCGGTTAAGACGAAGAGAATCACTTCGTCCGGATCGCAGCGGGTCAATAACGTTTGGGTGAAAACGATGCCAAGAGATTACTTACCCTTTTATATTTCTTTTCACAAAAATACACAGCTTATGTTAGTTTTAGCATTAACAGCTACACAGTGTTCCGCATACATTCCCATATATAACAGTTTATTTAAAAAGCTAAGAAAAAACGCCATATAATATTTGATTGGCGGTATGCAGTTGGTACGTCCGCAGGGCTCATGAATCCGTAATGAGGATGTAGGGGCTGCATTTTGCGGTGTCCACCTCCCCTGCTACCCTGGTACATTTGTGCTGCGTTAAGTAGCCAGCTCTAGCTCTAAACTACTGAATATATACTCGTAATTTATTCCTTCTGGCACTTTACTTTGCGGTGTTTCCGAGAATGTTGTGTAGGTGTACTACATGCATATGAATGCTGAAGTTTCTGGGTTTTTATATTTTTGCGAGTTGTGTGATACTTGTAATTCTGTGAGCTTGAAGTACGGTTAGGCAAATTTATATATTACTAGCTTTCCGCCCGCGGCTTCGCCCACGTGGAGTTTGGTTATATCGCGCTTTTTAGATTTCCCTCGGGAATATAAAATTTTTCCGGGATAAAAGGTAGCCTATGTTCTTTCTCAGGGGCCTATGTTCTTTCTCAGGGTCTAAAGATTGTGTGTGCCAAATTTCATCAAAATCGGTTGAGACGTTTAAGCGGGAAAGCGTAACAGACAGACAGACAGACAGACAGACAGACCGACCGACAGACAGACAGACAGTAGGGTGCTTCTTATTTTTCGACTTTTGAAAAGTAACTGCGTCAACCCGCCATTCGCTTCTGTCATCCAAAAAACGAGCTCATTCTTTTTATTTTATTTTTAAATCAAATTTTAGGGGTCGCTACCGAGCATTAAAGTTTCAATATTTTGTTTTATTTGTCAACTTTTATTTTATTACTTTACTAGCTTTCCGCCCGCGGCTTCGCCCGCGTGGAGTTTGGTTATATCGCGCTTTTTAGATTTCCCTCGGGAACATCAAACTTTCCGGGATAAAAGGTAGCCTATGTTCTTTCTCAGGGTCTAAAGATTGTCTGTGCCAAATTTCATCAAAATCGGTTGAGAGGTTTAAGCGGGAAAGCGTAACAGACAGACAGACAGACAGACAGACAGACAGATAGACAGACAGACAGACAGAGTTACTTTCACATTTATAATATTAGTATGGATAGAGACATATAATAGTTTTAGGATTATTGAATCAAGATAATATTTGCTTTTTCAACTGTCGACGCATGATTCAACACAATAAACACTCGATTTACACTTGCCCCCCTTCCCCCGCAACCTTCAATATGCGCCCGATCGCCTCGTACAGTCGTAATAGGTACTAGTACAACATCAGCACCAAGGAATGATTTGTGCTTGCTAAAAGATCTCAAGAATTTTGAAAAAATAAACAAAGCCATATCGAAAAAAGCTATAACAAAGTTTCTAGGGCATTTATGTTACCTCTCCGAAGAACTTGTTGCATTTTCTTTTTTTGATGACGAAGTTTCATTGGAAAGTAAACAAAATATGGTTATTGCACTAAATGAAGAAGGTTTACACTTTAGCCCTCAGCGGATTACCTTAGATGTAAGTCACATCGAAGAAAAATATTTAGAAGACTTTGTTACCAGCAACACCTTACGGTTTTTTAGAATTCTCGGTATTTCATCAGCATTTTTAAAAAAAGATCTTTCTCCTCTTTGGGAGGAAGATGAAGATTATAAAGCTTCTAGAGAAATTGTATGCTCTATGAAAGTAGTGAATGATTTGGCGGAGCGGGGAGTGGCATTAATGGAAGAGTACAACAAATTAATTACCAACGATGAGAAACAAAAACAATACCTTCTTTTAGTTGTGAAAAATTTTATACAGAAGTACCCAAATACAAATAAAAATACGTTGTTATCATAGTTATTTTTTCAGTATCATAACTCCCTACTAATTATATGATTTAAGAATGATTATAATTTTTTTCACTGAACAAAAATTCTAATCAAAAGCACATTTTTTTTTATTTTGCTGGCCGGTAGCGACCCCTAAATATTACTTTAAAAATCTGAAAAAAATAATTTACTACTTTTTTGGATCATAGAAGAGAATGAATGGGTGACGCGAAAATAAATTGAAAAAATTTTTTTTTTGCCCGTTTAAGAAGCACCCTAACAGACAGAGTTACTTTCGCACTTATAATTTATATACTATTTATTTATTTATTACTAGCTTTCCGCCCGCGGCTTGGCTTTTAGTTTTCCCTCGGAAATATCAAATTTTCCCGAGATAAAAAGTACCCTATTATTTAATCCGGACTTCTTTACGGACTTCTTTTTTTGAACGAACTTTACGTCTGCAAAATTTGAAGGCAATCGGTTCAATAGTTACGGCGTGAAAGCGGAACAAACAAACTCACTTTCCCATTTATAATATTAGTATGGATAAGAACTTTATACCATTTATGTAATTTCATTTATTTTTTTTTCAATTCGATTCTACTTGGAATTAGCAGTGCTACAGCCTTTACATAGAATTTCTTCTTAGCATGCCAACAACTAAACTCTTCAAAATTTTTGGTCCAGAATTCTGCTCACTGACGCTGTCATCAGAATCAAGGTTTTCAAATGCATAGATGACAGGACATATAACAGTAATATAATGAGAGTTTGTTGTGACTGGAGTGTAATGGATAAGAATTTTATTACAAAGCTAAAAAATTATCTGACTTTGATTAAATCAGCTTATAAGCCTTTTTCTAACGGTAAACAGACAAGGTCGCCATCAAAATAAAAAAAAAAGTTTGTAAGGCCAATAGAGAACAATAAACATGGTTTCTTAGTTACCAGGACAAATACAATGAAAGCTATTGAATCAATACAAAATATTGACTACCTGTAGACAAAACAATATAAAAACAATGTCGTTCAAATTATATATTTCGACTCATAATCCAATATTACAATGGACTATAAAACGACGCACGTGTTTGCTTTCAGAATATAACCGACTATTCGGTTGAAGCTAATTTGTGTTAAAACAGAGCAAACGCCTAATTACGATGCAAATTGATCGTTCAGATCACCGCACTCATAAAATTGCGGCGATCAAAATATTCCCTTCACGAAATATTATGTAGTGTACATTTAAAATTTAACCGAAATGAATTAAGGTATTTTTGGCACAATTTCGTTATGGAATTTTGGGTAGACGCTTAAAATGTTGGGTTAATTTTCACCCAAAAGGAATACAGAGGAAGGAGTGGATAAGTGTCTCTGTCTGTTAAAGACTTCAGATGATTTGCCCTCAGGTTGTTTGGCCTTTTTTTGTGGATGTGAAATTATCAAATGACCTCTCCCGCTCTGGGTGGAGTGGAAGGGCGTGTTAGACTTTTACTGACTAAAACCCACCCATGTTCTTTCACTTTCGAAAAACCCACGACCCTGGCCCAGGTTTTTTGTCTTCACTGTAAATCGAATCATAATCAGAATATAGTGTTCTCACTACGCGGACCACCAAGCGATTCGTCGTGTTCCGGCATGATGTCTGGTGGAACCGTACGGAGGACGGGTCTGAGCTCTAGTGTTGCTATGTGTGCCGGGTACGATGCGCCAAATGTTGTTGTGTCGAGAGTTGAGTTGTTGTTGGGTCGTGGAGGGTCTTCAGATCAATCTCCCTCTAGCGTAGCATCGTTGGTCGTGTTGTTGGGTTTAACATTGCATCACCTCGGTCAACTGCCGTCTTCCTTCCTATTCATTAAGTTTTTTAAGAGAATAGGCTTAATAAACTAGCGTGCTTTACCATAAACGATTGCATTACTGCTTACCTTATGGTAAGCAGTCCGCCTTATGGCGGGATTGCCTGAACCACAGGTCGTGAAGAGATTAGGTGGTAGGTGCTTAAGTTGAAAAAAATATAAAGAAAAAAAGCTCCTTGACACTATTTAAAAAAATACTTGAATGATCTATTTACATATACATACTATTACCAAAATATATACATACTTACTAGCGCAAAACCGCATTTATCAGTTCTTTAAGCACAACACCTTTTAAATACTACATTACTAGACACGCGTTGAAAAAGTGTTTTGTGATATAGATGATATAGATTCACAAGAAAATATCGCCGTTCTACGAAAAACTGATTGACAAGAGGATGTTTCACGGAGTTTTGAAGCCGCTCCAGGAGCTCGCGGCGACAACCCACAAATTAATTTATCTTACAAAAGCCATCCAATAAGCCTCTAACAAATAAAAAAGATATAAAAGATCAATTTCTTCTTTGTTGCTTTATTCATCGACGTCATAAAAAATGACGGCGGAGAGAGCTTGTAGTTTTAAACCTGGCTTGCAAATAGCTAGAAAATAAGTAATCTGTTGGGGCTAGTTAAGTACCTAGGTAGAGGAGTTTGTTTAGGTACGGTATTATGTACCGTTTTCTTGTTAAGAAGAACGGTGTTATAATTGTCTGCGTTATAATGGTTTTATGTTTATTTTTGCTGATGCTATTAAATTTCATCGTTGGTTGTTCTTGACAATATTGTGTTAATGTAGATTCTGATTATTATAACGCCGCAGGTTAAAAGGTGTTTTGATCAAACATGCAATCACAACTTACTGTTTAGTATAGTTTGGCATAGAAATGCTTTCGTCCCCAAATTTATTAACTTGTAATTTTTCACAGTGACCAAATAAATCAGTATAGTAATATGTTAATTATTAATTCAGATTTTAAACGGTCTGTGTGTCGAATTTCATCCGAATCACATTGAGTCACAAAAACATCCAAAATATCTGCAAACTTTTACATTAATAATACCTATTAGTGGGATAAATTCTTACTTTGGAAAATAATCAGTTAAATAAGAATACAACAAAAAGGCGCACCTCAATTGTGCGCCTCAATTTCAACCTCCTCTTAAAGTAACCCTCTACCAACGAAGGACTTATAAGTATGCCATTTTCTCAAATGAAAGGCCTAACTATAAGACTGAATAGTGCGTCTCCACCGCGGACTCTGATCCGAGCGGAGTCGGATGTCAACATTTGCTCATGCGATTTTACCCCCGGGGCTGGCCGGGAAATGACATGCGCCCTTTATTCCCGGGATCCCGCCCACTCTTTACTGCTCTGAGATGCAATTGCATGCAAAATTTCAAAGAAAAAGCCCCCAGTGAGATGAAGTAGCGACTTTGTGAGCTTCATTCATGTTCTTTTAATTTTTAAATTAGGTTCCATGTTTTGTTTTTTTTTTATTATTATTATTTAAAGTATCTGGAGTATACTGGCTGGTTTTATTTAAACGGTTCGTTTAAATGGCAATTACACCAATAAATTATTGGCTATTTCTTTTTGTAAAACGTTCGGATATTTCTATAGCTGTTTATTCAAGTTTTGGTTATATTGTTTGGCTGTTTTAGAGTTGTTGGTGGCACTTGGACTTAAAAAAATAAATAAGAAAAAGCAAGTAGGATTTTTTGATGCAGGTTTAAGTAACTTAGGTTAAGTATCTACGGCATACAAACACAAACAAATTATAATCGTATTCTGTGCCTCATGGCTGCGTAGTACGTAAATTTATGCAAAAAAGACAGAGATTAAACATTTCTCAAGAGGGTTTTAGCCTTCATAAGAAATCTTTAAATTCTGTTTTTATGCTAGCAATATAAATTAAAGAAAATACGTTTATTTGCGGTAAGCCTGAATAACATCGGCTGCCGCAGAAGTTACCATACACCAGACAAAGTCACAATTCGTCGTGAAGCCGCACGGAGAACGGGTCTGAGTAGTTGTGTAGCGATGTGTGCCGAGAACGATGCACCAAATGTTGTTATCGAGAGTTTGGTCGTGGAGGGTCTCCAGATCAATCTCCGTCTGGCGCAGCATCGTTGATCGTGTTGTTAGGTTAGGGTTTCTTTCCGATTCAGTCAGTTTTCTTGAGTGAATAAACAAGGGCGCTTTACCATCAACGATTGCATGACTGGTTACTATCAGGCGGGATTGCGGTCAAACACTAGTTTATAATTATAAAAAAAAAACACACACAAAAGGAAATGGTGGCGGGAAACATGCGTCACATATACGCAAAACGGCTGTCGCTCAGTATTATGCTTCGACCCTATGCAAATCAGAGCCCAGCGCTGCCGTTGACGTAATGATTTCATTAAGTTGACGCCAGCGCTGGGGCTTAGTCCAGTGCAGCAAACAATCTATACTAATATATAATCTATACTAATATATAAAGCTGAAGAGTTTGTTTGTTTGTTTGAACGCGCTAATCTCAGAAACCAGTGTGTCCGATTTGAAAAATTCTTTTTGCATTTGATAGCCCATTAACCCAGGAAGGCTTTAGGCTATATAACATCACGCTGCGAGCAATAGGAGCCAAGAATAATAACTAACTACACGCGAATGAAGTCGCGGGCAGCCGCTAGTTATTAATAAAATATTGTACCACGAAACTATTAGTTTTACACCCGTAACTATTTGTTCTCAACTGAAGTATGATAGGAACAACAGGCTATTATAGTAAAACTTCCATAAAAGCTGGTTTACCTGAACAAGGAGAGGGAGAATAGCTTAACATAAAGTATCATTTTATAGTGGAAACATATGCTTCAGTTGAGAAACTTGTGTTTTGGAACTCATAACTACACTATACTAAATAAATTTGGTTAAATCAATGATCATAAAAATCCACTGGATTCATGTTTATGATTTTTGTTTACCAAAATATAAATAATCAAAAATTAAAGTTATTTAATTAGTTTAGTTATTAATTAGTTTTAATTTTGTAGTGGTTACAATAATCAGAATAATTATTAAATATATGGATTAAATTCAGGAAAAAATCAATATAATTTATTATTTCATACCTTTTTTCTTATTATTTAGTATATATAAATAAATATACATATATAAATACCATAAAGACATCAATAAGCCCAAATAAAACACAGTCTCTAGCAAATAGCTAGTAATAAAACGTAACTAACGTAACTCACAGTCAAAACATTGAAATAACAGCATTACTATGCACTTTGACGTGACAGATCGCTGGACAGTTGTCCGGAATCAAATCAGACCGGACTTTGTTTAACGTCGCTAAAAATGGTGATGCACATTTTCGCGAAGCGGGAGAGGAGAGTGCGCGTCACCGGCCGAAGGGAGCAGAAATCACGACAGCAAACATTGACTTTAGACTTTTACTCTTTTACTCACTTAGCCTAACTCTCCCCGCTGCGCTGCAAATCACTCCACTAGAAACGAAGAGGAAGTTTTAAATTCTGAAATTTCTTTAAATAATTTAATGCCGTCTGCTATGAATCGACTGAGTGCTTTATTGAAGAGTTCGTGAACCCCTAATTGGGTTCATGTGTAACCTTTGTTCGTTATCAATTTGTATACATAACTACGTATCGCAAGTACGTGTCTACGAGCTTATGCTATAGCTACAGTATTTTTTAACTCATTCGCGTTGTATTTGTGGTAACCAAGTATAGACACAGGGAGTGAATCAAAATCAAAAGTCATTTATTCAAACTAGGCTGAAAATCAGCACTTTTTGAACGTACCTTACTAATATTATAAATGGGAAAGTGAGTTTGTTCCGCTTTCACGCCGTAACTACTGAATCGATTACTTTGAAATTTTGCAGACTTAAAGTTAGAAGTCTGGATTAAAGTTACTTTTTATCCCGGAATAATTTGATATTCCCGAGGGAAATATAAAAAGAGCGATATAACCGTACTCCACTCGGGCGAAGCCGCGAGTGGAAAGCCAGTATTACATAAGACAGTCCCCCCAAAACGCCAGCCCTTCGCCACTTCCTAGTGCTTTCGCGGGGAAGAAGAAGTGGCGGAACAAACTCCCCAGCAGCACAACTGTTTGAATTCGTGCATGAAGATGAATTGCATTACTTATTTTTCTTTATTTATCCTCACACTGGACCTCTATAGCTGTTACACCAATAGTGCAAAAATGAACTTAATGGGCTGCTTTCGATTTATCCTATTCGCTGTGGATCGAACGAGTGGCGGTAGATCACGCATGCTCACGCAGCCTACAGGAGCATCGTTTTTTCAAAAACCCCCGTTACTCCGTCCATGTTGCGCACCTTCATTACGAAACTCAATGATTTTTCAGAGTTGTCACCCTGTCTGACAGGTGCATAGACAAAGACAAAAAAAAAACAACATCAATGTCAACACAACACCTACACGCACACATACAAATACACATCCGATTTCCGCATTGTTTCGGACGGTACGGTAAGTAACGGTACATTGATGTCGACCAAGTGGTAACCACAATAGTACATTATGGTACTAGTGTGTAACATTGGTGATTACCTCCAAAGCGCTATTGAGAACCTCGCCGAGAGCCGAGGACGGTAATCATCAATACACACGTTTATCATACGACGTTCTTCAACATACTTTTTTGTAAATAAAATAACAACAAAAACTCATTTTATTTAGTACATAAAAATGTTATTTGTTCCACTGAACAAGTTTTCTTTTTTTAATAAATACTTTTCAACAAAGCTACTCAACCAATAATAAAAGATGGCGGGATGACGCCATTTTGTGAAGACGTATTTTATTTTCGCATTGCATTTCATAATAAGAAGATTTTAATTCAAGACGAGGCTATCGTGGTCTAAGATGCCTTTGCCTGCTCAGTGTAATACAATGCACTGGCAAATTGAACAAACAACCAATTAAATTAAAAAAAAAAAGATATTTGTAAGTCATTAGTGAGTTATAAATTTTCTATAATCTATAACTTACTAGTGAGTAATAGTTTTTTTTTTGTCACAGTCTGATTATGGGTGTCATTATGTGCCTAATTACGGTGACCATAGAGCCACTTTATGAGCAAGTGTGTTGAAAATAAAATTACTGTACTTAAATAGGTATAGTAGGTAAGTATCTACAAATTAATAGCCACAAATGAACAGTAGTAATTGAATAGACAATTTGCTACTTCAGATTACAAGACATAATAGGAAGGAATTGATATTTGGGAACCTGTTTACAAAATGGTTTACGCGGTGGCTGATGTATAGATATCGAAGGTCAGGCTATGTTGCCATAGTGAAGGGAGTTCGCTGTTCTAACAAATAACACCAATTAAAAAGCACCTGTACTTGAAGAGTCATGATAAAATCTACAGTATTCAAAGTGAAGTGATTGAATCTGATTTTTGACATCTTTATCTATAAGTACATCTATTCAAATAAATAAAATTAATGTGCCAGTTTATAAAGCCATTATAGCAGCTTATTCCTAAATGGGTACGAAAGTCCAAATATACAACATTACTTTATGCGAAACCCGAAACTCTACTCGGGAGGGTGAGCGCGGTGCCATGACCTCTGGCGTCAGCTGTGGCGCACGCGCAAGTACTATGATCTATCGTAACGGCTCGGTAACTACTCTGCAACAATTTCTAAATGTATTTAGGAAAAAATATAATATGGTGTAAAAATTAATGGGTTCGATTCAGTTGCTTATTCTGAAAAAACTATATTCAGGTTTCACATAAACAAAAAATAACGTAAGTGTATATTCAGTACTCGTACAAAAAAAAGATATCTTATTTAATGTTTGTCTGTTTTTTTCGGCTAATTTCCGAAATGGTTGGACTGATTTTGACGAGTCTTAGGCAACATGAAATGAAAATAAAACAAGAGTTATTAATATCACATAAACAAAGCCGAAGGTAGTAAATAAATCCCAAAAAAGTAGAAAGACTACAGCGCTGTGGCTTTTTTCAACCGGAACTAAAACACAAAATTAAACCTGACAAAACGAAAAGTTTAAAACGAGACTTATACTATTATCCCCAATCACACGATCGACTGACTTTGAAACCGGCATAACTCATAATTAAGCACTTATTAGAGATCGGCAGGATCTACCTACAGTTATTCAAATATCGAAGTCAGCGATCTAATTCGTAGGAGGAGCTTGCAATCACTCCTCTTGAATTACGGCGTGCATTTAATCTTTTCAGACATTCTCAAATACTCGCTCATTAACCCGTAGCCACTTCAGACAGCGCCGATTTGTTACCTGAATGTGCCGATGGAATGAAAGAATGCGCAGATTTGTGAACACTCCACATTATTTATTCTTCCTTTATTAACATCGGAAATATTTTTACATGGGAATGGCAAGGTATTTATTTTTTGACTTTGAATGGTTTGTAATTTTTGCGCGAGTCTTTTCAGGTGGATGGACCTATCGTTTATTTCTTAGCAAATAGAGAGTACACAGTAGAAGTAAGACCAGTAGGGTAATTGGGATTCATTTTGACAGTTCAACAACATTCATTGCGTTATTTGTGTTGTTGACTAGATACATTTTTGAAGATATGGAGCAATGCATTAGCAATATGCGTCAAAATTATTCCAATTACTAGTAATAGCGCGTTACGCAATTAGGGTACAGATAAGGCTTAAGAGACTTTATGGAAAAGAAGAAGAAGTTATTAAATCATTCCTGTTTCAGATTTACAAGATATAGCACATTTTTTACAAAATAGAACCCAACTTTGTATACATAATATGGTTTCACTGTGTTATCTAAACGAGAAATTGCAGCAGTGTCTCCTGTGTGTACCTACCAACTCGAATATAGGAGTGAGACATGGTCGTCCCATAGTGCGATGGTGTCCGTATGTCGGATGACGTCATCCGACTGACGTAGCTTAACGAACAAGGCCAACTAGCGACATCGCAGCGACGGATTAATGTTTACGTACTCTTTGAACCAGGATTAAAATGCTATACGGATAGATAAAAGAAAATATTTAAAGGAAAGAACCATGAAAAGAAGGGATATAATATCAGTAATAAAAAATAAATTGGAGGTTCGTTATCCATTGCTTAGTAGGTTTAGAAAGATCGTCTGATAAATAGTTTAAATAACGCAATCAATGTTACCTAACTGTGAAATTCATAGGCTTAGAGTTATTATTATTTTTTATATATTTAGGCTATATTCTACAGGTAGCTTAATAAACATCAAACTATTGTAATATTTTATAATAAAGAGAAATGATTTGATTCCTAGAAATATGTATAGTTGTATGTTAGTTTACGCTTTCACGTTAAAATGGTTGAAAAAAATTAAATTAAATTTGACACATGGATAGACGATAGCCTGGATTAAGATATGTTATAGTTATTTTAATCCCGATATTTCTACGAATAAAACCGCGGGGCGCAGGTTGTCGTAGTAAGTACCTATATGACAAGTGGGCTAACTTGCACATCTCTTTGTTACGTCAATGTTTCAAAATTCTGCTAAAACAATGACAAGTCTGTATTACTGGATTCTGTATTATTGTTGTTGAAATTGCACATACAATGGTTTCATAGGAGTAATTGGTATAGTTTAGTTGTACACAGAAAACTTAGGACATAGAAGCTTATTGTGTCGTTTTAGTTAGAAGTTACAACGTCAACGTTTTATAATGATACTTCAAGGTGTTTGCTTTATATTCTTACTAGCTGCACTGCGCGGTCTCAGCCGCGTAGCTTTTGATGTGTTTTTTATATATGCTCCGCTCCTATTCGTCGCAGCGTGATGTTGTACAGCCTTAAGCCTTCCTGAATTAATGGGCTATACAACCCAAAAAGAATTTTTCAAATCGGATCAGTAGTTCCTGATATTAGCGCGTTCAAACAAACAAACTCTTCAGCTTTATATTTTAGTATAGATTATTGTAATATGTAAACATTTTAAGGTTTTACTTCATTTAATGGCACATAACGGTGAAATTATAAGGAAAAAATCACACATGTAAATGTAACTAAGTAAAAGAGAGTTTTAGCGGGAAAATTATGCTGAGTGTCACGCCATTTTGCATTGGTCATTTTAAATTATTTATAGTGTTGTTTACTAAATAAAAGTGCGTGATTTATGTAGTAAAATGTGCATTCAGTAAATAAGTCATAAAGAACATTGGATATCGCAGCATAGTGGCCTCATCATGACTTTGCCTCAAACCTCCCTCGTAGACGGTTCACGTGGCCGTGAATAATTCATTACGTTACATTGACTAAATGCACAAACAATGCGAATACAAAAAATAATGAAAGAAAGTCCTGATTACTTCAGAAAAAAATCTTTACCTTTTACTTGGCACAAAGTCATAACTAGTGCCACACTACAAAAAAAAAACTTAGTGAAAACACAGCTTTTAGATCCTATTGATGTTTTTTTATATATTTAGGGCCGTCTTTTGCGACATGAATAATTTATTACGTGACATTGGCTAAATTTAGTTGGTTAAATTTTTTTTTTAGGCATTTGTTGACGTTAATGGAACAAGATCTTCCGGGTCTTTGGTAACAATGGGAGTCCCACAGGGGTCAATTCTTGGTCCTTTTTTGTTTCTTATTTACATCAATGACCTGCCGTACCTAATAAAGGATAACCACGACATAGTGTTGTTTGCGGATGACACTTCACTTTTATTTAAACTGAAACGTCAGCAGCAGGTTACTGATGATGTAAATAGCGCGATCTCCAAAGTAGTCCATTGGTTTAATGTTAATAATTTACTCTTAAACGAGAAAAAAACCAAATGCATTAAGTTTACTCTACCTCACGTTAGGCAGGTGGAAACTAAAGTGTTGATAAAGGGCGAAGAATTGAAATCTGAAGACAGCACAGTATTCTTGGGTATAACTCTGGATGCTAAACTTCAATGGGGTCCACATATAGAAAAATTGACAAAAAAACTAAGTTCTGCTGCATACGCAGTTAGAACAATTCGTAATTTGACTGATGTTGAGACGGCCCGTTTAGTGTACTTTGGCTATTTCCATAGCGTAATGTCGTACGGCATTCTGTTGTGGGGAAATGCCGCCGATATTCAAACAATATTTGTTTTTGCAGAAACGAGCTGTTCGTGCAATTTATAAATTAAGTCCGAGACACTCTCTCAGAGAAAAATTTAAAGAGATTAATGTACTGACCGTGCCGTCTCAATATATTTATGAAAATCTTTTGTATGCTCATAAAAATATAAAATTGTTTAAAAAATACAGTGATGTCCATAATATAAATACTAGGAACAGGCACAAATTTATTGTACCTACAACAAGGCTCAAGAAAATAGGTGGCTCTTTCAGATGCCAATGTATACATTTTTACAATGAACTTCCAGAGGTGGTTCAAGATCTGAGCCTGAATAAATTCAAATCCTTCATTAAACGTAAGTTGTGTCAGAAAGCTTTTTATAGTGTAAAGGATTATATTGAGGACAAAAAGGCTTGGGCTTGAGCTGCGTCCGATTTCTGTACACTGATTGTTCTCTGATTTTTCCTCTTGTAGTTTTAATATGTAATTGATTATGTTATTAATTCAAAGCCTGTATTACACACTATGTAGCCAAGCATATTGTACGTTACGGAATTGTATCGCTGACAGAGGTGTTCGGCACTTGTACAGCTACACAGGAGCTAAACTTAGTATTCGGGAATACTGTTGGAGCTGCTGAACCTTGGACAAAACTATCCTAGCATTGTGTAGATTCAATTTCTTAGTATTGTATAATTGCATGGCAAACGTGTGAGCACAATGTACGAATGTGCTGTAAGGCATTTTTTTTGTTGGGTTAGTCTTTTTTATTGACTTGATAGTGCTCTGGCTGTTGAGAGCAGAGATGTACAAAATGGTTTTAAAAAAGCATTTAAATACAAAATGCAAAATACTTTTCAGATTTACTATTTCAAGTGCAAAATACCAAATAGTTTTGCGTTTTGTATTTGAAATGCTAAATGCAAAATAGGTATTTTCAAAATACTTTTTTCAAAATAAAATAGTTTCTTATCTATAGATATAATGAATGTTCGTCGTTTTGGTTGATTTTTTTTGGTTCACTTCTTTCCGTACTTCTAAACGGAAAAGGCAAAGGCATGGTACGCCATACAATCTGGACTTGAGGAAGTTTATCCTTTTCTATTTTTTCCTTTATATATCTTCTTAACCTGACTTAACTAACCTACCTCCTTTCGTTTCCGGCGTGAGCCGACTAAATTATGATTTTTAATTCGAGTCAGATTTGCAGGTTTTTTGTCCCAAATAAATAGTGATGTGGTAAATCGAGATTTTACACTTAAAACTTAGTCTAGATTGCACTTTTTAATTCAAATTGCGTATATGTATATAAATAAAAATACAGGGTGGACCAAAAGTCAGTTTATATTTGAAATAATGATAAAATAAGTAATTTCAGTAGGTAGATTAAAACTGTTTATTGTAACAAAAAACTAATTACGAACGCTATGTTGTGGAAGAATTGGCCTCTGAATCGCGGTGCCACAATCCTGCGTCTGCCCCCCTATCACTGTGAGCTCAACCTAATAGAGTTAGGTGCGTATTCCAGAAGGAAACCCAAGCATTGATCTCTGCTTAAACATTACTTAAAACTAGTTTTAACCAATCAAGTGGCTTGAATCGAGACTTAAGTAAAGCTTGAGTTTTGAGTGATGTTCTGTAATACGGACCTTAGTTTGGGCTCAAGCAAAGGAGTACGTCGCCAGGAAAAACAAAACTTGACACCGGAAAATTGGAGAAGTGCATCAATCATGCCATAAAAGTTGAAGATGAAATGTGTCAACTCGATCACATCATGGATGAATGTGCGGATTCATAATTTATAAATGTAACTGTTTCCGATTCGAGTGGTAATCAATAAAAAAGTAACGAATAAAAACGCATAAAATGATTTGTATAGTCTCTTAATTGCTCTGAATCTCTTTAAACATTTTTCCCCAGCTCTTGTGATAATATTGTAGTGAGTTTAATATGCTGGTAAGGCCCATATTTCTAAAATCATATTGTTAAATACGGTATGTATTACATATTTACAAAAAAAACCGCTTTGATACATAATGAAATAATGCATGACTAAATGTAAAAATGTCATGGTGGCCTAGTGGTTAAAACACCAGCCTCTCAAGTATGAGTGCGCGGGTTCGATTCCAGGTCAGGCAAGTACCAATGTAACTTTTCTAAAGTTATATGTACTTTCTAAGTATATCTTGGACACCAATGACTGAAGGTGAAGGAAAACATCTTGAGGAAACCTGGACTTTAAGTCTGAAATCGCCAACCCGCATTGAGCAAGCGTGGTGATTATGCTCAATCCTTCTCTGTATGAGAGGAGACCTGTGCCCAGCAGTGGGACGATAAAAGGTTGATGATGAAACGTCTAACAATAAGGTGGACCGATGACCTGGTGAAGGTCGCGGGAAGCCGATGGATGCGGGCAGCACAAGACCGGTCATCGTGGAAAGCCTTGGGGGCGGCCTTTGTTCAGCAGTGGACATCTATAGGCTGAAGAAGAAGAAATGTCTAAGTCTATTGATTGCCGAACATCACTATTGTAGCGGGTCACCCTTATTCATATCAGTGATACTTGCCCTTGTCATTTTTCTGACTCGAATTAAAAATCCCACTATAGGAGGGGTTTGGGGTAAAGTCATGATGTGGCCACTATGCTGCAATATTACAATGTTCTTTATAAATTATTCACTAAATGCACTTTTTACTACATAAATCACGCGCTTTTATTTAGTAAACAACACTATAAATAATTTTAAAAGTCCAATGAAAAATGAGCGTGACACTCTGCTTGACTTTCCCGCCAAAAAACCTGACCAAAGAAGTAAAAAACGATTTTTTTTCAACTGTCATTGGCGATATCCGCCATTATTGTGAAATCAAATTTTCAAAAAAATTCTATAATTCGTTACACGTGTTATTGGCAAAATTGTGGTAACTATTCCACAGGGGCCATTGATCAAGAGTTGAAGTAGTATTCAATACTTGATCGTAAAGAAGAAGGAGAAGAAATAAAAATATGGAATAATGGCAATACAGACGTCATTCGCTCATAAATTTCATTTTGTTTGACTGGTAATATTGGCTAAACTTTATCACAAAGTATTTTGCATTTTGAAATGAATATTAAAAATACAAAATATATCTCGAAAGGTATTTCAAATAAAATACAAAATGCTTTTTACTAAAAAGCATTTAAATACAAAATAGCTATTTTGCATTTTGTATTTGCATTTTAAATAGAAGTATTTCAAATAAATCGCATCTCTGGTTGAGAGTATGTCATGCTCACTCAAATGTCTCGCTGATGGTGGCGTGTGTGTTGGGTCATTAGGTTCCCTTGAATATGGTTGAGCTGAATGATGCTGATCCATTCGTCATGTTCGTGAACGGACGCCGTCGGAGGGACTGGTCATCTCTTAGCTGCCACGGCGTATTTTAATTTCTGAATTGATTTTTGTTGTGTTTTCATAATGGACGCTCTCGGCGTACAATTTCTTTCTGCATCGTTCTCACACGGTTGATTTCAACATGAATGATGTAATCAAATATTTGTAACAATAGCTTGAAAATTTAAAAGAGTGTCCATGGAGTTTCTTGCCCGTTCTTCTCCTTAGGTACCTACTCTTTGGAATGGGCGACTAGCTTCATCTTATTGACTGACCGACCTTCTGACAATTCAAAAGTGCCTGTAACTGGTTTATTTGAAATAAATGCTTTGATTTGATTTGAAATGCACAAACAGTGCGAATCCAAAAAAGAATGAAAGAAACTGCCTACGTAAGTAGCCAGCCTTTCGGTGTTCTAGGATAGGATGCATTTTGGGGAGTGTGCGAGGGAATTGCATGATTTAATTTCTCTGTCTCCATTCCACCATCGGACGACCCGTCGTACGGCTAGTTTCCACCCTTACATTGTTAACACCACTACGATCCGGACGAAGCGTTTCGCCTCCTCCTTTATACCGCGTACATCGCGGGATTGGAACAATTTGCCAGCGGTGGTGTTTCCGTCGGACTACAATTTGAGTTTCTTCAAGGCTAGAGTGAATAGGCTCTTAACAAACTAGTGCGCTTTACCATTAACGATTGCGTCCCTGCTTACCATCAGGCGGGATTGCGGTCAAGCGCTGGTTTATAATTAATAAAAAAAAATAATCTCCTGATTACTTCCGAAAAAAAATCTTTACCTTTTACTTGGCACAAAGTCATAACTAGTGCCACACTACAAAAAAAAAATCAGTGAAAACACAGCTTTTAGATCCTATTGATGTTTTTTTTATATATTTAGACCCGTCTTTTGCGACATGAATAATTCATTACGTGACATTGGTTAAATGCACAAACCGTGCGAAGTCAAAAAAGAAAGAAAGAAACTCTTGATTACTTCAGAAAAAAAACTTTACCTTTTACTTGAAATTGGCTTATAGTCATAACTACACTAAAAAAAAAACTAAGTGAAAACACAGCTTTTAGATCCTATTGATGTATTTTTTTATATATTTAGGCAATATTGTAAAAAGATGAGGTCTTTTTACTCATGGTTTTTTAACTCAACATTTATACAGTTTCAGATTTTTTGAATCAACTGAATAAACCTTCTCCTAATTCCGTATGTTAGTCGGTATGGGGATACTAGAAAAAGCGTTTTTTTTAAAGAAAAATAAAAGCATCCAAATTATTGCATGTACACGATGAACTTACGCAATTTCGCCAATACAAAGAAAATACTAACATAAGGAAAAACTTCCTTGTTGTTTTTATAAGTGGCTGCCCGATTTGAACAGACTTTAATACAAGAAATAACCAACCATTCCATTATAGTAAACAAATTGTAGTTAGAAGTGGTGTTAAGAATAGCTTTAGTACACTTGTGTGCGGCACGCGTGTATTTTATGTTACTTTCCCGTGATAATGGTGGAAACGTCTTGAAATTAGTTTCGTTACAAGACTGTTACTGTTTCTAGTCTACGATTTAGTTCATTTAGAGTATATTTTAATTGGGTTTCTCTTTGTGTAATTATAATGGCGGTGATTAACCCCAGGTTTCTGAAAGTAATACAATAGATATGAATGCAAAGCAACACTAATATGCAGTGCCCTCTAACAGGTAGTTGACAATTATCTAGATAGCTTTTGATTTTAAATGGTAGGTTTCACTAAATTTACACTTTAAGGTTCTCATCAAAAAATTCCGCCACGTCTGTTTTGACTTACTCATGAAAGATAATCCCTTAGGATTTCCTTTTTTTTAAGTTATTTTAATTAATCATAATATGAAATATCAGCTAAATTAGAACAATGTTAACTAAGTTTAGCACTGTATATAATTATGTATGTATAGAGTGGACATAGAAGAAAATCATTCGAACCGCTGTTAGTGGGAAATGTGCTCAAAAGGTGGGAAATGTGCTCAAAAGGTGGGAAATGTGCTCAAAAGGTGGGAAATGTGCTCAAAAGGTGGAAAATGTGCTCAAAAGATGGAAAATGTGCTCAAAAGACTGGTAGCGTTAGCACAGTGGATCTAATACCGATTCTTTGGCCTAAAAATAGGCTTAACCCCACGTGTCATCGGCGTCGGGTCGACGATGAAGTACCTGGGACTCATCCTCGACAGCCGGTGGAACTTCGAGGAGCACTTCCGACGTTTGGCACCAAGACTGGAACGGGCCGGGGCTGCCCTAAGGCGGCTCCTCCCCAATCTAGGGGGATCAATCGCCTCCTGCCGGAGGCTCTATGCGGGGGCCGTGCGGTCCATGGCCCTTTACGGGGCACCGGTGTGGACGCGGTCGCTAAGGAAGCGACCAGCCCGGTGCCTGACCGCGTCCCAGAGGGTCATGGCCGTTCGGCTGATACGGAGATACCGTACGGTCTCCGCTGAGGTGGCGAGCCTTCTTGCCGGATTGGCGCCATGGGATCTGGAGGCCAAAGTCCTCGCCCACATGTGGGAGTGGCGAGAGGAGGCAAAACGCCGTGGCATAACTCCGATGCCGCGAGATATTGCGGTACGGCGGAAAGAGCTCCGGCGGGATCTCATGGCAACATGGAGAGTGCGATTGTCGCAACCCAGTGCTGGGCACGCCACAATAGCGGCGGTAAGTCCCCTCTTTGAGGAGTGGCTAGAGAGGCGCCACGGCGCCCTCACCTTCCGCCTGGCGCAGGTCCTCACCGGACACGGTTGTTTCGGGAGGTTCCTGTTCCGTATAAGGCGGGAGGAAACGCCAGGGTGTCACAATTGTGTGGATCGCCCTGAGGACACGGTGGAGCATACGGTGGAGGTCTGCCCGGCTTGGGTAGAGCACCGCCGTGTCCTCGTAGCGGCGATCGGCGGTGATCTCTCGCGTCCGACCCTGGTCCAGGCCATGGTACGGAGCGAGAGTGCATGGCAGGCCGTCACCTCCTTCTGCGAAGCAGTAATGCTGGCAAAGGAGGAGGCGGAGCGCGTGAGGCAACGGGAATCCCAGCGCCCTCACGCCACTAGCCACCGCAGGAGACGCCCTGGTCGGGAGATGACACCAAACTCCCAGCCACCGTAGGCGCGGGCCTGCGGGCGGTGAGCAATGGGCAGCTCGCTGCCCGGTAAGGACCAGGCCCGAGTCGACGGCGCGTCGTGTTTCACGCGCGCCTCAAAGAGATGTCAGCACATCGTGACGGGGTCCACGAAGACCGATGCCTCCTGGGTCAGGGTTGCGGGTTGGTTAAACAAGAAACCGTGGCCCTGGCCGTCCCACAGGCAAGTGAAGAAACACGGGTGGGTTTAGTCAGTAAAAGTCTGACACGCCCTTCCGCTCCGCCCAGAGCGGAAGAAGTCATTTGATGATTTCCCATCCTAACAAAAAAAAAAAAACCCCACGTGTAGCGTTTAGACGAAGGCAATTAGAACACATACAACTAATATTAAGTAGTTGCCAATACATAATTTTAAATTTAAATAATTTAATATAAATTTATTTAATACGACATAAATAATGTTGATTTAGTCTATAATTTTAGTAACCCGTTAGTAAATAAATATAAAATTTTTACTAATATATAAAGCTGAAGAGTTTGTTTGTTTGTTTGTTTGTTCGCGCTAATCTCGGGAACTACTGGTCGGATTTGAAAAATTCTTTTTGCGTTGGATAGCCCGTTAATCCAGGAAGATTTTGGGCTATATAACATCACGCTGCGACCAATAGGAGCGGAGCATAACTAACTCCACACGGACGAAGTCGCTGGCGGCAGCTAGTCTATTCTAAATATAAAGCTGAAGAGTTTGTATGTTTGAACGCGCTAATCTCAGGAACTACTGGTCCGATTTGAAAAAATCTTTTTGTGTTGAATAGCCCATTAATCCAGGAAGGTTTTACGCTATATGTATAACATCACGCTGCGACGAAAATCGGAGCGTATAAAAAAACATATCGAAACCTACTCGTGTGTGAAACGTATATGAAAATACGTGTACTCGTATATGAGAACTGATATTTTTTTTTATTTCTTTTGTTAAACTCCCAGGGTCATGCAATCTAAACCGGTCAAAGCAGTATTTTGGAAGAACCTTATATAGCACGGCACGTGGGTTGAAAAAGGCGGTGCCGCCTTGAACATTTATAACAGGCGCCATCTAGGCCATTATTCGATTTCGTAATATAGATTTTAAAATATCTGCCTCAATCTTGATACTTTACACATCCAAAAAGATAATCCAATAGCAGGTTTACCCTCATTTATCGAACAAACAGGTAAACGGGCGAACATCTTATTCCAAGTTTACTGACGTTACAACTAACTTATCGACTTATCCGACAATTGTGCGACAAAGCCGAGACCCAAGAGCACAGATGTCTAGCAAAACAATAAATATTTGAATATTTTAACGCCGAATTCTGATAAAGGGATGTAAATGACTAGCTTGTCCAATTTGCATTGAACAGATTAACGTCATAATCGGTGCGATTCAATCAGTGATCCCGAGAACACTCTGGACAGGGAATGGGGGTGAGGGGCAGGGGACGAAGGGGGGGCACCAATACCGTTTAACGTGGATACTAATAACTTTATATTATAAAATGCAAATTTTGTATTCATTCAATTTAGCCATCTTCTGGTATAGTGAACCCAGTGAATCGGGTCTTGTATATTTTGATTTCCTCCCAAGGTTGTTTTTATTTGTTATCTAGTAATATAATCACGCCATCATACGGCGAGTATCCACCCTTATTAGGCGTTGTCCTAATTGGCGTAGATCGCACGATGACACGATGCGTTTTCGTCGTGCGATGAGTTCAATCATACAGATTTCATCAGAGTGTCTTATTTGAACCTCGCAACTAATCGTACGAGCATATGAAATGCATAATAACGATCGTACGATGTTTTTGATTGTACGATCATGAGAGAAGAGAAGAGCAAGAGCCATCGTTAAAGGGGCGTGAGCGCGACGCCAGCCATCGAGCGACGGCATCACACGATAGACTTCGCGCGACCTATTAGGACACCTATTAGGTCATCGCACGACCACTTTGATCGTGAGATGAAAAACGCATCGCGCCATCGTACGATCACTCCCAATCAGGACGCTGCCTAACGTTGTTCATACCCCTACGGTCTGGACGAAGCGTTCGCTTCGTCTTTTCTATAACGTAGGACTGGAACAATTTGCCTGCGGCGGCCTTTCTGGCTGATTACAATTGAAGTGTTTTCATGGCTAGAGTGAATCTAAGGCTCTTAATAAACTAGCGCATTTTACCATCAATGATTGCATCACTGCTTCCCATCAGGCGGGATCGCGCTTATGCACTAGTTTATAACGTTAAAAATACAGATAGGTATTTATTAACAGGTTAATGTAAAGATTGTATTGTATTGTATATGCTCTTGTATAATATTTGTTAATTAGATGTATAAAATTATTTAAACTAGTATACACTTAACGTATATATTTATTGTATAATCTATGTAAATGGTACACTGTAGACTACCTACATTATTTCTTTATCCTTCCCCTTAGAATTCCATCCAAAGGTTGTCTGTAAAAGATCGCTCTTAGCGATAAGACCGCCCATTGTGTCACCCTATGTAAAATATTTTTATTTATGTTCTGTAATCTATATGGTGTACATAATAAAGAGTATTCTATTCTATTGTAACCTACTAAATGCCTGAAATGAATAATATATAAAAAAGCATAAGTTTATAAGATACACATTATATTTATAAAGATTGAAGATCAGAAAAAAAACGAGGTCTCCTGAAGTGTCCAAAAGACTTGACGTTTTTCTAAAAAAATACTTATATTTAAAAATCTAGGCATCCAAGTTATTCTATAAACACGCATGTCATTTCAGCCCAGTGTTAGCATAGCGAAGGTAACAGAAACCTTTGGGTCAGGGTTGTGGGTTGGGTGAAAGAGAAACCTTGGTCCTGGAGCACAGGCAAATGAACGAACACGGGTGGGTTATAGTCAGTAAAAGTGTAAGATGCCGTACCACTCCGCCCAAGTGTGAGAGGTCATTTAATGATTTACCATCCACACAAAAAAAAAGAACAAATCTTTTTTAAGAACAGTTACAAAACTCGTCTTGATCTCCACTTGTCTCAAGGTATCGTCACTTAACTCCCATATTAGCTGATATTTATTGTAAAATAAAAAATGTCCCCGAACTCGATCGCCCTCAATTCAGGGGTAGCAATCCGATCCAAGTGAACGCTTGTCATATTGATTCAGAGACGTAAAGCGAGTGTTTTCGGAAGGTACGATAAGGCGAAACGTGACTACAGAACCCGTCGACGGACCAGCCGTGTGGACCTTTGTACTTTACACTTACAGGACCTTGTAAGGACCTGCCTGCCCTAACAACACCCGCGGGATAATTGCGTAACATACAATGCCTTTCATTTCGACAAGAGAAAACATTCATTCAGTTATTTACGCTGTTGAGCATATGAATTTTTCAAACAATTGTTGCAATGGATTAGCAATTTCCTTCAAAATCTTTGGAATCGTGATGATAATTTATAATAACGCAAATATTTTATTGACCTAAAATAAAATGACTCTTGTGATAGATAAACCTGCGTTGCGCGAGCGCTCGCGAGTTGGCACCTTCCAATTTGACGACCACGATGTAAAAATATACAACTATTTTAGGATAACACAAAAAGAGAAAAAAGTAATAAAAGCTTTCTACTTTAAACAACTTAATTACTGTGGGCCCCCGATAATCCTACAAGTATTTTGACAGGACAGTGACGGACTATCGAATTTGTCGGATTATAGAGTGCTACCTAAAACCCCCCATAGTTTGGAATTTTTCGCAAAAGCGTACCTTGTAACCCGACTAATTACAGATCCAATGACAAGATTTTACATGTTATATATTGTATGTACTTCAGTATGTACGCCAAATTAAAATTAAACACAAAAACAATTGACGGCTTTACATTTTATTATAAAATTAACGAATAAATTCATAAGATTCGTTACGATTTAGGCCTAAATATCACACTTTTCTTTAATTGTCAGTGTTTTATGCTTTCGCTTCCGAGCTTGTGACAACAAAACATAATTAATAAATACTTAGTAAATAATGAACACATACTAGACCGAAATCAAATTAAGCAATCAGAATTAAAACGAGCTTTTATGTACGGTCGGAAATATTTTTTGTAAATTTAGTTTCTCAGTAAGTGAATTACTTAATTAGTTTTAATTCTTTATGAGAAATAATAAAGTTCTTACACCACAAAACAATACCCTATGGCCTACGCGTTGAGCTAAATAGTGGTGGTGCGTACAAGCTATAAGTTGTTCAATTATAATTATGCATTAGCCAAGATTATAAAAAAAAATCTATAACAGACCATGTTACATTGCCATGGCCCGGATTACCGGGGGTCCCCTGTAATAAAATAAAAAATAAATAGCAATACAAAGTATATTTCGCAACTGGGGTGCTGATTATTTCTGTTTATAGAAATGTGCTACAGAATAAGCAGTTCGATTCACAAATGGTTTTCGATTGTACATAGTTTTGCTTGAAAGAGTGAAATAAATTGAATATGTCAGATGCATGACATGGAATTTTTGCATTATTTTGCTTTTGGACAAAGTTTTGAATTGGGAGATTGTATTAAGAAGAGTATTTTGTTATAGTTAAAAATATTTAGTACCTAAAAATTTCACCTTAAAAAGATAGGTGAAGCGAGTGTGAAGTGAGCTAGTGAGCTACAAAAGGCTATAACATTCTTGACTCTGAGCTCACTTTAAGCCTGACATGGTTACAGAATAGGGATGTTTCCTGGGTAAAAAAAAAAGATTCCATTTAATCCGTCATTCAGATTACAGAAAAATATTGGATACGTATATTTTGTTTTATCAAATCAATAATAATTGACAAATACAAAAGGCATCAAAGATCAGGAGTGGTGGCTGGTGACGTCACTAGTCGCTAAAAAGTGTCGCGTGCAGTGACGTCACACGAGTTTTCAACGCGCTGTGTCGTCTTCATTTTTTGTTTATATGAAAACAGAAAAAATACGTGTCTAGTATTTTTTTGGAAATCTGACTGACGGACTAATTAGTTTTTTTTAGTCAAATACCCTATTGTACTGCTGGCACACAAATGCATTGAGATGTGTATAGGAAAATAGTAGTGAAACCGTTCCTTAAATACGTTTATTAGCTGCATGTTGGTTGAATCACTGTATTTACGCCTGTTAAATTCGTCTTTCCAGAGAAAATGAAGCGTGCCACCATAAAATTAATGTCAATTTATTATAAAACTTTTCTCTAAGCATAAATAAATTTCCCACAATATTTTACGCACCGGTGTCAAAACATTAATTTTATGATCCACGAAATCCTGGCTCTAAATTCGTAACCGAAGTTAGTGTTCGGAGCAATAACTTAACGGTAACTTAACACCGAAACTTTAAAAAAGAAACGTACAATAAATAAGAAAAGCTAAAAAAGTGACAGTTAAGAGGTATTTTTTGGAAGTTCGTGAAGTAAAAAAGGGAGCTTTCGGAATTATAACTAGATTAATGTTCGGTGACTGGAACTACCCTGGTGAAACTTTGGAACTAAGTGGGAACAGAGTTTTGTATTATTTTTAACGAACCGAAGCGCCTTCGGAATTCATTAGCTCGGAAAGTATTGAGGAAAAGTCTACTTCTAATATGTGCCGACGGACGCCGGCGCGGCGACGCGACGACGACGGCCATCAATGATTAACATGTACCTTTTTTAATCAATTTTCTTTAAACCTTATGTAACTTTCGAGCTAACGCAAAGTATCGAACTCTTAGCAGAATATTTATGTACAAAAAGGAAAACATACAACCTGAGTATACAATAAAATAGGGAAGTTTTTTGCTGAAGTATGATTTCTAGGAAGTTTTAGACGTTATTGTTTGCGTCTAATATAGCTGTTTTGAATCTGAAGAAGCAGAGTTTCGAAATATATTGTACAGTCGTAATAATTTATGTGTTGTAAGCTAAGAACTAATCTTATGTCTTATTACGTAAGTATATAGATACTTTGTACATTGGGTAAACAAAATATATCTTTATATTAATCTGTATGAGTAAAAGCTGTAAAGAAGGGTGAAATGAAAAGGCAAAATGTTAAAAGACAAATATTTATACAGTACTAGCTTTCCACCCGCGGCTTCGCCCGCGTGGAATTCTGTTATATTTCGCTTTTTAGATTTCCCTCGGGAACATTTTTTTTTTCAATGATGCGTAGCCTATGTCCTTTCTTAGGGTCTAAAGATTGTCTGTGCCAAATTTCATCAAAATCGGATGAAGGGTTTAAGCGGGAAAGCGTAACAGACAGACAGACAGACAGAGTTACTTTCGCATTTATAATATTAGTATGGATACAGTAAGTCACTAAACATCTATTCAATCTTACTAAGAATAGACTAGAACACCTATAGTATGCATGAGGTTGTTGCAATGCACCTCAATCGATCGGACTAGGTACTAAAGACTTATAATTGTTCTTCCATATATCGGTCATGGTTTAAACCACAACCTGTGTCTATTTACACATATAAAAGGCGCCTGTCCTCCTGAACAGCAAAGACCACGGGCCATTTAAACATCGCTGTCTTGATTCTCTTGATGCTCACTATAGAACTGTTTGCATTGTATTTTCAAGGAAATGGAAGCCCCAGAATAATGCATGCGCAAGTTGAAAGCTTATGCCCATCCGCAAGCTAGACAATAGCCAGCCACCTCTAAAATATTCACGAAAATACACCGACTGATCTATTCTCGGAAAATGTCACTTTGCAAACTCCATTTCCACTAAGACATCATAGGAAGGCACTTATATGTAGGTAGGTGCGACTAATCTTAATCTTCCTCCACAAATCCTAATGACTGCAGCAGCACTTCAAAGTTATCTACTGTAATATCGTGAAACTTCCCTTAGCAAGTAATCTCCATAATACTCACTCAGCACGTGTTAGTTATCATATCTTTAAACAATTGTTGTATTGTGATCAAGTCGGGAACTGATATAGAAGTTAAACACAAGTTTGCATAATGTTCCTGTGCGGAGTTAGACGGCGAGTGGAATCGCTCCTCATTAGGCAAATCGGATGGCGTTAGCTCAACCTATTAGCACAGTCAATGTTTGGCGATCCCACCGCGCCATCACCCCGACCCGTCACTCAGATAGCTACGATAAACCATCTTTTAATTATCTTTTACACGTTGATTGACTTTCAACTTTAATTTCACCAAGAAATTTAATTAAAACCAAACCAAAATTTATATTATATCATTAACCGTTTTAGATCTTTGATGAGCTCAGTGGGTATTAAATTTGTAATCAGTAGGTATCTAACTCTCGTTACGAATAAATACCAGCTTAAGCACTTAACGTTTACATAGAATATTTGTGAACAAACTTCACTGTTAGATGGACTCAGTTCTTGAAAGAGAACTTTACTGAATTATAAGCGAACTTTAATAGCGGACACGAAAGGTAAAAAGTTTATTTTAAATAACCATCAAAAGCGAACATTTTTCCGAGACTTTATGAAACGTTTCAGTAGATTTATGAATAAAACCTTTCAGGGCGGATGCGAGGCCGCAATGTAATTTAGGTCGTATAAGGAATAGAGCCGCAGCCTCCAAAATTAGACCGTTATCATTCCACCGCTGTCGCCGCGGAGATCACCAGTTATATGAGCCAATACACCGAACAGAATAAATTTGCTTTATACAGACAGTTGACCTTCATAACCGATATTGTTGCTTTTATACAAGGAAATATTTTGGAAATTCCAGACGTCCGCTCCCTCCGCGTTCGGCTCTTATGTCGTTTTTTTAAGTTATTTGCGCGGCAGAGCCGGAGCTACGAGTATATGGGAAAATTGGAAAAACCTTTAAAGGAATTGAGACTCCAGCCAAGCATAGATTTATTAGACATAGATTCATAATGGGATGAGTTTAAAGATTATATTTTTTTTGTCAAAAAAAATATTAGGTAAAAGTAAGTATTGTGTTTCATTTTCGCAATTTCAGTAAGTAATGTAGGTAAGTATTGTGTACTCCTATTGTTAAAAAAAAAAAAAAAACACACACTACTTACTTTTACATGCTTTTTACTTAATTTCACTTGTATGTTTGCTTGCTTGCTTGTTTGTTTGCTTGCTTGGGGAGCGTTACGCAATTTTTACCCCCCCTTGTAACTTTAATTTTTACTTTTAACCCTTGTAATTTTAACATCTTTACCCGCCCCCCCCTCCCTCCTCTAAACGTTACGTAACACTCAAGTGATCAATTTTATCCTAAAGTCGTAAAAAGTTAAGTAATAGTTTTTACACTTGGTAGTTTTAATTCCCTAATTTGTGAGAAACAAAGTTACGTAATGTGTTGTAAAAAAAGTCCCCCTTCTGCCCCTGTAAAGCATCGTAACGTTTTCCGAGACCCCCCCCCTCTTTAAATTGCGTTACGTAATACTTGAACGCTCCCTTGCTTGCTTGCTTGTTTGCTTGTTTGTTTGTCCGTCTCTAAGTCTTTGGACTACGAGTGAGCGGCTCATTACTGTAAAGTGTCCCAAGCCCAACGTTTTCAATACGTTCGTTCGTTCGTTTTTTTTTTTAAAAGAATATTGAACTATTTTTTTAAAAAGAATATTGAACTAAAAAGTTGAAAATAAATATAGTTTACAAAACTAAAACACATGCTTTTAAAAAATATCAAACTAAAAAGTTAAAAATAATTTAAAAAAAAAAGCCTGAGACGCTTAATATATTAAAATTATGGCACAAAGCGCCTCACGCTTTTTTTTTTTTTTTAAATTACTTTTTAGTTTGATATTTTTTAAAAGCATGTGTTTTCAGTTTTTTAAACTATATTTATTTTTACCTAATAAATTTTTGATCAAAATAACCGGTACTAAATGTCTATATGCTCGTAGAGCCGATGGCCGCTGGGGCAGAAAGGCTCTTGAATGGCGACCACGTACGGGCAAGCGAAGCGTCGGACGCCCACCGACTAGGTGGTCAGATGATCTGACCAAAATGGCAGGGAAGCGCTGGATGCAGGCCGCGTCCAACCGTTCTTTTTGGAAATCCTGGGGGCAGGCTTATGTCCAGCAGTGGACTTCATGTGGCTGAGATGATGATGATGATGAAATGTCTATATTTATCAAGCTGACAACTAAAATCAATAATATTGCAAGCGGATTCAGAATGCTTCGGATTGTTTGAAAGGGATACCGTGGCCCCTGACGCATAGGCAAGTGAAGGAACACGGGTGGGTTTTGGTCAGTAAAAGTCTGACACGCCCTACCGCTCCGCATAGAGCGGAAGAGGTCATTTGATGATTTACTATTCGCAAAAAAGGCCACAATTGTTTACTTTTAACACATATATACTCTACTCTGTCTAGAAATACTTTTTTCCTAGGAACTGTACAGGAGAATGAAACTCATCCGCACACTGGCGATGATACCGCATGTCAGCGGCACGGTGCGGCGGCGGCGCCTTTGTCTCGATCTGCCCTTTTGTGAGAAATTCCAATTAATACGTTATACTTTTATGAGAAAAAAACCCATGTATCGGCCGATACATCCGCTGAAATTGAAACAACACCACACCACTATTGTGGCCCTGTCAAACGTTCATCGCACAAAAAATCACATTTGAAGCAACGTTTTGAACCTTCAGAGTTTTAAATGCATAGTGTTATTCAGAGAATACTGTTAGCATTACAGTACATTGCGTTCATTGGCCGCTTTCATGCGTAATTCATGTGCTACACCACGCATTCCAAATGTAATTCAGCACGGGAACTGTCCATTGTACCTACATTTATCGCTACTAAGATAGGTACGTCATTAAATTACTGAAGATTCTGTGTGCACAATAACCAGTTTCAAACTCCCCATTGTATTTTAAGAAGCTTAGACAGAAAGGATGTTAAATATGAAATCAATTGGAACGGACTTTTCCATTAATAAAGGAACTCGGAAGAAAAGGACGCCGTGTCCTCTCTAATTAGAAGTCGCGAGTCGAATTTTCAATGCGTCTCCCGTCGCTTTACTAATGGTGAACTGAAATAAAAGTTTATATTTACTGTGCGTGGCTTCTTTCTCTGAATGAATATTTATACTTTTTCTCTTCATTTTATTCACCTCAAAGCCAACACCGCACCGGCTGAAGTTTTTACGGGTATACTTTTTATGGCGGAATTTTTCTTTGACTTTTCTTGATGCTCAGAATGAACTGAAACGTGTTCCGTGATGTGTTGTTCTCGGATACCTTATTTTTATTATGTGATTCTGGATGTGTCAGTAGGTATATCTACGAGTATGTTTACATACCACAGTTTCAGTACAATATACAAAAAAAAGGGGCCAAGTTAATTTGTTAAGGGAGGCTCTATATTAGCATGTGGGTGTGAAGCGACACGCGACACATCTCGGGCGTCACGTCGCTACGCCAGCGGGGAATCATTTGTTAGAACAGCAATAAAGCGGAGGATTAGCAGCCGTCAGGAGGCGACAAACTTCCCAATAAGCCGCCGCCTTCCGGCACACCGCGACTCGCTTTACAAGAGTAATGATGCTTAATTTTAATGACGCGTCGCCGACCAGAGCGTCACGACGGCACGCCCACCGCCCGCGACGCCGCCACCGCCGCACCGCCCGGTCGTACGTGACCCGAATGAACAACTAATACTGATATTGGAAGACTCAACGACGACGGCCGAAAGTCTGACGATAAATTTAGTTATTACTTGTGAAAATAGACGGAAGAAGATCGCTAACTTGTCCTCGTGAGATGATAATGGATCATTGTGGGGGTTGTTTTTAGTTACTTCACGAAAAAGGTCTCGTTAAAAGCCCTGTTATGTGAGGAGTTTTCGAATTGTATTCCGGAGTGTCCCGTTTAAACCAGAATTGACGGTACAAATTTTGTTTTAGTGGTTAAAGTTTAGATTATATTTAGATCCCATCCGATTCAGAGTTTTATCACGCAAGTTATTCTCGTAGAAAGGCTATCATCGTCTTAGAAAACGATATTATTGGAAAGAAAAAACTTGTGCCACTAATAGCACAAGTTTTTTCAATAAAAAACTTTTTCAGCAAACAAACGAAGGTAAGTTCGTCAGTTCAAATTGAGGCATTATTAATTTAATCAAAATAAAATCACACAGCAGTCGACACAGGTCAACAGATCAAACGATGCGAGTAATGTTCATATGTTAACAAAGTCAAATAATGTTTGTCATCGAATACGTACCAATTTATTGAATCGAAACGTTGGGAATGAACATTTTGAATGTGCAAACAGCAGTCTATATAAAATTAAAGACAGCCGACGGCGACACGCGGCCGGCTTGTTTACCCATCCGTCCTTTCGCACTCTAAACTCGATGAATATTGTTTACAAAAGCACCGCATCCATAACGAAAATGCTTGGTTAAAATCGCACAACTGATATATCGATACTTTTCAATATTTCACCACGACATAAATGGTTCTCGTGTTGTTACAACTAGTTGGGATGACTGATTTGATTAAATGTTAATGTATTTTGTATGCATTATCGGCACGGTGATTGATATAGTCCCATTTATTTAAGTCCAATACTTGTCAAATTATAAATAGGTTGTGAATTTTTGGGAAAGTTTTTTTCACCGAAATATAATATGCGCTCGTGCAGTTAATCAATACTTTTTTGTACATTATAAAATAGTGCTTGACCGCAATGCCGCCTGATAGTAAGCAGTGAAACACGCTAGTTTATTAAGAGTCTATTCACTCTAGCCTTGAAGACAATTAAATTGAAGTCTGACGGAAACACCACCGCTGGCAACTTGTTCCAGTTCCTCGACGTACGCAATATAAAAGAAAAGGCAAAATGCTTCATTCGTATCGCTGTGGTGTCATCAACCACAGATTACAGAATACTCCATACAGATACCTAAAGGGGAACAACAAAATGAGTCCAGCTGAATTCGGGCAGACGGTCGAGCAAAAAAAGTTTCTTAAAGAGATCACTAGATGGCACCAGGGAGCGCTTGACCGGCCGGCCACTACCGCCATGTATGTCTTGTCTACATTGCCATATATACATCCATTTGTCGTGCATCGAGAAATACGCATTCTAAAAGAAGATAACAGCAATATAATGGTTAGGAGACATCTTATCTTAACCTAAAAAAAATATGTTATGACAGGATTAATTGAGTACACTGCCATCTATTGTCCCGAGTGTAAAATAAAAATCATTGTCACTACTGAGCCCATTTTACCGTTTTGTTTAATTACGTTATTTATACATGTAAATATACGGAGTAGCATTAAATAAGTAAATTCAAATTTTTAATAAAATGAAAAAGGCTATAAACTGCACGTAAGAGGTTTAAAATCGTTGCTAAGTTTTAAACCGCAACCTATGCTGCCATCTATTATCTTTTTATAAGAACTGAGAGTCTGTTGTACTAGATGGGAACCCTTGAAACAACGTAAGGTTGGAAACTCCGTGCGACGGGTTAATTTGAGAATTAAGAAATTACGCAGAGATTTAAAACATACAAATAATTTAAAAAGCCTGAATGTACTCTTTACAAAAAATTGCTTCATACCGGTGCATCATAGTCTCCTGACGATATTCCCAAAAATATTCCCAAGGTATAGTGAGACGAGTAAGTATAGTCGACAGCAGTAAACGGTGGCAGGCAGGTAACAATATTTCCCACGGCAGCAAATTGAATAAACACATCACCGTGCGCCTTAAACGACGAAAAGACAAGTCCAATAACGGCGGGTACCGTAAGCGATAAATATTCCGCTATCTACCGCCGCCACGCTCAACATATTTATGCTATCCTAGTCAGCTTTACTAGCTCGCTTAAGATATTTGTTTTTCTCGGAATAATACAATTAAAGCAAACAATGTTTTTGGTATGCATTAAATCCTACAAGTTTATTTTATAAACTGCCTTTGTATCTCTGCTAATTTGATGAGTTTGGCATAGATTTTTCTGATAAGTACACACATGTGTAGGTTTTTAGATCAAATCAGTCTTGGTTTTTCGTTTTTTTTAAACAATTATAAACTAGTGCTTGACTGCAATCCCGCCTGATGGTAAGCAGTGATGCAATTGTTGATGGTAAAGCGCGCAAGTTTATTAAGCCTATTCACTTAAATATCTTAGAGAGTAGGAAGGAAGACGGCAGTTGAGCGAGGTGATGCAATGTTAAACCCAATAACACGATCAATGATGCTGCGCCAGAGGGAGATTAATCTGGAGACCCCACACAATAAAATTTGTCGCATCGTACCTGGCATACATCGCAACACAACTGCTCAGACCGTACGGCTTCACCAGACATCATTCCGGAACACGACGAATCGCTTGGCGGCAAGACTTTGTCTGGTGGGCGGTAACTTCTGCCGGCAATACAAAAATACTTTCGTATTGCCTGTTAATAAGATTATTTAATGTAAAATAATAAACACGCGTCGAATAATAAACTCATCTTAAAATTTTTTGACGTAGACACGCACGAATGTAAGTACGTAAGTAATATACCAACATGAGCGAAAAAAAAGAGATTCCCCTTCGAGAGAATTCGTGCTAAAACTGACAAATACGCAGTAGGGCGCCTAATTTTCATATCGAAAAAACCAAAATAGCGTCGTTGTACACATGTTGTTGCGTGAATTTCTCTTAGGGTCACGTATTGGCATCGTCTAATACAATTTGTTCGGAGACGCGCGCCGCCCGCGGAATGCAAACACACCCGCGACACTTCATACCACATGACGATTATTCGCAATTTGTAGCTGCGACATGGGCGAAGTAGAAAATATTTATGTGCTTCAACATTATGTATAAACGGCACGTTTTCTAAAAATAATAGGTACTTTTTATTTTCATATAGGTATCTTCTTTATTCTTTTTCGAAATATGTTTTTCACATAAGTATTTTACATGAAAATTTGCTTTTTTTTATTAAATAATTATAAACTAGTACTGTTCTGTATGATAGGAGACCTGTGCACAGCAGTGGGACTATAAAAGGTTGATGAAACACAGGTCCGTTCGTGTGTGGAGTACTGCAGCCACATTTGGGCTGGTGCTGCTAAGTGTCACCTGGCCACTTTGGATTCAGTGGAGAGGCGTGCGAAGAGGCTGATTGGTGACCCTAATTTAACTCGAGACGGGCTCCAAAGCCTAGAGCACAGGCGTAGAGTAGCCAGCCTTTTGGTATTCTATACTATAGGTATAGGATGCATTTTAGGGAGTGTGCGAGGGAATTGCATGATTTAATTTCCCCATCTCCTTTACACCATCGGACGACCCGTTGTACGGTGAGTTTCCACCCTTACGTTGTTAACACCACTACAATCCGGACGAAGCGTATCGCCTCCTCCTTTATACCGCGTACTTCAAGGGACTGGAACAATTTACTAGCGGCGGTGTTTCCGTCGGACTACAATTTGAGAGTCTTCAAGGCTAGAGTGAATAGGCTCTTAATAAACTAGTGCGCTATATCATCAACGATTGCGTCACTGCTTACCATCAGGCGGGATTGCGGTCAAGCGCTAGTTTATAATTTATGAAAAAAAAAAACATGGTGAATGAATGAATGATGAAACTAGTACTTGACTGCAATCCCGTCTGATGGTAAGCAGAGATATAATCTTTGATGGTAAAGTACGCTAGTATATTAAGCCGAGGACACTGCTTTGCTCTACCCAAACCGGCCAGACCTCCACCATTTGCTCCACCGTGTCCTCAGGGCGATGCACACAGTGGTCACCCTGGCGTTTCCTCCCGCCTTATACGGAACAGGAACCTCCCGAAACAGTCGTGTCCGGTGAGGACCTACATCAGTCGGAAGGTGAGAACGCCGTGGCGCCTCTCTAGTTACTCCTCAAAGAGAGGACTTACCGCCGCTATTGTGGCGTGGTCAGTGCTGGATTGCGACAATCAAACTTTCCATGTCGTTTCGCAGTTGTAAAATTTAATCCTACAAAGGGACATACATAGGGAAAGAGAAAAAAAACTTTGTTTTATAGTAGTGAAGTGGTAAATGGCACAGCAATACAATATTAGAAATGTTGAAGTGGAAGTTCGCTTTGGGACTTTTATTAAAAAAATTAAACTGGCAGAGAGTAACAACGGGAACAGGATAAAAAGTATCCTATGTGATATGTCCTTCTCCCAGTACTTATCTACCTTCCTAACAATTTTGAGCCATACTGGTTAAGCGGTTCTTGAGTTATAAATAGAGTAACTAACACGACTTTCATTTATATACATAGACTTCATTCAAATCGGACCAGCCTTTTAAGAGGAATTTAGTGACGTACACACGTACAGCAGATTTAGGAATATACCCATGGAAAGCATTGTCATGTACATTTCGACTGTCCCTATTAACATTGTCGTATGTGCATTTTTGCCATTTCCTTTTTATTTCATTAATCACTCTTAAAAAGTCCTTTCTTTTAGTAGATAAAACGAAAAAAAGAAAAATATTAGTAATTTTCAAAATAACCACATTAACACTGTCGGATATTGTCATAACCGCCAGTTAACAATGACGGATCTCAACTTGCGACAATGTTTGCGGGGCACGAGGGGCGGCGGCGCGTGCGGTTGTGCCAGTACAGACCATGTTGCACGCACGTTGTGTGAGATTGGGTGGCTAAAGATATTTTTTATTTTACCTTTGTTCTTTATAACAATCATAATGTGTACAAGGTCCGCCCGCTTAATAAAACTAGCCACTTAACAATCTGAACAACATTATGTGGATAAAAACAAGAGTATGGAGTTAAATATTTTGAGTAATGCAGATGAAGATGAAAAAATAGGCACTTAAAAATGTATTATTATTTTACTACTAACATAGCTTTCCGAACATGATACTAATTATTAAAAAATAAACTATTTAATATTAATTTTTATATGTAAAGTAAATATGTAATTAGTTCAGTTAAAATTGTAGGAAGTGACATAACCAACATTGTTAACTGTCTTTTATGAAGTAAAATATGTCAGTAGTGTCACATCCAACATTGTTAATCGTTTTTTGTGAGATACAGTATGTCGGTAGTACCAGATCCGACTTTTTTGGTAGTTTTAATTTACGTTCTATTTGTCGGAGGTGTTACTTCCACCTTTGTTAACGGTATTTATTTTAAAACGTTTTGTTGAATGTGGTATATTATTATGGTATATTGTTTTATTCACCGGTTTATTATAATGTTTTTAAGTTGCTGGTGGGTATTTTAATGATGGTGTTATAAATAGTCATTATAAAAATGTATTTTGTCGCGTTTGTGTCACTTAAACTGGTTTAGTTCTACTGATAAATATAATTTTTACGAGACAAGGCACATAAAAATGTACATAAAAAATGTACGTACTTTTTTATTTATTGCTATATAAGTATCTAACTTCTTTTTCAGTTAATAGAGAATCTCCATTACCAAGTGGTTTCCAAAATTAATTCATTAAGTTGAATGAAAATATGTTTGGTGACGTTTTCAATGAAGATGCAATTCCAGAAAGAGAAAATAATGAACCCACTGTTTCTCACCACAAGCCATCTGAGCCATCTGCTTATTTTGAAATTCCTACTAAAAGTAATGTTGCTGTTAACCACGAAAAAATATTAAAAACACCAATACCGTCCCCTTCTTCTCATGAAAATAGCAATGACGCCTTCAGTGTCGCGTATTCTCAAACTGAGTTCACAGTTTCAGAAAACGTGGCACCACCGCCACCAAACTTGACCAACCACGACTTATATGGACACTTACCTACACCTTTAGCAAAACGTGGCGCAAACGAAGTATCTAGTTGTCTCTATCAGTTTATTTATAAAATATTTCGGTTCTGGTCAGATAATTGTGCGGGGCAAAACAGGAACCGCATTGTTTTTGCTCTTTACCTTATAGCGGCGAAAGAATTTGGAGACACAATCACCCATCGTTTTATGGAGAAGGGTCACACCCAGAATGAGGGTGATAGAGTCCATTCAACTATTGAGCTTGCTAGTGATCGCAGGCTGATTTATGTGCCAGAAGAATGGTTCTGTCGGGTTCGCTGGGCTAAAGTCGAAAGTAACCCTTATGTAGTGAAAGAGATGACAACCTCTGACATATTTGACTTTAAATCACTGCTAGCAAAAAAGAATTGGTCAATAAACAGTGACAATGAGAAAATTCAGTTGACTCGCTTAAGAGAGGTGACCGTACATGCACAGTAGTATGATAGGATTGAATATAAGTATAATTTTGAAGATAACCCGTAAACTATAATAGTGTTGAGATCTGGTAACCGAAACATGAAAGGCTGTCTCGTGAATTTCAAATCAAGCAGGGGATATTTTATCAGTCGTAATAAATATAAAGATTTAATTAACATGTGTCAAAGTGTAGTAGTTTGCTCGGTGGTAGGCCATAACATCGGCTGCCGGCAGAAGTTACCACCCACCAGACAAAGTCTTGCCGCCAAGCGATTCGTCGTGTTCCGGCATGATGTCTGGTGAAGCTGTACGGAGGACGGGTCTGAGCAGTAGTGTTGCGAACCTGTGCCGGGTACGATGCATCAAATGTTGTTGTGCCGGGAGTTTGGTAGTGGAGGGTCTCCACATCAATCTTCCTCTGGCGCAGCATGATTGGTCGTGTTATTGGGTCTAACGTTGCACCACCTCGCTCAACTGCCGTCTTCCTTCCTATTCACTAAGGTTTTTTAAGTGAATGGGCTTAATAAACTAGCGCGCTTTACCATCAACGAATGCATCACTGCTTACCATCAGGCGGGATTGCAGTCAAGCGCTAGTTTATAATTATTAAAAAAAAGTGGAGTAATTCTGGAGAAATATCACAATTTTTAACAAAACTTAAAATTTGATCAAAATGCCCACAAGTCATATGAAGAAACTGATGAGGAAGATTAATTAAAGTATAACTCTTAAGACTGATTCTTATTTTGTTCCTATGTTATAATAATAAAACCTAAAATGTGATAATAATGTGCCATTGTTAAAGTAATGATAATTGTTACTTATTAAGACTGATTATTTAATTTAAAGAGTTTTTAGTAAGAGTTAATAGAGTTGGTAATTTTATAAACTTTTAACTGGATCTAAGATTGTTATGTAAGTTATGCTGATTTTATTCCTTATGCTCATAAGGTGTTTTTGGCAAAGATTATGTAGGTGAAGAATTTTATAAGTTTTTTGTTTCGTCTGTATAAGTCACACGATTTTTATTTTTATCCTTTTGACGGTTTTTATTAATTATTTACAAAAGCCTTTTGATACTTTTAAGGCTGTGTTAGCTGCGTGAAGTCAGGTTGTTTTATTTTTTATTAAACTTCTGGAGTTTTTTTACTGATATTAATTTGATAAGCTTTTCGTTCTTTAAAAGCTCGTATAAAATCGAAGTTGTTTTTTTATGGTCCTAGAGATTTGTTTTGATTGCTATTGATTTTTGCAATAAATGTCTAGTTACAAAGACATCTAAAAATTGTTTTATTTATAATTTTGATTTAGATACGACAGACATTGGTCTAGAATTTTCAGTTAACAGTTACGTATGTGCCACTTCCAACAAATAATCAATAATTTTATACACGTAACAATGTCGTATGTGGCACTTCCAACAAATAGTCAATTTGTTTGTACATGTAACATTGTCGTATGTGGCAGATCCGACAAAATACACTTGATTTGATACGGTTAAAAAAGTCTTTTCTGACTTTTAACATACTTAGAAAAGCAATAATAGTAATTTATTATCATATAAATAAACTTTTAAACTTGTGTTATAATTCTGTTAGTTTCTGTTAACCTAGTTCGTATAATAAAAAAAATATCAACAATTCAAACTTTGTCGTGCTCTCCTGTAAAGTAGTCGATTTTCACATCCGACAATGTTAATAGGGACCAACGATTTGTAACAAAGATATCATACCTCTCTCTACCCCTAGAGCTCTTGTTTCAGTCTCTTAAACACAAACTACAATTTTCTTTTTAAGTAACTACAAAAATTAAAAAAAAACTATAAACTTGCCTAAAAACAAAAAAAAAAAAAACTTGTGATTGGCCGGGTTTGAACCGAGAAACACCAGCCATCGCGAGTAGACCATACCACTATCGACTACGCCACAGACGCTATGTCAAGCCGCGCGAAATTAGGGCCCATATTATGCGTGAAATATTGCGAAAGAGAAAACTCGAAAACATGCGCTTCCCCAGACATAAGACTGAGCTAGATCGATTTCTCGTCCCCGAAAACCCCCACATATTGAATTTCAGCGAAATCGTTAGGGCCGTTTCCGAGATCACATGCTTCTTCAAGCGATCAGCGCCATCTACCGGGCTGGTTTATGAATCTAAACCATCCAGGTCGCCACACAAACGCATACAGAAAAATTCATTAAAATCGGTCAAGCCGTTTAGGAGGAGTTCAATGACATACACACGTACAGCAGAATTATATATATAAAGAAAAAATTGTGAATAGGAAGGAAGACGGCAGTTGAGCGAGGTGATGCAATGTTAAATCCAACAACACGACCAACTATGCTGCGCCAGAAGGAGATTGATCTGGAGACCCTCCAGGACCAATCTCCCGACACAACAACATATGGTGCATCGTACCCGGCACACATCGCAACACAACTGCTCATACCCGTCCTAAGTAGGACTTCAGAAAAAAACATCAAATAATTAACCAATCTATAATGTAATGAAAGAAAGAAGATAATGTAATAACAAAATCTATAATCTTAAATATTGTGGAAGGGTTTTGACAATAAAAGTCATGGAAATTCCACAAATACTTAAAGACGTAATTCCCAATCCGTGAAATCATTCTATCATCATAATCAGCCTATACTGTCCCCACTCCTGGTACAGGCCTCCTCTCGATGAGAGGAAGTGGGCCATAATCTACCACGCGGGCCCAGTGCGGGTTGGTAGATGTCACATGTCTTCGAAGTTTTACTTCTAGGACATGTCAGTTTCCTCACAATGTTTCCCTTCACCGTTTTGGGAGTAGCGATGATGAAATAATTTACACAAAGCAAAGCGCTTGGCGGGGTTCGAACTTATGACCTACAACTTATAATTCGTGGCCAATACCATTTGGCCACCACTGCTCTCTATTTTGTATACCTAGTAATGTAAAACATTCAGACAGCCTCCGTGGCGTAGCGGTAGCGGACGCGGCCGCTGCGCAAGCTGGCGCGTGTTCAATCCCCGCACAGTGCAAGTATTTGTATGCATGAGTATGAATATTTGCACTGGGCTGGTCGTGCCTCGGAAAGCACGTTAAGCCGTTGGTCCCGGTTGCCATACGAACATCTAGTGGCAGCCGTTACGGGTTGTTGGAGCCCTCAAAAGTCCAACAATTGGTTTAACTGCAATGCTTCGATGTCGCCTTCGGGTGGTGGAGGTCAGACGGCAGTCGCTTCACGGAAAATGTCGAAGTTTAGCCATATCAGCAGTTGGATTGGTAAAGCGGACCCCAGACTCCAAAGCTGAAAAGCTTTGGATGCGACTGGGATTAACGCTGATGATGATGATGGTGTAATGTAAAACATTCGATACCTTTTATCCTGGTATGCCTACTTAACCAGATATTTAAAAGAATCTGCTGTAAATAAAATCAATTTTCATGTAGGTTTACAACGTGGGAAGATTTAATTTAGAAAGCGTTTAGTGAGCAACATTTGCGTACGTCGGTAAAGCGTTGAGTACATCGATATTACCCTCGAATTATTAAGTCTTGGCGGCGTCCGCCCGCAAAGCAAACACATGAATAATAGCCATGAATACAGTAAAGTAGAAGCCCGATGTGCACAGGCCAGAGATTATCGGAATTTATGTGCAGTATGTGACGCACCTCGCGCTTGTTCGCCGCAAAGAAAAATATTGTGGTCTGAGAGCTTAAATATTGATGGATTTATGAACGCTCTTAAAATTATGACAGGCTCGAGCCACCGGCAACTTTATTGAGTCTTATCTCGACGCTAGATTTATTGGTGTCTGTACCAAGTTTAGGGGAATCATTTTGTTGTTTTCACTTACGAGAGAATAAGAAAGTTGCTTTTGAAAGGTAGGTTATGTGCTTTAGATCTGTTCCAGAACTCGTATTGAAACAACAAGTGCACTGAAACAGAAATAGCTTTATAGTAGAGAATGTTTAGTTAGAAATGTTGCAAATCTGTGTTTCGTAATTTTAGTTTATGTACTGTCTCTGCGTGTCTTTTTGTGGGCTGTACACGCGGTGTATAACAAAATCTTCAATATACAAGATCAGCCGCGGTATTTGATGTCACACAAGTCTTGTATCAGATATTCACACAAAATACAACAATATATTCCCCCAGCATAATAATAGTCAAATGGGATTGTATGAATCTCAAAATGGCTCCTGTGAACTTGTTGTCAGTATAGAAAACGTACCAACGTCGAGCCAGCCATTGTACATTCATACTTCTGGGAAGTAAAAGAAAATATTTTCTGAAAAAGTACTCCCAAACTAAATCATTTGTAGCAAGAGTATAAGTTGCGAGTAGCAAACAGATGGCTCAACTTGAGGTGCGAATAAAGTTTGAGTGGAAAAACTTATTCCTCCACAAATCGTCAGCGGGGCGCAGTCTGTGCCCCCGGGGCACCTTTAACAATTTGTAAGTTATTTATTGCTGGCAAGAAATATCATTAACCCTTTTAAATTTAACAGCTTTATTTAAACTTTTGTTTGCTACAGGTATTAACTTAACAGTTCACGGAGGGGTGCACTTGGCTTGTAAGTTTAAGGCGCGTCGCTTACACGCGCTAGAGTCCAAGCGGCGTCAGGGCGCAGGAGCACAAGCTGCTCGCCGCTTTTACGTTTTATGTGGGAATAAATGGCAGTGAGAGCCGTGGCACAGGCAAGGTGATGTTTTTCAGGCTTAGGCGTATTTTCAGAAAGAAACAGCCGCCTGTGCCTCGATTCCACATAAAGACATCGTCTTGACAGTGCCGCGATGACGTCATAACTCGGCGGTGACTGTGCCTCGAGTTACTAGTGAATGATGCGCCTAAGGAAGTGTTTGGACTATCTATATGTTTGCGACACTACTATAAATTACAATAGTATCTCCCATCTGCCCCTAAAACTAATATAAGTTTTCCAACTATTTGTTACATTCTAAATATTTCTGAGTAATCGTCAAGTTGGCTCGTTTCGAACAAAGTTGGCGGGGTTATTTCAACTAAACTAAACTATTACTTATGAAAACTGAGTTAACATGCAAATCTTCGTCCATTCCGAGAGGATCTTGCTTACGTAAGCGCTGTTTAATACTTCGCGCATACTTATACTTTTCTTTCTTCTTAAGTATTTCTAAAATTAAGATTTTACGACAGAAAAATGGTAACCGGCTGCTGAGGTTGCTCTTCTCTGTGTCATCCAACTTCTGCAGTGTTATAACTAGTATTAGTATATGTTAAAAATAGTGTACCTTTATGTTAAAACTAGTGTAATTTTATGTTAAAACTAGTGTAACTTTATGTTATAACTAAGAACATCTGAATTCTAGATGTTCAACATCTTGTTACCGTTTTCTAACCTTTTGACATGAGCGGTTAAATTTTTAAGAAGTCATCAGCATCATAATCAGCCTATGCTGTACCCAATTTTGGGACACAGGCCTCCTCTCGATGAGAGGAAGTGGGTCGTAATCTACCACGCTGGTGCGGGTTGTTTTGATTTTGGCTTTAGGACATGCCTGTTTCCTCACGACGTTTTCCTTCACCGTTTTGAGAGCAGTGGTGATGAAATAATTTACACAAAGTAAAGCGCCTGATGGGGTTCTAACCTACGATCTACAACTCAAGTCATGGCAGTTACCACTAGGCCACCGCTGCTCTCTTTTAAGAAGTATTCTACAGTTTTCTACTGTAGTAAGAAATATTTTTTATTTTTGTCATGTATAAAATGATAGTTTGATTCTGGCTTAATTCGTATAATGTTATTAATTAAGAGGTAGGTAAATATATATGCTCAAACCTGTTATAATTTATTAGTCGGTGTAATGTCGTGTAATCTATACTAATATATTAAGCTGAAGAGTTTGTTTGTTTGTTTGTTTGAACGCGCTAATCTCAGGAACTAAGGGTACGATTTGAAAAATTCTTTTTGCGTGAGATATAATCCAGGACGGCTTTAGGCTATATAACATCATGCTGAAACCAATAGGAGCGGAGCATATAAAAAAATATCGAAACCAACGCGGGTGAAACCGCGGCGCGCAGCTAGTTTATAATATAGGTATAAGGGGATAATGGTTTTTTAGATGGGATTGGGGGATTTTTTAATTACCTACTAACATAGGTGTATCTTTTTATTTCCTTTTTCGCAACTGGGCCAGCAAATTCACGACAAACATCGTAAAATTTATGACACACATTTGTTTTTATGTCATTTTTAAATGGGACTATCAAGAAGATTAACAACGATCGCTTTTCACTTGTCCTATAAAATATGCTGCAATAAACCATCCCTTTATTTTTTTTTAAACTTGCTCTCATGTCTACTTTCGAGTCGGACTTGTCAACCTATACCTATTTACTTGCCTACAATTTACCTACAAATCAACTAGTAAGAAAGAAAAATAATTTACATAGTTACAGGAAAATCTTAAAATTAAACTAAGTAGACACAATTCATATACTTAATATACAGTATGTTAACTAACAGAGGGCGTTCCCGTTAACCCGAAATAGTATAGCATACATACATGCTAAAAAAAATATTTCCATTCGAAAACAAAATGTTTTAAATTTTTTTCCAATAACAAAATATTCAATAAAAATTTTAAATTGACATGTAAAGAAACACACTGTACACGCGAACATGAAAGACGGCAACGTCGCAATTTATTTATACATGACGACTACTATTTTGATTTAAAACAGGAGGTTTCAAATTTATTTCCAATTAGAATTTTTTTTTATTCGGATTTTTTATGCTTATTTTCTATGCTGATATTTTTATTTTAATCTATTAATGATATATATTAACGAGTTTAAGGGAACGCCCTCTGTTATTTAACATACTGTATAACGCTGAAGAGTTTGTTTTGTTTGAACGCGCTAATCTCAGGAACTACTGGTCCGATTAGAAAAATTATTTTTGCGTTGGATAGCCCATTAATTCAGGAAGGCTTTAGGCTATATAACATCACGCTGCCGCTGCGACCAATAGGAGCGGAGCATATTAAAAAAAATACATACCGAAACCTACGCTGGTGAAACCGCGCGGCGCAGGTAGTTAAATATAAATACAAATTGGTAGTAAAACAGTATAGTTTGATCCGCAGCTAGATTATTATTGGTTGGTTCTCCAAGCAATCCCAAAAACAATTGCTCTTTTCCGAAAACACGGTAGGCAATGAAAACTCGTTAAAAGAGTTCACAGAAGAGACCTACTTAATTAGATGACCTACACTTTAAATGAAAATTAATAATGCATTTTCAATCTTCCACTATTGTAGAAGGACGACATACTACGAGTAGCTAATAGCTTGAAACATCACAGTACAAGCTGGGATTACACGGGCAACTTTTTCAGCTATTAATATACTAGTCCGGTCAATTTAGACATTAGAAGTTACAAAAATTCACAACAAGCTGAAGAAAATTGGTGAGATCCTTTAAAATATAATCCATACTAATATTATAAATGCGAAAGTATCTCTGTCTGTCTGTCTGTCCGGCTTTCACGCCAAAACGACTGAACCGATTTTGATGAAATTTGGCACAGACAATCTTTAGACACTGAGAAAGAACATAAGCTACATTTTATCCCGGAAAATATTGTTGTTCCCGAGGGAAATCTATAAAGCGCGATATAACCGAACTCCATGCGGGCGAAGCCGCGGGCGGAAAGCTAGTTATAAATAAAATTTCCCCATCTTTCACCTGTATGGAAAAAACCTATTCAAGGTCAAAGATCAAAGATATGATTCATCATTATCAACTTTTTTATTGCCCCACTTCTGTGCTGGGCACAGGTCTCCTCTCATAGAGAGAAGGATTGAGCGTAATCACCACGCTTTGCTTGCTCCATGCGGGTTGGCGATTTCAGACTTAAAAGTCCAGGTTTCCTCAAGACATTTTCCTTCACCTTCAGTCATTGGTGTCCAAGATATACTTAGAAAGTACATATAACTTTAGAAAAGTTACATTGGAAGATATGATTGTTTTGCACCAATCATCAGCTTGTGAATTTATGTAACTTCTAATGTCTAAATTGACCGGACTAATACAGCATCCTTTGGTAGCGGAGATATTAGTGAAGCAATATATTTTGATTGCCAAAATCTGCTTCAATTGTTTTGGCAATAAGTATTTTATATCTTAACTTATAGCAAATAAATGCTATTCTGTTAACTGAATTGTTCCATAAATTCTTCAAAATGGCTAATTGTCGCGTAAGTGATTAGCTGAATATCCTCCCACTTATTCATAAATGTTGTTTAAAGTTAACTGGTGATTAGCAATTTTTTAACCATACATTTTTGACTTTTTAACGCGTAGCAGAGCAGTGTTACAGGTACATATTTCTATAAACAATTGCTAAAATCTTAGACACCTATATAAATAAACAGATGCCTTATTCCCATGGGCGTAGGTAAGTAGTTGCTTTGTTTCTTACATATTTAGTTATATTACGCACCCCAGTTGCGAATACTAAGTAGGAAAATTCGAGGATTTTTTGGCAGTTAGAGAATGTCAATATTCTTGAAATTACGAGAATTACCTCTCTGGTCTTCCTGAAGGATATCACCGATAGCGTCACTATACTTAAATCGTTTCTACTCAGGTCTGTCTTGTTATGTTACTCGCCTTTCAATGATCCTCTCAACAATAGAATAATTTTAGTAAATTTTTCGATACTTATTGCGCGATAACTTTATGCTCAATTGACATTGCCCGTGTAAGGACAGCCTAACTACTTTTTATGAATTATAAACTAGCGCTTGACCGCAATCCCTCCTGATGGTAAGCAGTGACACAATCGTTAATGGTAAAGCGCACTATGTAGTTTATTAGGAGCCTATTCACGCTAGCCTTGAAGTCACTCAAATTGTAGCAAATTAAAACTTAGTTAACACACTAACACACACACACTTAGCTGAACACAGCCGTCCTTTAAATCCCGTCAGTAATTCCGGGCGCCATTACTGTTTTTATTTTCTAGCTTGCCTTAATGAATGCAAGGACTAATTTTCGTGAATACCATAAGTCTGCTACTTAAGCGCATTCGTTCTCGTGTGTGATATTTCACTTTTGCTTGGTTTTACTTTACGGGTTTTAATTATGTGCCTTGCTTTTCTTGATATTTTCGGCATACGAAAATAATCAGGTGACAAGGTTTTGTACTGAGATTTTATTTAGTTTTTTTGGGTTTTAGAAACTAGTTTTATCATTCTGTATCTTCTTTATTTCTTGGTGGTAGGCCATATCATCGGCTGTCGGCAGAAGTGACCACCCACCAGACAAAGTCTTATTGCCAAGGGATTCGTCGTTTCCCGGCATGATGTCTGGTGAAGCTGTACGGTGTCTGCCGGGTACGATGCGCCAAATGTTGTTGTGTCGGGAGTTTGGTCTTGGAGGGTCTTCAGACAAATCTCCCTCTGGCGCAGCATCTGCTGTCTTCCTTCCTATTCACTCAGTTTTTTGAGTGAATAGGCTGATAATAAACTAGCGCACTTTACCATCAACAATTATATCACTGCTTACCATCAGGCGGGATCGCAGTCAAGTACTAGTTCATAACTATATCAAAACGCTTTCCCGCTTAAACCTCGCAACCGATTTTGATGAAATTTGGCACAGACAATCTTTGGACCCTGAGAAAGAACATAGGCTACCTTTTATCCCGAAAAAATATGATGTTCCCGAGGGAAATCTAAAAAGCGCGATATAACCGTACTCCACACAGGCGAAGCCGCGGGCGGAAAGCTAGTATATTATAAATGTTTCTTTAATAACTATTCTGACTTTATGTATGTAATGTTTTTTTTTTTTTTTGTATAATTTATTCTTACTTATAGCACTGAATTGGAATGCTCTGTAATAGTGCTATAATTGTATGTTTCTACATAAATAAATAATAAATAAAAAAAAACTGCAAGAAATAAGATTTTGCACAGGTTTGTTGAAAAAAATCATGAGTACCTAAAACTTTTCAAATCTTAAGTTTTAAAAACCATAATTTTCAGTAGAATATGTACCTACGTGTTTACTATACAATACTACGTGTATAATTTAAGTTTAGCATTAAGTTAGTTAATCACATATATTACGCCAATAATAATAAAACTAAAGAAACACAAACAAAATTTTACAATTGATTTTAGTGTTTAGAATAGTTTCTATGGTACCTAGGTTACGAAAATATAGCATTGCTTAATAGTTCATTAAATCAGAAATTTTACAAGTAATATTAAAGTAAAGTAGGGTTGCTCACGCTACGAGTAAGTATAGCGAGGGCCAAATTCATGGGTTGGCATTAGTGCATTAGCACGCAATGTTATGGCTATACATGCAATGCACCATATACTGGAGTTACCTTAAATAACTGCATTTTTAAGTACATACTTGTTAATAACATGTTAGGACTTTTATCAAACGACCTCGTGATTAGGAATAGGAAAAGATTTCTGATTTCTATTTTGTATAATATATGGTGAACATATAACTGGTGGTATATATTGGTCTAACTGCAATGCTTCGATATCGCCTTCGGGTTGTGGAGGTCAGACGGCAGTCGCTTCACGGAAAATATCGAAGTTTAGCCAAATCAGCAGTTGGACTGTAAAGCGGACCCCATACTTCAAAGCTGAAAAGGCTTCGGAAGCGACTGGGATTAACGCTGAGAAGATGATGATGACGATAATATATGGTGAACAATTTAAGTTGGTGGTTTACAGTCCTTTAGAGTTGTTTTTACCTCTGATTTTGGAAGTAATCTCAGAAAGCTTTTTTGTACAGCACTTGATCCAATAGCATCTAAAATTTTCTGCTAACGGCTCTAAACCAAATATTTTTATAAGTGCGGTTCATCATCATCAACCTTTTATTGTCCTACTGCTGGGCACAGGTCTCCTCTCATACAGAGAAAGATTGAGCGTAATCACGACGCTTGCTCAATGCGGGTTGGCGATTTCAGACTTGTCCAGGTTTCCTCAAGATGTTTTCCTTGTCCTTTTAATCAGTCATAATGTCCAAGATATACTTAGAAAGTACATATAACATAGAAAAGTTACATTGGTACTTGCCTGCCTTGGAATCGATCCCGCACACTCATATTTGAGAGGCCGGTTCAGTTAAAAATAATTATAATATCCATACACTTCACAGTCATAACAAACAGTTTATTAATATCTGTATTTTTCCAAATATATATATATTTTTTGCATTTAGTAGAACAGCTCAGCTTATTCAAGGTATTTTTATTAAGTTAGTGCAATTGTAATGTTTTGTGTGGAATTTTTCCCTTGGCCGAGATGGAGCGACGACACCAAAAAGGTGGCTGAAAATGGCGGAGAACCGCTCAGGATCGAGCTTGTTAGCGTGCCATGAAGGAGGCCTATGTCCAGCAGTGGACGAGTAGAGGCTGATGATGATAATGATGATATATATTTATAGATATCTGCGTTTTTAAATCGTTATTCGACGAATATTTTTGTAATTTTGAGAGGAATTTCATTCTAAAACGCCGGCTGTCGCTGAAAACCAGCGCTGGGCTCTGTTTTTTGCATAGAGTCGCAGCATAATGCTGAGCGACAGCCGTTTTGCGTGGATGTGACGCATGTTTCCCTCAACAAGTTCTTATTTTTTATGTTTTTGTAAACGCTTGCGTCATGTTTACTGCAAATAAACGATTTTTCTTTTCTTTTTTTAAATTGTAAGACGTCGATTTTATTCCTCGACTAAAAGTTATGTGGAGATGAAAATAATTATCAGCCTTGTTTTAACTAGGTACATATATTCGACTAACCATAAAAATAATCTTGCCATTTGATAATTTTGCCAAAACATGCCACAATATGATTTAACGCTTTGGCAGAAGGGCGTGTCAGATTATTACAGACTAAAACCCACCCGTGTTCCTTCATTTGCATTTGCATTTTAGAAAAACCTGCGGTTCTGGAAAGCATCGGGCTTCGTGTATACAGTCACGATTTGCTGACAACTCTTTAAGGTTCGGTTTACAGCTGTAGGGGTATAAAATTGACTAACTTTTGAGGCCACTGTATTATCCATTATTACTAATAATTTTCCGAACAGAACATTCGATTTCATTCCAACCCGGAAATCGTACTTTGTAACTACCACTCGCCAACTTCCGGAGGGCTTATTGCTATTAATTATAATTGGTTTTTCGTAGACATGCTATAGAAATTAACGCAATTTTATTAGCGATGTTTTATTTATGGCAACCATCGAAGTATATTACAATCCAAATTATGCGTGAGTAAAATAATTTTACTGGGTCTTAATGATCACGAATGATTTGCATCATTATAAGTACGTAAGTCATGAAATAGATTCAAAATTTAAAAATGGAATGTTTTTCAAATGGTAAATGCATCATTTAAAATGTTTGTAACGGTCTAAATGAAAAGAAAAAAATCCCAGAAAAATGGCGATCATCGTGATTTTTATAATGGGATTTTTCTTTAAACTAATTATTGTAGGACAACGTCTGTTGGGTCAGCTTGTTGGTAATAATATAACATTCTATCTTATAAAACTAATATAATTCCTACGGGACGACCCCGTGCTAAGAGTATTACTGTATAATTTTCATCGTAAAAATAATTAATTGACCTAATTATGCGAAAGTATGTCGTGAACCTTGGGGGAGGTGAAACTGTGGCAGTTTTTTTCAGTGTTTCTTTTTTATGCAGCCATTTGTTGGTTAAACTTTATCTTTAGAAAGAGTTTAGTAAAGAAATCGTATAACTGTTAAACAAATTAATTGTTAAACCAATTATTGACGTCGTGTTCATTTGCGCTGTTAAAGCCATTTTATACAGTTGTATAAAATATGTATTTATGGTGGTAAATATTTAGCTAAACAATTAATTTCTTTGACTTTTTCTTTCTTTCAGCCATGGAAGGACAAAGAAGAAAATACCGGTACGAGTCTTAAAGAATCAATTGTGTTAAGTTCAGAAGAACGAATGAAGGAAGGAGGATATTATGAAAGATTTTTGGTAAGATCGGCTATGTGGGCCAATTGGGTTGTGTAACATGTTGACTGCGAGACAACAGACGCAAAAGATTCTATTGTCGGCGGTCATCTGTGACCGCGGTGGCAGAAATGGCTTAAGATTTAAAATTGAATTGTGTATTTGTGCTTATGTGTGTGCTGGTATTTTTAAAGGATTGGACCAATCGTAGTGGACTGAGATTCTGAGAAAATAGAAAGAGGAAAGAGAGGCTTTTGACCGGCAGCAGGACAAGACAGGCTTGTAATAATAACAAATAGTGTCATGTTATACTGTGATCGGTCTATCATCAGTGAAATGCCTGTTAACACCAAAGTGGTGATATAGTGGTGATAGATTATCGCGCAATAATTGTCGATCCTATCATTAAATTTGACAGAAAATTTTCATGAGTTTTCTGTCATATTTAATGGCAACAACCGAGAAAGAAAAAAAAAATTAAAATACCTAGCAAAAGAGGTTGTTGACAAGTGGAATTTGAGATCGACGGTCGTTGTGCCGATTGTCGTAATGGCCAATGGCCTGACAGCCAAAAGCGCAAGGTAGGTGTGGTAGTTAGAGCAAGGACAGGTGAATCAGGATTCAGAAGTATTCCTCGATATGACTCGCAATGGGAAAAGGTTCGTGTCTCAGGAACCCTGACCTACTTATAAATAATTGAATAATTGTCTTAATTAATTACGCAAAAAAACTTAGATAAATAAAACCTTTGCTATGACTTCTCTACCACCTGTAGATGTTTCTCTTAAAATATTTCGTGAATGAATAGATTCACCATAATACTTAGAAGTGAGTAAGTAATTCAATAGCTGAATAAGCAGGAACTCCTCATAGATTCCGTACAAACATAGTCAGCAACGGACGTCTTAAGAACTACCTTTTCAAAACTAATTCCTTTTATTCACTTACTTTCCGCACTTAACTAAACACTCTTACTACAGACTTTCTCATTTCCTATACTAACAGATGAATATAAATGCAAATATAAAAGTTAGTATTTCTTAGCCAAAGTGCTATTTAAAGTAACTCGTTTAAACTGAGGTGAAGTCTGTTAACAAAATAGGTTTAACGTCGACCACGAACGATTTGATTAAGTTACAATTTCTGGCAACTTTTGAACGGTACTTGTTAAGAGGTACAATTGTAAATTTTAAAATGTTAAACTGTGAACTAATTAAATTTACGCTGCTGACAAGTTGACGGACGTAATTAAAGGAATTAGCTACGTTTCTTCGGTATTAAATCGTTTAAACTTATGACTTGGCGTAATATTAAATGGATTAGGTAGACCAGCATTTCTGCAGCAATTTTCTTGAATTTTCTCGTTTTTGATTCAGAAAAAAGTTTTTTTTTAGCACAGATTAAAAGACACACAATACCTACACAAGATTCATTCATCAAATAGCAACAAATAAAAACCAAATATTAAGTGTGAAGTGTGAAGACGTATGTATACTATAATACACTTAATCTCTTTTTTCTGAGTCAAAATCGAGAAAATTCATGAAAATTGTTGATTCAGATTTTGTAGAAGTATCAACCTGCATAGTATTTCCCCAACTATGCTGGAGTCAGCTTCGAACAGCAGTATTTTATTAAGAGCAACTCACATGCATAATCCAGTTAGGTGGGCAACACGATTCCCCTTGGAAAGGCTTCTGATCCAAAATGACTGTTAAATAGATCTATGAATGAAAGTCAGGACCAATAACATGACGTCTTTTTATTTCTATTTATCTTTCTGTTAAAAATTATACTCGTTGTCCGAAATATAGTACAAAGCATAACAGGATAGTTATCTAGTTACGTCTTACTCTCAACAATTATACTCGTTGTCCGAAATATAGTACAAAGCATAACAGGATAGTTATCTAGTTACGTCTTAGTCTCAACAATTATACTCGTTGTCCGAAATATAGTACAAAGTATAACAGGATAGTTATCTAGTTACGTCTTACTCTCAACAATTATACTCGTTGTCCGAAATATAGTACAAAGCATAACAGGATAGTTATCTAGTTACGTCTTAGTCTCAACAATTATACTCGTTGTCCGAAATATAGTACAAAGTATAACAGGATAGTTATCTAGTTACATCTTAGTCTCAACATACTAAGTATTTACTCACCTCGTCAGATCCAGGGTTGTGAGAACAGAAAGTTAAATTTTCGCCTTACCTGAAAGTAAAAGAAAATCTTGTAAGTATTTATTTTGATAACTCCCTATGACTTACAGAGTAAGCAGGTACCTATATCAGCTTTAGACATTTATTGTACAGACAACGCTCTCAACATTTGCAAAAATTAAGTTATATCTAAGAAAACTGAATAAAGAAAATATCTTTTTAGTCTAAGAAGAATCATTGGCCTTAGAAAACCGGAAATCGAATTAATCTGTATTATCTTATTTTTTTCTGAAATAGTCCTCGTGTAGGATAATGCACTATTTTAATGGACGGCCGTGTTTATAGAATTTTATACACCGTAAAAAAAGAGCTATTCAAAATTCCACAACAATAAAGGTGAAAAACAAAACAAATAAAATATATTTATTAGTATCATTTACTTTATTTATGACATCTGTTATATAAATATTAGGTAATGTTAAAGTCATATAAATTGAACTGTAAATAGATTAGTGTTGATACTTTTTTATAATTATAAAAGATCAATCCCGCCTGATGGTAAGCAGTGATGCAATCGTTGATGGTAAACCGCGTTAAATTATTAAGACACTATTCAGAAAAAAAAAAACTGAGTGAATAGGAAGGAAGCCAGTAGTTGAGCGAGGTGATGCAATGTGAAACCTAACGATGCTGCGCCAGAGGGAGATTGATCTGGAGACCCTCCACGACCAAACTCCCGACACAACAACATTTGGCACATCGCAACACAACTGCTCAGAGCCGTCCTCCGTACGGCTTCACCGGACGGCAGACATCATAAACACGACGAATCGCTTTGTGTCAAGACCTTGTCTGACTTTCCTCTCTTCCTTTTTTAATTGTAACTTTTCCTAAGGCATTTAAATTATTTACTTATGAATTAAAAAGTTAAAAGGCATACCAATTACGACTACCAAATCCATTTCATAACCTAACATGGTCAATCCAAGTCTGAAATCGCCAATCTACCATGAGTGATGGTGACATCAATCATGTCTTCTCTGCATCAGAAGAGGATACTAACTATTTGGGATAACTACGGGTCTGTATTATTATTATTAGCTTTCACATCAATACAGCGAAAGCACCCCACCATAGCCCAATATGTGAGTAATCTTTCGCAAACTGGAATCTTGGCCGAAAGATCATCAGAGCGCGTGACGGATAGTCGCAGACACGCAGTCATGACTCCGGGAGTATGATGGATGTGGCAGTCCGGAGACGTGTTGGCTTATTACGTACAATAACGTACTTTACAAACAAAATCTCCGTGTGTGACGTTCCATTATTTTATTAGATTAATGTTTATGTTCAACCAGACCGGAGATTTTGTAGTTTTTCTGAATATGATCTTGTTTATGTAATGGATTGTTTCAAGAAAATTCTTTTGAATGAAATAGTTAGGTAAGGTTTTGAATCAGTATCCTACTAATATTATAAATACGAAAGTTGATGAATGAATGTTTGAAACAGTTTCACGCAAAGATAAACTGAAACGATTGGGATGAAAATTAGTATGCAATGGTTTAGCACTAGATAGGTTTTTATTCGGATATTCCCAAGGATCCGTAATTATCCAGATGAAAACACGGGGCGCAGCTAGTAATACATAAAATAAACACTTAATACAGCAAATATTAAATGTTTTTTTTTAATAATATCCATACTAGGTTCTCATCAGATCACGTATTCACGGATGAAAAAGTTCCAAAAATGGTTTTTAGAACAACTAATTCTTCATCAGGTTACCTGTACCTAATAATTTCCTAATAATGATTACCTAGCTCAAAAGGAATATTATTCTAAACCTAAAAGATAATGAAATATATGTTGAAACGATTGGGATGAAAATTAGTATGCAATGGTTCAGCATTAGATAGGTTTTTATTCGGATATTCCCAAGGATCCGTAATTATCCAGATGAAAACTCAGGGCGCAGCTAGTAATTTAAAAAAAACACTTAATAAAGCAAATATTAAATGTTTTTTAATGATATACATACTAGGTTCTCATCAGATCACGTATTCACGGATGAAGAAGTCCCAAAAAGGTTTTTAGAACAACTAATTCTTCATCAGGTTAGGTACCTATACCTAATAATTTCCTAATAATGATTACCTAGCTCAAAAGGCATATTATTTTAAACCTAAAAGATAATGAAAGATATGTGGATAAATATGTGCGTTAAATATGACTAATAGGTAATAACTTAGTCATCATCATCACAGCTTTAATCCCAGTCGCATCCGAAGCCTTTTCAGCTTTGGAGTCTGGAGTCCGCTTTACCAACTGCTGATATGGCCAAACTTCGACACTTTCCATGGAGCGACTGCCGTCTGACCTCCACAACCCGAAGGCGACATCGAAACATTGCAGTTAGACCAATTGTTGGACTTTTGAGGGCTCATACAACCCGTAACGACTGCCACTAGATGTTTGTATGGCAACCGGGACCAACGGCTTAACGTACTTTCCGAGGCACGACCAGACCAGTGCAAGTATTCATGTTCATGCATACAAATACTTGCACTGTGCCGAGATCGAAACCGCGCCACCCTGCGCAGCGGCCGCGTCCGCTACCGCCACGCCACGGAGGCTGTCGCTAATAATAACATAGTATTATGGTTAAAGTTTAGATGTAAGTATTTGACATTTGTAAATATTATATTTCAAATTTAATATTCATAGGTAAGCAATGCTGTTTGTAATATTAGTTATATAGTTATTATAAGTTTGTTTTAGAATATTTTAGTTATAAGTTATATTGTTATTTAAATTTGACCAAAATTCAATAGTAATATGTATATGCCTACTTATACTAATACTAGCTCTCCTCCCGCGGCTTCGCCAGCGTGGAATTCGGTTATATCGCGCTTTTTACATTGCCCCCAGGAACACCAAATTTTTCCGGGATAAAAAGTGCCCTATTAGTTAATCCGGACTTCTAACTTTACGTCTGTAAAATTTCAAAGCAATCGCTTTAGTAGTTACGGCGTGAATGCGGAACAAACAAAGAAACAAACAAACTCACTTTCCGTTTTATAATATTAGTAAGGATTTGTACGCCATTAACAACAAAGTATACCTATACATCACCACATATATACCCATATATACACATATACCGTACGGAGGACGGGTCTGAGCAGTTGTGTTGCGATGTGTGGCGGGTACGATGCGCCAAATGTTGTTGTCTCGGGAATTTGGTCGTGGAGAGTCTCCAGATCAATCTCCCTCTAGCGCAGCATCGTTTAGTCGTGTTGGTCTTGGGTTTAACATTGCATCACCTCGCTCAACTGCCGTCATCCTTCCTATTCCTAAGTTTTTTAAGTGAATAGGCTTAATAAACTAGTGCGCTTTACACTCAACGATTGCATCAACAGTCAAGCACTAATTTATAATTATTAAAAAAAAAAAACATATTATAACACTATTTTTGTTTACAAATAAAAACTTTGCCTTTGAATAATTAAAATTTCCTAAAACGACTTAAAATGCCTTCTTATTTATTATGTATTAATTTAGTTTTACTTTAACCAACCAATATTGGTTAAAAAAGAATACATACTTATGTATAACTGAACTTATGTAAGTCAACCGGGGCAATTGCGTCTTTGGGGCAGTTGCGTCTAATCGAAATAATTTTAAATCTATTTGAAAACCAACCTCTCCTGCCATCTTGTTTTGTTTACTTTGAATAAAATACTATAACATATAGATGGCAGGAGAGTAAGTTTTCAAACAGATTTAAAATTATTTCGATTAGACGCAATTGCCCCCAAAGACGCAATTGCCCCGGTTCACTATATAACTTATATTTTTTTTGCTTTTTATGAGTATGTAATAAAAACATGCTTTTTTAACCAACACTGGCTGGTTGAAGTATACTTACCAAAATTTTCATCAAATTAGGTACTTACCTACCTACCAAGGTTTTCATCAAATTACAAACCAACGATACAAAAATCCCCAAAGAGGTTCTTAGAAAAAATGGCTCGTCATCAGTTCCTAATTAAAATCACATTAAATATTGTCCTCCTACCAGTGTTAATTTAGGTCTACTTAATTATTTCAAGATTATCAAAAGCACGTTCATCTCAAGTTCATCTGGTGTTGATTATTGAATCAAAGCTTTTCATATTAAACTCACTATTATTCAAATTGTGATAGTAAGCCACAACGGATAAAATGGATTGTCGGAGTTAAAAGTTTAGCTCGGCGTCAAGTTTTAGGCCTGTGGCGGCTCCGCCGACTAGCGATAATGGCGCGTCACTCATCCGCAACTGGATGCTACAGATTTACATCCCCGTGATTTATGACTTCTTCATAGAGAGGGGAAAAAATATACAGGAAAATATAGGGAGGGAGCGGGTCCCGGCGCCTCCTTCACTTGCTCGAGCGGCGCCGAATTGAAAATACTCCTTGTAAGAATTTAGCAATCGGTGCAATAGAATATTAGGTAAGTACGTCTATTTTTAATATACTCAGTTTGAAGAAAACCGTCAAAGAGTATGACGCCTCCTTTTTGTTGTTTTATTTATTCCAACCATTGCGTTTCGGAGATTATAAATTTCCGCATTATGTATCAGAATATATTAACCTAAATACAATGTGCGTGCATAAGTAGCGGAATTAATCTTTTTGTGCGTCCCTTTTACACATTCTAATAATTTACTTCGGGTTGTTGTTTATATTTAGGTTTGAAAGATAGGCAACTTGGAAGACTAATGACGTAGAAGCCAGAGGTCCGGTATCGATATTCAAAAATTGCTCCAGGCTTGTGATTAACATCTAGCGGAATTCAGAAAATGTGCATAATAAAAATCTACAAACAATCTTACAATTTAAGTGTATTCAGGCTTAGAGTGATAAGCTCTGTGCACTTTCATCATCATCATCATCATTTCAGCCGAATATGACGTCTTCTGCTGGACATAGGCCTCCCCCCGCGACCTTCACCTGGTCGTCGGTCCACCACTCGAGAATCCGTCGGTACCATCGGGCATCGGCCCTACGGGCAATGTGCCCAGCCCACTGCCACTTTAGTGTTGCAATTCTTCGGGCTATGTGGGTTACTCTCGTTCTTCTGCGGATCTCCTCATTCCTGATTCGCAGTGAAACCCAAACATAGCCCTCTCCATTGCCATTTGAGTGACCTTGAGCCTTCTTATAAGGCCCATTGTTAGCGACCACGTCTCAATTCCATAAGTCATTACTGGCAACACACACTGGTCGAAGACTTTTGTCTTGAGACACTGCAGTATTTGCACTTTACCATCAACGATTGCATCACTGCTTCTTATCAGGCGGGATCGCGGTAAAGTACAAGTTTATAAAAAAAAGTGAAACAAACTACATCCACACTTATGTAAGTTTAATACTGTTTTCCCCTTTCTGCATTAAAGTAACCTGCTCCTACAATCCGTTGAATAAAGGGTCCTAAATAATCTGCAACTTGGTTTGCGAAAAGATTTACAAAGTCTTTGTATTTTTGTTCATATCTCGTGAAAGCTCAGACGTGAATATAGAGTAAGGCGCGATATGCTTCACGAACAAAATAGAAAAAGGATATTCAATCGGTAAGAGAATGCCGTAACTTAAGAAAATGTCACCCTCTATCAAGCCCGACGTTACTCGTATCGAGCCGTTTTCATACAATATCAGAACACGGCTCCAACTAACAAAATAAGTTTAAGATAAGCTAAATATTATCCAAAAAATCTCCTTCCTTTTCAAAAATTAACACCACATTATTTCCATTCCAGCTTCATGTTAATACCGATATTTTTCGGGAAAAATCCCGGATCTTTCACAAAACAAATGTAAAAAGGTCATCCTTTTATCTCACAATTTGCAATTTGAATACGCAGACAAATTAATCCGGCAAAAAATTAACCAAAAGAATACAAAGCGGCAACGCGGGAACAACGGTCTGCTCCGAAATATGCGACAGAGGATATCATTACATTCTGCGGTGCCACTGCTTCCACATAGACCCGCTGCTAACCTGACTTTATCACGTTTTACTTTTCCCATCTAAGTAGTGGGAGTAGCTATACGACAAAAGACGTAGAGGAAATAATTTGATTTAAAAGTAGCGGGACACTCGGGTTTACCGGATCCTAAACAAGAGTCTCTCGTGAGACTTGTGCGTAGTGGCGAACTCCTTAATATTCGGAGCGCGTACTTCAATTTCAAAGGTGGTGTTTGTTATTTCTTAACAATGAAAATCACGCAACGCATTCAGATAAAAACAAGGAATCTTCAGTTACTAATTTTCCTTGCCAGTCTCTAGTGAATACCCGAGGACGTGTGGAAAATATCCGAGGTTTTCTGACGTGTTTTGGCTCGTTGGGAGATAATAACCTGTCTTGTTTCCCGTCGTGCTCGTCAGCGTGTGTCTCCGCTGCTGGCGCGGCACGGGAGGGTCCCCTATACGTCGTTTTGTCACTAACGCATCATTTGTACTGTTTGCCAGACCGTTATTGGGCTTGTTTTTGGCAAAGTCGCAGCGTATTGCGCCGCCCTGCGCCTTTAAGCCTGAAATGAAAGACCGTTTCGGTTCAGCCCCGAGAATTGGTTGCCAAAACAAGTCTCTGTTTGCGCGTCTGGCGAAACACTGTTATTTAAACTAATTAACTGAGTATTGTGATGTGATAGAGACAAAATAATGAAAACATTAATCTTCACTACCACCCTTTTATTAAGAACGTAATGCTTTCGTCTGGTTTCAAATTGGCTTTGTACGCTGTTGTTGTTTCGATTAATTCGGAGCTACTGTTGTCACTCCGGGCTTACGCTGACGTGAACCTAATTCACCTGTAATGGCTGAGTAACTGAAATAAATAAGGCTAGCTAATTTTATTTTGTTGTTCAATTTGTGATGAAACTGCGGCCCGCCCCGTTCGCCCGCCCGCGTCTCCGCAGCCAAATGTATATTAATGTGCCACCCAAACCCACAAAACTAATATTGTTTTCTTTTTATATCCATGACCTCGAAAGCTTTTACTAGTGTCAACTATTACGGTTAGTTTACGGATTGAAGTAAAGTCATTGTACAGTCGAAGGAACAAAGGAGACTGACGTTGGCGGAATACTTCGTAAAAATAAGAGTTTACTCGAAGGTTCCCAGAAGAAAATCTCCCCTAACGACTGAATATCGTGAGCGAGAAATGTCACGATCCGCGCTGTGAGCCGGTAACTCAGGTTTATAATAATTTTATTTTAGCTACCTTCAGATTTTATTATCGCGCAGGATGCATTATGCGAAACAAGACTAGGAACGTTGTTAGTAGAGTATATTTAGAAGTTAAAACGCATGAGAACTGAAATTCAGTACTTACTTACAGTAGGAAGAAAGAGCAAGAGACAAGACTTAATAATTGGGACCGTCTTATTGGATTCACTAATTAGCAATTCCTAATTTAAAGTAATCGCTGACTCGCGGAATCAAAATTCAACGTCGTTAATTCGAGGGAAATGATCCTTGAATTAAATAAAAAAAAAAAAACAAAGCAGATGAGGCGGTAATACCTTGAGCTCGCAGTCCGTCGGTCCACTGATGACGTAAGAATTTTATTACCTACCATAGCGCCCCGCAGACCGCACTCCCCCGCCACTGGTTCCGTTTCAAGAGGATTAACTTGTAATCCCACAGGAGGACCAATATCATTCATTAGAATGCTATTCCCAGCTTTATTACGTCTGACACAATGTTTTTGTCGGCATTTGAAAATGGTTTTAAATTACTTTTTAACTGTGATTCATATGAAAAATATTGAGTGGACACCCGGTATTTTCGGACCTTCCATTTATTAAAAATCTAAATTTATGTGTACCGTTATAAATAAAAGTTGGTGTAAAAAGGAAATCTGCAAGAGTAAAGTTAAATTAATTCATAAAATATCGCGGCTTCGTTGAAGAAACAACCAAGAAAATTGTATTATGTTAGTCGTCCACGCTAATTACAATAAGTGGCACGACGTTGTAGCCAAGCCCTAGTTCTGCCTATGCAAGCAATCTAAAAGACAACTCAAACACTAGCACCTATTTTTATTCCAGTCTTCCAACTTCCACTATCCGCTTTAACTTTATTTAAAAGACATTTTAAAATTCGAACTCCAGTAGCTTCGAGTTTTGAATTTATCGGCTTTTAAAAGATTTTTTCGAATACAGAATGTAACCATTTAGAATTCTGTTCCATTGAATTTCAATTTAGAAAACATTTTCTATTCGAATTTTAAAATTAACTTTGCTAATCAAGCTGGTCTTAATCGAGAACACTGACAGGACAGCTGCCATCTGTCGATGCGCAACGAACTCTCACATGAAATTTTACAGACAGTTCAATTATCATGCAGGGTGTAGGTACATACACGCAGTGTGTAGGTACAAGGACAATGCCGAGGTAGGCCGAGCCGCGATGAGCCGTGGTATTAAATCTAGATTACCGTTTGGCGTTTCCGCTCGGCTGGATAATCAACGGGACTATATTAAAGCTATCAGTCACGTGACGCATGACAAGCTACGCGTGTTGTCACGCGGAACATTCGCATATCAAACGTAAATTGTGGGATAGTGTCGTGACAATTACACATTTTCATGGGTTAAAGAGCCGCACCACTCGGCAGTACACATTGGGAAGCTGTTGTATAAGTTGAGATGAAGCTTTATTAATGTTTAGAGTATTTTCAAAAGAGATTTGTTTAATTTGATTAATAAATAAATGTCAGTTGCCTTATATTACAATATATTAAACTGTCAAGTAATTTTATAAATATATCGAAGCACATTCAAATAATGGCCAAACAAGAAAATAAACGCACTGGTCTGAAAAGCGATGAACGCTATACCTACCTATCTTTTGCGACGGTAACTGTTGAACGATACTCAATTATTAGTTGGCTACAACGACCGTATTACCAACTTCATATTTATTCTGTGGCATCACTAACTTTACGATGACTTCGACGCGATCGATAGAATTAATTCAACTCTTCAAATTACAATCTCTCATAAAACATGGAAAATTGCGTCGCATTTTTTCCATGCATTGTTTAATCCAAATCGAATATTTGAGTTAAGCGGGCACCATAAAATATGATTAGTGGTTATGTGGGGACCGGCGCTGGCGACACCAACGGCAAATATGGCCGGCCGGCCTAGTCAAACACGGGCCGGACTGCCGCGGGCCGTACCCGCACCATATACAAATATTGTTTCGCCCGACCTTCATGTTTCTGACAGTTGATGGAAGAATATGTTTGATTTATTGACAGCAGTAAAATCCACACGAAAATTTGCAAAAAGAATTTGAAATTCCTAGTGTGGGTCAACCCTAGGAATTTCAAATAGAAAAATACATTCTCGTTAATATCTCTCAATTTTTGCTGCAAACAGAGTAACTTTCTAGAAAGTGAAGCCAGTTAGTTTATAATAATAGCCGACTTATATTCCAATGCGCAAAAGAAAACTATGTAAGCTCCTAAATAAGTCTATTAAGTCATAATCTTATACATACCAGCTATAAGTTCTAGTTAAGCTCCACGTGAACGCACTTACGCGTACCTATATAACCTCTATTCATAATGATTATGGCAAATAATATCTTTTGTGAGCGGAACACTATCAGGTTTTATGTCATAATTATGGCGGGACAGTGCCCAAGGCGAATGGCGGCCGTACGACCGGCGATCGGCCCGCCAATGTGTTTTCATTCGACGCTGCGTAAAGGCGATTTTTACAAGCGGCGCGAGTTCGTCCAACGCTTGCATTAATTGGATGCACTGACCGCGATGCTGTCCGGATGAAAATATTTACGTTCTTCGCAAAGTATATTGGAATATTTCCAGGTGAACGGTGACGGCTCTATTATATTATGAGTCTCGTGCGTGGTTGCCGAATCGGACAGATGATGCGAAAACCAATCGCTTTAGAGACTTCGGCTTATAAACAGGCGCGCCGGTTTGTAATCCACACGGCTTGACTGAGCTGCTATACGACGGGAGATAATTAAGCTATACGATCAGTGCTTAACGCGACACTGCATCTAAATTCAGAGATAATGGCGGCATACAATTATGTTCGAGTGTATGGCGCTTGATCTGTTGTTGTGTTAACCGCCGCTGTTGCGTTTGGACAGCGTTGATTTTTTTTTGTTTTGCTTAAAAATGAATAAATATTCAACGTTATTTTTTTTTGTTTTGCTTATTAAAGAGATGACTTGTTGCCAAAAAAAATGAATAAATATGCAACGTTATTTTTTTTTTTGTTTTGCTTAATAAGATATGACGTTTTGCCAAAAAAAATGAATAAATATGCAACGTTATTTTTTTTGTTTGCTTAATATAGAGATAACTTGTTGCCAAAATGAATAAATATGCAACGTTATTTTTTTGTTTTTGCTTAATAAATAGATGACTTGTTACCAAAAAAAAAATGAATAAATATGCAACGTTATTTTTTCTTGTTTTGCAATAGATGAGTTGTTGCCAAAAAAATGAATAAATATGCAATGTTATTTTTTTCTTCTTTTGCTTAATAAAGAGATGACTTGTTGCCAAAAATGAATAAATATGCAACGTTATTTTTTTTTGTTTTTGCTTAATAAAAGAGATGACTTGTTGCCAAAAAAAAAAAAAGAATAAATATGCAACGTAATTTTTTGTATATGCGAAACCCGAAACACGTGTTCAATATTTTTAAGTCAAGAATCTATGTACGAAATTTCAAAAAGATATCATGAAAAACCGCAAAGTTACGGGCTTGTTATCTTACCTGGTTGCCTCAACGAGAATATGGTCAACGCCTAGTACTATGATCTACTATCAGCCGTGCTGCACGCTCGGTAACCACACTGCAACAATTTCTAAATGTATTTGGGAAAAACATAACGTGGTGTAAAATGATTAGAATCATTTTAGTTGTTTATTCTGATCAAACTATATTCAGGTTTCGTATAAAGAAAAAATACGTTGTATTAAGGATTTCTTTAGTTAGTTGGTCTAGATTTAAAATTGAGTATGTTTAATAAACTCTGAAAATCTTAGTAATACATTCTGCCTTCTGGATATAGTTAACAAATCTCTGAGAGGAAATTCTACTAATTTTAAGAACGTACACAATCAGCGCCCTAATAGGCTATTTGACAGATTTATAATTTTTATCTTGAATTACTTGGTTGAGGTTAAGAAGTTCACTGAAAGTATTTTTTTAAATTTTAAGTACGTATTTCGTAAGAAATATGCAAATAAAAATTCAAAATTCAAATAAGCCGCGAAAACGATTTATTCAGCAATATGGCGTCGCGCTTTGTAAGTGATGTCACAAGCGGTTTTCGGTTCTCAGTGGTGTTTGTTTTTATTTATTATTTGTTGTTGTTATCTAATAAAATGGTTTACAAGTGGTGTGCTGTACCGGGTTATACAAATAAATCGATAAAAACCCCTGAAAAACAGTTTATAAGTTTGCCGAAAACAAGCGTTGATGCGCGTATGACGTCATCGCGACATTAGCCAATCCGGATCGTTTCACAATGTGTGGCGCGAGAAACAAAAAGCCAAACATATTTTTGTATTTTGAATATATTAATTGTTATTATTTTTTATTAAAACTCGTGTAAAAGACATAAAGAACCCTCATTTTATGCAATTAAAGCAAAAAATCACAAAACATTGAATACTGTCAAATAGCCTATTGTGGAACAAATTAAATTATTACTATCAATTGGTATCATTTTGAAACATATTGCTAGTCCATTGGTCCTTGCACTTGAAAAATGTTTTTGCTCACCAACGTAAATAGCGCAATGAATGTTGTAGAACTGTCAAAATTAAACCCGTTGCTGCTGGTAGTGTGTTACACAATAGGGATGTATCCAAGGAATGAACATCAAAAAAATAATTAGTCCGTTTAATAGATAATAAAAAAATAAAGACTCGAATTTTTAATTTTGTCCAAATTACCAAAAATTACTGCGTGCGTTATGTGCGTGACGTCATGCGACATTTCAAATCAATGTATCTTCCTAAGTATTTGACCGAAAGAAAAAATAAAAAATACGTGTTCAATATTTTTTATAAATCTATCTGATGAACATTAAATTATTTTTTAGGATACAACCCAATTACCCTGCTGTTCTCAGTCTAAATCTGTCAAAAACTACGTGTAATTTCCTAAGCTTTGACATTTTTTTGTCGTCTAGATAAGACTGCGGGTAGTTTTAGAACGTTGCCTTCTGGTCCCTAGCACTTAACTGATTAACTATGACGATTAGTATCACAGAAAGGAGGCTTTACATGGCTTCCTGGTAGCAATAATAATTAATTTGCTAGTTAATTAGTGTAGCTGCAGTCGGTGTAAATCAAGCGATGGCTGTTATAGTGATTTTGCTATTGCTATGGAGTATCACTGTGTCTAATGCCCACAGAGGGCATAATTGAAACGTAGGCGATGTTAAAGGAGCAGCATATATATCAATTAGTTATAATAATATTGGTTTGTCTGAAGGTTTTATTTTTTCTTGATATAATCCATACTAATATGTTAGCGTCAATAAAATTTAAGTTTTCGTTTATTAACCTGCAACATTCGACGGTGCTCCTACTATTTTATTAATTGGCAACACTCTGAGTGCCCTCATTAGCCGTTGTCTCTGATTGGTTGAAATCAACCAATCACAGATACGCGCCATATTTTATCGAAATAGTGGGAATAGAAAAATTACGAGGTAGAACAGCACAGCCAAAGAGTATAGTAAGTATATAATAAAGAGTGACAACTCTGTGGTAAAATTTGCATGTATGGAAAGTGCTGCCCCCTTACATTTTGTGCGTGAACAACTACTAGTGAGTGATATAGGTAGCTATGCATATGTAGCTATGTATACTATAGCTACATACCTATGCATATGTAGCTATGTATATTATTGCTACGTACCTATGCGTACGTAGCTATGTATATTAAAGGTCTGGGTTTTCAGATGAATAAAAAAAGTATTCAGTAATTCATTTATTTTATGAGTGGAAACTTCACAGCTGACACACACAGAAATAATATTACAAATTAGCCGAAAGTGTCACAAATTAACAGTTTGGGGTTGAAAGTTTGTATGGATTACTTATAAGTATACCTATTATTTTGTAATAACACATAACCATGGTAATTTATCCATCTGCATCCTGTCGTCATGAAGAGACACCACAATTTTGGCATTAACACGTGCACTTGTTACATTAATTCAACACAAGTCTAAATAAAATAAAATTGTTTGATTCTCTATCCGCCATCTTACTTCTTTCATGAAATTAAAATGAAAAAATATGGCATTGTCATTGACCTTTATTTGACCCTAGGGACAAGATGGCTGCCAAATTGTTCACTCGCAAGAGTTCAGGTGTCGCTGTCGACTGTAAAAATTGATGAAGTACTAAGTGTGCCCCCCCTGAGCACAGCTCATGGCATCATTCGTTTACGCGGAGTCGAAAAGCGAGAAACTTCAAAAATAAGTAGTGTGACCTGAAAACCTAAGGTAATATGTTATATTTCCGTAATTTCTGTAATATGTGTTCTAAGTACTAATGCTCTGGCATATTACTTATGCCACTTAGCATAGGCAATACCTTGAAATGTAACGTTGTTGTTGATATTAACAACAATCTGTGTAATGAATTGTTGTAATTTGTAATAAATTCTTATAAGATTGTCAAACTTCTTTTCATTTAGTTAACTATTAGTACAATGCTTACAAATATTATAAATCCGAAAGTAACTCTGTCTGTCTGTCTGTTACGCTTTCCCGCTTAAACCTCTCAACCGATTTTGATAACATTTGGCACAGACAATCTTTAGACCCTGAGAAAGAACATAGGCTACCTTTTATCCCGGAAAAATTTGATGTTCCCGAGGGAAATCTAAAAAAGCGATATAACCGAACTCCACGCGGGCGAAGCCGCGGGCGGTAAGCTAGTATTATAAATGCGAAAGTAACTCTGTCTGTCTGTCTGTCTGTTACGCTTTCCCGCTTAAACCTCTCAACCGATTTTGATAACATTTGGCACAGAAAGTCTTTAGACCCTGAGAAAGAACATAGGCTACCTTTTATCGCGGAAAAATTTGATGTTCCCGAGGGAAATCTAAAAAGCGCGATATAACCGAACTCCATGCGGGCGAAGCCGCGGGCGGAAAGCTAGTAATAATAATAAAGCCCTTTATTCCCCAATATAACATACTAGCTTTCCGCCCTCGGCGGAATTCCCTTCGGAACTACAAACTTTTTCGGTATAAAAAGTACCCTATTATTTAATCCGGACTTCTAACTTTACGTTTGCAAAATTTCAAAGTAATCGGTTCAGTAGTTTCGGCATGAAAGCGGAACAAACACACTTTCATCTAATATTAGTAAGGATAGTAAGGTACCTAGTTACTTTTGTAATTTCCTTATATTAAAAAATAGAATACAACAAACCAGTGCTAAGTATACGAAATTTACAAAAGAAAATAGCTTAATACAGTTACTCATTTATAATTTTCATGATGTATAAATTTTTAATATATGTTTTAATTGTGTTTTTCATAGTACCCACAATAATTTATTTTATGTATATAGTTTAGGTTACACTGTCGCATTAGGATTCACCCTGTAATGACAGCATAATATTTTAGAAAAATAAATGCTTTTAAACGAAAAATAAAATAAATACTTGGTGTATTTAGAGTGCAAATAATTATGGCCGTGTAAAACTTTACAGCCAATAAATGTTAAGTTTTATGTCGTAACGAATTCAGGTGTTCTTTTTTTAATTATAAGTAAAGTGAACATTTACTATAGACGTGCTTCTGTTTTTAAATAATACTTATTTGGAATTCTTTTAAGTTTCGATTTGCCTCCATAGAAACTTATTATTCTTCTAAATAAAATCACCTTCTTTCAAATCCTCCATTTTTTTTTGAGTTAGCCTACGGTATCGTAGTGCTGAGCAAAGGTCTGCTCCAATCCCTGGTCGGGAGACAACATTGAACTCCCGGCTACCTTAGGCGTAGGCTAGCGGGCGGCTGCGCTGCCCACTGCTCGCCGGTAACAACCAGGCCCGGGTTGATGACGCTTTGTGTTCCATGTGCGCTTCAAAGAGATAACTACGAACACAGAGATACGTACGAACCGATGCCTGCCAGGGCCGTGGGTTGTTCGAAAAAGATATCGTTTCCCCTGGCGCCCACGCAAGTGAAGAAACATGGATGGGTACAGTCAGTAGTAATAGTCTGACACGCTCTACCCCTCCGCCCAGAGCAAGAAAGGTCATTTGATGATTTTCCATCAAAAAAAGGTCTACCCCAGATGGGGAAGAATTTGACTTTGTCCTTTCCTTTTTTTTTAATAATTATAATCTAGCGCTTGACTGCAATCCCGCCTGATGGTAAGCAGTGATGCAATATTTGATGGTAAAGCGCGCTAGTTTATTAAGCCCAATCACTTAAACAAAACTTAGTGAATAGGAAGGAAGACGGCAGTTGAGCGAGGTGGTGCAACGTTAAACCCAACAACACGACCAACGATGCTGCGCCAGAGAAAGATAGATGTGGAGACCCTTCACGACCAAACTCCCGACACAACAACATTTGACGCATCGTACCCGGCACACATCCCAACACAACTGCTCGTACGGCTTCACCAGACATCATGCCGGAACACAACGAATCGCTTGGCGGCAAGGCTTTCTCTGGTGGGTGGTAACTTCTGCCGGCAGCCGATGTTATGGCCTACCACCGAGAAATCCAATTTCCAATTACAGAAGAACGACGAGAATTTCCAATTGCACTTCTTCCCTGAATCCTAGATGTTGTGCCTTTGTGCCTAGATGTTGCCTTGTGCCTTTGTGTAGCTCTGCATCTAAGCACGGCAAGCCTTATTATGTTGGTCAAATGTTTCCGCAGCCAAAAATACACACTCAATTATATTACTTTACTACATAATCGAAACTGAATTGTTTGTATCAATTGGCCAGCTGAATTGTCTCTTTATGTAGCAGTGGCTGATGAAATCTCCCCTGTTTTAAACACAATGCCACTGAGAGTCGTTGCAAGCGGCTTATTTACCCAAATGAAGGCCTATTAAAGCTTTGCTCAAACCGACGAAACAGGAATATTACGTTTTGTGGACTGCATTCTGCATTTAGTTTGCGGGCAAATCGTAACGGAGATACGCTTCATTTATTTTACATTGACGTGAGCAGTTGTGGCCCTGGAGTAAACGGTGTCGTCTTATAAGGTCGTGGGTTCAAACTCAAGCATGCATTTTACTCTGTCTAAATATTTTCATCACCACTGCTCTCAAAATGGTGAACGAAACCATCGTAAGAGAACCACTATGTCCTTTAGAACCCATAATTCGAAGACATCTATCAACCTGGGCCGGGCCTGGGGCCACTTGGTAAATTACAATCCACTCGGTAGGAGGCCTGTGTTTCGGCAGCGGGAAGTCGCTTTTTCGATTTCCCTCGGGAACATCAAATTTTTCCGGGATAAAAGGTAGCCTATGTCCTTTCTCAGGGTCTAAAGATTGTCTGTGCCAAATTTCATCAAAATCGGTTGAGAGGTTTAAGCGGGAAAGCGTAACAAACAGACAGACAGACAGTTACTTTCGCATTTATAATATTAGTATGGATGACCCCGATTCCTTGTTCACAAAGTAAACTAAATTTAAGTTCATTGCATTTTATTCTTTCTGCTTTATTAAGAAAAGGACAGAAGATATACTTACATATATTTTAAGAAACCAAAACTAATATATAAATATAACTATAATTAATATTTAAGAATAATAATAAAGCATCCATCCACTGAGTAATCGATGAATGTATCCAATGGGAATCTTTGCTGCGCTAGCAGAACTTCGATGTTCTATAGGATGCATTTCGGGGAGTGTGCGAGGGAATTGCATGATTTAATTCCCCCATCTCCGTTCCATCAGCGGACGACCCGTCGTACGGCTGGTTTCCACCCTTACGTTGTTAACACCACTACGATCCGGACGAAGCGCTTCGCCTCCTCCTTTATACCGCGTACATCGAGGGACTGGAACAATTTGCCCGCGGCGGTGTTTCCGTCGGACTACAATTTGAGTGTCTTCAAGGCTAGAGTGAATAGGCTCTTAATAAACTAGTGCGCTTTACCATCAACGATTGCGTCACTGCTTACCATCAGGCAGGATAGTAAAAAAAAAAAAAAAAAGAACTTACCTAGTACATAACTGTGTGTAGTGTTGGGGTCACCAAGATACAGGCTGCGCCTAGTTTGGGACCCGCTGTTAATTGTAATTAGATGAAAAGCTGTTCTGCTGTTGTAACTGCATGCTATTAATTCTTGTAATTTTAACAAAGTGTAAGCCTAATAAATACTTCTTTTTTTATATATTAGGCGTTAGTCGTGCTAAATTAATCAGCACTTGACGTATTTTTAGTGGCTATGTTTTTGATCATGTCTTATCTATCTATATATATATAGTATCTTAATTTGACAGGACTAATACTCATACTACTTATATTTTATCTTCTGTTCTTTCCTTAATGAAATAGAAAAGAAGATACATTGAACTTAAATTTCCTTTAATTGATGACCAAGTTAATGGGGGCTATAGTCGATAAAAATGCTTAGAAGTACGGATGACAGCAGGTCAAGCTATGTCAAATATTACTAAACTGTCAAATATTCTCAATAAACCTTGAGCCTAAGTGCCTTGAGATAAAGTTGAAAATCGAATAAAGAAATCTGACAGATTGTGGTACCTTAATGTGCTGTCGTCTGTACAATATTGAGCAGAAAACTCGGGTCAATAACATTACCAGCACATGGATTGCATAGGAAAATTTGTAGCACATTACAACTCGAGAGTAGTAGTTTTGAAGTGAATTAATAATTCATTGCCTAATTTGCTTGGAACATTCGTCAGCTCGACAACATAAATACCGCAATGAATGTTGTATAATTGCCAAAATGGAAAACATTGCCATTCTGTGTTACGCTATTACCTCGCTGGTCTAATAATACCAGTGGGGTTAAAGCGTTAAATAAACAGGATGTGGTATTATATCTAGTTCTTCCTAGCCTAGGCCATGTTGACTGCAACGTGATACAGATAAATCAAATTTTAAACACAGCGTCATTGAGCCACTGTCAAAAATGACAATTTAAATGAAATTTATTTCACATTCGAAACTTTCCTAATAAACGATTTAAAAACGATATAATGGCCAAACTTTGCAAAAAGGGGTATTATAAAATCACAGATTATTTAGAAGACAATAAAGCTTGGGACTGATTGTTCGCTCTGCTACGCATTGTTATTAAGCAATATGCGTAATTATGCTACAATTATGACATTTTTAACACTGTTTCTTTAAAATCACGTACATTATTGTAAACATTTTCATTTTTAATGTCTGGACTTGAAAAAAGACGATGATCCCTGAGTTTGTTTCGGCTATTTCTTCTCAGATGTAGTCAGTTAGGAAATGCCGGCTCAATCTAGCTTAAAAAAATATGACGTGTAAAAGTGATCAGTGACCCTACTTGCTTAATAAACGATTTCATTTCATTCATCATCATCATCTGGTGAACCTTTTGCCAACTACATTGGGGTTAGCTTCTCGTCTTACTGAATGCCACTGAATAGGAGTACCTATTTTATATGGAGCGACTTCATCTGATATTTACGGCGTTAAGACTGGTTTTCTTCAACCAATGCGTCCTACCCGTCATGACTTATGAAGCCGAAACGTGGACACGGAACGGTCAGAATAGTCCATAAGTTTAACTGTGTGTAGTGTTGGGGTCACCAAGATACAGGCTGCGCCTAGTTTGGGAACCGCTGTTAATTGTAAATAGATGAAAAGCTGTTCTGCTGTTGTAACTGCATGCTATTAATTCTTGTAATTTTAACAAAGTGTAAGCCTAATAAATACTTTTTTTTATATTAGGGGTTAGTCATGCTAAATTAATCAGCACTTGACGTATTTTTAGTGGCTATGTTTTTGATCATGTCTTATCTATCTATACATACACATATATATAATATCTTAATTTGACAGGACTAATACTCATACCACTTATATTTTATCTTCTGTTCTTTCCTTAATGGAATAGAAAAAAAAGATGCATTGAACTTAAATTTCCTTTAATTGATGACCAAGTTAATGGGGGCTATAGTCGATAAAAATGCTTAGAAGTACGGACGACAGCAGGTCAAGCTACCCGAAACTGTCAAATATTCGCAATAAACCTTGAGCCTAAGAGCCTTGAGATAAAGTTGAAAATCGAATAAAGAAATCTGACAGATTGTGGTACCTTAATGTGCTGTCGTCTGTACAATATTGAGCAGAAAACGTGGGTCAATCTCATTACCAGCACATGGATTGCATAGGAAAATTTGTAGCACATTACAACTCAAGAGTAGTAGTTTTGAAGTAAATTAATAATTCATTGCCTAATTTGCTTGGAACATTCGTCGGCTCGACAACATAAATACCGCAATGAATGTTGTATAATTGCCAAAATGGAAAGCATTGCCATTCTGTGTTACGCTATTACCTCGCTGGTCTAATAATACCAGTGGGGTTAAAGCGTTAAATAAACAGGATGTGGTATTATATCTAGTTCTTCCTAGCCTAGGCCATGTTGACTGCAACGTGATACAGATAAATCAAATTTTAAACACAGCGTCATTGAGCCACTATCAAAAATGGCAATTTAAATGAAATTTATTTCACATTCGAAACTTTCCTAATAAACGATTTAAAAACGATATAATGGCCAAACTTTGCAAAAAGGGGTGTTATAAAATCACAGATTATTTAGAAGACAATAAAGCTTGGGACTGATTGTTCGCTCTGCTACGCATTGTTATTAAGCAATATGCGTAATTATGCTACAATTATGACATTTTTAATACTGTTTTTTTTTAAAAATCAAGTACATTATTGTAAACATTTTCATTTTTAATGTCTGGACTTGAAAAAAGACGATGATCCCTGAGTTTGTTTCGCCTATTTCTTCTCAGAGGTAGTCAGTTAGGAAATGCCGGCTCCATCTGGTTTTAAAAAAAATATGACGTGTAAAAGTGATCAGTGATCCTACTTGCATAATAAACGATTTCATTTCATTTCATTCATTATCACACGTTTTTTTTTGGGACAAAACCCACCACACTGTTCCCAACCCACTGCAACTCCTGAAAGCCAGAATCAACAGTGGAGACCGCCAGAAAAACGCCGAGCAATGAAGCTCGACGAGTCCCGGAGAAACGATTCAACTGTCTTGGGTCCCGCAACGAAATTAATCAAAAAAGAATAGCGGAGGAGTAAGAAAAAAGATATTTTTCCACTTCATCATCTGGTGAACCTTTTGCCAACTACATTGGGGTTAGCTTCTCGTCTTACTGAATGCCACTAAATAGGAGTATTTTATATGGAGCGACTTCCTCTGATATTTACAGCGTATTTACTGAGTAATGCTATAATATATCTTTTGGTAAGACTGGTTTTCTTCAACCAATGCGTCCTACCCGTCATGACTTATGAAGCCGAGACGTGGACACGGAACGGTCAGAATAGTCCATAAGTTTAAAGCCACTCAGCGAGCTATGGAGCGGGCTATGTTGGGCGCCTCTCTAAAGGACCGCATCAGAAATGAGATGATCCAACAGAGGACCAAATTCACCGACATAGCTGAGAGGATTAGTAAGCTGAAGTGGCAATGGGCTGGTCACATATACCGCAGGACCGACAACCGTTGAGGTAAACGAGTCCTCGAGTGGAGACCGCGTCTCGGCAAACGTAGCGTAGGACGGCCTTGGTCGAGATGGAGCTACGACATCAAAGAGTGGCTGGTAGTGGCTGGCGGAGAACTGCTCAGGATCGACCTTGTTGGCGTGCCATGGAAGAGGCCTATCTCCAGTAGTGGACGAGATGATGATGATGATGATGATAAAGACTGGTTTTCAGACATTCAAGTTTTTCTAGAACCGTAAGGACTGTGAAAGATCTATGAATGGCATTCGGATACAACTTGTTATGTGAAAATGGGCACCCGTCAAAGGCCCAAAAGCGGCAAACGCAGCTTAACGTGACCGTGCAGCTGTTATCTATTTCATGCTCTTCTCTCATTATTACAAATAGCGAAGATATACAATTTATAGGAAATGAAGTTTTAATTATAAAACTTAACACATACCCGTACAATAAAAAACTCAACAATACATCTTAAATAAATTCATAGTGTTATGAAAACAAATGAATGTTGTGAATAACTCTGAACGGAACCGATGTATGGAATCTACTGCGAGATATCTATGAGATTCCGCTTCCTAGAGGAGCTGGGACAACCTTGCGGACACACCGACAATTATTTCGTACAACATTTTAGAAAAGATTGCATAGGTATGCATGTCTATATACAGCATGTACTGTAATTAAAAAGCACCCTCTAGCACAGCAAATACAATAATAATGTTATAATCATTATACATATACTGATTTTTTAATTTAACGTGTATATACATGTTAAATTATTAAATTAGTTATACCAATTCATGGAGAACGAAGACCTTAACTTTCTCGGAATAAGGATTTTTATTTTATTTTATATTGAATGATTAAATGTATATGAATATAAGTAAAACTGAGATTTTAAAAGTCTGTAGAAAAGACAGGGTTAATATGAAAATAATTTCCGTAGTTTTAATTATTTTTGAGGTAGAAAATTACCTATATTAAAAACTAGCTGCCGCCAGCGAGTTCGTTCGCGTAGTTTAGTTATGCTCCGCTCCTATTGGTCGCAGCGTGATGTTATAGAGCCTAAAGCCTTCCTGGATTAATGGGCTATCCAACGCAAAAAGAATTTTTCAAATCGGACCAGTACTTCTCGAGATTAGCGCGCACAAACAAACAAACTCTTCAGCTTTATATATTAGTATAGATTATATAATCCGATTCAGTAAACGATTCTGAACAAAATATTTTCAGGAAGCGCGTTAATTAATTTACATGTTGTATATGTATAGACGTCGGATTTTATGGATTTAATAAAAAAAGTAATTTTATCAAATGTTCAATTAATACTCAGAGACATGATATTAATATGTTAAATTTTGATTAAACGTTTAAGGATGAGAATTCATGTCAAACGAAAATCTATTTCGTTTTGTAAAATTATCTGATAATAACAAAATAACCAATTTATAATTGCCTTTACCAGTACTTATTTTATTAAGAGAAAATAAGTCTACAATTTAACAAAATGCGCAACAAATTTACAGAGTTTAAACTCAATTTATCTTATCATCAAACTAGCAGCCGCCAGCGACTTCGTTCGCGTGGAGTTAGTTATGCTCAGCTCCTATTGGTCGCAGCGTAATTTTATATAGCCTAAAGCCTTACTGGATTAATAGGCTATCCAAGGCAAAAATAATTTTTCAAATCGGACCAGCAGTTCCCGAGATTAGCACGTTCAAACACTCTTCTTCGCTTTAGTATAGATTAGTATAGATGAAATTTCTCTTGTGACATGATTCTATAAGAACTATTGAGCCAAATCTTTAATTAAGGACTTAATATGATTGAAAAACAGTTACCTATACAAAACTGGCAACTTAGTCCGGAACAAAGTTGACAGGTTTTTCTTATAAATAACTTTACGAGTAAATATATAGAATACGAATAAAATGGAAACAAAAAACTGATGATGCGACCACTTCGACTCCTAGCCGATGATTTGGCGCGCATGCGCCCGAAGATGGCTTATGTAGCCTATCTTGGCGGCGAAACTTCGTGCACAGTGAGGGCACGTAAGCACGCCGTCGACGTAGTTGTATGTGATGGCAGCAGATGGGCGGGCCTTTAATTGGTCGCGTTTGGCATTGAGGTCAGCTTTGAGCTGCTCCTCAAACTCGCGTACTTGTCCGTACACCATTCTGCGCCATTCTGACAGCTTTGCTGCCAAACGCTCCCACTCAGAGGGTTCTATATTGCATCTCTTCATGTGTCGTTTTAAAAAACTATAATATAATCCAACCTATAGTAGTAAAACTTAAAACGAATTTCGTATAGGTAGTAGACCAATTTGTGCAAGCTTATTGTTGACACAAAGCGGTCGTGTGTCCCAGCAGTTACCTGCACAGAAACTATGTTTATTACAGAACAGTAACCACCAACTTGTGTACCTACCCGACGAGAATTTAGCCGAAATACTAACTACAAATGGCATACGGAACGTGTTTTCAGATGTGTTTGGCTTGCTCAAGCAATTAATGTGGATGGAGGTATGTATTTTGGGTGGTTTATTACAGTCATTGCACATGTTTATTGTCGTACTTTTCAAGAGAATCCTTCTTTAGCATCGTTGTGATTTAAAAGTTGTTGAAACGTAAAAATCAGAATAAAAGAGACAGGCAATTAAATTCATACAATTTCACGTGGGAGAAAATGAGATAGAAGCATTTAAACGTTCGTCTCATTATCTTGAAACCAACATTTTTGAAGGTTTAATTTCTACCACGTGTGAATTGCACACATGTTTTTTTACCCACTACTACCACGTATCATTAAGCATATGCGACTGAGACTGGTTCTAATTAACACAGGTTAGTTTGTAACCTAGCTAAGATAATCACCCACTCGATTGTGGACTACCTAACATATTCTTTAAGAACCTTAACCCACTAGACAAAGTCTGGTCGTCGTGTTCTGTCATGATGTCTGGTGAAGCCGTACGGAGGATGGGTCTGAGCTGTTGTGTTGCGATGTGTGCCGGGTACGATGCATCAAATGATTTTTCGTGGAGTTTGGTCGTGGAGGGCCTCCAGATCATTCTCCCTCTGGCGTAGCATCGTCGATCGTGTTGTTGAGTTTAACATTGCATCACTTCGCTCAACAGCCGTCTTCCTTCCTATTCACTCGGGTTTTTTTGAATGAATAGGCCCTTAATAAACTAGCGCGCTTTACCATCAACGATTGCGTCACTGCTTACCATCAGGCGGGATTGCGGTCAAGCACTAGTTTATAGTAAAAAAAAAAAAACCTAGTACAATCTGCCCGTTTGAGCAAATTTTACTATTATATATACTATATACTAATATATAAAGCTGAAGAGTTTGTTTGTTTGAACGCGCTAATCTCTGGTTCGATTTGTGAAATTCTTTTTGCGTTGGATAGATAAGAAGGCTTTAGGCTATATAATATCACGTTGCGACCAATAGGAGCGGAGAATAAATAAACCACGCGAACGAAGTCGCTGGCGGCCTAGTTTATTATAAAATAGGTACCTTTTTGAATCATTTTTTCGACTGTAAGTTTAAAGCATTGCTCGAAGCATTGCTTCGCGGGATTCTGTTATCCCAGGGAATCGTTCTGGGTGGTGATTTGAACGGTCATGTGGGTGAGAGGTGTGGCGAGTTTGAGCGTGTTCACGGTGGCTATGGGTACGGTAGCCGCAACGCGGAAGGGGACAGCATTCTCCGAATGTGTGCGGCCGCGGACCTTGCAATCGTGAACACCTACTTCAAAAAGAAGCCGGAGCACCTTGTCACCTACCGGAGCGGGCGAAGCGCTACCCAGATCGATTTTCTACTAATTAGGAGGCACCACATCGGCAAAGTAGCCAACTGCAATGCAGTTTTCACAGATATTTTATATTAGATTAAAATTGTACATTATTGTATGTTTATTTGTTTGAAATGTGCGTTTTGTTTCTGCAAAATAAACATTATTTCTTTCTTTTCTTTTATTTTTCTTACTTCAATAACGACAAATAATACAACCAATCAACCAAAGGCGAAAAGTCACTAACTTCTAATAATCATACTGATCCAATTAAAAGTAATGCTAACACAATGTAGTTATTAAGTAACGCGACAACATTCTCTATCCCGATCCTCAATTTTCTGGATTATTAATGATGTATAGCTCTTCGGCACGACCTAATGACTGCCGCAGGATATGATGCCACTAGGGTTAACTGCTTATTTCTATGATTTATTGACACTACTGTTACGTGTGGTTTCGGGATATTTTATTCATTAATAATTGCCAATCTATTCTTTGAAAATCTCTCATAATAATAGTGAAAGTTGCAGATTTTCACAAGGGCCAATATACCTATATGATTAATACATTACAATATACGTTTTCTAATTAGTATAAATATTTTTTACAAAAAAAAAACAATCGACTTCCAAGAAACACTTCTTCTTCTTCAGCTTATAGATGTCCACTGCTGGACAAAGGCCTCCCCCAAGGCTTTACACGTTGACCGGTCTTGCGCTGCCCGCATCCATCGGCTTCCCGCGACCTTCACCAGGTCATCGGTCCACCTTGTTGGGGGCCTCCCTACGCTGCGTCTTCCAGTACGTGGCCGCCACTCCAGAACCTTACTGCCCCATCGGCCATCAGTTCTACGAGCAATGTGCCCTGCCCACTGCCAGTTAAGTTTAGCGACTCGCAGAGCTATGTCGGTGACTTTGGTTCTTCTGCGCATCTCCTCATTTCTGATTCGAACACGCAGAGAAACTCCGAGCATAGCTCTTTCCATTCAAATCAAATCAAAAATTTTATTTGCCAAAATACGGTATACAGGGTGTTACAGTACATTTTTTCCAGCGTATCCTGCCATATATGGCGTGCAAATTTTTGCCCTTTGTGTGACTCAAGAAACACTACAAAGTGAAAAATAACGAATTTCGGAAGTCGGTGTCTTTGGTTCTTGTATATTCGTTTTTGACACCGTTCGTTTTTGTAGGTAGTGGTACTTTACAACTAGATGGGTTGTGACTGTCATTCGGGTTTTGATGATGAAAAAAAGGCGAGTTCAGGGAACTTTTCAACGGTTTACAGTAGTTACTTTGTGTTTGGACTTAATTCATTTATATGCATGAGAACTTTGCACCCGTATGGGTTATAATGAAGGTCTGCAGTAGATTTCATGATGGAACCGAGAGACAGTCGAGGGAACTCCTCAGCGATTCACAGTAACTACCTTGTGTTTTTGCTTGATTCACTTGTATTGATAAGAACTTTTGACACCGAGTAGTAGGTAACACTACCAGTAGGTACATAGGACCACTGCCCGCCCGATGTTAAACATCAATGCTAAATTTTTTTAAGGAATTCCGTCAACTGCCTATGGTGTACATCATTAGATTAACTGCAAACCATCTTTTTAACCTATATAGGTGCAAAGTTCTCATCAATATAAATGAATTAAGTCCAAGCACAAAGAAGCTACTGTAAACCGTTGAGGGGTTCCCGGAACTGGCCTTTGTCTTCATCATTAGAACCCTTTTGACAGTCACAACCCATCCAGATGTAAAGTGCTTATCAATACAAATTAATCAAGCCCACAAGACACAAGGTAGTTGCTGTGAATTATTGAGGAGTCTCCTGGCTCCAGCATCAGATTTACTCCAGACCTTAATTAAATTGTAGTGCTTTTAAATACTTAATGAAAATACTTAGAAATGTCACTATTTCGCCACTACGATTTTTGAAAGTTCCCCTTGATTTCTCTGGTCTTCCATCATCATCAGATCCTCACGCGGTGACTATGGGACCACATGGGAAGTATAATCCTTTCAAACAAAAAAAAATTCGCAAATCGGTCCAGATGTCATACAGTAATCAGTGAACATACATAAAAAATAAAAATAAAAGATTACGACGAATTGAGAACCTCCTCCTTTTTTTGAAGTCGGTTAAAATAAACAATGCTAGTTCTATGACATTGGAAATGTTTACAGGTAAATGACAAGACAGTTATCTGAAACCCGTTTCTGCTAAAGTAGAAACATATACAATATGTTAAGAAAACCCTGTCCGACCCGTAAGGATAATAAAGGTTAGGTTAGGTTCATCATCATTCCCTTCCGGGAGGCAGCCAGTTTGGCATCGGCGGGCGGATCCTTAGTGGCCGGAAGGATCCGCCGCCTGGGCTTGAGGGTGGCGCTGCACAAAACGGAGGCCGTGTTCTTCCACGGCCCCCGGCAGCGCCCCCCACATGACGCCCACATTTTTGTGGAGGGCGTCAGGGTCGGGGTCGAGGCCCAGATGAAGTATCTGGGCCTCACGTTGGACAGCAGGTGGCGCTTCGGCCCGCACTTTAGCGGGCTGTCGACGCGCCTGCTGAAAGCTGCGGACGCCCTCTCATGGCTCATGCCGAACATGGGAGGGCCAAGCATGCGGTGCCGGCGTCTATACGCCGGCATTCTGCGGAGTATGGCCCTTTATGGGGCCCCCATTTGGGCGGACTCCCTCCATAGGAGGGAGAATGCCACCGCTCTTCGGGCGCCCCAAAGGGCCATCGCCCAGCGGGCAGCGCGGGCCTACCGCACAGTAGGCTTCGCTTCGGCATGCGCTCTGGCGGGCACCCCGCCTTGGGAGCTCGAGGCGTGGGTGCTCGCCAGAGTGTACGAGTGGACGGCGGGGCGCAGGGCGCTGGGCGAGCGTCCGGCCCCCGAATTGAGGGAGGCCGTCCGGCGGGAGGCGAGGGTCGCTCTTGTCCGGGAGTGGACGCGGGACCTCGCCTCCGCCGTCTTCGGCCGCCGTACCCTCGACGCCATCGGGCCGGTCCTGGAGGACTGGCTCGACAGGCGTCACGGGTTCCTCTCCTTCCGTCTGGTGCAGGTACTCTCCGGTCACGGCTGCTTCGGCAGGTACCTGCACCGGATAGGACGAGAGGAGACACCGTCGTGCCACGGTTGTGGCGCGGCGGAGGACACGGCGGAACACACCCTCGCGGTGTGCCCGTCGTGGGCCGTGCCGCGCCGCGGTCTTGTCACGGCGGTTGGTGGGAACCTCTCGCTGCCTGCCATCGTCAGAGCGATGGTGGGGAGCGAGGAGGCTTGGGTGGCGATGGCCTCCTTCTGCGAGGTCGTGATGTCGCAGAAGGAGGCAGCGGAGCGCGAGCGGGAGGAGGATCCCCTCGCTCCGGCGCTCCGCAGGCGGCGTAGGGGGAGGAGAAGGCGGGATTTCGCCCGCTTTCTCCCTCCCTGAGGTGAGCGGCGGGCGTGAGGCCGACGCCCGCCTTACATCGCTCACCACGTGGGAGCCACGGCCCCTCCCTGGGAGGGGCAATTGAGGGCCCGCCTTTTAGGCGGGTTTCGCCGGCGGGGGAGAGGTAGCTCAGGCTGCGCTAGTTTCCCACTCCCCAGCCACTATGGCGATGCCGGAGTGCCGCTGTGGGTTTAGTGGGTATTCCCAGCTACGGCTGGGCGAGTCCCACACACGCCCTTCGGGGTAAGGTGCGTAAATGCATTCCCACAGCGTAAACAAAAAAAAAAAAAAGGTTAGGTTAGGTTTCCGTGCGCAGTTTCTGGCCTGCCATCGGACGCGTCCCCAGGTGGCGGATAGGGGAACGGCCCCCAGATATGGGGGTTACCGGTTTACCGGCGCGGACCAAAACCAGATGCGGGGACCGCTTCGGCGGTCACACGTGCGGCGGGTCGGCCACCACTCGAGGTGGCTGACGTGACCCGAACTCCGGGTCACCGTCGGGCAACCCGGTCTCCTCATTGAGAGGAGCTGGGGGCCCCGTTTGCCTCCGGGCAAACGAGTGGGGCTAAGAGGAAGGACACCTCGCTAAAAAACCCTTGGCTGCTGCGTCTTCTCGCACAAAAAGACGTACCCAGCCCGGCCCCTCCCTGTGGAGTGGAGGGACCACTGTGGGCCCGCCCTAGGCGGGAATCGCCGGCGTGGGATTGGTAGTTAGGCTGTGCCATTTTCCCATGACCCCGCCACTCAGGCGATGTCGTTGTGCCGCTGTGGGTTTAGTGGGTATTCCCGGCTTCGGCTGGGCGAGTCCCACACACGCCCTTCGGGGTATGGTGCGTAAATGCATTACCACAGCGTCAAAAAAAAAAAAACAAAAAGGTTAGGTTAGGTTTCCGTGCGCAGTTTCTGGCCTGCCATCGGACGCGTCCCCAGGTGGCGGATAGGGGAACGGCCCCCAGATATGGGGGTTACCGGTTTACCGGCGCGGACCAAAACCAGATGCGGGGACCGCTTCGGCGGTCACACGTGCGGCGGGTCGGCCACCACTCGAGGTGGCTGACGTGACCCGAACTCCGGGTCACCGTCGGGCAACCCGGTCTCCTCATTGAGAGGAGCTGGGGGCCCCGTTTGCCTCCGGGCAAACGAGTGGGACTAAGAGGAAGGACACCTCGCTAAAAAACCCTTGGCTGCTGCGTCTTTTCGCACAAAAAGACGTACCCAGCCCGGCCCCTCCCTGTGGAGTGGAGGGACCACTGTGGGCCCGCCCTAGGCGGGAATCGCCGGCGGGGGATTGGTAGTTAGGCTGTGCCATTTTCCCATGACCCCGCCACTCAGGCGTCGTTGTGCCGCTGTGGGCTTAGTGGGTATTCCCGGCTTCGGCTGGGCGAGTCCCACACACGCCCTTCGGGGTATAGTGCGTAAATGCATTACCACAGCGTCAAAAAAAAAAAAAAAGGTTCATCATCATAGTAACAATACTAGTGAATTTTGAAATAATCTTATTTTCCCGCGAATTAATTCCAACTTCCCCAAAATTTGGTAATTTTTAAAAAGTGACAACGTTATTTTTGACGGTATAATTCTGAGCGAATAGCGATGCGACCGCGTGCCGCGTACCCTGCCCCTCTCCGCCCGCGCCTGTATGGCCTACCGCACATGTTTTAAGTTACCTACCTCTTTTTGCGAAATAATATTTATTTTTTTAGCGGGATTATTTTTTTAAGTTTGGCCCGGCTTTGTAGGCATTAGTACCTTCACGGATCGGACAGGGCTTTCTTTACATATTGTATAGAACGAAAGAAAGAAAACTCATATATATCGCACAAACAAAATGGATATTACAAATAAGAATAAACATTTAAAAAAAAACTGCAATGGAGTCAAAAGCCTCGTACTCAAGCATTATATTGTTTATGCCACACATTGTTTGATAAATATTACATTCACCACTGGTGGTCAGAGCTTTTCAATATACCTACAATCTACATACCTGTGTAATTATATTTTAATGGGATCATGGATTGTTTGAAAACACAATTGGACGCGGTAGGGGCGCTGCTTTTCCGGATAGAACAACGTCTGCAAAGTACGATAGCTAACTATGAGATTTTACGAAGGTCAAGCAGGTACTCAAAAGATAAAAGAAAACTCCTCTTAAACATTTCACCAGAAAATGTCGAAATTTAATTATCTAATTAACATTACTTGGGACGACATCGGGTGAATAAAGTCATTGGGGGCGAATTACGACAAATGTCTTATTAAAAAGATTCCACTCTCAGATCACAATAATGAGAGCTTTGATTATTTCCTACCGGAATTTTTGTTTCCTTTGTTCTAATTAATCTTTCTTCTGTATTAGTAACTTGAAAATTTGATATTGTCTGTAAACTTCTGAAAATTTATTTTGTTTACAAGTTTCTCCAAAGAAAAAATGAAGTTATTTTTCAACTTCGTTTTTATTTTTTTTTTAATTATAAACTAAGAAAACGCATGACCACAATCCCACCTGATGGTAAGCAGTGACGCAATCGTTGATGGTAAAGCGCACTAGTTTATTAAGAGCCTATTCACTCTAGCCTTGAAGACTCAAATTGTAGTCCAACGGAAACACCGCCACTGGAAAATTGTTCCAGTACCTCGATGTACGCGGCATAAAGGAGGAGGCGAAACGCTTCGTACGGATCGGTAATTAAACTGTGTTAAATTATATAGCAAACAAGTTTCATTTCTGTCGATTAATGTCTAAAATGCTTAAGTACATATGAATGGAGTTAGTTTCAAGCTGATCCTAAATACGGCCAAGCTACACTGCCAGATTTTGGATACCTAACCTAGACAAGTATAAGTAGAACACTTATTTTTACTTTTGAGGTCCCAGGATTAATATTCATCTATGCGATTTGAACAGTGGAGTGGTTGTGTAACATCAAAACAATGGCTGTCATTTTAACAGCTCAACAACATATATTGCTTTATAAACACATATTGCGACGTTGAGCAAACCAATTTTCGACGAACATATGATGCATTGGATGATTCAAATAGTGATTGATAGTGTGTTACGCAATATGGGTACTATGGTTTAGACGAAACCCGGTTTTTCGTGAGACCCTTTATCATAAACCATACGATTTTAGACTGTTTTTTTCAGTAGTTTTCTGTAGTGTAGTCTTGGACAGCCTCCGTGGCGTAGCGGTAGCGAAAGGAGGCAAGGAGGCGTGATCCCCGCGCAGTGCAAATATTTATATGCATGAATATGAATATTTGCACTGGTCTGGTCGTGCCTCGGAAAGCACGTTAAGCCGTTGCTCCCGGTTGCCGTACGAACATCTAATAGCAGTGGTTACGGGTTGTTGGAGCTCTCAAAAGTCCAACTTCGTCAAACGTCCAACTGCTTCGATATCGCCTTCGGATTGTGGAGGTCAGACGGCAGTAGCTTCACGTAAAATATTGAAGTTTAGCCACAATCAGCAGACTGGTAAAGCGGACCCCAGATTCCAAAGCTGAAAAAAGCTTTGGATGCGACTGGGATTAACGCGGAGATGATGATGATGATGTTTCAGTAGTTTTCTGTATCACGGACAGCTCGGGAAGTCGTTGGTCTGTCAATCGTCGATCTTTGACAGGTGGTACGGGTAGTTAGAAATCCAAGTCTTACCAAGTAAGAAAATAACTTGACTGTCATAGTCAGAAAGGCAGTCGTTCCTTGTAAAATATTGGTAATCAGCTGTATCCAGCTAGACGGATCCCGAACCTGACATTGTTAGAAAAAATCTACGCAGATTGTTTTTATTTTAGTAGTTTTAAAATGAAATCTAAATTACATTCACTAGACGCCTGCTATCGGCAGAAGTTACCACCCACCAGGCAAAGTCTTGCCGCCAAGCGATTTGTCGTGTTCCGGCATGATGTCTGGTGAAGCCGTAAGGAGAACGGGCCTGACCAGTTGTGTTGCGAAGTGCGGACCCCAGATTCCAAAGCTGAAAAAAGCTTTGGATGCGACTGGGATTAACGCGGAGATGATGATGATGATGTTTCAGTAGTTTTCTGTATCACGGACAGCTCGGGAAGTCGTTGGTCTGTCAATCGTCGATCTTTGACAGGTGGTACGGGTAGTTAGAAATCCAAGTCTTACCAAGTAAGAAAATAACTTGACTGTCATAGTCAGAAAGGCAGTCGTTCCTTGTAAAATATTGGTAATCAGCTGTATCCAGCTAGACGGATCCCGAACCTGACGTTGTTAGAAAAAATCTACGCAGATTGTTTTTATTTTAGTAGTTTTAAAATGATATCTAAATTACATTCACTAGACGCCGGCTGTCGGCAGAAGTTACCACCCACCAGGCAAAGTCTTGCCGTCAAGCGATTTGTCGTGTTCCGGCATGATGTCTGGTGAAGCCGTAAGGAGAACAGGCCTGACCAGTTGTGTTGCGAAGTGTGCCGGGTACGATGCGCCAAACATTGTTATGTCGGGAGTTTGGTCATGGTGGGTCTGCAGATCAATTTCCCTCTGGCGCAGCATCGTTGGTCGTGTTGTTGGGTTTAACATTGCATTACCTCGCACAACAGCCGTCTTCTTTCCTATTCACTCAGTCTTTATGAGTGAACAGACTCTTAATAAACTAGCGCGCTTTACCATCAACGATTGCATCTCTGCTTACCATCAGGCGGGATTACGGGTTAAGCACTAGTTTATAATTGCTAAAAAAAATGAAGCTTATATTTGTTTGAATCATTTTTCTTATTCATCATTTCTCTTTATCCTTTACTATCCTCCCTGATGGGCAAAACCCTTTTTTTCAAGCTTGTCTTGTGTGATCTCTTACCATGATGGCTCTGCGAAGTCGCAAGCAAGAGTAAACATAAAAGAAAAACTACAAAAGTCGTAGATATTGCTAAGTCTCCATCCCATACGCTGCAGCAAATATTCAAGAAATAAAAAAACCGATTAATTGAGTGAAACATAACTTTCCTCCCAATAAAACACCCTAGGGTAGTCACTAACTCTGACCCCATGAATTTTAAACCTGATTACTTAGCTAAGAGCGGTTGACATTTGGAGTGCTTCTAACTACTCCCATGTGGGATTTTTACCGCGTTTTTTATTTCACTTAGACGAGTATGTACGTTTTAACCCCGTTACGTATGGTAATAGCCGAGAGAACTTTCTGCTGAGCTGAAAATGTACTTAACTGTAAGGAAATAAGGTTTTTCGTAAAACTTGGAGATGGCTAGGATGATTCAGGGTAGATATAGGTATGCATATATAGAATATAAAATCCTGTTTTATTGGAAAATTCAGTCGCTAGGTAAATACAAGGTCTTAAGACGTCTTTTATTTACTCATTAATATGCACCACTTTTACTAGATGAAACCCTTAAAACCCTTTTCGCAAAAAATATACATGACATAACCACACACCTTGTTTCCTTGAAGGGGGAACAGTGGAATACATTTAGTAAAACTACATTTCTAAAGTTATGTCTAAATGTCTAAATTAGAGATCCAAATTACTTTACATTAGTTGGTGATTGGAGCAAATAATGTTAGAAGACTCCGCTCTTTTCAAAACCTTATAAACAACGTTATTTTTTTGTTTATTCGAAACCTGAAAATAGTTTGTTCAGAATAAGCAACTGAATTGATTTCAATCAGTTCTACACCATGTCATATTTTTTCCCAAATACATTTAGAGTGAGACCGCAGAGTGGTTACCGAGCGGTTACGATAGATCTCAGCTGACGCCAGAGGTCAACGCCTGCGCTAGCCCGCATGTACGGATCTTTGACCATATTTTTGTTGGGTCAACCAATAGAATAGCAAGCTCATGACTTGATGGTTTCTCATTATATCTTTTTGAAATTTTGTACATTTTCTTTACTTAAAAATAGTGGACACGTGTTTCAGGTCTCGCACAACGAAAAAATAATGTATAATTAGTATGCGGGTGTGTGAGTGGGTGTGTGAGTGTGTGTGTGTGTGTGGTAGTGTGTGAGTTAAATATAACAGCCGAAACGCTTACAGCTACAGAAAATAATAAGAAGATTTCTGTGCTTACAGATGTTATCATGAAACACACTGAGAGGTTATTCCTATAAAAAATGTATTTTCGTAATTATAACCTTTGGGAACCGCGGACCGCCTCAATCTTTTCTAGAAACTCTAACGAGTGAATAATACTGTACCATTTTTCTGTTCGGTTTACTCTTGTGTATTCATATACGCTTGTACATAAATGGTCAAATAAATAAATGAATAAAAAAACCTTTTTTTTTCTAGTGCTTGACTGCGATCACGCATGATGGTTAGAAGTGATGCAATTGTGAATGGTAAAGGGCACTAGTTTCTTAAGAGCTTGTTCATTAAGAAAAGGATAAAAGATAAGATGTTTGTTTAGTCCTTAACTACTACAAACTAAGCTATAGTTCGTGAACATGAGAAACAGCGCCAATATCTGCGACTACCATTCCAATTTGGATTATTTTTGCATTTGGTAGCCTAAAGTCTTGAAGCTAGGCTATGCCGGGGCCCTTACAAGACGAATAAAGAGAATAAACCAGAATAATACGGTAGGAGACGAAGAAAAAGATAAAATGCCAGAATAAAGTATTACAAGCGAATGACACATGTAACTACGAAGCAAGAATATCACGTAGACAAAGTCGAGAGCAGAAATTATAAAATAGGTATACCTATCTACCTATACAATATGTAAAGAAAACCCCGTTCGACCAATAAGGATAATAATGGTTAGGGAAACACATGATCAAATAAAATATGAAATTTTACATAATCATCATAGTAACAATACTAATGAATTTTGAAATAATCTTTTCTTTCTGCGAATTAATTCCACCTTCCCCAAATTTCGGTACTTTTTAAAAAAAGTATCAACACCACTTTCGACTGTATTATTACGAGCGATGCGACCGCGTGCCCTGTTCCCCCCTTCGCCCGCGCATGTATTGCCTACCGCACATGTATTAAGTTACCTTTTGCGAAATAATATTTATTTTTTTAGGAGGATTTTATTAAGTTTAGCCCGGCTTTGTAGGCCTTAATAGAATCAGTAATTGATACCTAACAATACCTTCACGGATCGGACAGGGGTTTCTTTACATATTATATATTTTTAAAATAAACTTTGCCCCATACTAGGAATTACTCCTGTATCGTTGGTGCATTTACAAACATTTGTTCTGTGCGGGAATCCACGAAATGCAGCGCAGCAGTCGAGCTTAGTCACTGCACCAACCGTGTCGTCCAATATAATAATGAAAATGTTAATATAATCCATACTAATAATAAAAATGCGAAAGTAACTCTGTCTGTCTGTTACGCTTTCCCTCTTAAACCTCTCAACCGATTTTGATGAAATTTGGCACAGACAATCTTTAGACCCAGAGAAAGGACATAGGCTACCTTTTATTGAAAAAAATATGATGTTCGGAGGGAAATCTAAAAAGCGCGATATAGGTAACCGAATTCCACGCGGGCGGAAAGCTAGTAACTAATAAAACACACGACAGTTACCTATATCTCAAAGATATTTTTTTGCGGAATTTTTTGTAGAGATACTATTTATGTAAGTAAATTTATTTAACCGAGGAAGATACTTAGAGTATCTTATTTTGTGTGTTCCTGGAAATCACCTGGATCGTGGTTGTTTATAAAACGTCCGAAGAACGTTCTAAACAGGAAACTTATAGGTAATACTGGAAGCCACACTCAAAGATCAAGGTTGATTGGAAATATTTGAGAGTTTCGGGTAGCTTGATCTGCTGTCGTCCTTACATACAAAGTGCAAGATCACCCTGGTTATATGTAGTCCATAAAGTGTGGATTATAGCATAAACATATTCGATATATGTTCTTTTTTAGAATAAACATAAACATAATATTAAATCTGTTTATCCTATTATGTATGTGCAGATAATATCCAGGTTCTTTTGTGTTTCATCCAGGATAATACCTACGTCCAACATGCAACATTTCCCCGTTAATGGAATCGAATGTATTTCGTGTAAGATAACTTTAGATTACAATTAATTACTATGCCTTTAGCAGTTTAAATCTAGGTAACAGTTTAATTTGGAAAAGGTGTGAAAAACTAATAATAGTTAAATATTATTTGCAAGACTGCTTACCTAAGCTTCTGAGCGCACCTAGCATAATTTTTCACTTTTTTACATAATTACAGTACTTTATTTACTTTTCCCAAGAGACATTAAAAAGAAAATATCAAGCGCAAAGAGGGAATTAAGGAAATTAGCAATTTTCATTGTCCGTTTCGCTCAGATTACCAACTAGCGCCATCTCTGAATGGAAGGGGAAACTAAACGTATTTCCTATAAAGTATAAGCCATCGAATAATTTCATGTTTCTTTTTTTATAAGTTACTTTTTGAATGAATCTTGTTCAATATTCAGAATAAAAAATATAATAAATAATCATTTTTACGCTATAGTTGCCCCTATAGGGCTATAGTTAATATCGTAATTACTTACTTTAACAACACATTACAACACAGTAAGGGCGCCCACACAAAACTGCGATGCGATGTGATGCGAATTCGCATCGCAGGAACTTGCGATGCGAATTTCTGCGATACGATTTAGTGCGGCAAACCATTTGGTAGAGTAACCATTCCTTCAAGTGTAGTCAGCCGTACTGGACGTGTTTTTAGGAAGCGTAAGATGGATCGCAAAAAGATTATTGCACTGCTGTTATTGTTAAATAGATATAAAAGAAAAAGAAGATTCTGGGTTCATCCATTTATTACGATTATAAACTCTGATGGGAACTATTTTACTCAAAAGTAGTATGCGTTGAGAACTGAAGAAGATTTTTTTTTTTTATTATTTTAGAATGAACATATCTTCATTTCAAGAGCTTTTGAGTTAATAATCACCATGCTTTCAAAAACGATCGTACAAGGGAAGAATTCCTGTTCATCACTTGTGTCCCAAAGGACGGGACGGTCCTCAATTAAAGATATTAAAAAATCTATATCATATTCCACCATTTTTTTATAAACAAAGAAGGCAGCGCAGGCGCCGCGCGTCTTTCTCTAAAAGATGTCTCAGAGCAGACTAAAATGGCGTCACCAAGGATGACGTAATATCGCAGGAATGTGCGATGCGAAGCAGATCGGAAATTCTTGCGGCGCGTTCGTGCGAATTCGCAGATATTTGCGATGCGATGCGAATTCGCGGTTTTGTGTGGGAGCCCTAAGGTGTGTGGGCACGACAAACATGGACTTTCGTCGTCGGTTGTCGTAGAAAACATATCTTCATTCGTGTATTGGAGGTACATGAACAGCACATTGAAAAGAGCATCCGCCGACGCGACGACGGTTGCAATTGTCTGTATTTGACGCATGTCGCTCTTGTGTGAGTTGAATTTGTCACAATGACAAGACCTTGTCATTTTATGTCATCCTAGTGACATTCATTCCATTTTAAAGTGTACGTGTGTGTAAGATTGAAAGAATGTCACATTGTAATTTAATGAATTGTGATTCATGACGCTCATAGGATAAAATTAGGTTGGTAAATAAATTGTTTAATAAAATTTTCTATAGTAAATGTGTGAAAATTTTACTGAATCTGGCGGCTCTAATATAATCCAGCTCGGCTGGACAGCGTTTGAGAAGCTACGCTACATCTTCTCTTGGTCCAAAGTCTCAAAATCAAAGTCTTTGACCAGTGTGTGTTGCCATGGATGCCTTACAGAACTGAAACGTGGTCGCTCACAATGTGGCTCATACGAAGGCTCAGAGTCACACGAAGGGCGATGGAAAGAGTTATCCTCGGGGTTTCTCTGCGTGTTCGAATCAGAAATGAGGTGGTCCGCAGAAGAACCAAAGTCACCGACATAGCTCTTCGAGTCGCTCAAATTAGATGGCAGTGGGCGGGGCACATTGCTCGTGGAACCAATGGCCGATGGGGTAGTAAGTTCTGGAGTGGCAGCCACGTATCAGAAGACGCAGCGTAGGGAGGCCCCCAACAAGATGGACTGATGACCTGGTGAAGGTCGCGGGAAGACGATGGATGAGGGCAGCACAAGACCGGTCATCGTGGAAAGTCTTGGGGGAGGCCTTTGTCTAGCAGTGGACCTCTATAGACTGAAGAAGAAGAAGACAGCTCTAATTACTTTTACAAATAGGTAATTAACATTGCAATTTTATCCAACTTTGTTCGCTATTTAGAAGATAGATTAGATTTTCGTAGTGCTTGAGTATTAATTTTTCAGACACCTTGTGGGTTGAGACCAGACTTTGTATAATATCTAGCCTTATAGTACCTAATATTCTATTAATGTTTTACTTGATTCATTAAACTTCGTGAACAGGTTTAATTTACCAGAGTTTGGATTAATATCTTCGGTTCGAAAGTAGGATTAAATTGTTGTAACAGACAATATATTTAAGTTTAATTATTTTAACTATTTTTGATAGCAATAGTTTTAAATAAATGCCGAAACTGAGAACATAATAATAACTAAAGGTAAGTAAGTACCGAGTGATTAAAAAATAAATGAAATTGTTTTTGTATGTTGTAATTTAATGTGTAATTAAATGTATGTTGTAATTTTATTTAATTTGCAATTTTATTATTATTGCATAATAAATATAAAATGATAATTACGGTAACAGTAGCAATGAGTTTCATTTTAATAGTTCAACACAACAACATTCATTGCTATAGATTTTGTTTGTAAGACAAATTTTCAATATGTTTCCAAATGGTTCAGATTGTGTTTGAATATGTAAAGCAGCGCCATTATGGTGCTGCTTTAGAATAAAGCCTAATTCATTATTAAATTTCCCGATACTTCCAGGCTCTCATTAAATCTTAAAATATTTGGAGTTATGAGGATCAGGGTTTAAGGGGGTAAAGTTTAATCAGTAGGCTATAACATCGGCTGCCGGTAGAAGTAGAAGTTACCACCCAACAGACTAAGTCTTGCCGCCAAGCGATTCTTCGTATTCCGGCATGATGTCTGGTGAAGCCGTACGGAGGACGGGCCTGAGCAGTTATGTTGCGATGAGTGTTTGGTACGATGCGCCAAATGTTGTTGTGTCGGGAGTTTGATCGTGTAGGGTCTCCAGTTCAATCACCCTCTGGTGCAGCATCGTTAGTCGTATTGCAGAGTTTAACATTGCATCACCCCGTTTAAGTGCCGTCTGTCTTTCTATTTACTCAGTTTTTTTTTCTTAGTGAATAGGCTCTTAATAAACTAGCGCGCTTTATAATTTACCAGAGTTTACATTAATATTTTCCATTGGAAAGTATGATTAAATTGTTTTAACAGACAATACAATTTAAGTTTCATTAATTTTAACTGTTTAGATACACTAGTTTTAAATAAATGCCAAAATTAATTACATAATAATAACTATAAATAAATACCGAGTGGTTGAAAAATAATTGAAAATATTTTTGTATGCTGCAGTGTAACTCTGCGGCGCAACGATTAGATCACTGCTTACCATCTGGTGGGATTGCGGTCAAGCATCCATACTAATATTATAAATGCGAAAGTAACTCTGTCTGTCTGTCTGTCTGTCTGTCTGTTACGCTTTCCCGCTTAAACCTCTCAACCGATTTTGATGAAATTTGGCACAGATAATCTTTAGACCCCGAGAAAGAACATAGGCTACCTTTTATCCCGGAAAAATTTGATGTTCCCGAGGGAAATCTAAAAAGCGCGATATAACCGAACTCCACGCGGGCGAAGCCGCGGGCGGAAAGCTAGTTAGTTTATAATTATAAAAAAACTTGCGGCCGCCAGCGACTTCGTTCGTGTGGTTTAGTTATGCTCCGTTCCTATTGGTCGCAGCGTGATGTTATATAGCCAAAAGCCTTCCTGGATTAATGGGCTATCCAACCCAAAAAGAATTTTTCAAATCGGACCAGTAGTTCCCGAGATTAGCGCGAACAAGCAAACAAACATACAAACAAACTCTTCAGCTTTATATATTACTAGCTTCCCGCCCGCGGCTTCGCCCGCGTGGAGTTCGGTTATATCGCGCTTTTTAGATTTCCCTCGGGAACATCAAATTTTTTCGGGATAAAAGGTAGCCTATGTTCTTTCTTTGTCTGTGCCAAATTTCATCAAAATCGGTTGAGAGGTTTAAGCGGGAAAGCGTAACAGACAGACAGACAGACAGACAGACAGACAGACAGACAGACCGACAGACAGACAGACAGAGTTACTTTCGCATTTATAATATTAGTATGGATTACTAGCGGCCGCCAGCGACTTCGTTCGCGTGGTTTAGCTTGGTCCAGTGTGATGTTATGTAGCCTAAAGGCTTCCTGGAATAATGGGCTATCCAACGCAAAAATAATTTTTCAAATCGGACCAGTAGTTCCCGAGATTAGCGCGAACAAGCGAACAAACAAACATACAAACAAACTCTTCAGCTTTATATATTAGTATAGAAGTATAGGCAATATGTACGCCTGTGTTAGCTCCCGTTTTCGCAACATTTTTTGTTACTGCTCTGCTCCTATTGGTCATAGCGGAATGTTATATAGCCTAAAGCCTTCCTGGATTAATAGGCTATCCAACGCAAAAAGAATTTTTCAAATCGGACCAGTACTTCCTGAGATTAGCGCGCACAAACAAACAAACAAACAAACTCTTCAGCTTTATATATTAGTATAGATATAGATTCAAAAACTAAAAAAAACATGCTTTTAAAAATATTAAACTAAAAAGTTAAAAATAATTTAAAAAAAAAAAGCGTGAGGTGCTTCGTGCCATAATTTTAGTATATTAAGCACCTCACGCTTTTTTTTAAATTATTTTTAAATTTTTTAGTTTGATATTTTTAAAAGCATGGCTTTTTAGTTTTTTAAACTATATTTATTTGCAACTTTTTAGTTCGACACTGTTTTTTTTTTTAAAAAAAACGAACGGACGTATTGAAAATGGTGGGACACTTTACAGTAATGAGCCGCTCACTCGTAGTCCAAAGAGTTAGAGACGGACAAACAAACAAACAAGCACATAAGCAAGCAAACAAGCAAGCAAGCAAACATACAAGTGAAGCTAATAAAAAGCATGTAAAAAAAACTTAATAGGAAAGGGAGGATTCTCCGACCAGACAGGAGATGTGTCTGGCGGGCACTTTCCCGACGGTTGATGTCGGGTAGTTGTCCCGCAAGCTGATTTTACCGTACAACTAGCATACATATATGCTAGTTGCATGGTAAAACTTGCTTGCGAGATAGAGAATTTGCGTGAAGTGAATATGACGAGCTGTTCGCATATAGCGTTATAGATAACTACCGCTACAAAAATATAAATAATAATTCTACAACAAATCGTTAACACACCTTTAACTCAGCGTGAAAATTACATTTGTCAGGTCTCCTCACAAGGCCACAAAACACAATAGAAGCAAAAATCAATAACAAAGCAATTTCAAAATGCTTAACGACTAAGTAATGGATATCATATCCACAATGTTGACCATCTACTGATGGCTGATTACATGGCTTATGAGCGACAGTATCCACGCCCGGGTGCTCGTAATCAAGCCCGGATAAACAAACAAACAACCGGGTAACCGGGCGATACTACCCGGCTTCCGGAAATTAACTTATGCGACCGTGGCAGTCACGGCAGATGTTTTTTTGTCGCCTCGGTTTGTGAAGAAATAACTTTTATTCATTTGATTAACTTCATTTCAAATATTTTCTATTGATTTTGCATCACTATCAAGACTATAGAGTTCTTTATAATATAGTTGTTTTTTTGTTAAATATGACCGAAATTATAGTGACCTTTGTTTTCGTTATCATTGTCAGGGGTAAATAGACTGTGAGTCGTCAGAAGTGTAGTAGTACCTATCGTGTATAGTCCCTGTACTAATAATTACAAAACTTTTGTTATAATTTTTTTTTGGGTTGTAAAATAGTACTTTTTTTACAACGTTGTTTTGTAAATTTTCCAATAGGTATGTAGGTACATTGTTCCAATGCTATAAATTGTCGGAAATACCCATGAAAACAAAATTTAGAGCTTGGATTTTTGTTTGATAGCAACACACGGATTCATTCATTATTTTGTATTTTTATCTATACGAGATTTTTTTTTATAGCCCATAATTTAAGTTTTATATTCTGTAAGCAAAAATAATACAATAAGTCCTTGAAAATGCATCCCAAAAATGCATAATCTTGAAGATATAAGACATTTGTGTAGGACAAGTAGGTAGATTGTTTAATTGACTTTTTTTATAATAATAAAATAGTGCTTGATCGCAATCCCACCTGATGGTTAGCAGTGATGCAATCGTTAATGGCACAGCGCGCTAGTTTATTAAAAGCCTATTCACTCAAAAAAAAAAAAACTGAATGAATAGGAAGAAAGACGGCAGTTGAGCGAGGTGATGCAATGTTAAACCCAATAACACGACCAACAATGTTGCATCACAGGGAGATTGATCTGGAGACCTTCCACGACAAAACTCCCGACACAACAACATTTGGCGCATCGTACCCGGCACACATCGCAACACAACTGCTCAGTCATCGTGCCGGAACACGACGAATCGCTTGGCGGCAAGGCTTTGTCTAGTGGATGGTAACTTCTGCTGGCAGCCGATGTTATGGCCTACCACCGTCTAACGTATAATACGAGTAATTAATTTCCATGCAAACCAATCATCAAACTAAATGCATATCTAAAGCTAATAGAATGCGACATTGTCATGTTTCACTTAAGAGTATTTTACATAAGCAGTCGTAGCGTTTTCGAATTATTCTGTAATAAAATCATTATCAACCTTTTGTTATCGTCCCACTTCTAGGCACAGGTCTCCTCACATACAGAGAAGGATTGAGCGTAATCACCACGCTTGCTCAATGCGGGTTGGCGATTTCAGACTTAAAGTCCAGGCTTTCTCAAGAAGTTTTTCCTTCACCTTCAGTCATTGGTGTCCAAGATGTACATAGAAAGTATATATAACTTTAGAAAAGTTACATTGGTACTTGCCTAACCTGGAATCGAACCCGCGCACTCATACTTGAGAGGCTGGTGTTTTAACCACCACGACTGATAAATAATAAATAACAATTCTAGATTTTTAAATCCAATTCAATAAAAAAAATATATATATAATTGAAAAATATCAGTTGGTATGCCAGTTGATTCTTTGATAAGGTGTCAATCATACCGTAGTTCTACTGAATACCAAAAACCAAATTGTACCAATATGCAGTTTAAATTTATCATCAGTTTCCGATAATTTGGCATTCTGTTTGCTGCTAATACAATCTAAACGTAGATATGGTGCTTCTCGACTTCTCGTGTCTGATACGAGGTGCCACTTGTCACCTTGGACATGAACAATTGGGGCTATGGTATATGTAGGAATCGTAACACGCACATGCATTAGTGCCAGGCATTCAATGGACCACGGCTATGTCCAAGTACCTAGTGAGTTTCTTTAAATTGATATTATGGAGATGATATAACAGACGAAAATCAACTCTTGTTTAGGTACGGTTAGACACAGAAGTCGATTAGCACTTCAGTTTTGTCTTAGGTAACAAATTTTTGCAAGTTATCAAAAACATTTAGCTACTAATGTATAATATGAGGAGTATTCATCATATGTATTTATTTCTCAAGGGGTTTTTGTTGTCGGCACGTCATAACTTCTTTCATACTTTATCAATAAACATAAATGAGGAATCTACACCGGAAAAATATACAAATTACTCACATTTCAATCAGTGGTTATTCGAAGACTTAAAATTCAAAATTGATGATAGTTATATATATTTTTTTATTATTAAAAACTAGTGCTTGACATCACTCCCGCGACAACAATCCCGCCTGATGGTAAGCAGTGATGCAATCGTTGATGGTTGCATGGTTGATGGTTAAAACGCGCTAGTTTATTAAGAGCCTATTCACTCGATAAAACGGAATGAATAGCAAGGAAGACGGCCGTTGAGCGAGGTGATGCAATGTTAAACTCAACAACACGACCAACGATTGCAAATATTATAATATAAATACACTTTATTATGTACACCATATTTTTTTTTAATGTGACGCAACTGGCTGTCTTAATGGCAATTCTTAGGTAATACATGGAATTCAGAAAAGCATTGAGTTCCAAAATTTAAAAAGTTCCTGTGGTTCTATGTTCTATGTTACTGGTTTAGTTTCCGCACTCAGACCCTCCAGTGGACCATTGTGCGTGGAGTTCAAGTTCCTGTAGGATTCGATTTTTGTTTCTGAGTCTTGGTTCTATATCTTAAAATTAAATTAAGTAAAATAAAAAACTGGAAAGATAAAAATTTAGATACTTTGTCATTATTGTAAACTGTCCAACACAGAGATGATTCATAAGTCAAAGTTGAAGAAATGGCTCTTGATCGTAGCGTCACCAGAGTATATAAAAAAGAAACTGTGCCGTGTACAATATCTCGCTTTCGCCGTGAACAATGTTCAAGTTAAGACAAATAATTTATCAAAGAATGAAGACAAAAATCACAAAGCTCAACATGACAAACTGTATGCAAAAACCCTCGAATCCCATCATCAGTGATTTTATACTGCACGTAAAAAGCATCAACGTTGCCATCGATTTACGGCATCTTCTCCGTGGAACATTTTCTAATCAACATTCAAGTAGCGAGGTATAAGACGATGTCCCCATAAATTACGTATCAAGTATGTGTAGAGGCTTTATGAAAAATGTTTTCGTAACGCGGTTTCTCGGTGGATACTTGCGGGAACTCCGCCGGCGCGGCCGTGCACACGCGCTTTTATGCTAACAAAATATATTGGTTCTTTGATATGTTGGCTCCCCTAACTTTACTATTAGTTTCTCTAGGAGTTATTAATTTGGCTCCATTGGCTCGTGTGGTAGATTAGCTGTGAGGTGTATTGGTGGGGGAAGGTTTTTTGTTAATTGAATCTTTGCGTTTAGTAAGGTTAAGTTAACATACATTTTAGCGTACTTTGTTTGGGCCATGGAAGAATTTAGACTCCCGCGGCCTTACGCGCGTTCCTGATAGAAGATAGAAGAGACACCGGCGTGGTTTTAGTCAGTAGAAGTCTGACGGACCCCGTCGCCCACCCTAGAGCGGCGGACATCCATTGAGGATTTCCACCACGGAAAAAAAGGACCAGCAGTAAACCGTGATATAAAAGAGTTGATGTATTTAGTTTACGGAAAATTCACAAGTGTTGAATATTTTTTATCCTCGCAATGCGAAATAAATAAATATATACGGACAAATCACACAGATTGAGCTAGCCCCGAAGTAAGTTCGAGACTTGTGTTATGGGATACTAACTCAACGGTACTATATTTTATTATAGATACATATATATATAAATATCCAAGACCCAAGCCATGACTGCCTCCGTGGGCTAGCGGTAGCAAACGCGGCCGTTGCGCAAGAAGGCGCGGGTTCGATCCCCGTATAGTGCAAATATTTGTTTGCATGAATATATTTGCACTGGTCTGGTCGTGCCTCGGAAAGCACGTTAAGCCGTTGGTCCCGGTTGCCATACCAACATCTATTGGCAGTCGTTACGGGTTGTTGGAGCCCTCAAAAGTCTAACAATTGGTCTAACTGCAATGCTTAGACATCGCCTTCGGGTTGTGGAGGTCAGACGGCAGGCGCTCCACGGAAAATATTAAAGTTTAGCCAAACTCAGCAGTTAGACTGGTAAAGCGGACCCCAGATTCCAAAAGCTGAAAAAGCTGCGGATGCGACTGGGATTACGCTGAGATGATGATGATCCAAGACCCAGGCCAATCAGGATAAGAATAAAAAATAAAATATAATAAAATAAAATAGGATAAGGATAATCTTCGTTGAACATATTTAATTTTCCGTGGGTTTTGTCTTTCCTTTTTCGTGTAAACTAGCAACTCAAAATAGTTACTATCTATCACAAGGTACTTACGCTGATGTCATAAAGTATGTAAGTATTCATAAATTGCCCAAATTAATAATAGTAATAGGTTGCGTGTTTACCAAATTCGACTTTAACCTACTTTTTATGCAAAGCTTTTAACCCGCAAAGGATATCGAGAAGTCATAAAATGGCCACAAATATTTTCCAAATAATTCAAGTTATGTAGCAATCATAATCCCAATTGAAAGGAGAGGATTTAGACCCGGACACCAGAAGCAATAAAGCACTACACGTCAGATTGAGAGCCATACGATTCCAATCCGCTTTCGAGCCAGAGACAAAGGGAAACTTCGATGAAATTGGAACATCAAACTTGATTCAACGGATTGACAGATAAACCTTTTGATATCGAGGTTAATCAAGTGAAAAGACAAGACTGATTTAATTTATTACTATAAAATCGCATTTGTTGAGCAAAAATGTAAAATTATCATCAACCTATTTTTTTATCGTCCCACTGGTGGGCGCAGGTCTCCTCTCATACAGAAAAGGATTGAGCGTAATCACCACGTTTGCTCAATGCGGGTTGAAGGTTTTCTCAAGATGTTATCCTTTACCTTGTAATCATTCATTGGTGTCCAAGATATAATAAGTCAATATACCTTAGAAAAGTTAGATTGGTACTTGACTGACCTGGAATCGAACCCGGACACTCATACTTGAGAGGCTGGTGTTTTAACCACTAGGCCACCACGACTGATAAAAAATTACAATTCTAAACTTTTAAATTCAATTCAATGCAGATGATTCGCCGATATGTTGTAAATATATTAAAGTACAGTGTTCAATAGCGTAAATCCGAAAGCGTAATTCAAACTGTCGTTTTGCGCGCGCGTATCCTGTGCCTAATCCCGGTCAGACGGGTACAAACGACATCGTCAGGTGATATCAGTTGCAGCTGCGACGTGCTCGTTCCTAGATTCACTTACGGATTGATGGCAATGCAACGCGATATATACACTAAGCTACAAATCACCGAACCATTCCGTTCGACGCGCACAAAGAATATTGAAGAAGTCTACTTTATTGCCTTGATATACAGCTGTATCTAGCATATTTGATGCGAATGTTATGAATATATCGAAGTGGTAAAAAATAAGTTTTTATTTTACACTTTTTACTTGTGAAAAGTACTTGTAAGGAAACGACGTAATTTTGTTTACTTTAATTTTTATCCATAATTTTGGTTCATAAACGAAACCACTGAAGCGATTTTCTATAAAATTCCTATGAGATGAAACTGAAAGTATGACCCGTATCAAATTGTAGTGGTTTAATATACCTAATGAAAAAACTTACAAATGCACTAGCCGTCCCTATCAAACCCTGATTTCGTTATCATGGGACCATTTTGGGAATGTCTTCTTTCCAACAAAAAAAGAATTATCAAAATCGGTTCATAAACGACGAAGTTATCCGCGAACAACATAAAAAAAAAAACATATATACGGTCGAATTGAGTAACCTCCTCCTTTTTGAAGTCGGTTAAAAAATAACGCATTTTTTTAAACTTCGATTCTGATTTTACGTCCATATCGTGCCTAAATTGTACCCATGGATACCATTCACTTTTTGTTTAGCTTACGGCTGTGACGACCATAAAAATAAAGAGGAAAAACCCATAGTTTATACTCCCGATACACGATAGTTACGCTCCAAATGAGATTGTTCATCGTTTTCTCTTTTTTATATGGAGAGATTTATTTTATATTGTATTCACATTATTTTCAATTACGCTGCAATATTTGTTCTACAAACATTGTGTTGTTTGATAAACTCACTCTCTCTCTATCATTCATTTTTCAATTACCATATTGAAAAATGAAATAGCCAGACAAATAAAACGGAATGAGGTGTCAGATTAAATACTATTTTTTCAGTTTCTCGGTGGTAGGCCATAACATCGGCTGCCGGTAGAAGTTACCAGACAAAGTCTTGTCGCCAAGCGATTCGTCGTTCCGGCATGATGTCTAGTGAAGCCGTACGGAGGACGGGTCTTAGCAGTTGTGTTGCGATGTGTGCCGAGTACGATGCGCCAAACGTTGTGTCGGGGGGTTGGTCGCGGAGGTCTCCAGATCAATCTCCCTCTGGCGCAACATCGTTGGCCGTGTTTCACATTGCATCACCTCGCTCAACTGCCGTCTTTCTTCCTATTCACTCGGATTTATTTGAGTGAATAGGCTTAATAAACTAGCGCGCTCTACTAACAACGATTGCATCACTGCTTACCATCAGGCGGGATTGCGGTCAAGCACTAGTTTATAGTTATTAAAAAAAAAAAACAAAGAATATCATTCCATTGCGCGCTGAAAACGTTCATATGTAAGGGAGAATGATAATTTAACACATTCATGGTATGTTAACAATTTATAGTTACAAACAATAAACTTAAATATTATAGTAAATTGTCCTGTGACTGGCTCATTTTCCGGGAGTGCGTTAAGCATGTAGGTCGTAAAGACAGGCGCTCACTGACGGCTCTCATCAAGCCCTCGATATTTCACCGAACATTACAAACGGCCGGACCGCTGATGTTAATTGGATGCGCAAGCCACAGCAGGCACGACTATGAAATATAAAACAGGCAGTTTCCAGGTGACTGCATGCAACTGCATTATCCTACTGCAGATATACGTGTCACGTTTGGTAATCGTTTCGTAACGGAGAGGTTATAGTTAAAATGTTTGAGGGAATTTTGTAAAGTGATAATCTATTGATTACGATGAGGAGAAAATGTCAAATAATCTTGAGTGAAGTAGGAAAGTTATTCTTAACTATATTTTGTGTCGTTCTTTTGTGTCATTTCAAATTATTTGTCCACAAGAGTATGCCTGTGTTATATCTATAACGAGTCATAATTCTAATAAAAGTATTGTATTGTGGACTGCTTAAGTTTAGTTGATTCCGAGGGTAGAATAACTTTTATAAAATTATAAAAACGGCTCGATGGTACTCTGAGAGTGGCATTTCCTATAAATACGGTGACTCGTCCCTTAGTAGGGAGTCTTCATCGAGCCGTCGGACCGAGCACACTACCAGTTAAGTATTCTGAATATTCGTTATAGGCACATAATTCTTATGTGCCTGGTCTTATGTAATTTATATTGCTGATATTGCTGATGATTCTAAATATGTCCAGTAAGTAATGTTATAAGTAACTATGTACATAATTTTTCTCCCATAATGTTTTGCTTTAACACTATTTAATTACCCACACTCTGCTATCCTAACAATTGCATAGTTTCTATTCAAACGCCATCCCTAATATAATGTAATAAATATAATATTTGGTCCATTTCTTTTTGAACACAATCTAATTTACATCATTTCATCTGAAAAACCTGTCCATTACTCTTTTATTGCTGCATACATTTTCTGCATTATGTATTTCAATTTTCTAACAGATAAACTGGGATTTCATCAAAGCGGTGGGCGTAACGGTAAAAACGCAGCAACTCAAACAGCAACGTTACCCACACACAATACAAAATATTGCTATTTTTGTAGCGCATTCGCACACAATACGTTTGAAACGGACTGTGTAATAACGGCCCATCAAAATTTCTACGGTACACTTGCCGAGCCGATCGGAAAAATTCACTCGACTCGACTCGGCCCGACTCGGCCCGATTCGATCCTAGAGTCGTAATCCGTGTGCCCTGCTATGTGTGAAATTGAAATTAAAATTCTATTAAAGCGGAACGATTGGAATAGAACGCGACGTATCCTATTTTTATACAGCACTGATAAATTGATTATGTGATTGGACTGGCTCAGTGGGACGGTAAGGAACAGCCTGAGCCATTTAAAATGTTCCTCTTTTATTACACAATCTATGTAGGGCAGCCATCTTTGATACCAGCGAGTTGGTAGTTAAAACAAAGTTGGAAATGAATACCCTCATCATTTTACGATTTTCGAAACTTTGCTATTAGTTATTGTCGTATTTCGTTATGAACAACTTTTAAAAAGTTTACAATGCTTCTTCGAGAAAAGATTTTGCAGTAGGTATCTTGAAGGTAAAAGTTTTGCGAAGCATTTATTTTGTAACTATTAATAAATCAAAGTTACTTAAAGTTTTTGCGTAAGCTCCTTTTTTAACCGAATTCAAAAAGGAGGAGGTTACTCAATTCGACCGTATATATTCTTTTTTTATGTTTGTTCTTTGCGTTAAATATGACTTACGTTGGGTTTAATATGTTACTAAATAATCACGTTATTTTGTATCATTGATCAAAAATAAAGTATTCAATTTATAGAACTTCCAACTTCATGACAATTATTACCTATTATTAGAAGTTAATCAGTTTTTACGCACGAAAAGTTTTTAAAAGAAAACCTATGTATTAAATTTTCAAGACAACTTAAATCCATATTTTCAAGATGGCAATTCTGCAATAAAGCTTAGGTTGCACTGAAGACGATGCGAGGGCGGAATGTATGAAATATCGTTCCTACACAATTTTCCGCGTGAAAACTTACGGCGTTTATTCAAGCATTGACTTTTCATTGCCACTTTAGAAGTGTCAGAATGTTGTGCAAAAGTGACCTTACTAGACAATTATTAGATTTCTTTTTGGTAAGTAAACATTATTTATATTTAATTCATGGCAAATAGAAGTAAAGTTATTCTTTATGGTTTTCTAAAAAGGCAACTTGACTAAATCTGGAGTAGGTACCTAAAGCGTAACCATTTTTGGTGATTTTTTTAGAGAAGTAATATCTTTAATCTCAAACATAGTAGGCCTCACCTGCGAATGCGATATCACGTAATTTACTAGGGACGTTAGCTCGCTCAATTGGACTTCATGACGAGAAATTCTCTGATGTAAGAACATAGTCTGTTCCACGCTTAGGTTCAGATTTATTGACATCGCGATAAACTGCTCTGTGGAGCACCATTCGTCGATTAAATGACGTCACAAGCTCAGCGCGTCTTAACTGTCCTTTTGTGATTGTATTCATAGTACGGACTGGTTTCATATCTCGTTGCGAAGGTGTTGAGGGGCGATGTAGTTAGCATGTCTATGTATAGGACTGATAGCCACAATAATAATAATCTAGCCCTTTAATCCTTAGGCTTTAAATTAATAAAATGAAAACAAAACTAATGACCAACTAAACAGAGATCGACACAGTACTAGATGGAAATAAGCTTGAGTGCGTACAAGAGTATGTGTATTTGGGCCAGATAATCGCCCCTACAGACCAAATGTTAAAGGAAATAAAAAATAGGATTGCTAGTGGCTGGCGAATATACTGATCACTAAAGGAAATGATGAAAAGTAAAGAACTAAGCATGTCCATTAAAAGAAAAAGTTTTAGCACCTGTATCCTCCCCTGTATTACACACGGAAGCGAGACCTGGTCCCCCACTCAGAACCACAGAGAAAAACTAGTAAAGTGTCAGCGGGAAATGGAGAGAAGCATGCTCAAAAGAAAACTAAGTAAATGACAGAATTACCTCAGTAGAAATAAGGAACAACACCAAAGTCACCGATATACTTACCCGAAAGGACCAATTGAAATAGCGTTGGACAGGTCACATGCTACGTTGTAAGACAGAAAAATGGAGTAGACAGGTAACACTCTGGTACCCAAGAGACGGAAGCAGACAACGGGGACGTCCAACTAGAAGATGGGAAGATTACTTTCGCCTAGCCTTAGGACCTTTCTGGACCAGAGTAGCAATAAACATAGTTCAATGGAAGCAGTTGGAGGAAGCCTATGTCAAAAGACACACCGAACTGAGGGACATTTTATAAAACAACACAAACACTGATAGCCACAATACGTTTGTGATAATATATGAATTCCGAACGAGTGGTTCTGGGTGAATGCGTGTGTTGGATGTTTCCATTGTTCAAGTGTTATTAAGAACGACTGCAACGATTTTTCGATATTTTCATTGGTATCGAGAAGTTCTACTATTATTAAAATCGACAACTAACTGTTAGAGTCCAAGTGTCGAATAACTGTAATGTTTTCCTTTCTTTCCTTAAACGGCCTCGAAAATCTTGTGTCGAGCTGAGATAACGGAAGAGACAAAAGTTTTATCATACTTTATTTTTCACTTCAGTTCCCTTGTGGGCCGGCCCAAAGTAACTGGCATTGGAGTGTTGAAAATTTTATGAAAAAATACTTTATGGGAAGATAAAAATAGAAACGCTATTCATTCAGTTGTTTCTAAAAACAAGCCAAGTGAGAATTACAGTCGCACACGAACGGGTCCACGAAGACCGATGCCTCCTGGGTCAGGGTTGCAGGTTGGTTAAACAAGAAACCGTGGCCCTGGACGTCGCAGAGGCAAGAAACACGGGTGGATTTTAGTCAGTAAAAGTCTGACACGCTCTTCCGCTCCGCCCAGAGCGGGAGAAGTCATTTGAACATTTACCAACCCAAAAAAATAAAAAAATAAAAAGGTACCAAAATCGCCGAATAAACGAGTTCTTTGTATAGGGATACCCTTTAAAAATTTATATATGTATATTTCTTTTACAAAATAGACACTGAAAATTTCAACCGGCGTAATATTATTATTATGTTAAAGACGGTTGTCGCTTTAACAACAAATAATAAAAATTAAACTAAGTTGATCATAAGAGGGATTTTCTGAAGGGAGGGGAGGTCTTTCGAGAGGGAGAGCCCATTGGTCTTAAAAAAAAGAGATTTGCAATGATTGAGCTATTTTAAAAAAGGTGTAAAACTTAACGAACCTTTCAAATTTTGGAATCGTATTATTAAACACAATCACAACGTGTAAACTACCTTTCAGCAAACCTTTCAACAATATTTCAGTTGAAAGTGTGACTCGAGCTAAGACAACACAATAAGTCTTATCGCGATGCGTGGGCCGGTGAAATATAACACGTCTAATATTTTCACTCGACTTAGTCCAACATATGTGTGTTTGGGCAAGATTTTACCGCGAGTAATTGACAGATCAAAGTTATTCCGTCAAAAACAGTTGATTTACTTTCAAAATCTTTTTGTGCAGATTCGAAGGATATTTTTACTTGTTGCTTAATTATAACACCTGCGTGGGTCGAAGTTTAAACTACGCTTGTGTCGTCCATCTTCTTCTTCTTCAGCTTATAGAGGTCCACTACTGCACAAAGGCCTCCGCCAAGGCTTTCCACAATGACCCGTCTTGTGTTCCCGCTTCAATCGGGTTCACCAGGTCATTGGTCTACCTTGCTGGGGGCCTCCACTCCAGAATCTTACTGGCCCATCGGCCATCGGTTCTACGAGTAATGTGCCGCCATTGCCACTTAGTTTTAGCGACTCAAAGAGCTATGTCGGTGACTTTGGTTCTTCTGCGTATCTCCTCATTTCTGTTTCGATCAAGCAGAGAAACTCCAAGCATAGCTCTTTCCATCATCCTTATTGTGACTTTGAGCCTGTGTATGAGGCCCACTGTGAGCGACCACGTCTCAGTTCCGTGTGTCATCACTGACAACACACACTGGTCTTGAGATACTGTGGTATCTTGGACGACGGGAAGATGTGTGTCGTTCATCAGTGAATGGGCAAATCCATACATATCGAGACCTCTCAAGGCATTGGAAAGCACGTTAAACCGTTTGTACCTGGTGTCATTGGTTGATATTGAAGAGAGTCAGATGCCCGATTGTCTCACAACCATTCTTACCAAGAGGAACGGTATTATCCAGTTTTTTCATATAAAAACTGGCTTTCATGTGCATCTGGTTAGACTGGAGGACAACCCCAACATATTATTTTTTAATAAATTTTAAACTAGTGCTTGACCGCAATTCTGCCTGAAGGTAAGCAATGATGCAATCGTTGATGGTAAAGTGCGCTTGTTTATTAAGAGACTATTCACTTTAGCCTTGAAGACACTCAAATTGTAGTCCGACGGAAACACCGTTGCTGGCAAATTGTTCCAGTCCCTCGATGTATGCGTAAAAGAGCATGTAAAAGAGGAGGCGAAACGCTTTGTCCGGATCGTAGTGGTGTCAACAACGTAAGGGTGGTATCTCGTCGTACGACGGGTCGTCCGATGATGGAACGGAGATGTGCGAAGTAAATCGTGCATTCATCATTAATATGCTTCCTATAGAACACCGACAGACTGGCTTCTCTATGCCTGTATTCCAAGCTTTGGAGACCGACCGTCTTTTATGAAACAGACCAGATACGTACCTATCACACACACACACACACACAAACACATACCATATCATACTTGATATCACCTCTGTTGTCTCCACTCTGGAATTCTTACTCCGAGCCCCAAGATACCTACAGATAAACAAACGAATGTCTAGTTTGGGGCTCATTAGCAAAATACAATATTGTAGCCTAGCTGTAGGTAATACTGTAAGCCGCTTATGTCGTCCTAATTATTATAACTGTACATTACCTTTTGAACTCACTTACTGTGTTATCTCAACAATAATCATAATAGGGTATTTGACTAAAAAAAAAAAAACTAATTAGTCCGTCAGTCAGATTTCCAAAAATACTAGACAAGTATTTTTTTCTTTTTTCATATAAACAAAAAATGAAGACGACACAGCGCGTTGAACTAGATGCGCCCCGCAGTTTCACCCGCGTAAGTTTCGATCCAGTGAGAATATCAGAATGAAAAGTATCCTATGTGTTATTCCTGGTTATAAACTACTAGCAGTTGCCCGTGACTCCATCCGCGTGTTCATATAAAATAAGCGCCTGTTACAATATTTGGAGCAATATGTACATTGTACGTCCGCGTTTGCTCCCGTGTTCGCAACATTTTTTGTTACTGCTCTGCTCCTATTGGTCATAGTGGGATGTTATATAGCCTATGTCCTTTCTCAGGATCTAGACAATCTGTGTCCAAATTTCATTACAACCAGTTCAGTAGTTTTGGCGTACAAGCCGGACAGACAGACAGACAGACAGAGATACTTTCGCATTTATAATATTAGTATGGATCTGTTAGCCAAATTTCATCCAAATCCGTCCAGTAGTTTTAGCGTGAAAGAGTAATAAACATCCATTCATGCACGTTCAGACATCCTCACAAAATTTCTCATTTATCTATACTATATCTATAAAGCTGAAGAGTTTGTCTGTTTGTTTGAACGCGCTAATCTCAGGAACTACTGGTCCGATTTAACGCAAAAAGAATTTGATTTAAAAATTCTTTTTGCGTTGGATAGCCCTGGAAGCCTTCATCCTGGAAGGCTTTAGGCTATATATCATCACGCTGCGGCCATAAGAGCGGAGCATAAGTAACGCGAACGAAGTCACTGGCGGCTGCTAGTTTATAATAAATACTAGCTTTTCGCCCGCGGCTTCGCCCGCGTGGATAACAGGACGTTGTTATTATGTCTTTTTAAGAGAATTTAGGAATATCGTTTTCCAGGTAAAATCCGTCATACCGTTTTTTTTTATGTTATTAATAACATCTGACTGTGTAAAGTGAACATTTATGGTAACTGATATCGTAAATGCATAAGTGGGTTTATTACGCTTCCATACTGGAATGGCTGAACGGATTTGGATAAAATTTGGCTCACTAATGGATCTGGCCTGGGTAAAGATGTAAGTTCTTTTCTTCTATTTTTTTTTCATTTCATCCTGAATCGCAAAAGAATTTATGAGCCACAGCTATTTAAATAAAAAATCTAACTACAAAAAATTAAGTTCCGCTTCTTAAAAAATAACAAAGTGTTGTCATACATATATGAATCCAAACTCTTTTAAAACATTTATTTTGTTTTTATAACCGCTGTGTCCATAGTACAAGATAAACAGAACGATAACCGAGAGTTAGCCATATCAATTTTGCACATAATACATACGATTTGCGGTAAATCAAAACGCTTGTCCCTTGTTTTTATGCCGAAAACCAATCAATTCAACAATAATAGGAACAAACAGGAATTATACGACCGCGATATTTCAATGAAATTAACTTATTTTCTCAGTTATGTATATGTGACAGACGGGCCGGCGCCCCGCATGGATTACTGAGGATTTGGCGCAGAACTGTGCCTACCTGATAATATCTTCATACTTCTCAAATTACCTTGTCAATTCATGTGACGGGTGATACAGCCTACTTACGCCTACGCACTGCTACGCGCCTCCGCTACATAGCGTCGTCGAGATTATATTGCTACGCTGATGCTACGCTTTCGTAGCACTTGTTTGGTATAATAATATGGTAAATTATATATATATATATACGGAGATATATATACGGACAAATGACACAGATTGAGCTAGCCCCAAAGTAAGTTCGAGACTTGTGTTATGGGATACTAACTCAACGATATTATATTTATAATAGATACATATATAAACATCCAAGACCCAGGTCAATCGGGAAAAAATTGTTTTCCATCATGACCTGACCGGGGATCGAACCCGGGGGCCTCCACGTCGCAGGCAGGCGTGTTGACCGCTGCGCCACGGAGGACGACATGAATTAAAATTTAAATAAAATTTAGGTAAATTAAAAATCAATATTTTTTTTTTAAATTAAATTAAAAGTCGTGGTGGCCCAGTGGTTAAAACACCAGCCTCTCAAGTATGGGTGCGCAGGTTCGATTCCAGGTCAGCCAAGTACCAATGTAACTTTTATAAAGTTATATGTACTTTCTAAGTATATCTTGGATACTAATGACTAAAGGTGATGGAAAACATCTTGAGGAAACCTGGACTTTAAGTCTGAAATCGCCAAACCGCATTGAGCAAGCGTGGTGATTACGCTCAATCCTCTGTATGAGAGGAGACCTGTGCCCAGCAGTGGGACGATAAAAAGGTTGATAAAGATGAATTAAAAAGCTCATAAACAGTATTTGAAGTAAAATGGATACAAAGCTACGCGGATGAATGTGGTGCAAAGTAGGTTTAATAAAATAGACATAATTCCAATGTAAATTGCCCCACATTTTATCCGTGCGGTATCTAATGTTCCCGTCCCGCACAACTTCACGGATGTAATGGGCTGTGGAAACGAAATGTTGTGTGGCTCGCAAATGTGTCATCTAAATAAAAAAGTTCGCTAAACCCTCGCACCAATTAATTTCTAGTTCATAAAATAAAAATACTCTCGAAGTATCCGTAGACTAATTCAAACTTTGGAGTTTATCAAAGAGATAAGCAAGTTTTTCTTATTAAGTATCAAGGGAGCTGTCGTAAATACAGAAATTAGCGCGAGTATCATCGTCAGAGCGGTGTGTAAACATGAAAACTTTGAAAGTGGCTTCGGCGCGCCGTCGTCTCGGCGTCGTGCCGGCGACGGCCCGGCGACGGCGGCCAGTCGCACCATCCGTGTAAGTTACCGGCTTATATTAGCTTATCGCATCAGCTCGTGCTATTAGTTTTGTTACAAGTTTTATTCTACCTCGGTAAAATGGGGTATTTGACTAAAAAAAACTAATTAGTCCGTCAGTCAGGTTTCCAAAAAATACTAGACACGTATTTTTTCTTTTTTCATATAAACAAAAAATTAAGACGACACACAGCGTTGAAAACTCGTGTGACGTCACAGCACTTTACACTTTTTAGCGGCCAGTGACGTCACCAGCCACATCTCCTGATCTTTGATGCCTTTTATATTTGTAAATTTTTATTGATTCGATAAAACAAAATATACGTATCCAATATTTTTCTGTAATCTTTTTTACCCAGGGAACATCCCTATTATACCTTTAATATGTTGCGCGCACAAGCTTTACGGGGTGTATTTTCTCATTACCCAACTAAATATATACAATTAAATCTAAAGCTGAGCGTTCACTGTATATAAATGTAGTGCGACGAACTGTGGCGTTAGGCGTCCTTATTAACTGCAGCGGTCACGCTGCACTGCAGGCGCCGCCTGATTAATGAATATTAGACTTTATATCTTCGCGAGCAAAGGTTAAAATAACATGTGAATACTGTGTGTTTCAGTGTTCATTAATTAACTTTATTACTAAGCCGTAGATTTAAAGCCAAAAAAGGTATGGCTAATAGCAGGATTACTTTTTGACGTAGAAAAAACCTCTGGAAACTTACGTCTTTTCGTGGTATTGTGATTAAATGGTAATGAATATGCCAAGAACAAAGCGTTGCTGTCAGTGTCGGTGGGTGATGGCGCCGCGGTCGACTCGGGTGGTTGGGTGGTCGAACATGGCATCATATTATGTTATTTACGCTCCCGCAGAGGACAACTTTTTAATGGGGCGATAACAGACCGCCCGAGACCGGCGCGCTGCTGTTAAATCTCATGCTCATAAATACGTTATGTAAACCCACCCTTATAATTAGTGGCGGTTACGGCGTGGAGTTAAGTTTTATGAAGCCGGAGAGGTTGTGCTCCTATACAAAAATGTTCCTTCATTTGTCTGCTGCGTTCCGACGCGATCAACTGGAAATCGTTATGTTTATTCAGGGAATCTTGTATATCTACGAGTAGCTACTCTTTTTTATTTTTTCCGCCGTTTTAATGCGATTGGGTTTCCATAGCAGCGTAGCCGAGATCGCATTGAATATGTATAGATGAGTCTGATTTCACGGCAACCTTCGCTTTCGATGCCCACTCGGCTCTAGAAGCTCCACTGAATACTGAAGAGACCAATTTAATAAAACATATATTTACTTTTTCATACGTACAGACTTTGGATAATACTTTCAGCCGAAAAAATACTTACTCAATGGAAATTCTTTATTGCTTTTTTTTTCTGATGTTAGACTAAAGTAAATAATATTACGGCGCGGAAAATAAACAGAATAACCGTCGGCTTACAATAAATGTAGTAATTTCATAAAAATAAATTCTACGTGGTACCAACATACCTACTCACTGCGAATATGGACTGATCACAGTAACAAATTATACTTACCTTAAGTCAGATTATTTAGCAGCTTCGTCATTAATTTTCTGAAAATCATATACCTACTCTGTATACGTAAACATGTTTTTGGATCATACGTAAAGACATAAATACATAGATATACAAGTTTAAACGTAAATAATGAAGTTGCACGTCTTGTAAACAAAATGCGCGCCATATGATCGCAGTGGAAACGTCACGGACAGCCGTCAACATGACACGCGGGTCTTGTTGACGGCGGGAGCCCGGGGCCCGGGGGAGGGAGTCTCAGCTGACACAGTACCTTGCTAGGGCGCCGCGCTGTTCGCCTGCACTCCGGCTCTTCACTGCTTCCCCACTTTTAGTTTCAAAAGTTTTTCAACTAGTTAGTTCACAAACTTGGGCGATGAGTTCTGTTCAGTGACCGGGTATGAGGCGTTCTGGCGGAAGCTAGCGTTGTCAGCCGTGGGGAGAGGGTGAAGCGCGTGCTGCACGTACACAGGTTACAACGAGTACAGCGACGAAGCGAGATCCGGAGTCATGCGGTCAGCCAAAAGGACACAAACCTACTGGCGAGCTGGGTGTATCGGCGCCGCGGCCGGGGGCGGCGGGCGGCGGGGCCGCGCCATTGGTTCGCCGGGGCACGCCTCCGACGTCGCCGGTGACGCCGTCGCCGCCGCCGCCGCGTCGCCTCAGCAGGCGACCCGACCCGACCCTACACCATACACTCCACACCACTTCAACTATCCTAACTTACATTTCAAAGTTTTCAACCTACGATTTGCATCTAAACTATTTTCGAACTAAACTGCGGATGTAGGAAACGATAGTTCTTATTTCAACACTTGAGTACAAAAAAATACCTATTAGTACACACAACAACAGTTCCGCTGAAATGCACCTTATGTACCGAAAAATAACCGCGTAAACTGGTCATCTGACTCAACAGACTACACAGCACTAACGAACACGTCAACTAGACTATTAATTATCTAAATCACCCTTTACTATAATCGCGTTATTTAAGTTTATGTAAGTTAAAAACAAGTCGCGTCGGCGACGCGGTCACGCGTCCTATGTTGTGTTAATTTGCACCTACCCTCATAGAAATAATTTGTCAAATTATCTTCTTTTTTTGAATGTTCCGTTTTACACAAAGTCAATTAGTATTAATAACAGTTTTATTTTTCTATTAAACTTGATGAATTATGTTAAGAATAGAATTTTCTTGTTTGGCTTTCCCAGTTATCCAATTTTTTATTTTGTTATCTTTAAGAAGATTTTACTACTATACCTACCTTTTCTTGTTTTTTCGTCATTTAAAAGTGTATCATATTAATGTTTTATGAATTGCCAAATTATTGTTGCAAATCATTGAACATTTTTTTTCATAGAATCTGTGAGTTTATAGAACATATTCCAGCGCAATCATTTGCGAACAGAAACTTAAACTTAAAGTGTGGTAACACTATAATAATAGAAACATAACTACGTTATGTTGGTATTATTATATTGTTTGCTGTGTGTTTTTTGTGTGTGTAATAATAGAAACATAACTATGTTATGTTTATGTTTATATTATTCAGTCATTATCATCATCATCAACCTGTTTATCGTCCCACTGCTGGGCACAAGTCTCCTCTCATACAGAGAAGGATTGAGCGTAATCACCACGCTTGCTCAATGCGGGTTGGCGATTTCAGACTTAAGTCCAGGTTTCCTCAAGATGTTTTCCTTCACCTTCAGTCATTGGTGTTCAAGATATACTTAGAAAGTACATATAACTTTAGAAAAGTTACATTGGTACTTGCCTGACCTGGAATCGAAACCGCGCACTCATACTTGAGAGGCAGGTGTTTTAACCACTAGGCCATCACGACATTATTCAGTACAATAATAGAAACATAACTATGAAATGTTTCTATTATTATACTGTTTATCAGGAACAGAAGAAGCAAAATAATATTCCAAATTTCTATTAATAGTGATATTTTCAAAAAGAATTACTTATACCGCTATATTTTCAAAAAAATATTTATAGCGATTTTTTCAAAAATTTTGTTTATAGCGATATTTTCAAAAAAAATATTTATTGCGATATTTACCACATCAATTATCAATCATCGATTTTTATCATCATATGCCTCGCCATTACAAAATTATGTTGGGGATATGTTGGGATCGGTTTACAGTAAAACCATATTCAGCTGAATACCGGTACTTTACATGGAGCGACAGCCTGGTTGACCTCCACAACCCAGTTCAAATCAAATCAAAGCATTTATTTCAAGTAAACCAGTAACAGGCACTTTTGAATTGCCAGAAGGTCGGTCAGTCTTAAGATGAAGCTAGTCACCCATTCCAAAGAGTAGGTAGCTATGGAGAAGAACGGGCAAGAAACTCCATGGACACTCTTTTAAATTTTCAAGCTATTCATACAAATATTTGATTACATCATTCATGTTGAAATCAACCGTGTGAGAACGATGCAGAAATATATTGTACGCCGAGAGCGTCCATTATGCAAAACACAAAAAACAAAAAAAACAACAATTCGGAAATTAAAATACGCCGTGGCAGCTAAGTTACTGGATAATATGATGATACCCCTTGATGGTCAAACATCCACAGATCAACCGCGGCAAGCGAGGATTAACCTGCACCCTAATAAGGTATTTGACTAAAAAAAACTAATTAGTCCGTCAGTCAGATTATAGAAAAATATTGGATACGTATATTTTGTTTTATCAAATCAATAAAAAATGACAAATTTAGAAGGACAAAGATCAGGAGTGGTGGCTGGTGACATCACTGGCCGCTAAAAAGTGTAGCGTGCAGTGACGTCACACGAGTTTTCAACGCGCTGTGTAGTCTTCATTTTTTGTTTATATGAAAAAAGAAAATATACGTGTCTACTATTTTTTGGAAATCTGTTTGACGGACTAATTAGTTTTTTTAGTCGAATACCCTATTGCGTGTACGGTTCCGTACGGACATTATTTGCTTAAGTCGCGACCTACTTTGCGATTTGTATTACTTACGTTAATATTGATGCTTTATTAGTTGACCAATAGCTGCCGTACCGCTATAACCGCGGATTAGCATCGGAACCACTTTCGTGTACTTTTACGAATCTATAGATACTAATATTATAAATCGGAAAGTGAGTTTGTTTGTTCCGCTTTCACGCTGTAACTACTGTACCGATTGCTTTGAAATTTTGCAGACGTCAAGTTAGAAGTCCGGATCAAATAATAGGGTATTTTTTATCCCGGAAAAATTTGATATTCCCGAGGGAAATCTAAAAAGCGCGATATAGAAGTGGAAAGCTAGTACTTAAACTTAATAATTGTGAAGTCTGTGTTTTTCGTCAACTCATCTTCCAGCCATATATTCTATCTCTGAGCCATACATTGCATTACACACTATGACTATGAATTTAAATCATTTTGAAGCATATTGCTAATCCGTTGCTTATTACATTCGAAAAATGTATTTACTCAACAACGTGAATAACGCAATGAATGTTGTTGAACTGCCAAAATGAAACCCATTGCTACTGAATACTGATAGTGTGTTACACAATTACCCTGCAGGTCAATCGACTTCAGCGGCAGTTATTATTTTTACCACGAGACCCTTATTCATCATTATCATCAGCCTCTACTCGTCCACTGCTGGACATAGGCCTCCTACATGGCACGCCAACAAGCTCGATCCTGAGCAGTTCTCCGCCAGCCACTACCAGCCACCTTTTTGATGTCGTCGCTCCATCTCGCCCAAGGGCATTCTACGCTACGGTTGAGGAGACGTGGTCTCCACTCGAGGACTCGTTTACCCCATCGCTTGTCGGTCCTGCGGCATATGTGACCAGCCCATTGCCACTTCAGCTTGCTAATCCTCTCAGCTATGTCGGTGACTCTGGTCCTCTGTCGGATCACCTTATTTCTGATGCGGTCCTTCAGAGTGACGCCCAACATAGCCCGCTCCATAGCCCGCTGAGCGGCTTTAAATTTATGGACTTGTCTGACTGTTAGTGTCTACGTCTCGGCTCCGTAATTCATGACGGGTAGGACGCACTGGTTGAAGATTTTTGTCTTCAAACATTGGGGTATGGGCGACGAAAATACCCGACGAAGCTTACAAAATGCTGCCCATCCCAGCTGGATCCTTCTATTTGCCTCCTTCTCGAGACCTTATTGCCAATACTATATCTTACACAAAAACAGTCCTAATACGGAATTACATAATTTCCTGTTTATATTCTTCGAAGGGCAGCCTTCTTCGTAAGTCTATGGAAGTGCTATTGCTGAGAATAAGATCCTGGGTTAGATAACCGGGTTAGCATCGTTATTGCGTTGGTAACTTCGATTTCAATATCGCAATAGCCCGGAATCAGAATTTGTTCCTGGTTGGTCATCTCAGCGTTAATCCCAGTTGCATCCGAAGCTTTTTCAGCTTTGGAGTCTGGGATCCGCTTTACCAATGTAACTGCTGATTTTGGCTTAACTCCGATATTTTCCGTGAAGCGACTGCCGTCTGACCTCCACAACCCGAAGGCGATATCGAAGCAATGCAGTTAGACCAATATTTGGACTTTTGAGGGCTCCAACTACCCGTAACGACTGCCATTAGATGTTCGTATGGCAACCGGGACCAACGGCTTAGGGTGCTTTCCGAGGCACGACCAGACCAGTGCAAATATTCATATTAATGCATGCAAAATATTCATATTTGCACTACGCCACGGAGGCTGTCAAAGCAATAACTTGGATATGTTATAATATTAATGAGCTTTTCTGACACTTTGCAGACCACATTAATTACTGCAGGACAACTGACTGGCTTCAGGTGTGGTGCTCGCAGTGACCAGACGTCTTAATAGAGACCGATTTTTGGGTTTCCTTTGTACACCTAGACGTCATAGCGTTTGCCTACCCTCAGTGTTGTTGCGGTGTGTAGTGATAGGTCAAAATCAATGCTCCGGAAGCTTCGGCTACACTTTTTTCAGCCAAAAGAAGTCAGTTTCTCCGACCGCCTGAATATTTTGGGCAATTCAACTTTTGCCCAACCATCAAGTCTAAAGCACAGACTACAGCTGAAATGATGGGAATCCTAAACAAGGTGAATCTATCATCGACACTAGACAGCACCACAGTTTATATTAAGCTTAGGCTCATTTTTCAGTTAATTATGCGATTTGCTGCACTTGACTCCGTGTGACGAAAAGCACGAAGGCTCATATCTTGAAAAGATCATGGGGGCTAGGCTTCGCAGCTAGGCTCATCGGCGTAATGTTGCTTGCCTGCCGATCTTCTACACCCTGTACACCTTCTCCCTTTAACGGTTTATAAATGTTCTGGTACCATCCACACTTGGTCGATATACCGACTAGTCGCACTAAGCGATTCTCCTTCACATTTATTTGAAGCACAGCCAAGTGATTGAACTCTTTCAGATATAACGCCTATAATGGATAAATTTAACACGCATCTTCTGGGCTTGCTCAGAGTTTGTAAGTCGTTTTCCATCAGGCGAAGTCGAAGTTAAGAATAGATTCAACCGTATCTTCTTCTTCAGCCTATAGAGGTCCACTTCTGGACAAAGGCTTTCCTCAAGGCTTTCCATAATGATCGGTCTGGTGCTGCCCACATCCATCGGTTTCCCGCGACCTTCACAAGGTCGTTGGTCCACCTTGCTGGGGGCCTCCCTACGCTGCGTCTTCCGGTACTGCCGCCACTCCAGAACCTTACTGCCCTATCAGCCATCGGTTCTACGAGCAATTTGCCCTGCCCACTGCCACTTAATTTTAGTGACTCGAAGAGCAATGTCGGTGACTTTGGTTCTTCTCATTTCTGATTCGATCGCACAGAAAGATCCGAGCATAGCTCTTTCTATCGCCCTTTGTGTGACTCTGAGCCTTCGTATGAGGCCCATTGTTTCATCATTGATTCAACCGTATACGCAATGAAAAATGAATTAACGGGCACCTTATTGAATTTAGTCAAGTTATCTGTTCCAGTTCTGTTCGTCATGTTGTGTTGGCACATTCAAGATAGATAGATAGGTTATACCTTTCAGCTTGAACAGTCGCTGTGGGACTTGCACAGCGTCAAGAACATATGTAATACCATTATGAGTGTCGCAAAAGCTCTTGAAAGTACACGAAGTAAAATAAGTATTGTGATCAGATATTGGTGCCGATTCGGTTGTTCACATACTCAACCAATTTAAGCTAAGTTCATCTTTTTCTTTCCATTTCGTTAAGAAAAGGATAGAAGATAACATTTTAGTTTACTCCTGTCAAATTAAGATTCTCCATAGACAGTTTAGACGCCGTGACAGCCTCCGTGGCGTAGCGGTAGCGGACGCGGCCGCTGCGCAACGTGGCGCGGGTTCGATCCCCGCACAGTGCAAGTATTTGTATGCATGAATATGAATATTTGCACTGGTCTGGTTGTGCCTCGGAAAGCACGTTAAGCCGATAGTCCCGGTTGCCATACGAATATCTAGTGGCAGTCGTTACGGGTTGTTGGAGCCCTCAAAAGTCCAACAATTGATCTAACTGCAATGCTTCGATGTCGCCTTCGGGCAGTGCAGTTCAGACGGCAGTCGCTTATATACCACGGTAATCGGCGCCATTATTTGAGATTGTAAGCGAATATAAAATATGTTTTCAAGAACTGTTGTTTTGTCAAGGTTTACGTCGATGAATTTGACAGCTGTTTGGTTGCTACCACTGCATGCATTCATCATCATCATCAAGTCAGCTACAGGAAGTACACTGCTGGACATAGGCCTCCCCAAAAGATTTCAAAAAAGATCGGTTGGACGCGGCTTGCATTCAGCGCTTCCCTGCGATTTTGGTTAGATCATCCGACCACCTAGTCGGTGGATGTCCGACGCTGCGCTTTGCGGTACATGGTCGACATCAAGAGCCTTTCTGTCCCATCGGCCATAGGCTCAAATCAGGAATGAGGAGATTTGTAGAAGAACGAAAGCCGACATGGCCGGCGGCTAGTCGGATTAGGTCTTTGAAGTGGCAGTGGACGGGGCACGTAGCTGCATGTATTACTGCATCCCAATTCCCGAGATTCTTTTGACGGCATTAGTAACCTTGAAAACTATGAAAATAACTCCAAAGACGAAACAATTGTTTCAAAAAAAGTTTCCGTCCTTCTTTTGCGACTATCATCATAATCTGCCCGGCTTCCTTTCTAACCGGATACAGCTGAATACAACAAAAAAAGTGTGTGTGTCAGCTCCGACGCACGACTGGAGTTTACTCCTTAAGTACGAGAAAAAAAAAAAATAAAAAAAAAAAAAAATATTATTATTATTATTTTAAAAATTATTTATAAAATAAATCATAAAAAAATTATAAATGCATATTTATGAAAATTTTAACCAATTTTAAGAAAGTTGATAATATTTTTTTTTTATAAACATTTTTTTTAATTATTATAATTAATTATTTTTTAAATATAACATTATCTTAATAACTAACAAAATATAGTTGTAAAAAGATAATTATGCCACTTTTTTAGATTAGAAAGTTGCGCACCGAAGGTGCGCACTAAAATAGTAACGCTTAAAATTCGTTACTCGTTAGTAGGTTTTACCCCTCGGATTTTTCTCATACCGGGCGCCTTATATATGAAAATCGATTCTTATGGAGTAAACTCCAATAAACTCCTACTCCTTCTATATTATACCTATTATCCATACTATATACTATCTATACTAATATTATAAATGCGAAAGTAACTCTGTCTGTCTATCTGTATGTTACGCTTTCCCGCTTAAACCTCTCAACCGATTTTGATGAAATTTGGCACAGACAACCTTTAGACCTTGAGAAAGAACATAGGCGGCTACCTTTTATCCCGGAAAAAATTGATATTCCCGAGAGAAATCTAAAAAGTGCGATATAACCGAATTCCACGCGGGCGAAGCCGCGGGCGGAAAGCTAGTACATACATAAAAACTTTTTACGCAATATTTTCTGAGTGACCTGGTTTATTCTAAAAATAATTTTTAATAATTTAATTCTTACATTCAAGCATGTTCCAATTACCAGCTTATTTCTAAAACTGGCAACACAAAGATCTCCGCGAATATTTGAATCAAAACAATAATCTTTTAATATGAAGTTATTTCTGGAAACTTTTGCCAACGAAAAACGAAAGTTGTGGTGGGATTTCAAATAATTATCAGTTATTTTTTAATATCATTAACATTTTTTACAGGGCCACAAAAATCCATGTCCTATGTTTGTACCTAAGTTTTTTTTTGCATATTAGATGGCCCATTTCTTAAAGAAGGTTTGAGTCGAACTTAAAAGATAAGTCAGACAGTATGATGCCTAAGTGATGCGATGCGACGCGTGTTTTTTTTTCATACTATAAAAGTGCTTGACCGCAATCTTGTCTGATGGTAAGCTGTGATGCGATCGTTGAGGGTAAAGCGCACTAGTTTATTAAGAGCCTTTCACTCTAGTCTTGAAGACACTTAAATTATAGTGAGACGGAAACACCGCCGCGGGCAAATTGTTCCAGTCTCTCGGTGTACATGGTATAAAAGATGAGAGGCGAAACGCTCCTTCTGGATAGTAGTGGTGTCAACAACGTAAGGGTGGAAACTCGCCGTACGACGGGTCGTCCGATGATGGAATCAAAATTAAAATCAAAAGTCAACAACATCAGCCGCCGGCATAAGTTACCACCCACCAGACAAAGTCTTGCCGCCAAGCGATTCGTCGTGTTCCCGCATGATGTCTGGTGAAGCCGTACGGAGGACGGGTCTGAGCAGTTGTGTTGCGATGTGTGCCGGGTACGATGTGCCTAATGTTGTTGTGTCGGGAGTTTGGTCATGGAGCGTCTCCAGATCAATCACCCTCTGGGCCAGCATCGTTGGTCGTGTTGTTGGGTTAAACATTGCATCACCTCGCTCAACTGCCGTCTTCCTTCCTATTCACTCAGTTTTTTTGAGTGAATAGGCTTAATAAGCTAGTGCGCTTTACTATCAACGATTGCAGCACTGCTTACCATCAGGCGGGATTGCAGTCAAGCACTAGTTTATAACAAATAAAAAAAATAAATAAAAGTCATTTATTCAAATTAGGCTGAGAATCAGCACTTTTTGAACGTCAATATTATATAAGACAGTCTCTCCAAAACGCCCGCGCTTCGCCACTTCGTAGTGCTTTCGCTGGGAAGAAGAAGTGGCGGAACAAACTGTCCAGCAGCACAGCTGTCTGTTCATTTGAAAATAACACATGAATTTATACAAAACTGCGTATAGAATTATCACAAGAAAACAACTTAAAATGAAATTATTTACCATATGGCCATACCATGGCCAGCTAGCTACACCAAAATACCAGCAAAGGAAAAAATTATGATTAATAATACATATATACTACATAAGTAAAAGCCTCAGGTAAGAAGGGCGTGACTCACATATTTATGCATTGAAAAAAAAAGACAATTACTTGAATTCATGTATCGTGTTAGTAAGTTAAGTCTGGAGAAATAAAACAAACATTGCTTTGAGTTAATCAAAGCGGCCAACAATTATTATCATTTAAATAGTCTTTTACGGAATAATATCGCTTTGAAGAAAGCTTGGATTTGATTTGTGCTTGAAATGCATTGTAAGGCAAGTCTAGCAAAGCAGAGGGTATCTTGTTATAAAAAGTTATACCAAGCCCAACAAACGAGTTATGAACCTTTTGAAGTCGGTGAAAAGGGGCTTCTAGTTTGTCCTTATTTCTGGTGTTAACATTATGAATCTCATTGTTTTACTATAGATGTGAATATTTTGCCTAACATACAAAATGATGGGGAAATTAAGTAACGCAATTCCCGCGCACACTCTCCAAAATGCATCTTAAAGAAAACACCGACAGGCTGGCTATTCTTTGCCTGTGCTTCATCGCGCGCCTCTCCACCGAATCCAAAGGTGCCAGGAAGGTCAGGGATCAAGAAAATTCATGCGGGCAAAGTCACGGGAAGATGCTAGTATTTCATAATCTAACACACTCCTATTGTTATATAGTTTTGCGTGTTTTAAATAAATTAATTAACCCAATTAGATTTAACACACGCCACGGCAAGTATCTGCCAGTAGCTCTTCAGTTAATACAAAATGAATTCAGGCTTTCGTAAGTACATCTTAAAGTCTTTCTATAGTATTCGACAAAGAGCTATTAATTGAGGGCGAAACGTTGAAGAAATTCAAACGAGCGCCGAGGTTGTAAGTATGCAGCTCACGTGCACTCCGAGCGTACATACGGACACTGTAACAGCATAAGCAGAAGTCTAGGCTTAGGGGCGTTTTTGTAATTACAAAGATAAATGCGATAAATGAAAGACAGATATATGAATATATAATAAGGGGAACACGTCAGGAAGCGAGGCCGAAGTTCCGGATAGTTGATGTGTATTCACATCCGCATGAGCATCCATCGTGGGCGGTATTTCGAGAAAACGTTGAACAATAACTATAGTGTGATGTTCGATTCTTAATATTTTAACTGTACAGACACTTACATCAATTTAATATTAAGGGATTACAGTGATATTCTCAGATTAAAACAGAAAAGAGCCACGGGGTTTGAGTATGACCACCACACTCGATTGAAGCTTGAGCAAAGACTGCCCGCGCTAACGGTCGCTCGCTATGCCAAACGTAACTCCAGTTGGCGTCACCGCTCCGGGCCTACCCGCTCTCAATAAAAAAATCATAATTCATCCGAATACTGACCGATTTATCGACCTCAAAAAATAGTAGAGTAATTTACGGACAATTGATACTCATACAAAACAGATCACAATATTCAAAATTAACCAGTTACGCGTCATTATATACATAAAATTTCCAACTAATCATGGTTTCAGAAGGAAGCTTCAACAGAGTTGTTAATGTAGTACTACCATATTTTGGACGCGCAAACAGACGTGTATATTATTATATGTTTATTTAATATTAATAACACTTAATTAGCGTATATGTTACCACTGTAAGGATATAGGCCATATGACATAGGTCTAGTCTCTGTAAGAGGAAGTGGACTGTTACCCATAACGAACCCAGTGCTTGATGATAGTTGAATAAATAATATAAATAAATATATATATATATATATATATATACGAACAAATCACACAGATTGAGTTAGCCCCAAAGTAAGTTCGAGATTTGTGTTATGGGATACTAACCCAACGATACTATATTTATAATAGCTACATAGGTAAACATCCAAGACCCAGGCCAATCAGGAAAAGATCGTTCTCCCATCATGACCTGGCCGGGGATCGAACCCGGGGCCTCCACGTCGCAGGCAGGTGTGTTGACCGCTGCGCCACGGAGGACGACTAATAGTTATCACATGTCTTCGAATTTTCATCCAAGTTTCCCCACGATATTTTTTCCGCCATTTTGAGAATAACGGTCATGTAATTTTTAACACAAAATATAAAATTTAAGGTTAAACAGTCGCTAATCACTTTAACTAACTTAACGCAACGTTTATGAATAAAGAGGTTAAGACAAAGTCAATTAACGTTTAGGTAAGATGTCAGACATTTGTTTCTTCCTTTTGGGAATTCTTTCACTTCACCAAAGTTATTCTTCAGGTACTGCCAGGACTGCGAGTTGTTCGAAAGAGACCCTGGTGCACAGGCAAGTGAAGGAACACGGGTGGGTTTCAGTCAGGAAAAGTCTGACATTTTCCGGCCCGTCCGCTCCGCCCAGAGCGGGAGAGGCTGTGTCAATAATCTCGTGTACCTAAAAAGAAACAAGAAATATTGCATCCTAGAAATCCTTACTTTCCTTTCCTTTCCAATATTTACATAGTGAAATCATTAAAATGAGTGTTACACATTGTTCTTGTATCGTTTCACTTCACTTTCATTGTGGTCCTAAACTCATCCGAGAAACAAAAGAGCCTCGGCAGAGAACAAAGAATGGCTATTCTAACGGTAATTCCCGTCGGTACTGCTATTCAAAAAATAAATAGCGAAGATTAGACCAACCTTTTGAGTGTTTTGCTAATAATTATTGTTTTTTGTTGCAGTGTTTTCATGTAGGGGTCGGCCTCCAGTGTAACTAGATGCAGCTGCATATCAATATATCAACTACGTGCTTCAGCCTTCCTCAAGTTATGCCTATTTGATCTGCATAACCCAGTGAAATCAAGTGGCAGTGTGCGGGGCACATTGCTCGTAGAACCGATGGCCGATGAGGCAGTAAGGTTCTGGAGTGGCGGCCACGTACCGAAAGACACAGCGTAGGGAGGCCCCCAAAAAAGCGGACCGATGATTTGGTGAAGGTCGCGGGAAGCCGATGGATGCAGGCAGCACAACACCGGTCATCATGAAAAGCCATGGGGGAGGCCTTTGTCTAGCAGTGGACCAGCAAGCTGAAGAAGAAGAAGAACCCAGTTACTGGGTAAAAGGATATCGTTTTGTATGATTGGTTGTTAGACTTTCGGGCTTATGGCGACCCGTAACGATTGACAAAGATATACACTTGATAGTTGGGACCTACAGGCTTTACGTGTTTTCTTAGGCTAACCACATCTGAATGTGTTCTATGTTCTATGTTACGGGTCTGGTTTCCGCACTCAGTCCCTCCAGCGGACCATTGTTCGTGAGCCATGGCGGCCTTTGGCGGTTATTCCAGCCAGCCCACCTCCTTCCAGAAACCAATTAGGTTTCCTGGCCTGTTAAGAGCATCTGTGTAAGATCTTGGTGCCCTTATGGTTTTACTTCTGATTTGGGTAACGCCTGTACACTCGAAGAGTACACGCACAACTGTCTCTTCAGCCTCTATGCAGCCTCTGCACAGAGGACTGTGTGTTGTGCCTATTGTATGGAGATGCTTGTTTAGCGAGCTGAGCGAGCCCGTGATGATCCCCGTCATCAGCCGCAGGCTTTTCCTATCCAGGCGCATCAGCCTTCTGGTTAGCCTGTCATCCAGGGATGGCATAGCCTCCTTGGTCTGCCTGCAGCCCGGTGACAATGATCGACAAATCTCCGCTTGTGCGTAGGTATATCTTTGTAGCCGTGTGCGTATTTGAATAAAGGGGAAAGGCACAATGGGCTCCGGTCCGCTGACCAACGCGCTGGATGCCCTTCTAGCCAGCTCGTCAGCTACGTCATTACCCGATGTATCCCTTTATCCACTGTAGTGTTACAGTGTTGCAGTCTGGTACGGTTGCCTGTTCCAGTGCGTCGTGACACTCAAGTTTTATGCTTGATGTGAAGTATCAAGCTTAATATTTGCAGGTTCGGATGTGTCTCGGCATGTAAATATTTTCACTTCTCCACGGACTAACCTCGCCAAGGGCAGTTTAACTCGATTCCTTGAACCGTGCAAGTCTAGGGATGTTTCCTGGGTACAAAAAAATCTATTTAGTAGGTCATTCAGATTACAAAAACTATCGGACACATTTTTTTTTATCAAATCAATAAAAATTGTCACTTAAAAAAGGCATCAAAGATCAGAAGAGGGGGCTGGTGACGTCACTCGTCGCTAAAAATTGTAGCAAGGAGTGACGTCACACGAGTTTTCAACGCATTGTATCGTCTTCATTTTTTGTTTATATGAGGAAAGAAAAAATACGTGACCAGTTTTTTTTGGAAATCTGATTGACGGACTAATTAGTTTTTTTTAGTCAGCTAATTACTTAGCTAAATGTTACATCAAAAAATTAAGCTGAAGTAAAAGTGTGTAGAACAGAGACTTTTCATCACGCTTCTTCACGGGTTATTTAAATACGATCAATTTCATCATATTGTCTTTAACAACTATTTCAAATACCTATTGACTTCTGTCCTGTAACAGTGACGCCATTTTAGCAACAATACACCTTATAGTGAAGGTACAAAACAAGTGTAATAAAAGCTACAAAGTTTATTGTGTAATAATAATAATGCGAGCTATGGAGCAGGCTATGTTAGGCGTCTCTCTGAAGGACCGCATCAGAAATGAGGTGATCCGACTGAGGACCAGAGTCACCGACATAGCTGAGAAGCGGGTCACATATGCCGCAGGATCGACAACCGTTGGGGTAAACGAGTCCTCGAGTGGAGACCGCTTCTCGGCAAACGTAGCGTAGGACGCCCTTGGGCGAGATGGAGCGACGACATCAAAAAGGTGGCTGGTAGTGGCTGGCGGAGAACTGCTCAGGATCGAGCTTGTTGGCGTGCCATGAAGGAGGCCTATGTCCGGCAGTGGACGAGTAGAGGCTGATGATGATGATGATGAATAATGGAAACAGAGTACAATAAAATGTGTACTTTAAAAAACAGTAATATACTTACTCTGCTTTCTATAAACTAGGGACCATCAAAATAACTATATATATATAGTAACTTAAACGTCGTTAAGGTTTGAATTACTTTTTAATATGTTAGGGTTAGGCCGTGAAATTTCGCTTCTGAAAAGAAGCTGCGTTTTATTCTATACTAGCTTTCTGCCCGCGGCTTCGCCCGCGTGGAGTTCGGTTATATCGCGCTTTTTAGATTTCCCTCGGGAACATAAAATTTTTCCGGGATAAAAGGTAGCCTATGTTCTTTCTCAGGGTCTAAAGATTGTCTGTGCCAAATTTCATCAAAATCGGTTGAGAGGTTTAAGCGGGAAAGCGTAACAGACAGACAGACAGACAGAGTTACTTTCGCATTTATAATATTAGTATGGATTAAAAAAACATCTATTAAATGTAATAATAAATAATGGGTTCTTAATAAACTAGCACGCTTTACCATGAACGATTGCATCACTGCTAAATTAATAATATTGTAATGCTGATTCGAGCTCAACACTGCTTTGAGTAGCTACTTTTCGCGATTCCTCATAGTTTTGGATTTGACCAACCACCCACACTTGAAAAATAAATGCTATATATATTTAAATTGTAGTCAGACGGAAACACCGCCGCTGGCAAAATGTTCCAGTCCCTCAATGTACACTGTATAATAGACGAGGCGAAACGCTTGGTCCGTATCGTAGTGATGTCAACAAAGTAAGGATACTCGTCGTACAACGGGTCGTCCTATGACGGAACGGAGGTGAGGGAATTAAGACATGCAGTTCCCTCGCACACTTTCCAAAATGAATACCGTGTACGACTGTGTTTCGAATGCATGTTAATAAAAATATTGTACACTAGCTGTTGCCCACGGCTCCGTCCACGTGGACTTCAGTTTATAGCCCGCTGTAGTTTCCGTAAATTAAAAAGATCTTGTTTGATATAAAATAAGCGCCTGTTAAATTAATAGGAGCAATATGTAGTACACCCGCGTTAGCTCCCGTTTTCGCAACATTTTTTGTTACTGCTCTGCTCCTATTGGTTACAGTTGGATGTTAAATAGCATATGTCCTTTCTCAGGCTCTAGACTATCTGTGTACCAAATTTCATTACAATCGGTTCAGTAGTTTTGGCGTGAAAGCCGGTCAGACAGACAGACAGAGATACATTCACATTTATAATATTAGTATGGATTATTTCGAACAAGGTACAGTTATGTTGTCATGAATACTTCAAACTAAGAAAAGAATTAAAAGAATCAATACTTCTTCCTATAGAAATGTAAAATGGTATACATTTTTATTAGGGATATCATTTTTGATACCCAGTCGCTGGATTGTTGAGGTTAAGAAGGCAGTCGCTCCCTGTAAAATTCTGGTAAATAGGAATACTATTGGAGATGCGCGTAGCCATACAAAAGATACTTTCATACATAAGGTGAGTTTTACTAGCATTTGTGCGCAATTCGTCCTTACGTCGTATACGCGTGTAGTAATTATACATGTCAATATTATTTTTTACAAACACGGCAGCTTTAAATATGTAGACACATGGCAGTGTGAGTACTTTTGTCAGTTTCACCTAAATTAAATAGGGCCCTAATGCAACGTTTTTGAGCAATAAAAGCCCGCTCTTTGTTCGTACTGCTGCCCTAGAAATTACGCCATATCTGAGGATAGAGCAAACGTAACCGTGGTAGTACGTAAGGTAGGTAGTCTGATTCGCTTTTTTCCCAATTTTTTTTCCTAATAATTATAAACTAGTGCTTGACTTCAATCCCGCCTGATGGTAAGCAGTGACGCAATCGTCGTTGGTAAAGCGCACTAGTTTATTAAGCCTATTCACTTAAAAAACTTAGGAATAGGAAGGATGACGGCAGTTGAGCCAGGTGATGCAATGTTAAACCCAAGACCAACACTACCAACGATGCTGCGCCAGAGGGAGATTGATCTGGAGACTCTCCACGACAAAACTCCCGACACAACAACATTTGGCGCATCAACCCGGCACACATCGCAACACAATTACTGCTCAGACCCTTACGGCTTCACCAGACATCATGCCGGAACACGACAAATCGCTTGGCGGCAAGACTTTGTCTGGTGGGTGGTAACTTCTGCCGGCAGCCGATGTTATGGCCTACCACCGAGAAACCAATCTGTAAAGTGCGTATGAAAACTGTCCCAGCTTTTTGCATACATGGTCAATATGAAGTTTCCAATTTATTCTGTTGTCAATATATAACCTTAGAAATTTAGTTACTTCAGTTTCTTCAATATCTCTGTCAAGATAACTGATCTTTAATTTACGAGTGCGTTGATTTCCTATTTTGTAATTCATTATTTTAGTGTTGCCAAAGTTAATCATTTAATTATTTATTTCAAGTCAGTCTATTATTGAGAATATTGTTTGGTTAATGTCAGATTCTAAGTCAATTGTATTATGATTAGCAAATAAAACAGTGCTATCATCAGCAAATAGTGTAACGTTATGGTTTGTGACTGAAGGCATGTCATTTATATAAACAAGGAAAAATAAAGGACCTACGACGGTCCCTTGAGAAACGCCGAATTTAGAAGTTCCACATTCAGAAATATATATTTCTTCCATTTTAGTAATGGGGTTTAATCTCCTTACTTCTATGAATTGTTGTCTGTTGCTAAGGTACGATTCTATGAGTTTGTACACATTTAATTTTAGTTTAATCCTGTCAAGTTAAGATATTCCATAGTTTAGACGCGATTATAAACATAGCGACCAAAAATACGTCAATTTACGTCAGGAGCTGACTAATTTGACAGGTCTAAACTAACATTTTATCTTCTGTCCTTTTCTTAATGAAATAGATAGAAAAAGATGCACTGATCTTAAATTTAATTTAGTTGATAAAAAAGGGAATCGGGGCCAATATATCTTCTTCTTCTTCAGCCTATAGATGTCCACTGCTGGACAAAGGCCTCCCCCAAGGCTTTCCACGTTGACCGGTCTTGTGCTGCCCGCATCCATCGGCTTCCCGCGACCTTCACCAGATCATCGGTCTACCTTGTTGGGGGCCTCCCTACGCTGCGTCTTCCAGTACATGGCCGCCACTCCAGAACCTTACTGCCCCATCGCCCATCGGTTCTAAGAGCAATGTGCCCTGCCCACTGCCAGTTAGGGGCCAATATATATTTTATTTAAAACATGGTTGAACTTCTGTTATCCATTTGTACATGAGTTGTTAAGTTCGCTGAAGTCTGTGAGTTCAGGTCATTGTGATGTACCCGCAGTGCGCCCAAATCGATGTAATTTGTATAAAACCTTACATTCTTACACGGACCATTTTTTTCTTTTACTTTCAGAATTTGGCAATTTGAAAATGAATGAATGTATTTTCTGATGACGTACATACTATAAACAATATGTAAAGAAATCCCTGTCCGATCCGTGAAGGTATTATTAGGTATCGATAACTGATTCTAGTAATGCCTAAAAAGCAGCGCCAAACTTAAAAAAACACCCTAAAAAAATTAATATGATTTCGAAAAAGCGAGGTAATGCCTACATGTGTGGTAGGCAACACGGTAGGCATGCATGCGCGGGCGAAGGGGGGCAGGGCACGCGGCACGTGGTCGTATTACTCATATAATACTGTCTAAAACGGTGTTGTCACTTTTCAAAAATTACCAAATTTTGGGGAAGTTGGAATTAAATCGCGGAATAAAAAGATTATTGCAAAATTCATTAGTATTGTTAATACGATGATAATATAAAATTTCATATTTTATGTATACCTAACCTTTATTATCCTTTTGGGTCGGACGGAGTTTTCTTTACATATTGTATAGTCTTAGTACTAAACTATGGGGTTTTTGACGTTTTCTTTTCGGAGGGTTTAAGGCAACTTATTTGTGATCAGAAGGCCAATTTACGAACTTATATTTGTTTCAAATTCAAGTCCCTATCTCATCTCAGCGACCATCAATCTCAAACATTAATGTAAATTGATTGTATTTTTGAAAGATTGTGACAGATTAGAATACGAACATTTGTTTTTGCAAGACAGGAATCGCCTCTCAGAATCAGAATACAATGTTATCCACAGTAATGAAAAAATTGTTGCACATTCTCCTTCCATGGTTTTTTAGTCTTTTAGAACCACTAGAACTGATCCGCAGAAGAACCATAGTCACCGACATAGCTCTTCGAGTCGCTAAAATTAAGTGGCAGCGGGCAGGGCACATTGTTCGTAGAACCGATGGCCGATGGGGCAGTAAAGTGGCGGCCACGTACTGGAAGACGCAGCGTAGGGGGCCTCCCTACGCTGCGTCTTCCAGTACGTGCGTCCCAACAAGGTGGACCGATGACCTGGTGTAGGTCGATGGATGCGGGCAGCACAAGACCGGTCATCGTGGAAAGCCTTAGGGGAGGCCTTTGTCCAGCAGTGGACATCCATAGGCTGAAGAAGAAGAAGAACTGATTTTTCATTTGAAAGATAATTATAATTTAAGGAATAAAATTAGACAGATTTTCTATAAAAGAACTGTCAAAAATTCAAATTTATTTCATGGATCAAATTATCTGGCGTTGGAAAAATCAGCCCTTAAAGACAAAAACGGAGGCAGTAAATATCCATACGAGGCTTAGCTTTAGACTAGATAACTCTTATAAATGAGAGTAAGAGTAACTTCTAGTTATATTACAAGCCCGCACAATATTTCTTAATAAAAGTTTTCCTTTGAAATGAATAGGGTATTAACAAAAAGTTCCTGCTTAAGACTACCCAAATTGTAGTCAACACGAGCGGGCAGTATGGCCCAGTTAACTTTAACAACAGAAAGAAAGAGCCTTGCTTTCTTTTACCTCAATTATACGGAAATGTTAATTATGGAATGTACTTATTTTTAACTTGGTGAGCCTAATTTTACATTTGTAATGACTCTTTAATCTTAACCTCTGTTGTGTTAAAATATCTAAGAGCTATCTCGGTGGTACGACAGAGTGAAGGACGCCTGGTGCTGCACAGGCCTATCCTATTTCAAGTTAAACAAATATCGACTTTATTTTATTGATTATTAAGTTGATTTCAGAGTGACTAGTTATATTGTAAAGTTATGATTTTTTTTTTTTTAAATTGGGTATAGCATAAAAGAAGTTTTTTATGTAGGAATTAAAGTTTTTTTTTATATATAAATTATAAACTGGCGCTTGGCCGCATTCCCGCCTGATGGTAAGCAGTGTCGCAATTGATGATTGTAAAGCGCACTAGTTTATTAGGAGCCTTTTCGCTCTAGCCTTGAAGACACTCAAATTGTAGTCCGACGGAAACACCGCCGCTGGCAAATTGTTCCAGTTTCTCGATGTACGCGGAATTTTTGTATTAATTCATATCTGTTTACATTTTTGATGAATATACCTATGTCGAAATATTTCTGTACATTAAAGCTTATTGATGTTATCTTAACATTGGCATACTCCTCCCATATTGCTAATTAAATAACACTTTCAATCAGAATCTCAATCAATTTGATAGATATAAAATTTCATAACGTCTTGAATGATGTTCAATTGGCGAAATGAAAGTCATTGCTACTTTGCTGCTATTGTATTGTCTTGCGTTATAGTACCTACTCTGTGGGTCAGTGACCCTTACACGCAACCAATGTTCTGCACTGGCTGCATAATTAATCGATCTATTATTGTTATTATATAGTTATTTAGAATAGAATAGAAAAATACTCTTTAATATGTACACCGTATAAATCAATGGGCGGTCTTATCGCTAAGAGCGGTCTTTTAGAATAACCTTTTACATAATTGGTAATTAATTTAAATTTAGAATGCTTTTCTGTTTAGATTCACCAATCGTCATCATTATCATCTACAGCCAGCTTTACCCACTGTTGGATATAAGTACATATTATGCTTCTCTTTGTTGTGTGGTGGTGATAAAAACAAAAGACAATACTTCAGTTCGTGCTAGACGGATCACGGATGCTGATCCAGCCCAGAGATAAAGTTTATTTTATTTTTAAACCATAAACAATTACAAATAGACATTGACAGTGACATATATCCTACATACAACACTCTTTTCTTGTGTCAATCCCCAGGCTCCTGTGCCAGCCTCATTTAAGTTTTGACTGCGATGACAACAATGTCGTCTGGTCATCTTGACACCGGACGAGCGACATCTCATTTTCCAGTCCTTGGACGTAGGTTGAATTATCCCGAGCTTATTAAGACAATGTACAGCGATGTCTCTGGCCTTAGGTTATAACGTTTCTTTTACTTCAGTAAGTACATTGGAATTTTAAGCAAACGACTGCTCTTAGCTTCGTACGTGACACCCCGAAACTTAGTCCCGTGCTGCCTTAAGGTCTTGACCTGACCATAATAGCTCCTCGCACAATTTCTTTGCGAAGTTGTTCAATTTGAGAGAGTTAAGCATTTGGGCGTGGGTTTGAGACCGAGGTTGGTAAAAATGGTAGGGGGAATCCGCAATGAAATGGATGCGTTGTGAAACGGACACTGACTGATGTCTTTGAATTCTTGCACGAAAATATTTGGAGAGCAGTGGAAATGAATTAATTTACAAAAAGTAAAACGCCTGATCGGGTTCGAACCTACGACCTAAAACTTATAAGTTGCGGTCGATATCACTAGGCCACCGCTGCTCTCACGGCAATATTCATCATCATCATCATTAGCCCCTACTCGTCCACTGCTGGACAAAGGCCTGCTTCATGGCACGCCAACAAGCTCGATCCTGAGCAGTTCTCCGCCAGCCACTACCAGCCACGGCAATATTAATACATATTAAATAAATAAGAAAACTCAAAGAAAGACAAGCTTTTTTAAAAATAGTACTGGGTTTTCACAATGCAAGCTAAACCCCAGATTAGCGCGATTTCTTTGTAAAAAGCCAAGCCGATTAACTTGCTCTAATCCATTAATATAAAGTGCGTATGTTTGTATGTCTGTCTGTATGTATGTGCCCGAAGTTGCTCAAAACCCTCACCACTATAGATAATCATATAGATCTGGATGCGCTGAGTTAAAAAAAAAAAAAAATTTTTTTTGTCTCGGTCCTCACATTTAAAACAACAAACAAATCTATAAAACGCGCGTTAGGGTAGGTTCAGACACGCGACAAAGCCACGACACGGCAAAACGGTCGCGCCATTATCAGGAGCCGACAATATGGATCGGTCTGTAAGCGACGTAGTGTCGGTCGTGTTCAACTAGACATACCTTGCTAGATAGAAAACATCCATTACCTCACCCTTGTGACCTCTGAGGGGGTAGGCAGATTTGTTGTTGTTTAGCAACAGTTAACCTAGCATTAGGCTAGCTAAGGAATATATGTTGGTATAGGAATCTGGATGACACTGAAAATTTTGTATGAAAAGCTACAAGACAAATATGTGGACCGTAATAGGGTCGAAGTCGTGGTGGCCTAGTGGTTAAAACACCAGCCTCTCAAGTATGAGTGTCCGGGTTCGATTTCAGGTCAGGCAAGTACCCATGTAACTTTTCTAAAATTATAAGTACTTTCTAAGTATATCTTGGCCACCAATGACTGAAGGTGAAGGAAAACATCTTGAGGAAACCTGGATTTTATAAGTTTGAAATCGCCAACCCGCATTGAGCAAGCGTGGTGATTTCGCTCAATACTTCTCTGTAGGTATGAGAGGAGACCTGTGCCCAGCAGTGGGACTATAAAAGGTTGATGATGATGATGATGAATACAAACTACACAAGCATATCTTCATGAAACATTAGGTATTTTTAGTGTGTAGGGCAAACAGACCTAAAAGATCATGATTTATAGGTAGTTCAGTAAATGGAAAACCTGGACATCGTAGGGGCGACTAGTGCATTTTTTTGTATTTTCATTACGTATTTTAAAGCACTACAATTTCATAAGGATCTAAAGTAGATCTGGTGATGGAGCCAGGAGACAGTCGAGGCAACTCTTCAACGATTCACAGCAGAACTTTACATCTAGATAAGTTGTGACTGTCATACAGGCTCTGATGATGAAGACAAATCTAGTCTATTTTAATGAGAACTTTACATCCATGTGGGTTAAAATGAAAGTCTGCCCTAGATCTGGTGATGAGGGCCCTAGACAGTCGATGGAACTCCTCAACAATTCATAGCCTACCTTGCGTTTTTGCTTGATTAATTTGTATTGATAAGAACTTTACACCTATCTAGGTGTAAAGTTCTTATTCAGTCCGTCAGTTCAGTCCGATTCAGTGACAGTCACAACCCACCCTCTGATGATGAAGACAAAGGCCAGTTCAGGGAACTCTTCAACGGTTTACAGTAGTTACCTTGTGTTTGGACTTAATTAATTTATATTGATGGGTACTTTGCACCTATATGCGTTAAAATGATAGTCTGCAGTAAATCTGACGATGAAGACATTAACAGCAGTCGAGGGAATTCCTGAAAAATTTATAGCATTGAATTTTAACATAGGACAACCACTACCTACTCGTGACGCTTATCCAACAATCAATTCAAATCAAGAGACTGAATTTAAGTTGCGTAATCGTGTCATGTCTAGCATTGCTTATACTTTACATTTTGGTCTCATAGGAACTTTCACAACTAAAAGTGTAAAATAAAAACTTTTTTACAAAACAAAAAAACAACTGGCATTTTTTTTTTTGGAATTAATATATGTTCATAGTCATCACCTTATAGCAGTTCATTGCTTAGGCCTCTCATGGCACGCCATTGAACTCGTTTTGCGATCCTGCAAAGATGGCTGTGATTGAATGTCTGGACAGTATAGGTACAATCAGCTGTAGAAGTCCATTCCCACCTTAAAGACTACTGTCGCCTGCGCTAAACCGGCCACGCACACTAACGCATTATTTTTATTATCGCAGTCTTCATCTTTCTTTAAAGTAATGCAAAATTTCGTTACTTCATTTCAAGTTAAGTTAGCGGCCGCACTTAACAATGGTCTATCATAAGCGAGCGATTGTGGGTTCGATCCTTAATAACGGCAAATCTTTTTGTTGTTTCATATAATTTAAAATTATGATAACTGATTTGTATTTTAAAATAAAAATGTTTGCAAATAATATTTAAACGAATAGGAAAATTTACTGAATATTTATACCAAAACAGGTTTTTATTATATGTTTTAGTTTACTATAGATGTAATATAATAAATATTATAATGCAATATATTATATAGTTATATATTATTCGGTATAGATATACTTATACTAATAAATGAAATAAACGTTGAAATGGCAGCATTGTAATATTTTATATAAAAGTAATCCTTGACAAACTTATGATATTATTATGGTAAAAAATATAAAAAACATTTTTGGTTTTTAGATATGAAAGTTATAGTATTACATGTTATCATTAAAGAGGTTATAGCTTAATTATTCATTTTCTTAAAGAAAAGAGGATTGAAGCTTAACCTGAATATTATTACATTCATAAAATAATCTATACTTAGAACACAAAACAGTGCTTATTACATTTACAATTTTTTTGCGTGTATAGCATGCCATCCTGCAGTGCCTTTTTTCGGAGTTTGAAGGCATGAGATTATAATCTTCAAGCGCTTTCTTAGTTCAAAAGTAAACGAACTTATTTCTTATCGAATTCCGAAATTATTGTTTTTATAATTTACCAAAAGTAATTTGTATTGAAATTGCAAAAGGCGACATCTGTTAGCCATTAAGCCCACCGAACATATTACTGTCACTTAGCTAAATTACTTTACGAGTTGGTTTAGAGTCCGTTATTATAATGACATATATTTAAAACACTTTGTAGGACACTTCTGCACTGTGATTGTTATAAATTGTTTTTTTTTGTTTAGCTCGATAAGTCTCCAGCTCCACCAGTATCGCCAGTTTATTTTTAAACCACAAATGCAACCTCTCTTCTTCGCAAGATTCAAAGGTTTATTCAACGGTAAATATTGTTGTTTCGTTCCACTTGTCTCGACACATAAGCCACCTTCGTCCTCCAACCTCTTGACTTTGGCTTACAGTAGTTCTCTAAAACAATAACAAATTTATTACACACTTTCAACAAGAGATTGGTTTGCACCTTACCCAAATAATAATAAAAATAACTTACACAAAAGCCGGTTTCATATTATGATATTTGAGATATATTGCTGCATATGCCTGCATATTGATTAAAAAAGTAAAACTAATAACACGAACTCGTAACTAAATGTTCACCAACCAACAACAGCTAAGTAATATTATTTGAGTTATTGTAGTTAATAATAGATATTGTAGGTAGTGGAATATTTTTTGTTCAGTTTGTTTCAAATCTACCGTCATATTTTTATAATGACTCTAATATAGAAAAAATCTTAAAATAAAGTATCATCGTTAAGTTGCGGATCGGTATTTTTACATATTTTTGTTGTCAGCATTCATAACTCACCAATAAACATTTCAAAAATATTTTGTAAGTTATTAGATTTGAACTCGAACCACCTTGAACGCCAATCAAGACGAGAACCGCTAGGCTATTTAAACATTTACTGTGAGCGTTGAAATTAGTAAGTAGTACCTAACAATCATAAGCGGGCAGCAAGTTGTCAAAGTGTATAAGTGTGTATTAAACTTTATTATAGAAGAAGGTCGTAACTACAACTAGTATTGCTTGGCCATAGTTTTGTGAGATTGTAACTCGACTTTTGGTCTTGACTGTACATACAGTATTCAAAGGTTCAAATGCACTGCTTATTTCTTAGAAACTTTCTTCCAGCAGCTGCGAAAGGAGATATGAAAAATAAAACTCAGGAGATGTTAAGTTTTCATAACTGTAATGTATTTATGCTCGTAAAAGTACAGATACTTAGAGTTGCTTTGAAGTTAATCTCAAAGCAAGGTTGTTTCTATAAACTTCGAGTAAAACTTACTCGAGAATTGACGGTTTTGAAACGTCTGTTTGTGTTGCTTTCCTATTTTATTATTTATAAAATTGAAGCCCTGAGAAGCGCGTAGTACCTACTTATCATTGCTTAACACTTTCATGTAATGAAATTCGTAATAATCTTGCTGATGGATTGGTGACCACACTAAGTTGTTTTCGCAGACTGAACAACTAATCGCTTAGAAACTCACCCAAGGAAATTTTCAAAGGGACATCTTTCTCAGGGCGACCTTTATAGGGCTATTATACCTCTTACATACCTCCAAGGGTCACCGACTCTAAGATATTATTAAGACAAGCGTTTTTCTACGACGAATATTTTCCAAACTTTAACTGCACTCGTCGCCCCTTACTAATAGTGTACACGTTTGCACAATCCGGCACAACCGTGCGCTGTGGAGATCACGTCCCGCCAACATGGCGTCATAATATTATTTCCACGGCTTATTATGGCCCACCTCTAGCGTTCTGACGTCGTCAGGAGACTTGATCGCCGAATCGTTAAGGTTAATGTATCGCCTGATCGGTTATGGGGACAGCGTTGGGGGTTAAGAAGCGCTATGCTGCATATTGCTGCAGAACACAATTATGCTATAACTGTTGGAAGGAAATAAGCTGAAATAACCTGATCTTACGTTTTGATGAGGTGATGGGTGATATCGAGACATACTGCTACAGTTAATATTCTCTATCTCACTGCAATGCTTCGATATCGCCATCGGGTTGTGGAGGTCAGACGGCAGTCGCTTCACGGAAAATACCAAAGATTTGCCAAATCAGCAGTTAGACTGATAAGGCGGACCCCAGACTCCAAAGCTGAAAAAGCTTCGGATGCGACTGGGATTAACGCTGAGATGATGGTGATGACTGCTGCAGTTAACGGTTTAACGTGCTTCCTCTGCACCGTAAATTGTTGGTTCCGGGTATTTCGTATATCTTTAACAGATGTTACGGCAGGATGATTGCGTAACACACTATCAATAGCAATGGGTTTCATTTTGACAGTTCAACAACATTCATTGCGTTATTTACATTCTTGAGCCGACATATTTTCGAAAACACGGAGCAATGGATTAGCAATATGCTTTGAAATGATTCCAAATAATAGTGGTCGCAATTTCCTTCTTCAGAAACTAAATTAAATTTAAGTTCAGTGCATCTTTTTCTGTCCATTTCATTATGAAAAGGACAGAAGGTATAATGTTAGTTTAAACCTGTCAAATTAGTCCGCTCCTGACCTGAAATGACGTATTTTTGTTCGCTATGTTTATAATCGTGTCTAAAATGTCTATGGAGTAGCATAGTGGCCGCATCATGGCTTTACGCTAAACCGCTCCTTATCGTCCAAACGCGGGAAACGAAAGAGGTTAGATTAGTTAGGATAAGTTTAGGATAAGCTAGGATAAGTTAGGATTAATTAGGATAAGTTAGGATAGAAGCGCTACTCAATCAATATTTACTGAAGACTAGGCTGTATGGCGTACTATGCCTTTGCCTTTTCCGTTCAGAAGAACGGAAAGAATTGTCCGACCCGTAAAATGTCTAAAGTTAGGTAAACACATGACCAAATAAAATATGAAATTTTACATAATCATCATAGTAACAATACTAGTGAATTTTGAAATAATCCTTTTTTCCCGGGAATTAATTCCAATTTCCCCGATATTTGGTAATTTTTAAAAAAGTGACAACACCGGTGTTATTATAAGCGAATAGCGACGCGACCACGTCACAGGTGCCGCGTGCCCTGCCCCCCGCCGCCCGCGGAATGGGGTTGCTTACTGCACATATATTAAGTTACCTCTTTTTGCGAAATAATATTTATTTTTTTAGGGGGATTTTTTTTTAAGTTTTGCCTGTCTTTGTGGGCATTAGTAGAATCAGTTATCGATACCTAACAATGCCTTCACGGATCGGACAGGGTTTTCTTTACATATTTTATAAAAAAAAAAAAAAATTAGTCCGCTTCTGACCTGAAATGACGTATTTTTGTTCGCCATGTTTATAATCGTGTCTAAAATGTCTATGGAGTATCTTAATTTGACAGGATTAAACTAACATGTTATCTTCTATCCTTTTCTAAATGAATTAGAAAGAAAAAGATGCACTTAACTTAAAATTAGTTTAGTTTGTGAACAAAGAGAATCGGCGCCAGTAATAAGCGCCAGTAGTAAGTGGGAGTCGTGGTGGCCTAGTGGTTAAAACACCAGCCTCTTAAGTATGAGTGCGCGGGTTCGATTCCAGGCCAGGCAAGTACCAATGTAACTTTTCTAAAGTTATATGTACTTTCTAAGTATATCTTGGACACCAATGACTGATGGTGAAGGAAAACATCTTGAGGAAACCTGACTTTGGGTCTGAAATCGCCAACCCGCATTGAGCAAACGAGGTGTTTACGCTCAACCTTCTCTGTATGAGAGGAGACCTGTGCCCAGCAGTGGGACGATAAAAAAGGTTGATGATGATGAATAAGTGTTTTACGCAATTAGACTGCTGATAGTTGAAAGCTCAGTAGATACAACTAGTCTTAGCGAGAGTATGGTGTTACTCAGTTACTGGGCTGTGGAGGTCAGTTAGGCAGTAGCTTCATGTGAAATACCACTATATTCAGCAGCATCCGGTTTGATTGGAAGACGCTCCCAATATAATAGGGGACAGGCTAGGTTGATTGTTTGACAGCCTTCGTGGCGTAGCGGTAGCGAACGCAGCCGCTGCGTAAGGGTAAGATGCGGGTCCGATCGCCACGCAGTGCAAATATTTGTATGCATGAATATGAATATTTGCATCTGGTCTGGTCGTGGCTCGGAAAGCACGTTAAGCCGTTGGTCCCGGTTGCCATACGAACATCTAATGGCAGTCCCTACGGGTTGTTGGAGCGCTAAAAAGTCCAACAATTGGTCTAACTACAATGCTTTGATATCGCCTTAGGGTTGTGGAGGTCAGACGGCAGTCGCTTCACGGAAAATATCGAAGTTTAGCGAAAATCAGCAGTTAGACTGGTAAAGTGGACCCCAGACTCCAAAGCTGAAAAGCTTCCGAGGCGACTGGGATTAACGCTGAGCTGATAATGATAATGATGAGGCTAGGTAGATTGTTCTTTACTTGAAAAGACTCGAACGTGCTAACCCGCACTGAGCTGGTGTTGAAATACGGGTCATTCCCTGTCAATGAGAGGTAGCATGCGTTCCAGCTCATCAGCTGTAAGATGTGCTAGTAGTAATACCTACAATGACATAGTCTTGCCGCCAAGTTATTCGATGTGTTCGGGCATTATTTTTATACATATTATAAACCAGCGCTTGACCGCAATCCTGCCTGATGGTAAGCAGTGACGCAATCGTTGATGGTAAAGCGCACTAGTTTATTAAGAGCCTATTCACTCTAGCCTTGAAGACACTCAAATTGTAGTCCGACGGAAACACCGCCGCTGGCAAAATGTTCCAATCCCTCGATGTACGCGGTATAAAGGAGGAGGCGAAACGCTTCGTCCGGATCGTAGTGGTGTTAACAACGTAAGGGTGGAAACCAGCCGTACGACGGGTCGTCCGCTGGTGGAATTAAATCATGCAATTCCCTCGCACACTCCCCGAAATGCATCCTATAGAACACCGAAAGGCTGGCTACTCTACGCCTGTGCTCTAGGCTTTGGAGACCAACTCGAGTTAGATCAGGGTCACCAATCAGCCTCTTTGCACGCCTCTCCACTGAATCCAAAGTGGCCAGGTGACACTTGGCAGCACCAGCCCAAATGTGGCTGCAGTACTCCACACACGAACGGACTTGTGCTTTGTATAACATTAGAAGCTGCCCAGGTGTGAAGTACTGCCGGACCTTTGCGATAACGCCAAGTTTCCTGGCAGCCACCTTGGCCTTGGACTCAATGAACCGCCCAAAGGTAAGATTCGAGGAAATCTCAACTCCTAAAAGCTGATGCCAGCATGATGTCTGGTGAAGTCATACGGAGGATTGGTCTGAGCAGTTGTTTTGCGATGTGTGCCGGGCATGATGCGCCAAATTTTGTTGTGTCGGGAGTTTGGTCGTGGAGGGTCTCCAGACCATTTTCCCTCTGGCGCTGCATCGTTGGTCTTGTTGTAGGGTTTAACATTGCATCACCTCGCAAAACTGCCGCCTTCATTCAGTTTTTTTGATTGACTAGGCTCTTAATAAACTAGCGCGCTTACCATCAGGCGGGATTGCGATCAAGCACTAGTTTATAATTATACTAGCTTTTCGCCCGCGGCTTCGCCCGCGTGGAGTTCGGTTATATCGTGTTTCCACGAAAACTCTTTAAAAGTCCGGAATCGGAACTATCCTATGTTATTTCTCAAGGTCAACTCTACCTTTGTACCAAATTTAAATAAAATCAGTTCAGTGGTTTAGACGTGAAAGCGTAACAGACAGACAGACAGACAGACAGAGTTACTTATGCATTTGTAATATTAGTAGGGATTTAAAAAACTACTAAGTAGGTAGGTACTTTTATGGTGTTACCAACATAGTAGTAGGCAAACGTGTGAGCACCATGTACGAATGTGCTGTAAGGCATTTATTTGTTGGGATAGTCTTTTTTATTGACTTGATTGTGCTCTGGCTGTTGAGAGTATGTCATGCTCACTCAAATGTCTCGCTGATGGTGGCATGTGTGTTGGGTCATTGGGTTCCCTTCGATATGGTTGAGCTGAATGATGCTGATCCATACGTCATGTTCGTGAACGGACGCCGTCAGAGGGGACTGGTCATCTCTTAGCTGCCACGGCGTATTTTATTTATTTATTTATTAAAACTTCATGCACAATGAAAAATTGCACAATGGCGGACTTATTGCCTTAGGCATTTTTTTAGCATTTTAATTTCTGTATTTATTTTTGTGTGTTTTCCATAATGGACGCACAATATATTTTCGGACTCAGCGTACAATATATTTCTGCATCGTTCTCACACGGTTGATTTCAACATGAATGATGTAATCAAATATTTGTAACAATAGCTTGAAAATTTAAAAGAGTGTCCATGGAGTTTCTTGTCCGTTCTTCTCCATAGGTACCTACTCTTTGGAATGGACGACTAGCTTCATCTTATTGGCTGACCGACCTTCTAACAATTCAAAAGTGCCTGTAACTGGTTTATTTGAAATAAATGATTTGATTTGATTTGATTAGTATTACTAATAAAAAAACTAATATAAATTAGACTTTTCTCGAACTTGCAACTATCATTTTTTCAGATGAACACTTTTTTTATATTGCGTAACTGTAAGATCACTATCTATACATAACTTGTTCAGTAGGTACAGACCCATCTTCATTATGTTAACAGTTGGTAATAATAGATACGTTTAGTAAGCTTAATTAAGGTTTGATGTTAGGTCTACTTATATTAATGAACTCAAATCCTTTATTACTTTGCAAATATGGTTATTTAGCACATATATATCTATACTAATACTGAAGACTATGTTTATTTGTTTCAGCGTGAAAGTAACAGCTGAATATGAAAAAATATTTTTGTTTTCATAACCCTTCCAAGGAAGCTTATAAGTTTACTTCACGTAACACTACAACTGCGAGCCGGACAAAAAGAACAAAAGTAATAAAGATCGCTAAGAGAAAATGAAGTAGAACCTACCGCGGATGGGCGATACGATGCGATGGGGTCGGACGTACCTACATTCAATTCCAGCCAGGAAATGTTCTACCGTCATATTGGTTTGCAAATTATATTTCATTTACATAAATTGCGTTGGTTGTATTGTTTCTAAGAAATTGGGTACGTCATATGTTGTCAGTCGTTAGTAAATTAGAAGCTTGGCATGAAAATAAACATTTCAAGAAGAATGTTACACCAAAAGATCCTCTAAGGAGAATTTTTACTTGTGTAGAAACGCTAAGACAGATTTAAAAACTTTAAAGTTGCTTTTACAAAGAAGACAACATTATTATGACGCCAAGAAAGTTGGATTTTTTTAATAACGTGACCTAAGCAAATCTGCTATCCTCAAAATGGTGAAAAAAAAAAATACTTCGTAAGGCAGCTACCTCTATTCTAAAATCAACCTGCACTGGGCCCGCGTGGTAGATTACAGCCCAGTGTCCCAGAAGGGAGAACATTTGTAGGCTGAATATACAGTATGTTAACTAACAGAGGGCGTTCCCGTTAACCCGAAATAGTATAGCATACATACATGCTAAAAAAATATTTCCATTCGAAAACAAAATGTTTTAAAATTTTTTCCAATATGAAAATATTCAATAAAATTTTAAATTGACATGTAAAAGAAACACACTGTACACGCGAACATGAAAGACGGCAACGTCTCAATTTATTTATACATGACGACTACTATTTTGATTTAAAACAGGAGGTTTCAAATTTATTTCCAATTAGAATTTTTTTTATTCGGATTTTTTTATGCTTATTTTCTATGCTGATATTTTTATTTTAATCTATTAATGATATATATTAACGAGTTTAAGGGAACGCCCTCTGTTATTTAACATACTGTATAATATGTAAAGAAAACCCCGTCCGACCCATAAGGAATAAAGTTTAGGTAAACACAAATAAAATATGAAATTTAACATAACCATCATAGTAACAATACTAATGAATTTTGAAATAAGTAATCTTTTTTTTTCGGCGAATTAATTCCAACTTCCCCAAAATTTGGTATTTTTTTTTATTTTTGACGGTATTATTATGAACGTTGCGACCGCGTGCCGCGTGCCCCAATCCCCTACGCCCGCGCATGTATTGCCTACCGCACATGTATTAATTTACCTATTTAATTTATATATTTATTTTTCGAAGTAATATTTTTTTTGGGATTTATTTTTACGTTTGGCCCGGCATTGTAGGCTTTAGTAGAATCAGTTATCGATACCTAACAATACCTTCAAAGATCGGTCAGGGTTTTCTTTACATATTATTGTATAAGGAAGTTCAAGTGTGAAATAAAGTGGCATAAGTAAATGTGTGCGGGAACAGAATAAGAAACTTCACAATACTAAGCGCTATTTTAAAACTTTTAAATTCAAAAATAAGTCGTCACAGGCGTCTACTTTACAAAACTATTGTTACAGGGCATAACTCGCGGCTGTCTCGGGCTATGATATATTATACAGACTGTTAAGTGGCATGCAAACTGTTTTATACATTGTACTTCCTTACGCCGCCGTTATGGCATTATTCCAAGTAAAACAATCTTCCGCTGGGCTGCGATAACAGCGATAACGGCAATAGCAATAATTTTATTACGTGACACTGTAATAAAAGTAAAATAAACTGCATTTTCGACTATATTAACGACTGCATACATAAATTTATGACAGCTGAAAGGATCATTAACTTAATACATTTGCGTTTTGGATTTTATCGCAAAAAGTTGCGTTTTTATTGCGAGATTTATATTCGTGCTCGTTCTTAAAATTGAAGCGCTCCAAAGGAATTTTAATGATGAATTTTGGAGCAATACATTTCAGAAATGCCTAGCTGAATTGTAATGTAATGCTGTGAAGAATCATGCTGTGGCAACCTATAATTAAGTTTGCACTCAACATAGGATTTTATATTATTGTAATATATACATACAAATCTTACACTAGTTACATTTGTAACTAGTGTAAGATTTGTTGGTTGTCCTAAATAAATAAATAAATAAAGAATTTAAGTTTTACTATAGCGAATGAAACGGGGCAAAACCAGGGTGATTATTAATTATACCCTTGATATCGTCATACATACTTAAAACTTTATCAAACATCAGTAAATCTCTCTGTATCAATGTTTGTTTGTTCGAGAAAAGAAGTAAATTGGCACATTCAGGTATATACTGATGTTCAGTTTTATTTTTATACATATTATAAACTAGCGCTTGACCGCAATCCTGCCTGATGGTAAGCAGTGACGCAATCGTTGATGGTAAAGCGCACTAGTTTATTAAGAGCCTATTCACTCTAGCCTTGAAGACAATCAAATAAACAAAACAAAAAAAGCTGCGGATGCCACTGGGATTAACGCTGAGATGATGATGATTCAGTATAAACAAAGTCAGATAGTTTGAATAAGGTGGTGGTGCTGCCAATACAACATTAAATTAAACATCGGGTACCTCAACACATACTGAGTCAAAAAAAAATAAAAAAAATCATAATATAAATGTGTGCATTAGTTTCGTCACAAGAAATTATTTTTCAATTTTCACATTTTCTACATGATGTACAAATGACAGCACATCAAGCTACTACAATCTGTTAGATTTCTATAATAGATTTTCAACTTTATCCCTAAAGCATTAAGGCTCAAGGTTGATAGGGAATATTTGGCAGTTTGGGGTAGCTTGACCTGCTGTCGTCTGTACATGTTGATAAGGAAGCCCTTACAGGTTAATGACCGCCGCATCCTGCGGTACCAAACTTTATCAATAATGGCGCGAAAAAAGCAAGTCGATACAGGATCGAGCTGTCGCCGATCGGAGGCAGTGATCCAATATTTTTAAAGGATGTTCTATTCCGTTTGCAATTTTATGGGATTTAGTTTGTTTGAAATTTTCAGTTTTTTATTCTTGATGCTAGGTAGTCTTCTATGGTTTAGGATTATTCCTATGAACCAGCATTGCTCGTGTTTTCATTTATTTTCGTATTGTCAGCACCACTCTGTATACAAAGATCTAACGGCGGGTAAGAGGCATACCACACCCACTTATGTATATCATGCTTATACTGCTTTTGCCCGGAAGGCGAGAACTTCGTTGCATCACATCGCTTCCACGCTTCTGCTTCGTTATGACTCGGTGTTCTTTTTGTTTTTTTGGGTTAAGTCTTCGTTGTCCGTTTGTCTGTCTGTTCGTCTTTCAAGATTTGACAAGAATGCATGGACTTGTCACTGTGCCTAGTGTGTCGTTTCCATGTATAATATGCCATATGTATATGCCATATGTATGTGCATATGTTGTATGTATGTATTGTATTATATACATATAGTGCCTTACTGTTTTGGGCGCTATTAATTTTATGACGACTAACTACCGAATCGTGCTTATTGCTTCAAAAGATTCTAAGTTTTTATTGCCATACTGGAACTTAATATTTCACTACAATATTTTGCTTTTATTTTTTGTGTCAATAAGAGGAATGAATACGTGACTTTTCTTTTTAGTATATAAACTTCCCAAGTATTTTGGGATATTGATATTTTCACGCGAATTTAATACTAATGGCGGTTCTTGCTGTTTCATCATCGCAAGAAATTACAAATTGGAATTGTCTTACCCTATTTTTCTATAGGATGCATTTTGGTGAGTGTGCGAGGGAATTGCATGATTTAATTCCCCCATCTCCGTTCCACCATCGGATGACCCGTCGTACGGCGAGTTTCCACCCTCACGTTGTTAACACCACTACTGGAACAATTGGCCAGCGGCGGTGTTTCCGTCGGACTACTATTTGAGTGTCTTCAAGGCTAGAGTGAATAGGCTCTTAATAAACTATTGGGCTTTACCATCAACGACTGCTTGTCATCAGGTGGGATTGCAATCAAGCGCTAGTATCTAAATTCTAAAAAAAAAAAAATAGTTACTAAGTCTGAAGTTCCTTAACTCATCATCTGCCTAGCCATTTTTTCCAAAAATGTTGGTGTCAGCATCCACTCTTACCAGACCCAGCTAAATACCAGTATTTTAGATGAAGCAATTGCCTATTTTTTATAATTATAAAATAGCGCTTGACCGCAATTCCGCTTAAGCAAAGCAGTGATGCAATCATTGATGATAAAGGGCGCTAGTTTATTAAGAGCCTATTCACCCAAAAAAGCTGTGAATAGGAAAGAAGACGGCAGTTGAGCGGGGTGATGCAATGTTCAACCCAACAACACGACCGACCACATAAACACCATACCCTCCACGAGCAAAGTCCCGACATAACAATATTTGGCGCATCGTACCTGGTACACATCGCAATACAACTGCTCAGACCCGTCCTTCGTACGGCTCCACCAGAAATCATGCTGGAACAAGACGAATCGCTTGGCGTCAAGACTTTGTCTGTTATTGGGTAATACTTCACACACTTTACTACAGTCAGACTTACCAATATGTACCATATTGGTAAGTCTGACTGTTAGACTGCCCAAGATCCACAAATGGCAGCTGAAACTGGGCTTACAGTACTTTTCGAGGCAGGAAGACCAACGGCGGCAAGTTTCATAGATCTGCCAAGGATTTATCAGTCGTCTGGCCTTTCAAGACATAGAACATTACTTAATGATGTAGCCTCTAGCTTTTGACCACATTTTCGCTCGCGTGGTGGTTAGAAATGTCATGTGATAAAAATGTCCTAAAATATGCCTACAGAGGCCCTGATGATTCATCTAAATCCGTTCAAGTGTGAAGGGACCGACAGACCGAATAGAGGACTTCAGAGGTATTTTCATATCTACCTACATTTAACTATGAATCTTTATACAAATTGTTAAGCTGTAGAGTCGGTTTGCTTTTTTTTTGTTTCAACACGCTAATTCGACGATTTCTCGCATAATACGCCACTTTACGCCAGTTCCTGTAACTTGAGACTTATTTTCATACATTTCTTAACGCTTAATACGATTCGTCATCCCGTTTAATACGCCCGCGCTCAGGCCATACTCGAGGCCGAAGCTTTAGTGGAATGGCTTCATCAAGCACGAATTTTAAACCTGACATAAGTAAGTGACCCCATAATATGCGAGAAAGCGCGTAATATTGCTGAAGGATTACAGATCACTGATTTTAACGCTTCAAATGGCTGGACAGTTCGCTTTAAAAATCGCAACGGCATTGTGTACCGTCAAATCAGTGGGGAATCGGAGACAGTGGTACAACAAAATGTTGGTACATGGATGGGAACACTTCCCGAATTGTTGCTAAATTACGAACCACGAGACATTTTTAACGCGGATGAATCCATTAATATAAAGTGCGTATGTTTGTATGTCTGTCTGTATGTATGTGCCCGAAGTTGCTCAAAACCCTCACCACTATAGATAATCATATAGATCTGGATGCGCGGAGTTCAAAAAAAAAAAAACAAAGAATTTTGTTTTTGTCTCGGTCCTTTGGTTTATTTTTAAATTGATGCCAAATAAATCCTGTTCTCAAGGGAGAATCTTGTCATGGTGGTAAAGTATTAATAAATCTTTTAATTACTAATGCATCAAAATCTTTCTGTCAAACCAAAATAAATGATTATTTTAAATAACGTATTGAATATAGACAATTTAAAATAATAAGAACAAAATACACAATAATATGTAGTATGTTCGTTTTATTTTCCCTATCCCGCATAATACGCTTTCTCGCTTAACACGCGTTTTTGCGCGTTTTTGGTGGGGCCCCTGAGAAATCGTCTTAAGCGGGTTTTACTGTAGTTAATATGACGCTAGGTCCCGCAAAAGCAAAAAAAAAAAACAATTAGAAAGAACGAAGCAAAAACATAGGACTAGCGCGAGAGCGTCTTCGTCACCTATGCGATGCGACAAAATCGTGAGCAAAACCTTTACACGAAACCTGAGTAAAGCAGTAGTAATATACTGTTCAGAATAAGTAACTGAATTTCATTCCTTTCCTTCGATTCCAATCATTTTTACACCATGTTATACATGTTTTTCCCAAATACATTTAGAAATTGTTATCGTCATAGTATTTGCGCACGCCCGCGTAACAGCCGACGCACCGGCACGCCTCACGCACTGCTCGCCCGCCCGACCGGAGCGTTCACCATACTTTGTTGGGACAACCAAGTAGGATAATAATCTCATATCTTTGTGGTTTTTCATATCTTTCTGGAATTTTGTACATAGATTCTTTACTTAAAAATACTGGACACGTGTCAGGTTTCCCATCAACAAAAATAATATTATACAATGTGTTAAGAAAACCCTGTCCGACCCGTAAGGATAGTAAAGGTTAGGTAAACACATGACCAAATAACATATGAAATTTTACATAATCATCATAGTAACAATACTAGTGAATTTTGAAATAATCTTTTTATCCCGCGAATTAATTCCAACTTCCCCAAAATTTGGTAATTTTTAAAAAGTGACAACATAATTTTAACGGTATAATTCTGAGCGAATAGCGATGCGACCGCGTGCCGCGTGCCCTGCCCCTCTTCGCCCGCGCCTGTATGGGCTACCGCACATGTTTTAAGTTACCTCTTTTTGCGAAATAATATTTATTTTTTTAGGGGGACTTTTTTTAAGTTTTGCCTGTCTTTGTGGGCATTAGTAGAATCAGTTATCGATACCTAACAATGCCTTCACGGATCGGACAGGGTTTTCTTTACATATTGTATAGGAATGATATACACGGGTGGCGAAGCTGTCGACGCATTAAATAATTAATGCGTCGACAGCTTCGGTGGTGCGGACACGTATCATGTATGGCTGACGAAAGAGTGGCGAAGCGTATCTTCTTCTCCGAGCTGGAGGAGGGCAAGCGAAAGCATGGCGGACAACTCCTCCGGTTCAAGGATCTCTTAAAACGGCACATGAAGAGATGCAATATAGAACCCTCTGAATGGGAGCGTTTGGCAGCAAAACGGTCAGAATGGCACAGAATGGTGTACGGAAGTGCGCGAGTTTGAGGAGCAGCGCAAAGCTGACCTCGATGCCAAACGCGATCAATTAAAGGCTCGCCCACTTGCTGCTATCACATACAACTACGTCGTGGCGTGCTTACGTGCCCTCAGAGTGCACGAAGTTTCGCCGCCAAGATAGGCTATATAAGCCATCTTCGGGCGCATGAGCGCCAAATCATCGGCTAGGAGTCGAAGTGGTCGCCGTGGCCGAAATCGGTTGGGAAGTGATTAGGAACTAATAAAACTAAATAAATACAAATTACTAAATAAAGCTATTATCCTAATTAAAACTATTATTATACATATTACAATACAGCATCAAAAAATTCTTCGTCATCGCTGTCGACTGGTAATGTACCCAAGCGACTGGCAGCATTGCCGCGTTGAATGGCAATACCAACCAAAAAAAAAAGGCCAAGGTAAAAGCCAGCCCTTGGCTCACGGGAAGTGTCAACAAGCCGTTTGGACAGTTCATTAAAAAGGCAATGAACTATAATCAGCCTTTTTCCTTTTTCTATCTAAGGTCGGCTTCCCGTTAATTTCATGTAACAAAGACAATGGCGCCGATTCTGTTGTTCACAAACCAATCTAATTTTAAGTTAAGTCCATCTTTTTGTTTCTATTTAATTAAGAAAAGGATAGAAGATAACGTTTTAGTTTCATCCTGTCAAATTAAGATATTCCATAGACATTTTAGACGCGATTATAAACATGGCGACCAAAAATACGTTTATTTACTCCAAAGCCAAGAGCACAGGCGTAGAGTAGCCAGCCTTTCGGTGTTCTATAGGATGCATTTTGGGGAGTGTGCGAGGGAATTGCATGATTTAATTACCCCATCTCCGTTCCACCATTGGACGACCCGTCGTACGGCGAGTTTCCACGCTTACGTTGTTAACACTACTACGATCCGGACGAAGCGTTTCGCCTCCTCCTTTATACCGCGTACATCAAGGGACTGGAACAACTTGCCGGCGGCGGTGTTTCAGTCGGACTATAATTTGAGTGTCTTCAAGGCTAGAGTGAATAGGCTCTTAATAAACTAGCGCGCTTTACCATCAACGATCGCATCGCTGCTTACCATCACGCGGGATTGCGGTCAAGCGCTAGTTTATCCATACTAATCCATACTAATATTATAAATGTGAAAGTAACTCTGTCTGTCTGTCTGTCTGTCTGTCTGTCTGTCTGTCTGTCTGTCTGTCTGTCTGTCTGTCTGTCTGTTACGCTTTCCCGCTTTAACCTCTCAACCGATTTTGATGAAATTTGGCACAGACAATCTTTGGACCCTGAGAAAGAACATAGGCTACCTTTTATCCCGGAAAAATATGATGTTCCTGAGGGAAATCTAATAAGCGCGATATAACCGAACTCCACGCGGGCGAAGCCGCGGGCGGAAAGCTAGTATTATAAATGCGAAAGTAACTCTGTCTGTCTGTCTGTCGGTCTGTCTGTCTGTCTGTCTGTCTGTTACGCTTTCCCGCTTAAACCTCTCAACCGATTTTGATGAAATTTGGTACAGACAATCTTTAGACCCTGAGAAAGAACATAGGCTACCTTTTATCCCGGAAAATTTGATGTTCCCGAGGGAAATCTAAAAAGCGCGATATAACCGAACTCCACGCGGGCGAAGCCGCGGGCGGAAAGCTAGTAATTTATAAAAAAAAAATACGTCAGGAGCGGACTAATTTGACAGGTTTAAACTAACATTTTCTCTTCTAAATGAAATAGAACTAAAAAGATTCACTGAACTTAAATTTAATTTAGTTTGTGAATAAGGAGATCGGGACTATTAAGATAATGGAGATTCACTGATCTTCAATAATGTTAGTACATGAACCTATGTTATATATAATTCTTTGTAAAGTCAAAACATTTTTTTCTATTTTTTTTTTTGCCAAAGAATCAGCACAGTCAATCTGCATTCGACTATCGATACGAAAACAAGCGACAGTTAAGAAGCGATCTTTAAGAATAGGTATTCTCAAAGATCGCTTCTTAACTGTCGCTTGTTGTCGTAGCAGTACCTACTGCGACAACTGTAACGAGAACTTTGAGTACTACGTGAAGTAACATCTGTAGTGTTATTGTGTGTTTTCAATACGGATTTCGTGGACGTAAGTGAAGACTTCGGTGCAACGTCAGCAACATTCTGCTTGTCGTTGCCTACAATCGATTGATACTGATACTACTACTATTGATTATGGATACTGTCGACTGTACCTTCGTTGCCAATAAACTTCGCAGCCCTTAACCGGCGTTTTAGTACCCCTAGCCCGTAACAGTGGCAATGTTGCCAGCCTTTTGGGCACGTTTCCTGTTGGTAGAATTCCATTCCTACTTTATATACTTGTACATAATATTACTTTTAATCTTTTTAAATTATGTAAATATTCACAATAGAAATCTCAAAAATAATAGTGTTTTTCCACTATTTAATGGATGTTAGTCAAAACATCCTTATTTCTATAGATTTTATAATGCTGAAAGTAGTGTTACTTTTTAAGTAATTTCAAACCAATTTTCACCAACTTGACTTAAATGCTTCCTATTCACTTTCTTCAAATAATTTACTTCTTTAATCTTTTTCGAAACCACTTCGTAAATAAACTGTCCGTTCAGCTGTCCATTACACTCGCATCCCACTTCACATCTTTAAATAAAACATTTTATACTTTAAATCTTATTGAAATATCCTATCATGTTGTAATAGTGTAAGCTAACATGACATAAAATAGTTAATATATAATTTTATATGCCAATAAGTGTGTGGTCGTGGTGGCCTAGTGGTTAAAACACCAGCCTCTCAAGTATGAGTGCGCGGGTTCGATTCCAAGTCAGGCAAGTACCAATGTAACTTTTCTAAAGTTATATGTACTTTCTAAGTATATCTGGGACACCAATGACTGAAGGTGAAGGAAAACATGTTGAGAAAACCTGGACTTTAAGTCTGAAATTGCCAACCCGCATTGAGCAAGCGTGGTGATTACGCTCAATCCTTCTCTGTATGAGAGGAGACCTGTGCTCAGCAGTGGGACGATAAAAGGTTGATGATGAAAATGTGCCAATAAAAGTAATTAAAAATAGTAAATAATAAAGTAGTAATAAAACTAGTATTAAAAGTAATAATAGTATTAAAAACCGGCTAAGTGCGAGTCGGACTCACGTATCCGTTCCATTGCATGATTTAATTCCCCCATCTCCGTTCCACCATCGGACGACACGTCGTACGGCGAGTTTCCACCCTTACGTTGTTAACACCGCTACGATCCGGACGAAGCATTTCGCCTCCTCCTTTATACCGCGTACATCGAGGGATTGGAACAATTTGCCAGCGGCGGTGTTTCCGTCGGACTACAATTTGAGTGTCTTCAAGGCTAGAGTGAATAGGCTCTTAATAAACTAGTGCGCTTTACCATCAACGATTGCGTCACTGCTTCATTAAAACAAAAACTTTAAAAACGGCAAAAAAACCACGTCTGTTGTATGGGAGCCCCCCTTTAAATATTTATTTTTTATTTTTCGTATTTGTTGTTATAGCGGCAATGGAAATACATAATCTCTGAAAATTTCAACAGTCTGGGTATTATGGTTCATGAGATACAGCCTGGTGACAGACGGACGGACAGACGGACAGCGAAGTCTCATGAATAGGGTTCCGTTTTACCTTTTAGGTACGGAACCCTAAAAAGGACAACATTCCTTTGTCACCATAGCAAAATCCATACTAATATTATAAATGCGAAAGTAACTCTGTCTGTCTGTCTGTTACGCTCTTCCGCTTAAACCTCTCAAAGATTTTGATGAAATTTCTCACAGACAATCTTTAGATTCTGAGAAAGAACATAGGCTACCTTTTATCCCGGAAAAAATTATGTTCCCGAGGGAAATCTAAAAAGCGCGATATAACCGAACTCCACGCGGGCGAAGCCGCGGACGGAAAGCTAATAATGAAATAAAATATGTCAAGAAAGTTTAAGTCTTTTAAGGCTATGAAAAGAGTATCAAGCTTGAATCACTGCCGGGCAAAGGTCTTCCTTATTTTCTTCCACTTCCCTGTATGTATTGCTACTTAAAATCCTTTTCCGTTTATCAAACGAGTTACAGTTCATCTGGCCAGACCAATACACAAACAAAGTAAAAAGAAAAGGAAAAATACATAACTCCCATGACACGTTAATGCGCCATACACCAATAAGAGGTCACTTATTGACAGCATCAAAAGAGGCTGAAGATTCATATAAAATAAATTGCCTCACAGTTGATAGCTGCGGGTCAATGAGGCATGACGTTGACGAGGGTACTCCGACGCAACCAATATGCACGGATACCATCTTGAACCGTGTTTGACACGCCTGGTTTCAGGTGAATACTGCGATTACATGAGCATTAGAACTTACATGCGTGTTTGTACAATCGGAGATGAGTTATCGTCTTGAGAGCATGAATTTTGAGACGTTCTCAAAAGAAGAATATAAAAGATACGAGAGTCGTTTTATGTTTCTTTTTTGTAGTGAATATTTTGGTATACAATAAAGTTATAATAAGTCATGCTTATGCGAGCTTATGGTCAATTCTTCGTTATGGTCATGGGCGTAGCCAGCCTTGGGCTTAGGGTGGGGCAGCAGTCAAGTTATCCCCCCTCCCGGATTTTTAAATTTTTTTTGTTTAACTAGGTGCCCTATAGATCAGAGCCAGGGTGGGGTAAGTGCCCCAGTTTGCCCCAGTGTGACTACGCCCATGGTTGTGGTTACGACCGGCCGGTTATTTATTAACTAGCATAAGCCAAGTGTATCTACAGACTACTGTTATTGTTTTATTTTCCTTTTTTTTTTAAAATAAAACTGAGTGAATAGGAAGAAAGACGGCTGCTGAGGGAGGTGATGCAATGTTGAACCCAACAAAACGACCAACGATGCTCTGGAGACCCTCCACGACCAAACTCCCGATACAACAACATTTGGCACATCGTACCCGGCACACATCCACCCGTCCTCCGTACGGCTTCACATTGTTCGATTTATTCATATTATTATTTTATGCTGAATGGGAAAAAATAAATGCCAATTACCATTGCAGAGCAAAACAATTCGGTTTTGTTTATAGGAACCGAGCATTATAATTTGTCCACTAGGTTGACCGCTTCTTGACAGTTACCTTGGAACATGACTATTCCACATTAGATAAAAGTTAACTTAGAAATTAATTATTCAATCTCAGGAAATATGACCATGTGTGGAGCTACAGGTCTGAACTGAAATGGATGCCCATTAGTCAGAAAAGAAATTTGCGCGCCTTGACCACGCTTTTCTCCCTTCTTAAATCGCCCACTCCTCCTTCTTATCTTGTGACTTACTTCCAATATTTATGTACTTCACACTCTAAGAATCTGCGTTCTTCTAACAATCTCCTCTTACTCTGTCCTTCACATACGTCTGACGTTGTTCATTCTTCATTTCACATTCAATCCATTCTTCTGTGGAATGCGCTTCCTCTTGATATCAGGATGGCCGCCAGTCGGTTTGCATTTAAGTGGAAATTGCAGAGTTATTTTCGCAACAACTAGCGTAGAGTTATTGCTACACCCCTCTCCCAAATTTAGTTTTTTATGTATATATTATAAGTATATATTTTGGTAATAGTATGTATGTATATTTAGCTTATTTAAGTATTTTTTAATAATTTTAAGGGCTTTTTTTTTCTTTACAATTTTCTTTCAAGCTAAAGCACCTACCATCTTATCTCTTCACCACCTGTGGTTGACTGGTAGAGAATGCCTAAGGCATTAAGTCCGCCTCTGTACATATCATGTGCGAAAGAATAAATAAATAATAAATAAACTGTCTAATTTTACCTAATTTACGTATTTGTGATATTACAGACAAGGATGTATCCAAGGTATGAAAATCGAAAAATAATTAGTCCGTCTTATCCATACTAATAATAAAAATGCGAAAGTAACTCTGTCTGTCTGTTCCGCTTTCCCGCGTAAACCTCTCAACCGATTTTGATGAAATTTGGCACAGACAATCTTTAAACCCTGAGAAAGGACATAGGGTACCTTTTATCCCGGAAAAATTTGATATTCCCGAGGGAAATCTAAAAAGCACGATATAACCGAACTCCAAGCGGGCGAAGCCGTGGGCGGAAAGCTAGTATTAAATAATACCATGCGGTTATTAGTTTTGGCAAAAAATATATAATAGCTAATCAAATCAATCAAAATTGTTTATTTCAAATTAACCATCACTTGGTACTTTTGAATAGTCAATGTCGGTCAGCCCAAGAAAAGTGAAGCTAAATTGCACGTTCCAAAGCGTAGATCTCTATGGAGAAGAACGTGCAAGAAACTCCATAGACACGGTTAAGTGATCACTAGTTCGATTTGTCGAAAAATGGTTAACCCATTAAACAGAGTATAGACTATTTTCCTTCGTCAGCGCTGAAGGCCTAGACAAAGGGTCATTCTATCTATCTATACTAATATATAAAGCTGAAGAGTTTATTTGTTTGTTTGAACGCCCTAATCTCAGGAAATACTAGTCTGATTTGAATAAATATTTTTGCGCCGAATAGCTCATTAGTCCAGGATAGCTTTGTGATATATAATATCACGCTGCGTCCAATAGGAGCGGAGCATATAAAAAAAATATATCGAAACCTACTAGGATGAATGGATGCGCGGCGCAGCTAGTCATCAATAAAAAGCCATTAGTGAAAAGTCAAAAATGTTTAGTACCTAGGTACTGACACCAAACAGATAAATGTCAATACTGTCGAAAGTTGTTCCAGAAATACGACCAGCATTGAAAGCTGGAAGCCTTGTGACCGCTTTGATAGGTGGCTGATATGATAACTGATACAGTCTATCCAGCAGTGCAATTTTGTAACCATCCAACCGTGAAAAGTTAGGTGGAGAGAGCGTGGACTAAGCTAGCATATAAACGAATGCTAGATATTGACAAGTCCCTTTGAACTCATTTCACCTAACTTTTTCCTGGTCGATCGAGGGCAGTTTTGACGGGAAAGCTGAGTGTCACGCGCATTTTTCATTGGAATTTTAAAATTTTATAGTATCCTTTACCAAATAAAAGCGCGTGATTTATGTAGTAAAAAGTGCATTCAGTAAATCAATCTATACTAATATATAAAGCTGAAGAGTTTGTTTGTTTGAATGCGCTAATCTCAGGAAATACTGGTCTGATTTGAAAAATTCTTTTTGCTTTGGATAGCCCAATAATTCAGGAAGGCTATAAGCAATATAACACCATGATGCGACCAATGGGAGCGGAGCATACCTTAACCACGCGAATGCGACTTCATTTGCTGCCGCCAGCGACTTCGTTCGCGTAGAATTATTTATGCTCCGCTCCTATTTTTCGCACCGTGATCTTATATAGCCTAAAGCCTTTCTGGATTAATGAACTATCCAACGCAAAAAGAATTTTTCAAATCGGAGCTGTGGTTCCTGAGATTACCGCGTTCAAACAAACAATCTCTTCAGCTTTATATATTAGTATAGATAGATTTAATCTCATAAATGTGTTTGCTTTAAAAGACAAATAGTTGCAGGTAACTTTGGCTTCTACATTAGCTGTGACAACAACTTTTCAATGATAAAAGTTTGTACAGAACGCAGTTTACTGAGGAACTTAAATGTAATTAATATTATAATATGACCTTATGCAAATAACGCAGGTTGCTGTTCAGTGTTTAATGTTTTAACTGCAACTTGCTTACTCTGCGTGTTAAATCACGTCACAGAACAAACTTATTCTTTTGTTTTTTGTTCTTCTTTTTAGGGTTTTGTACCCAAAAGGCGCCAAAGAAGCCATATTACTAAGCCCGTATGTCTATCTCAAGAACTATAAAATAGGTAAGAGAGTGGAATTATTTACTGAGCGTGTATTGCTATTGTCGCTATGGCAACAAATAAAAATAATAATTAAAGTACGGCGGAATTAGAGTACGAGTCCTACTAGCACCTGGCCGGTATTTTTTTCTGTCTTTTTTTTAACTGTTTAATTTTATTATTTTAGTTTTACTTAGGACAAATCTTTGATTTGGGTTTGTTACCGCAATTTTCAGCTTTAAGCATAACCTTCTTACAAGTATTTAGAAGTCCATAAAATATGAGGATTTTTTTAAATCCCTTACAAAGTGACAAATGGTTAAAAGTTTTGAATCCTTACTAATATTACAAATCGGAAAGTGAGTTTCTTTGTTTGTTCCGCTTTCACGCCATAACTACTGAACCGATTGCTTTGAAATTTTGCAGACGTAAACTTAGAAGTCCGGATTAAATAATAGGGTACTTTTGTCCCGGAAAAATTGATATTCCTGAGGCAAATTTAAAAAGCGCGATATAATCGAATTCCATGCGGGCAAAACCGCGGGCAGAATGCTAGTAGGTAATATATAATTTTAACACAAAATCTCTGTCTGGAAATTGGAAAAATATCGTACTAGTTTTTCGAGACCTTTTTCAGTACAAAAGACATTATCGCCCTATATTATTTCTCCAAGGGTCTGAAACCGTTTTCTCCCTTTTCTCTCTTTCTATCGAACCAATCTGTACGTCCGACCCACCAATGGACAGATGTTCGTCCCTGGTACCATGGAATACTATTTTCGAATTATTCCGCTTCACTGTTTATTTATAAAAACGACTTAAAAATTCTAATTAGTATAGTGCGAATTTTTCGCACGGGTCAGCTAGTACCTACATATTTTATGGTGTGAACAATAAATAGAATATCCGATATTCACGACATTTCCTGTTAAAATCTATAAAAGTTCGCAAATGTACTTTTACGTTTGATATTAAAATAACTGAATAACTTGCAGTCGGATATTTTTATGGGTCGGCGAGCCCAGTCAACCCTTGTCAACGTCAATGGGCATTATCTGGAAATATTTGAAAATTTCATATGGAACTGCATCACAAGCTTTTGTACGTTGCAAGGTGTTTCGGCAATTTTCTGGAATTTCCAGTGATTTCATTAAACGTATACTTATATGAGTCGTGGTGGCCTAGTGGTTAAAACACCAGCCTCTCAAGTATGAGTGTGCGGTTCGATTCCGGATCAAGCAAGTACAAATGTAACTTTTCTGTACTTTCTAAGTATATCTTGGACACCAATGACTGAGTACAAGGTGAAGGAAAACATCTTGAGGAAACCTGGGCTTTAAGTCTGAAATCGCCAAACCCGCATTGAGCAAGCGTGGTGATTCCGCGTCTCCGTGGAGACCTGTGCCCAGCAGTGGGACCATAAAAAGCTTGATGATGATGATGATGATACTTATATGAGTTCACTCTGTTTGTGTAGCAGGTAAAACGTTTAGATTTATTTATCTGGCCTTTTTAGTTTAGTACGTGTTTGTCATGGTAATAGTTTTCTGTGTTTACCAACCTACCTCTTAAAAGCCCGCTCGAATGTACTGCTTCACATTACACAATACTGCATGTGCAAGCATTGGTAACGTATGAATAATGTCGCTTCAGCTTCTTGAGGTACTACAAAATCGTATAAAAGGTTTGACGGAACGTTGTGGTTGCGATGTAAGTAGTCTATATCATCCACACGGATTCATCTACCTATACAAGTTAGTAACCCTCTTAATGTTATTGTTATGATGTCGTTTTAATATAAAGGGTGTATCTGACATCGACGCACAAACGAGTACCATGGATCCAGTACATGATTGTGAACCCCCCAGTGGTGGAATATTTCGTAGGCTCTTTCATGATTAATAAATATATGTAGTATTTTTTTCACTTTAGACCATTCATAATTGCTATACTTTTATAACCCAATAAGATTTAAAGTAAAAATTAATTAATTCGCTAATTACACAAGAAAGCGCAATGAAAATAAAACTCGAAAAACTACCTTATCATCTGATTTAATAGAGTTCTCATCAGGGATCAACGTTATACTTACAAACCCGCACGGCGGCACGCTTGCAACGTTCAAAGGCGGAGCCGACACTTTTTTTAAACACTGTGAATTCTGTAACCGGTCAATAACGACATAAATGACATGATCATATTTATTAGTATCTAGCATGCGGTCTAGCCTTTTCGCGAAGTTAGCGTTACGATGTCAGATACACCCTGTATATTATCGGCCCCTAAGTGGAAAAAAAGACAAGTGAAAGCTAGTGTCTTTCTTTCTTTTCTTTAGAGTGAATACTACTTCAACTCTTCAATGGCCTCTGTGGTTAGATACCACAATTTTGCCAATAACACGTGTAACAAATTATAGAAATTCTTTAAAAAAAATATTTCACAATAATGGCGGATATCGTCAATGACAGTTGAAAAAACGGCCGCGTTAGCCGACTACGAGGAGATTTGATGCAAAGCCATGATGTGGCCACTATGCTGCGATATTTCAATGTTCTTTATGAATTATTCACTGAATGCACTTTTTACTACATAAATCACGCGCTTATATTTAGTAAACGACACTATATATAATTTAAAAGTTCAATGAAAAATAAGCGTGACATTCATCTTAGCTATCCTGTCAAAAAAAAAAACGAAAGCTAGTGTCGCGGGCACATTACAGATGACAGCCGGATCCAATTGTCAAATGTCAAATAATTTGAGCTGTCTATGGCCCTGGCTTTGACAACAAACTGTAGTTTTAGTAGTTTGCATGTTCGAGTACGAGACTTTTGGTGATATTTTTAAATATTTCTTTCTTTAAATCTCATATTCTCTTGACTTGTACCGCGTTGGTCTTCTACTCGTTTTCACTGTTGGACGATTAACCGTCATCCCTACCTAATACAAGCCTTGAATTAAAAGCATTGTTCTTGTATAAATTCATCTCACATCATCTAATGTACTTCGAAGAAGCCACTTTAGAAGTCAACTACCGATATGATAGACATGCTATCAATCTATGATGACACACGCCAATGGGCCTTTAGTACGAAGGGCGCCATGTCACGGACCTTTCGACGCGGCCGGCTAATGACGTTATTATATAAGCCTTCGAGGAAATGTAAATTCATTGGTAGCTAAATAATATTAGTTGGTTGGTAATATAATAAATGTCTAATTGAGAGCGTAAGAACATACAATTTTATTAAAGAAACTATTATTATTACAATTTTTTGGGGTAGTTGTTAATGTTAATATAATTTATTAATTTTCTCACCACAATACACGTTTTACAGAGGAAGGTCAACCTACAAATTTAAGGCATACAATTTTCGTATAATGAGAGACTAGTGCCTAAACTAAGCTATATGCTTTTATTTCAGGACACCAGGTCTCGACCCAAAATTACATATAATAAGCCGACAAGTAATCAAATTGTTGTGGTATAACAAAAATAAAATAACAAAATATAAATGGAATAAATGTGAGTGAGTAGCAAGTAGGCGCATGAGTGAGCATGTGCTTGTGTGTGTGTGTGTGTGTGGGGGGGGTCTGTGAGAGGGTATATATAACATCATCTATCTATCATATGGTAACAAATAACAAAATAACATCATCTGCTCAGCATTTTCCCAATTATGTTAGATTCTGCTTCTAGTCTAACTAGATGCTGCTGAATACCAGCACATCAGCATGAAGAATAGTAGCATGGAACGACTACCTATCCCGATCTACACAATCCATTTACTAGTAAATATGATATCACTTGGTAAGACTAATTATCAGACTTTCGAACCCCTTACGTTTTTTCTGGATGGGATATCATCAAATGACTACTCCCGCTCTGTAAACTTATACTAACTAAAACCCACCTGTGTTTCTTTACTTGCCTCGCCAGGGACACAGTTTCTTTTTTAACCAACCCGCAACCCTGACCCAGGAGGCATCGGTCTTCGTGGACCCCTTCACGATGGGCTGACATCTGTTTGAGGCGCGCGTGAAACACAACGCGCCGTAGATCCGGGCCCGTCGACGAGGTGGCGGCGAGCTGCCCACTGCTCACCGTCCGCAAGCCCGCGCCTACGGTGACTTTCGGACTCCTGACTAACCAATGTTATTATTAGTAGTTATGGGTAAACTACTAATATAGTAGTAGCATATATACTCTCTTAAAAAACTTAGTGAATAGGAAGGAAGACGGCAGTTGAGCGAGGTGCTGCAATGTTAAACCCAACAACACGACCAACGATGCTGCGCCAGAGGGAGATTGATCTGGAGACCCTCCACGTGTCGGGCACAACAACATTTGGTGCATCGTACCCAGCACATATCGCAACACAATTCCTCCGTACGGCTCCACCAGGCATCATGCGGGAACACGACGAATCATTTGGCGGCAAGACTTTGTCTCGTGGGTGGTAAATTCTGCCGGCAGCCGATATTATGGTACCGCCGAGAAAAAGTTGTAAATAGTTATCAAACAATATTTCTTAAAGACGCTTCACTTCTTACGAGTGTACACTATTACACACACGCCCTTTATTTTAGCCCATATTGTTTCCCACTGCTAGCCAAGGGCCTCCTTTTCCCTTCCAATTCCCATTCAATTCTTTTCTGATAAGGTTTGGGGCAAACTCTCGGCAAACGTAGCGCAGGACGCCCTTGGGCGAAATGGAGCAACGACTGATCAAAAAGGTGGCGGGTAATGGCTGGCGGAGAACTGCTCAGGATCGAGCTTGTTGGCGTGCCATGAAGGGGGCCTATGTCCAGCAGTGGACGAGTAGAGGCTGATGATGATGATGAAGGTATGGGGGACAACATGGCCTGACAATGCACTAGTCATTTATCTTAAAAATACTTCATTTAAATTTAAGTATAAAAAGGAACTTATTTTCCAAAACCTTCTTTAGTTTATAAGAATGAATAATAACAAAAGAAAAACCTAAAAAAGACAAATTTACGTATACGCCACACACACCTACACATAGAACTCACACACAGCACACATTACTAACATAATATGTCATAACTACACATGTAACAGATAGAATTTGCAAATACATACAAATAATATAGGTAAATATAACATAATAAGCCCAACAACCATACTACAATACATTATACACATAGGTATACAACTTTACATATATAACTTACTTTAAAAGTACAAAGGATGAGTATATCTTCTAGAGAATAGAACAGAATACACGTAGAGAGAGTAGCAAACCCTCACATTGTACTTTTGTGGTTTTTAAATCCAATACTCTGTTGTTGATAGAGTGCGCAGCTCAACTACGTGCAGCTTACATTGTAGCGCACTGGGATCTTCTCGAGGAAAGAAAAAGAAAATGTATGTCAGGACGTAATATTTTAAAGTTCGAATTCTAACTTCTTTTTTTTTAGTAAATGGTGGTCTAATTAAGAAAGAAATAAAAACAAAGTCACTCTTATGTATAGCCCGGCCAAGATTATGCATGGCCTTTAAAAGAGATTGAGACCGTTGTGTTAGTTTCACTCTTTGGGCATTTCTCCGAGTTGTCAGGACACACGGGACTCGTCGTTAATAAAACTAAAAGTGTTTTACCAATTTACAGAAGTAAATATCATTTATTAATTACTAGCGGCTGCCAGCGACTTCGTTCGCGTGCAGTTAGTTTCGCTCTGCTCCTATTGATCGCAGTGTGATGCTATAGCCTAAAGCCTTCCTGGATTAATGGGCTATCCAACGCAAACAATTTTTTTTTCAAATCCGAACCGTAGTTCCTGAGATTAGCGCATTCAAACAAACAAATCCTTCAACTTTATATATTAGTATACATAGATTTCATAAAAAAAAACAGTTTCATAAAAAAATTTAGTACCGCTGAAGTCAAAATGAAAATGTATGCCAGAACAATATTTTAATTTAAATAACTGACCAAACATCATATAATCATAATCAGCACATAATAGGTATTCCTACTGTTGGGATACAGGCCTCCTTATGGTAAAAGGGAGTGGGCCGTAATCTACCAAGCTGGTCCAGTGCGGGTTGGTAGATGTAACATGTCTTAGATTTTTTTTGGCTCTAGGACATGCCGGTTTCCTCACGATGTTTTGAAAGCAGTTGTGATGAAATAATTTACATAAAGTAAAACGCCTGATGGGGTTCGAACCTCTTCATCATCATCAGCCTCTAACCGTCCACTGCTGGACATAGGCCTCCTCCATGGCACGCCAACAAGATCGATCCTGAGGAGTTTTCCGCCAGCCGCTATCAGCCACCTTTTTGATGTCGTCGCTCCATCTCACCCAAGGGCGTCCTACGCTACTTTTGCCGAGATGCGGTCTCCACTCGAGGACTCGTTTACCCTAATGGTTGTCGGTCCTGCGGCATATGTGACCAGCCCATTGCCACTTCCGCTTGCTAATCCTCTCACTTACAAAGTTCGAACCTACGATCTACAAATTGGTCGATATCAATAGGCCAGCTGCTCTTTCTCCCTGACCAAACATTCTCCCAAACCAAAAAAAAAACCCATTTATTGCATGCATAGCCTATCTCCCACTTCAAGAACATAGCATGCATTACGGGCTGCGGAAAGCATACCTAACTAACATACATAACCTAACATAACTGAACGGACCCCGGATTTTTAGAAGTAATTTCTAAAACATCCAGTCATCATCATCATCATCTCAGCGTTTATCCCGGTTGCATCCGCGGCTTTCGCGTTAGAGCCCGGGGTCCGCTTTCCTACTTAATTTCCTCCATTTCGCGCGATCTTTAGCATCCTGTGGTGTGAGATTGTTGGAACGCATGTCATCTCTTACAACGTCAAGCCAGCACTTCTTTGGTCTACCCCGCTTGCTTCGGCCGGCTTGCACGTAACATACCGGTTTTCGTAAGACGTGACCGTACCAACGTAGGCGACCCTCCTGCAGTTTCTAAAATATCCAGTATTTACGCGAAGTCTGGGAATTCTTTTTGTAAAACCATTTCCGTCAAAACCACTAGTTGAAACTTATCAGTTCTGCGGTTAAATTTAAGAGTGGACTCTAGTGCCGAGGAATTTTAGAAATAGGTATTTGAAAAAACTATTACCGTCGCGCCGCTCAGCGCTGCAACTCAGGCTGATTTTATAAAAACATTGACCAAAAGATGTTTCGTATTCCGCTGTTTTCTTTTTCAAAACACGACAGATCTCAATTACTTTTATATAAAAATTTAGAGGATGAGTATACCTATGTCTTTATTATTTTCTTTTTTGTCAAAAACTTATCACATATGTGTAATAGTCGTCTGAACATCGCGGTAAAAGTGGGTTATTTTTCGGGATTTTGAAACCTCATATTTCTTTTATTAATTAAGTTTTCGAAAAAAATAAATAATAGAGGCGCGTATAATCAAGATGATTGTAGAAAAAAATCATTGCTCTAAAAGTGTTATCCACGAAGAAAACAGCGGAATACGTTTGTGTGGAGAAACCGCCACTAGAGTCCCCTCTTAAGGTCATAACAGTATAAAATCACATTTACATTAAACCTGTTTATATTTTCCGGTAGACAAAAGCAATTGAAGGTCGCACATGCAGCACCGCACATATAACACAAATTATCATACATCATATAACATATTATAAAGACGTGGGTTCCCAACAAAACATGTTAACAAGTTGCACGTATTATGAAACAAGGGCGGGCTCACTTTGTTGTAACGCGAAACTTTTGTCTATCCGGGGCAGGGTAGAATTTTCATTAAAACCTTCTTTAGCGCCCTAACATAAAAGAGCAATTTTTCCCAGTAGGAAAATCTCGATGCAGCCGCATTAACGCTTTTATTTGCTCTCTTATTCGAAAAAAACTTATTATTCCACTTCTCTCACCCTGGGAATTACATTATTCTCTTGCACTTCTATTTCTAGAAAGCATTTCAAATCTACCTTTTGTATAGTGATAGCTATAATATAACATTCGATAGTCTTTTGTTTATGTTTGAGTTTAAAATCCGTTTACCGACTTCGAAATTAGTTTTTGTTGATGTTCGTTTCATTGATCTGGAAGCAGTAAGCTCGGATGGGTTTTTGTCGTTTAACCTTCCGAGAATTTGCCAAGTTTTTCTTCTTATTTTCCAACGTCTTCATATTATTCTCAAAAGTGCTTTTGTTCCGGGGTCGGGGATCGATGAGTTGCTTTGAGTTTACGATTGGTTTAAAACTAGTAATTGGTCTTAAACAAAGCTGCTCCTCTATTTAGTTAGTAAAGATGAAAAAGACGTCTCAACAAGTGAATCAGCTTTATTTCATGTTTCAAGTGTTATAATTAACTACACCCGTGAGCCTTGAGTTGATAACCTCTTGATCTTCGAGCTAATAAGGTCATAAACGTTAATATCAGCAGTAACCTGCTAATGCATATGACTGTCTATAGCTGTATAAACAGTCATATGCATAACAGATGTCTGGAAAGAAAACCAATAATATTGAAGACTAGCTGCGCGCCGCGGTTTAACCCACGTAGGTTTCGATATTTTTTATATGCTTCGCTCCTCTTGGTCGCAGCGTGATGTTATATAATGCCTTTTAAGATTAATAAACTATTCAACGCAAAAATAATTTTTCATTTCCGACCAGGTGTTCCTGAGATTACCGCGTTCAAACAAACAAACAAATGATCAAACAAACAAACTCTTCAGCTTTATTTAGTAGTATAGATAAAATAAAATTCGTCGGTAATTAAGTAAGCTTCATTAGCTATATTCACGTTGGTAATTTTTTTGTTAGTTTTCACAGCTTCAAGTTTTTCCTAAGTTAATATTAGCCTAGCTGATGAGATGGGAATATATGTCCTGAACTGATAAAGATAAAATCAATGTCATAACAGGTTTTTTTTTAAACGTTGCCCCTTTCTAGGATTCCCTCCTGTATAGGGGGTGCGTTTACAAACATATAAACGCACATACACAAACAGCCAAACCCGTGTTACGTATCGGTACCAACACAGGGCCCCACACAGTGATCAGCACTGTGTTACGAGGCCCAAATCAGCTGAATCAGGATATACAGTATGTTAAATAACAGAGAGCGTTCCCTTAAACTCGTTAATATATATCATTAATAGATTAAAATACAAATATCAGCATAGAAAAATAAGCTTATAAAATCCGAATAAAAAAAAAATTCTAATTGGAAATAAATTTGAAACCTCCTGTTTTAAATCAAAATAGTAGTCGTCATGTATAAATAAATTGCGACGTTGCCGTCTTTCATGTTCGCGTGTACAGTGTGTTTCTTTTACATGTCAATTTAAAAATTTTATTGAATATTTTCATATTGGAAAAAATTTTAAAACATTTTGTTTTCGAATGGAAATATTTTTTTAGCATGTATGTATGCTATACTATTTCGGGTTAACGGGAACGCCCCCTGTTAGTTAACACACTGTATATATATACCTATTTTTTTTATTTTTTATTTTATTTATTCGGGACAAAAAACAGTTATATGTTACAATATTAATAGTAGGCTATAATACATAGTAAACAAACATATAACCCACACCAATGTCCACGGAATCACATTGATTGTTACATACATAAGGAAACGGACGCATACAGAAGGGGACAGTCAGAAAGTAACGAATGATAAAACTAAAACTAAACCCTAAAAATCACACAAACCAATTCAAGATAGCGTGCCCCGTCCAGATATGGTCTGCGGGCACAATCACGTCACACCAAATGAAGAAGAATAAAGAAGAAGAAGCAAATAAAGAAGAAGAAGCAGTAACAGTCAAGGATTACCAGAAAGTAAATTAATAGCCACTTTTCACTTACAAGTTGTACGGAGTATTACAGCAACCCAACGGCTGAGTCGTCGCCTCGTGTCGCCGCCTCGTGCCCAGCCGCGAATCGCTAAATCATCTATCACCTCATTAGAAGAGACATCGATAAAACCTGTACACGGAGGAATCTCTAGAGATGCATAAAACATAATATACGATAATAGAGAGTAGCAGTGTCGTCCTAACCTCGGACGCATTCGCACTTAGGATAAGTAGATTAAGGAGTTACCATGTACTCTTAACTGTAATAAATGTAGTATAAGTGATTATAGTTTCCATTTGTACCCTCTGTTGTGGCAGAAAATGTAATTCCCAGAACAACTACCTGTAGTCCATTCAAATATTTATTTCGTGCAGAAATCGAACCCGTAACACGCAGCGCAGCAGTCGATAGCTCAACCACTGCACCTACCACGTCGTCGTGTTATGCAATTACATATATGCAGTGGAAAATATAGCTAATATTAATCAACTACCCACTCAACACAACGGAACAAACCGTAACAGATACTGCTTATCCAGATTTATTACTAAAATAAAAAGCGGGAAGCAAAATGGTCTAAATTAAAAAGCAATGCCTTGTCGAGGCAGAGCGAGCGGAAACAAAGAACCGGGAATTCATCAAGCGCTTTTGAACCCCTAGCATTGTGGTGCAGTATTCACAGACCATTGGCGGAAAGAAAATCTTCGAGAGGATCGCCACTCTTTGACGCCCGATGCAAAAAAAGTAATCTTTTTTCCCCAAGAAACCTTCACTTCATTACTTTGCACGCTACCCACATAAAAGTATTGAGGAATTTTGAAACCAAGCTACTTGTTGAACGTGGATGCTTTTGAATAGATTATGCGGAGTTAATTAAATGATTTTTCCGCAGTGAATGGTAACGTCGCTCATATTTGAGGTTTAATCTTGGATTTTTGCATTCTGTAGGGCATTGTTCGAGTTCGATGCGGTGAGCGCCGCGGCGTTTTCGATCGCTTAATGCTATTGTCATTTCTTGAGTGAATAAACTTTATTTTAATGAATGAATCAAACAAAACCTGATATTTTCTCCCATGAAGAGATCGTTTGTTTATTTGTTTGTTTGAACGCGCTAATCTCAGGAACTACTGGTCCGATTTGAAAAATTCTTTTTGCGTTGGATAGCAACCGTTGAAACCGCGTGGACTAGGTAGGTAGTATAATTATAATCTTTTTTATGAAAAAAAAAAGACAGATTGTAGTAGACAAGTAGGGGTAAGGTTGTGTTAAGTATCTGGTGATCAAGTGGGTGACGTGCTGCTGTCTAAGGTAGGCTATGAAATAACATTACTAGCTTTACCATCAACGATTGCATCACTGCTTATCATTAGCCGGGATTGCGGTCATGCACCAGCTTAAAATTTATATATATATAAAAATAACTTCAATATAAAAAGGTGTGCTCTGTTCGTTTTGAAGCTACAGTAAATTAATATTATTCAGTTGCTACGCCGTAGCCGCGTATTCCCAATGCTACGCGAGTAACAAAACTAATCTAAACAAACCATTTAAAAACAAAATTGAAGATCCACAATTTATCTACCTACCATTATTTATGTACTGTACACAAAACAAAACGTAAAACAATTCAGTATTCAGAATACGCTTCACATATATAGAGTGTATCTGTCCATTACAGTATTAGCATCGGAATTCCGTCGGTAGGTACCGTCCGCTCACGTAGCGATGCAGCAATGGATGGACCAGCCGGTCCCTAGCGACTCCTGAACAAGATTGATGTATTTGTGAGATAGTGTCTCATATAGGGTAGAATAAACTACGTGCACTTATTAAAGCTTTGTACCGAATTTAAAACCAGATCACTCTGTTCTTCTTGGTGCCTCCTCCAGTTCATATAAAAACGATTAAGTTGGATTTACACGTTGGCAACACCGGACTTAGGTTTATAGGCAATTTATTTTTAGTAAGTTATTGCTGGCTTTGCGGAGATTAATTGGGGATATTAAGTCGAGTATCATAACGTTAACTAGTTGGTTTTGAACTTTTAATTTTCCTTATAAATGTTATTTACGTTGATGCGAGAATATTTTTATTTTTAATGGTTATATTCAAAGAATATCCTTCCTTTCTACGTCCTGTTGCTTAAAGTAGACTGTCTTTACAATGATATACATCGAGTAAGTAAAGAATACCAATATCTTACTTGTCTAAGGCTACTACTACGAATATAGCGGGGAACCACAAGCGAAGCGGTAGATAAGAAAAGTGTTAAAAAAATAGTGCCTCTCTTTTATTACCTACATTTCCTTAAAATATTAAATAAAAATGGATAAGAAGTATCAGTAATAATTAGCAGAAATCATCATTATTATTTACCAGCCGAAAGACGTTTACCACTGGACATTGTCTTCACCCTAAGAACCACTTCAACCAGTTAATTAAATTGCTCATAGAACAGATGGCCGATGGGACCGATATGTTCTGGCGACCGCGTAAAGAAAGACGTTGCGTTGGAAGACTAAACACAAGGAACTCGTCGGATGCGATAAGTAGCACTGGTTTATTTAAGTTTAGTGGTGTATATAAAGGGTGTATCTGACATCGACGCACAAACGAGTACCATGGATCCAGTACACGATTCTTAGCCCCCCAGTGGTGGAATTTTTCGTCGGCTATATTATGTTATGCTATACTTTTATAACCCAATAATATTTTAAAGTAAAAATTAAATAATTCGCTACTTACATAAAAAAGCGCAATGAATACAAAACCCGAAAAACTATCTTATCAGCAGATTTAATAGAGTTCACATCAGGGATCAACGTCATACCTACAAACCCGCACGGCGGCACGCTTGCAACGTTCAAAAGCCAAGCCGACACTTTTTTTTTAAACAGTGTGTATTCTGTAAGCGTTCATTAACGACATAAATGACTATCATAATTTTATTAGTGGCATGTGGTCTAGCCTTTTCGCGAAGTATGCGTTACGATGTCAGATACACCCTGTTTATATACAACATGTAAAGAAAACCCTGTCCGACCCATAAGGATAATAAAGGTTAGGTAAACACTTGACCAAATATAATATAAAATTTTACGTAATCATCATACTAACAATACTAATGAATTTTGAAATAACCTTTTTTCCTCGCGAATTAATTCCAACTTCCCCGGGTAATTTTAAAAAAAGTGACAGCACCGGTATTATTATGAGCGAATAGCGATGCGACCACGTGCCGCATGCCCTGCCCCCCGCCGTCCGCGGAAGGGTTGCTTACCGCACATGTATTGAGTTACCTCTTTTTGCGAAATAATATTTATTGTTTTTAGAGGTATTTTTTTTTAAGTTTAGCCCGGATTTGTGGGTATTAGTAGAATCAGGTAATGATACCGAACAATACCTTCACGGATCGGACAGGGTTTTCTTTACATATTGTATATCAAACGGTTTAATTAACTGGACATTAAAATTCAGGCAGATTGCTCTTTTCAAATTAGCTAATTATGAACACAGCCTCATAAAATATAATGGTCTTACAACGTAACGTTTACTTACTAATATGTGTATGAAACTGTATAAAATAAAGGAAGTTCGGTTCGTTAAGTTCTATATTAAAATTTACATACACAAAAGCAATCATCATTAATGTTAATTATTTTTTATAACGTATAATTTTCAAGAAGTTTTATAACTAATCAGAACGTTGGCTTATCTATGAAAGTTACTAATCCGTTGCCATTTTTTTAAGTCCATTTTTGGTTATCTATATCTATACTAATATATAAAGCTGAAGAGTTTGTTTGTTCTCAGGAACTACTGGTCCGATTAGAAAAATTCCTTTTGCTTTGGATAGCCCATTAATCCAGGAAGGCTTTAGGCTATATAACATCACGCTGCGACCAATAACAGCGGAGCATAATTAAACCACGCGAACGAAGTCGCTGGCGGCCGCTAGTAGGATTACCTATACTCTTCAGCCTTATTTATTAACATAAGGCTGAAGAGTTTGTTTGATTGTTTGAACGCGCTAATCTAAGAAACTACTGGTCCGATTTGAAAAATTCTTTTTGCGTTGGATATCCCATTAACCCAGGCAGACTTCAGGCTATATAACTTCGCTGCGACCAGTAAGAGCGGAGTGTATAAAAAATAGCGAACGAAGTCGCGGGCGGCCGCTCGTTGAATATAAAAAGCGTGTCAAAACCGTCGGGCTTGTGGCCAAATAAGTCGCACGAGTTGATGGATCAGCGTAACACATTATCAGTAGCAATGGGTTTCATTTTGACAGTTCAACAGCAATCATTGCGTTATTTACGTTAGTGAGCAGATACATTTTCGAACATAGGGTGGAATGGAAAAGCAATAGGCTTCAAAATGATTCCAACTGATATATATGTAAATTTAAAAGAGTGTCCATGGAGTTTCTTGCCCGTTCTTCTCCATACCTACTCTTTGGAATGGGCGACTAGCTTCATCTTACTGACTGACCGACCTTCTGATAATTCAAAAGTGCCTGTAACTGGTTTATCCATACTAATATTATAAATGTGAAAGTAACTCTGTCTGTCTGTCTGTTACGCTTTCCCGCTTAAACCTCTCAACTGATTTTGATGAAATTTGGCACAGACAATCTTTAGACCCTGCGAAAGGACATAGGACCTTTTATTGAAAAAAAAAATGATGTTCCCGAGGAAAAAAAGCGCAATATAACCGAATTCCATGTTTTGAGAAATCAAGAATTAAATGTTTTGATTTTGTTTTTTTGATAGTAATGAAGTGTGACGCAATTAGGGTGCTGGTCAAGCTACGCTTGCCGTGGTTGGTCTGTGGGTGGGTGACCATACACATATAGCGAAGACTCCTCCATGTCTCGCAAAGCCGTTGGTTCCGGCTGTCACTTGCGGATATTTGGCCGACGTTGCGGATCGTCAGTAGTCCGAAAGTTTGGCAACCAGTCTTATCAAAGGGTATCGTATTACCCAGGTTTTTGGCGGTCAGATGAATGAAACATACTGAAATGGAATAGCGATAAGTACTCAAAGCAGTCTTTGACTCGAATCAGCATTACAGAGATTACAATATTAATAATTCGGAATACATTCCAAAGATCGTTTCAAGTCATCAATTTAAATTTATAATGTGACTATGCTTCGAATGCATGTTTATAAAAATAATGAATATTATTTCGAACAAGGTATAGTTATGTGAATAAATATAATATAATCCTTCTCTGTATTAGAGGAGACTGTGCCCAGCAGTGGGACGATAAAAAAGGTTACCCGCCACACTGTTCCCAACCCACTGCAACTGCTGAAAGCCAGAATCAACAGTGGAGACCGCCAGAAAAACGCCGAGCAATGAAGCTCGACGAGTCCCGGAGAAACGATTCAACTGTCTTGGGTCCCGCAACGAAATTAATCAGAAAAGAATAGCGGAGGAGTAAGAAAAAATATATTTTTTCCACTTCCCTCCATAATAAGCAGGAGACAGAACAGAACTAGGCCAATCGGCACAAAGGGATATTATTGCAACTGGGAGAAGCCCAGATTGCCAAGCACCACGGAATAAAATTTGATTAAGTTAATGGGTCCTAAGTAGGTATGTGCTGTTACAATTGATTCCAATAATAGGTATGGCAAAAGCGCCTGAACGCACGGAAATTAGTTCTAGTTTCTACAAGGTCCGTATAATAATCAACTCCGGATGTTAAAATACGATAAAAAAGGTTGATGATGATGATGCCAGTTATGTGCTTATGAATATTTCAAAACTAGCTGCGCCACACGGTTTCACCCGGGTTTTTGTCTATATGCCCCGCTCAAATTGGTCGCAGCGTGATGTTAAGTAGCGTAAAGCCTTCCCGGATTAATGCGCTATCCAATGCAAAAAGAATTTTTCAAATCGGACCAGTAGTTTCTGAGATTAGCGCGCACAAACAAACAAACATACAAACAAACAAACTCGTCAGCTTTATGTATTAGTCATCATCATCCCAGCGTTAATCCCAGTCGCAACCGAAGCCTTCTCAGCTTTGGAGTCTGGGGTCCGCTTTACCAGTCCAACTGCTGATATGGCTAAACTTCGACATTTTCCATGAAGCGACTGCCGTCTGACCTCCACAACCCGAAGGCGACATCGAAGCATTGCAGTTAGACCAATTGTTGGACTTTTGAGGGCTCCAACAACCCGTAACGACTGCCACTAGATGCTTTATGTATTAGTATAGATAAGAATAGAATTAAAGCATAATATTTCTTCCTATAAAAATTTAAAATAATATTTAAATCATTTTTATTAGGGATATCGTAGTACCCAGTCGCTTCCTTGTAGATTACTTGTACGTAGCCTTCTTCTTTTCTTAGACATTTTTCCACACTAGGAATTACCTACTCCTGTATCATCGGTGCGTTTACAAACATTTAAAGTCACTTACATTTTTTTTTATATACATATATATTATAAACTAGCGCTTGACCGCAATCCTACCTGATGGTAAGCAGTGACGCAATCGTTGATGGTAAAGCGCACTAGTTTATTAAGAGCCTATTCACTCTAGCCTTGAAGACACTCAAATTGTAGTCCGACGGAAACACCGCCGCTGGCAAATTGTTCCAGTCCCTCGCGGTACGCGGTATGTACGCGGTATAAAGGAGGAGGCGAAACGCTTCGTCCGGATCGTAGTTGTGTTAACAACATAAACAGCTCGACCCGGTTCAACTGCCTGTAGGCCATATAAATTTTTGTTATGTGTGAAAATGGAACCCGCGACACGCAACGTAGCAGTCAAACGCTCAGCCACTGCACTTACCGTGTCGTCCAACTGTATCCTGTTAGACTGGCAATCGACCCCAATATAGTTGGAAAAAAACTGGGCAGATGACGATCTAATCCGTATTTAAATATGGCCAATCTAAGCACGGCCTTAGTGTTGTCAGAACTATTTCAAACCCAAATATGCCTAAAATATAAACAGGTGGACGGACACATTTGGTTGAAAACTTTATTATGTGCACTGAACTTTATTGCTAAGTCATAAAGAATTCCTCCAGTTGTTTTAAACACAGACCAGTCAGTTCAAGTAGCATAGTCCTCTACCGCAGATACTGCAGCTCCTTCATAAAATTTGTATAAATAAGTCCACTACCTCATGAATACAGAATGCACGTTTATATAATCAGAACCGCATTGTGTACATAAACTTGAATTTTATAATACAAACTTCATTCGTATAAGGAGAATACTTTTCTCAAGAAAAATGTCTAATATACGACGTTATTATAAGAGTCATGAAAGCCGAAAATAATAAAAAGGAGGGTTTTTTATCAAAGGTAATGAAATTCCACACGTTGATGGACCACATCAATTTATTTTATTATGTGCTCTGTGTGAATCGTGCATCGGCCGGAAGTCGGGCGGCGCGGGTGTGACGTCACCTCCTTTGTTTTGCACCACTCTCGGATTATGTTAATACTGTCTCTGAGACATTTGTCTTTGCGTAATGCTGCTCAGCTCCTCATGCAGGAACCTTATTACTTTCCGATGTTGTTCACCTACATACTTTATTGTTGTTTACGATTATTTGCTCGTCTCTCCGTGTAAAGGCGCTATGAATTATTATTATGGAATCCTTTTTAAAACAATTCCTTCTATGTAAACGCTTAAGTTTACTCGATACATAGAGAAAAGCTGAGCGTTGGAAATTTTTATTTTCATGATCAACATTTACATTAATGCTTTGGAGTTTACTTAAGTATTACAAATTAGCTTTTGGCTGCGGTCGTGCCCATGTGGATGGCGGAAAATATCCCATGGAACCGCAGTACTACGAATTAAAAATAGCGTGAAGAGGTAGGCTCGCACTCGAATATATATGTCGTGCGGGGTAGGATAGGGGAGGCTCAGCTCACCCAGGCTCTTCAACCTTTATATGAACCAGCTGATCCTTGAGTTCGGCAGCCCCAGAGTCGAATGTCATATTGACAGGATATGCATTAACAATATTACGATATGGCTGACGCTATGGTGTTGCTGAGCCCATGGAACGATGTTCTGAGGCACATATTCGTGTATTCCTCGTGTCGCACTGTGTGGTGAACCTCTGCGAAGGGAAGGGAATTTGAGTATCTGGGCCACTGGGTCACTGAAGATCTAAAAGACAATTGAGACATTGAAACGGAACGTAGGTCGCTGGCTGTCCGTTGTAACATGTTGGCCCGCAGGTTTGCGCTATGTACGAAGCCAGTTAAAGTTACGCTTTGTAAAGCTTACAGTCAATCCTTCTACATGTGCAGCCTGTGGGTTAGGTAACTTCACTCAGCGGGCATACAGCGACCTACGTGTTCAATATACAATACAATATACGCACTGAGGGTGCTGTTGGGGCTGCCGTGGTGTTGCAGTGCGTCAGGGATGTTTGGGGATAATAATATTAATGGTTTTACTGCCATTATTAGGAATAGATGCGCATCCCTGATGACGCGTGTTCGCCGCAGCAACAACAGTACCTATTCTCAGTGTGTTCGCGGATCGGTGGGATTCTCCCGTGGTGCAGAGGTGGATGCAGCTCCACGCCACTAGAAGTTAAGTGAAATTGTTACTAACCTTGTGGACTCCGGTCTGAATAAAAGTTATAAACTATCATTATTATTACTAAATACTAAATATTTATGACTATTAGGTTATAAACTATTGCCGTGCCGAATTTCATCCAAATTCGGAACATACATCCAGGCAAACAGACAAACGCATCACACTCGTTCTTCGCAAGAATTATTAACAATATCTATATATATAAAAATAAATAGCTGTTCGTTAGTCTCGCTAAAACTCGAGAACGGCTGGGCCGATTGAGCTGATTTTGGTTTTAAAATGTTTGTCGTAGTCCAAGGTAGGTCTAAACGGTGAGAAAGTAAGGAAAAAATGATTTAATAATAATGATGTATGAGCTTCATTGTTTTTACTTCTTCTCTACACTTTAGTGCTACCCTGGTACCCTGCACCTCCAAAAAGGAGACAAAATAAAACTCACTTACAAGAGCAATGGGAGAATGGCAATGATAAATGTCACAACAATACAATATTAGTTTGAAGTTGAAGTTGGCTTTGTGGCTTTTTATTAGAAACTTTAAACCGGCAGAGAGTATTTCTTGCTTTAAACGAATGCATCAACGGCTGAGACTTTTTTTTAATGTACGGTGTATGGTACCAGGGTAGCACAAAAGTGTAGAGTCGAAACAATAAAGCTCATTCATCATTATTAATCTAATATTACATCGATGAAGTTATTTTGCCTACTTTGAGGAGTTGCAAGGTACCAGGATCACAATAAAGTGTAGAAGAAGTCGAAACAATGAAGTTCATTCATTCACACAGGAACAACGGGAACGGGATAAAAATGACATGAACAGACAGAGTTACTTTCGCATTTATAATATTAGTATGGATTTCTTGCTTTAACCGAATGCATCAACGGGTGAGACTTTTTTTTAAAGATGTACGGTGTATGGTACCAGGGTAGCACAAAAGTGTAGGAGAAGTCGAAACAATGAAGCTCATATCATTATTAATCTAATATTACATGGATGAAGTTTTATTTTGGCTACTTTGAGGAGGTGCAAGGTACCAGGGTAGCACAAAAATGTAGGAGAAGCCGAAACAATGAAGTTCGTTCATTCACACAGTAATGACTGGAACGGGTTAAAAAGGATATCCTATATCCTTCTCCCAGTTCTTAGCTACCTCCCTACCAATTTTCAACCAAATCGGTTCAGCCGTTCTTAAGTTACAAATAGTGTAACTAACACGACTTTCTTCTATATATATATACAGATTATCCTAATTTAAAATAGTAGTAGTAAATAAGATCATGTCATATTGCCTTTAGGGTGGAACAAAGTTCGCCGGGACACTTTTGTGCTACCCTGGTACATAGCACCTCTACAAACTAGGCACAATAAAAGTTCTTTGATGTAATTATTATGGTTTAATGATGAATGAGCTTCACTGTTTCGGCTTCTCCTACACTTTTGTGCTGCCCTGGTACCTTACACCTCCACAAAGTAGAGAAAATCAAATTTCTTCTACGTATTAGTGATTTAATGATGAATGCAAAACCGGATTAGAAAGTGAAGGAAAACATTTTAAGGAAACCTGGCCTTTTGTAAGTCTGAAATCGCCAACCCGCATTGAGCAAGCGTGGTGATTACGCTCAGTCGTTCTCCTCTCTAGCTATCCCCAGCAGGGGGACGATAAAAAAAGGCTGATGATGATGATGATGAGCTTCATAGTTTCGATTTCTCCTACACTTTTGTGCTGCCCTAATTATCCTAATTTAAAAACTAAAAAATAAGATCATGTGATATTTATTGCCTGTAAGGCCTTAAAAGCAATATGACATGATCTTATTTACTACTTTTTAAATTAGGATAATCTATATATATATAAAAGAAGTCGTGTTAGTTACACTATTCATAACTCAAGAACGGCTGAACCGATTTGGCTGAAAATTGGTAGGGAGGTAGCTAAGAACTGGGAGAAGGACATAGGATATCCTTTTTAACCCGTTCCAGTCATTCCTGTGTGAATGAATGAACTTCATTGTTTCGGCTTCTCCTACATTTTTGTGCTACCCTGGTACCTTGCACCTCCTCAAAGTAGGCAAAATAAAACTTCATCCATGTAATATTAGATTGATTAATAATGATGAACGAGCATTCATTGTTTCGACTTCTCCTACACTTTTGTGCTACCCTGGTACCATACACCGTACATCTTTAAAAAAAAAAGTCTCACCCGTTGATGCATTCGGTTAAAGCAAGAAATCCATACTAATATTATAAATGCGAAAGTAACTCTGTCTGTCTGTCTGTCTATCTGTCTGTCTGTCTGTCTGTCTGTCTGTCTGTTACGCTTTCCCGCTTAAACCTCTCAACCGATTTTGATGAAATTTGACACAGACAATCTTTAGACCCTGAGAAAGAACATAGGTTACCTTTTATCCCGGAAAAGTTTGATGCTCCCGAGGGAAATCTAATAAAAAGCGCGATATAACCGAACTCCACGCGGGCGAAGCCGCGGGCGGAAAGCTATTTTTTCCGTGCAATGAACTTCATTGTTTCGGCTTCTCCTACATTTTTGTGCTACCCTGGTACCTTGCAGATAGATTAGCACTGAAGAAGAGCAAGAAATTGAACGTGAAGAGCGCCGCCTTAGTTATAGCTCGACTGCGTGCTTCTGACTCACAAGAGCAAAGGGAAGCAGCCCGTGAACGGCTTGGTTATGAATGCGAAATAATCGAGTAAACCTCAGAGATTAACAGCTAGATAATTTACGAAACACCTGTAACAAATGAAGATGATGCCACCAACTATCCAATGGAATTTTTAAACTCCTTGGATGTACCTGGCTTACCACCGCATACTTTACGACTAAAGATTGGTTCCGTAATAATCATGATTCGAAACTTAAACCAACCATAACTGTGCAATGGAAGACGGTGGTAAGTAAATGTATGAACAATTTGATTTATGCCACAATACTCAACGAAAAATTCAAAAGTGAGGAAGTTCTCATTCCGAGGATCTCGATGATCCCAATAAAAGGTAGCCTATGTCCTTTCTCAGGGTCTGAAGATTGTCTGTGCCAAATTTCATCAAAATCGATTGAGAGGTTTAAGCGTGAAAGCGTAACAGACAGACAGAGTTACTTTCGCATTTATAATATTAGTATGGATTATCATAATTTAAAAAGTAAAAAATTTGATCATGTGATATTGCATTTAAGGCGGAACAAAGTTCGCCGGGTCAGCTAGTTTTTTAATAAATATTTAACTTACAATTTTCATTCGCAATATTTTTTTAATATACCTTTCTGTATTAAAGGAACGTAAGCAGTTAGGCAATCTAGAACATAATAATAATATATACTTTAGCAAACACAGTAACTGCACCTGCATCATCATCAGCCCCTACTCGTCCACTGCTGGACACAGGCCTCCTTCATGGCACGCCAACAAGCTCGATCCTGAGCAGTTCTCCGCCAGCCACTACCAGCCACCTTTTTGATGTCGTCGCTCCATCTCGCCCAAGGGCGTCCCACGCTACGTTTGCCGAGACGCGGTCTCCACTCGAGGACTCGTTTACCCCAACGGTTGTCGGTCCTGCGGCATATGTGACCCGCCCATTGCCACTTCAGCTTGCTAATCCTCTCAGCTATGTGGGTGACTCTGGTCCTTTGTCGTATCACCTCATTTCTGATGCGGTCCTTCAGAGAGACGCCCAACATAGCCCGCTCCATAGCTCGCTGCAACTGCACCTTAAAATAATGTTATACCAACATAAAAAAAATCACTAAATATTAAAATTATCCACCGAGTATGGGTGGATACTCAGTGGATAATTTACGTTGTTGACACCACTACAGTCCGCAGGGTAATTGCGTAATATACTACCGACAGTTCAATAACACTCATTGCGTTATTTACGTAGTTGATCAGACACACTTTCCGAACACATAGAGCAATGGTTTAGCAATTGGCTTCTGAACTATTACAATTGATAGTAATGGAGTGTTACGCAATTAAGGTGCCGGACGAAGAGTTTCGCCTCGTCTTGTATACCACGTACATCGAGGGACTAGAACAATTTGCCAGCGGTGCTTACGTTTGACCACAATATAAGTGTCTTCAGGACTGGGGTGAATAGGCTCTTAATAAACTAGAGTGCTTTTTCATCAACGATTGCATCACTGCTTATCATCAAGCAGGATTGCGGTCAAACACTAGTTTAAATTACAAAAAAAAAATACATAAACACTGGTTCCGTGCAAAAATCGAACCCACGACACGCAGCGCACTACTCGCTCAACCACTGCGCAATTTAAACAAATAAACGCCTAATACTACTGCATAGCAGTTGTACAGCTGTGGCCTGTTGGTATCGGTCGAAGTTGTAGGTTCGAACCCCATACTCGGCGCTATATTTTTGTAAAACATTTCATCACCACTGCTGTCAAAAACGGGGAAGGAAAACATCATCATCATGTCTTAGAGCCAAAACTTCAAAGACATGTGACATCTACCAACCCGTACTAAGCCAGCGTGGTATATTACGGCCCACCCCCGCGCACCGAGAGGAGGCCTGGACCCCATGATTGGGAACATTTAAGGCTGGTTATGTTGTATTAAGCTTTACTCGGGAAGGTCGCGGGAAGCCGATGGATGCAGGCAGCACAAGACCGGTCATCGTGGAAAGCCTTGGGGGAGGCTTTTGTCCAGCAGTGGACGAAAGAAGAAGCTTTTCTCTCTCAAATAACTATATACAAGAATATCATGAGTACTTAACAATATTTTACTTACAATGGCGTAACATGAATGCTGGTATACCTAGTTGACATAGTAACTTGCATGCGAGGTAGCAAACTTGGTAGTTATGGAGCACAATAGATAGTATTCATATAAGGTGATCTATTCTTAGAAGACGGCGTGTGTTTATTGCTTAGATAGAGAGCTGGTTTAGAGTGTTCATATATTGAACGTCTCGTTGTTATGTAACTAGCTCTGAGCCAAAAGTAAGTTAGGTTACTTTTAATATGTTTAGTTTTTGGGTTAAAAATAATATTTATTACTATGTACAGAAAAAAAGTGAAAAAGGTCGTGATGGCCTAGTGGTTAAAACACCAGCCTCTCAAGTATGAGTGCGCGGGTTTGATTCCAGGTCAGGCAAGTACCAATGGAATTTTTCTAAAATTATATGTACTTTCTAAGTATATCTTATTATTTTATTATTATTTATAAACCAGCGCTTGACCGCAATCCCGCCTGATGGTAAGCAGCGATGCGATCGTTGATGGTAAAGCGTGCTAGTTTATTAAGAGCCTATTCACTCTAGCCTTGAAGACACTCAAATTGTAGTCCGACGGAAACACCGCCGCCGTTAAGTTGTTCCAGTCCCTTGGTGTACGCGGTATAAAGGAAGAGGCGAAACGCTTCGTCCGGATCGTAGTAGTGTTAACAACGTAAGGGAGGAAACTCGCCGTACGACGGGTTGTCCGATGGTGGAACGGAGATGGGGGAATTAAATCATGCAATTCCCTCGCACACTCCCCAAAATGCATCCTATAGAACACCGAAAGGCTGGCTACTCTACGCCTGTGCTCTAGGTTTTGGAGACCGTCTCGAGTAAAGTAAGTATATCTTGGATACCAATGACTGAAGATGAAGAAAAACATCTTGAGGAAACCTGGACTTTTAGTCTGAAATCGCTAACCCGCATGAGCAAGCGTGGTGATTATGCTCAATCCTTCTCTGTATGAGAGGAGACTTGTGCCCAGCAGTGGGACGATAAAAAGGTTGATAATGATGATGATGACTATGTACAGCTAGAAAATTTTATTGTTAACTCAATCGACACCCTAGGTTAATTTGCCGTGTTACATAATCTTTCACAAAACTGTCACAGAATGACAGTTCAACGACAGTTTGAATCTATGCGCAATTTAGGTGAGTTATAGACAATATGATTAATATTTTAATTCCCTGTACTTCAGTGATGTTTTGTTCGAATCCCTATATAATTTATGTATATATATATATATATATATATATATATATATATATATATATATATATATATTTACTAATTTATAAATGGGAAAGTGAGTTTGTTTGTTTGTTCGGCTTTCACGCCGTAACTATTGAACCGATTACTTTGAAATTTTGCAAACGTAAAGTTAGAAGTTCGGATTAAATAATATGGTACTTTTTATCTCGGAAAAATTTGATATTCCCGAGGGAAATCTAAAAAGCGCGACATAACCGAACTACACGCGGGCGAAGTCGCTGGCGGGTCGCTAGTAATGTTATAAATGCGAAAGTAACTCTGTCTGTCTGTTACGCTTTCACGTCACTACTGAACTGATTTTATCGAAATTTGGTACAAAAATAGAGTTGACCTCAAGAAATAACATAGGATAGTTTTGATTCCGGACTTTTGAAGAGTTCTCTTGAAAACGCGATGTAACCGAAATCCATGCGGCCGAAGCCGCGAGCGGAAAGCTAGTATAATAATATGTCTCCTGGCAACTTTGGACTCAGTGCAGAGGCGTGCGAAGGGGCTAATTGGCAACCCAGATTTGGTTCACAATAACAATCTTCAAAGCCTTTAGCACAGGCCAGCCTTTCGGTATTCTATGCGCACACTTTCCAAAATGCATCCACATTTTGGTGAATGTGAGCGAGAATTGTATGACACAATTCCGTCATCACTGTTCCATCATTGGGCGACCCGTCGGTCGTACAGCGAGTATCCATCCTTACATTGTTAAGAGGGACCTCTAGTGCCGAGGAATTTGGAAAATAGGTATTTGAAGAAACTATTGCCGTCACGCTGCTTCCGATCTCTCCCGGTAAAGTGCGAAAAGGACAGTTGTAGCTCAGGCTGATTTTACCTACAAAAATGTTGACCAAAAGACGTTTCGTATTCCGCTATTTTCTTTTTCAAAACACGACAGTTCTCAGTATAACTATGATTCTATTCTTTTTTGTCAAAAACTTATCACGTTTGTCTAATAGTCATTTGAAGATCACGGTAAAGTTAAGTAATTTTGCGCGATTTTAAAGTATAGTATTTCTTTAATTAAGTTTCGGAAAAAATCAAATGATTCTTTTTTGTCAAAAACTCATCACGTTTGTCTGTCATTTGAAGATCACGGTAAAAATAAGTTATTTTTCGCGATTTTGAAGTATCGCATTTCTTTAATTAATTAAGTTTCGAAAAAAATCAAATGATAGGGGCAGATATAATTACGGTGTTAAATTGTAGAAAAAAATTGCTCTAAAAGCATTATTTACGAAGAAAACAGCGGAATAGGTTTATATAGAGAAAGCACCGCTAGAGTTCCCTCTTAACACCTCTTCGATCCGGAAGAAGCGTTTCGCCTCGTCTATTATACCGCGTACTTCGAGAGACTGAAACAATTTGCCTGCGGCAGTCTTCCCGTCTGATTACAAATTCAGTGTCTTCATGGCTAGAGCGAATAGGCTCTTAATAAACTAGTGCACTTTGTCATCACCGATTGGTCCCTAGTTCATAATATTTAGAAAAAAAAAAAACATTTCAGTACTCAATTATTTGCTCAAGGTAATAAATATATTTTACTTATAAAAATACCATAATAACGACTTATAAAATAACAATAAATTACTTAATTAAGTAACCTACTTAATTAAGTAATTTATTGTTATTTTATAAGTCGTTTATAAGTCGTTACTCAGCAGTATTATTATTATTAGTATATTATGCAAGTGCGTAACACACTAACAATAGGAATGGCTTTCATATCTGAGTAGTTGTGTTGCGATCTGTGCCAGGTACGATGCGCCAAATGTTGTTGTGTCGGGAGTTCGGTTGTGGAGGGTCACCAGAACAATCTCTCTGGCGTAAAATCGTTAGTCGAGTTGTTGGGTTTAACATTGCATCACCTTTTTTTTTTTTCGCGGTGGAAATCCTCATAGGATGTCCGCCGCCCTGGGATGGGCGACGGGGTCTGTCAAACTTTTATTGACTAAAACTACCCCGGTGCTTCTTCTATCACGAACGCGCGTGGGACCGTGGGAGTCTAAATTCTTCCACGGCCCCACACTCTCGTGCTGGCCCGGTCTGTCCGGGCCTCATCTCCTGCACGGGGTAGTGGGGTGTTAAACTACCCCGTGCATCGCCTCAGAGGCGCGCGCCGAAACTAGCGCGCACCTCCGCCTCGGGGTCCAACAAACAGGGGGCGGAGGACTTCCCCATGTCTCTCGCCCCTGGACCCATTCATGGGGGGCGGAAGAGGGCGTTATCCGCCCTTCCTCGACGCCCGGTGCGTCTTCTGCGGCCCGGGAAGGGAGTTGAGATCTCCCTCTCCCGTTCCGCAGCTTCCTTCTGCGACATCACGTCCTCGCAGAAGGACACCACCGCGTCCCACGACACTGCGCTACCGACCATCCTCCGCACTACTGCCGGCAGCGACAGGTCGCCTCCTACTTCATTTGTGAGGACACGGCGCTGCTCCTCCCAAGCTACACACTCGGAGAGCGTGTGCTGCGCCGTGTCTTCCCCGCATTGGACGCAGTGGTGGCACCGAGCGTCGGGCTCCTTGCCTAAGCGACGCAGGTACTTGCCGAAGCAGCCGTGTCCCGACAGTATCTGCGTCACCCTGAACGACAGGGAGCCGTGCCTTCTCCCGAGCCAGTCGTCGAGTACTGGCCGGATCGCCTCGACGGTAGCGAGGCAGGGTAGGGCGCATGAGTCTCTGCCGCCAGTCCGCCACCAGGACCTGACGGAGCTCCTCTCGGCGCAGCTCGATCTGCCGCTGCGCCGGACTGAGGCCCCGTGTCCGCTCTTCCTCGCGCCATCGGTACAATGACGCGAGTACTTTCGCCTCTAGATCCCAGGGCGGGGATCCGGCCAGGACGCAAGCCGCCTCGTAGGAAATCGTGCGATACCCGCGGACGACCCTGACGGCCATCACCCTCTGCGGCTTGCGCAGAATGGCGAGTGGTCCGGCCGTCAGGTCCATCGCCCACACAGGAGCCCCATACCGGGTACCATACCACATAGGGCCATGGACATTGCATCACCTCGCTCAACTGCCGTCTCCTTTCCTATTCATTCAATTTTTTTTTTTTTTTTGAGTGTATATCCTTAATAAACAAGGGCGTTTTACCATCAACGATTGCATCTCTGCTTACTATCACGCGGGATTACGGTAAAGCACTAGTTTATAAATTATTAAAAAAAAACCTAAATAGGCAAAAATCGTCCATAGGGCAGAAGAATGTTTTGAATATATACAGTAATGGGGTAGCAATATCTTTTTAAATTTACAGATAGTAATTGATAGTATGTTGCGCAATTTTACTGGCCTGTTTTGCACAAAGGTTAACGCATAACACATCCATAACTCGCCGGCTATGTGACCATTGTAAAAAAAACCCATTAGATTAAATTTCCTAACTACCATCCTGTTTCTAAAAGCCTCAACATGTCTCCAATCAGCAATCTTTATTAAATCCCACGTCATCAGCTGTGATTATGAAACCTGTACAATCTACCATAGCATATTACTTACATAACCTATATATTAATCAGCCTATAATGTTCCTATTGTTGGAGACATATGTAGGCAGCCTTTCGGTGAGAGGGAGTGGGCCGTAGTCTCGAAGTTTTATACTCTAGGACATGCCGGTTTCCTCACGATGTCTTCGTTTTGAGAGCAGTGGTGATGAAATAATTTACACAGACTAAAGCGCCTAACTGGGTTCGAACCTACAATTTATAATTCGCAGGCGATACCACTAGACCACTGCTGTTCATTAAACACGAACAGATTGCATAAGCTTGTGTTTTACTTAATCAGCCCAAAAACATTCATTCGTTTCCCTTCTATAAACGAATATAAACGCGGCACAAACAGTTCAGCGACTTCAAAGTTCTCTGAAGTGGGTCCGCATTAGTGTGCATTGTCCGCATAAGTGGGGCCGGCGTCAGCAACACTCAGAGAATTCAGATATTTGGTCTTATAGAATACTTTATTGTATTTTATGGTATAATTATTTAATTATTATATATCATCATGTTACATGGTGTAGTTTAGATATTCGAAGTGGATCCGCATTGACGTGGAGTATCCGCATTAGTTAGCCGTCAGCGCCATTTATAAGCGTATTATATCACGTACACTAACTGGTAATGAATTCAGTGTGAGGATTGTGGATGGAAATACCGAAATAATACGGTGTTTGATGAAATGAAGATTAATCAATGATTGTATTTTCTTATCATGGCTTACCTAAGTATATTACGCGAATTTTATGAAAGCAAATGGAGTTAGAAAGAAACTATAGATTTATATACAGATATGAGTGAGGGAGCCGAAGTTTTTCTAAAACTTTACTTACCTACCTTCTTCCTTATCGACGGCTCACCGTTGCTAGGTAGGTATTAATCATCGCTATCTTGGATTCAGGGGCAGAGTGTCCAGGCTTGGGTATGTTTTTAGAAGTGTGTCCGCATTGGCGTGCAGTGTCCGCATAAGTAGACATGTGTTGCTGTATTTTGTGCCATACATTCGCTGTTTGATAATGAATTTTGTTTAGGAATATTTAGTATACCTTCCTAAATGTTTGAAGAAAAGTTATTAAATGATGTACGATTTTATTTTATTTTTTTGAAAAAACGTTGCTCCATGCTAGCATGCTGAATAAAAATATTATAAGCTCAGTTTTAGGATGGACTCATTGGATCAATCGTCATTATTTTGGCTTCCTGTACTAAATCATTGTTTGCAGGAAAGACATTGAAGGCTCTTTCAAGACAAAGAAACTGTCAAGAACACAGTCCTTTGTATTGCATTATGCCATTTGGAATACACAATAATAAATACCAAGTAGCTCAATACAATGCAATAATCGAAACTTAATTAAACCCAATATAGCTTAGCCGTGTGGAACTTAGTCGAAGTTGCTCAATCTCTATTAAAGTTCGGGCTATTTTGTACTCAGATGAACACAAATATATTATATGGATGCAGTAACATAATGACTATTGTATTCACTGTGCCTCAAATAGGTGTTTTGTACACAACATTTATATTTCTTATCATGACAAAACAATATAAAAACAAAACTTATTTCTTATTTTCTATCAACCAACACCTCTATAGAGGTAATTCCCCGCAATTTTATGCATGTCTCATTCAAGCTCCACGCCGATGGGGCACTGCAGACGTCCCCAAGTGGTCCCATCGCACCCGTCCTCGTACGAGGACATATCGCGCTAGAGTATTGAATATGCACTATGCAAGTTGTTAATCCGCCACTTGAGAATCCAATTGAAGCCTAAGTTTTATAGAGACAAGGCACTATAAGTTCTGAACGAAAAGACGAAACGGAAATTCCGCTAAACTTTGATGTCTGTTTGTCCTAAGCCCATGTTTTGCCACCAAACTAAAATACAAAAAACCGAAGCCAAATAAAAACGTAAATACCTTTAGGTTGTAAAACAATTCATGCCTGATTTCTTAAATGTAAAAATAACAGTTTGCAAACTTATAATTTCAGTTTGTCAAATAGTCACTAACTATAGCATACAACTCACAATAACCCATTTAAAATAGTCCAACATGATTGGCTGTTCGTTTAAAAAATAAACATCAGATAAAACATTGTTTCCTTTACACCCAAATCAAGCAGATTTACTGTAATAACCAAACCTGATTACAGTACGTAGACACATTAACAGCCTATGCAATTTCCTCCCTCGGCGTAGTACGCTCGTTTGTTGATATTCAACTTTTGTATAAGCCAGCAAACATTATGGCGTAGTGTGATAGCGACCAAAATTTATTTCAGATACGTGAGCCTATATTGTCATATGGAATTGGGAAAATCCAATTGTGTCAACACATGAGTCGTATGGGGTAAGTTTGAAGAATTGAATTGGTCGGCAGGTAAACGGTTATTGTAGGTAATAATAGCGTTCCGAATTTGTCCGAAGTAACATGCCGTCTGCACTGCAATTAGGGGCCGTTAGACGATGGCTGGCGCCGACGGGTTCGCTGCCTACTCACTAATACACCATATTACCCCCATGGACAAATACTAGGTATTGTTTAAAAAGGGTTAATTTACACGGAGAAATTGTCGCATCGATTGTTTCGAGTTTCAACCGATAATCAAGGTTTTATATCTCCATAAATGGGCGTTGCCTTGCATACTTAATTGACACGCTATTAATACTTGTTGGGTGGTATTTCCTCTATGGATTACGTGAATATTATAGTGTTAGTAAATATGTTTACACGTTGTTTATGTAGAAACCGAATTCTTTCAGTTTTACATTTCAGTTCACGTACAGTAATTTGTAGATTTTAGCAAAGATAAATCTACGCGAATTTGGTAGAGTTAACGTTCCAATTACCATAATCAGTTACAGCATCAAATAAAAAACCTATCAATAAAATCAACCTGATTATATTCCAGTAAACACGGAACGTATTCTGCTGTAATGTTCGTGCTGTAACATTTATCAATCAATTTATTGTCCAATTACATGGGACATATTTCTCTAAAAGTTACATTGCAACATTTACAACCAATGTCTCTGATACGTACGACCCATTAAAAGCCTATATATAAGCGAATAAAATTCACATGCATGGCTGTAAACGGCGCGATCGTAAAATTCACTGCACTCAGTTTGTGGCGCTCTGGAAATTTATTTAAAAGCTTTGACACGCAGTTAGGATGACGTAGAGCTACTTACACATAATTAGGTTTCAGAATAAAATCTTACAGACCTAAGCTGAACTGAAAAGCTGGGTTTTGCTGAACAAAACATCGCGATAAGCTCCCCTATGTTTGATTCAGAAGGCAGCAACAACTCTCTGTTAGCACCCCCTGAGAAAAATACATACATAATTTATTACAAAAGCTGTCTAAATTTTTATTACGCTGTGAAGTTATGGTACCTACCTAAACTATTTGGAGCTCAAAACAATGTAAAACTACAATTGTTCAGCTATAAACAATGACCAAAAACTTTATTGTCACATAAAATTACCATTTCACTGAAGATACATGGTATTCTTTGAAATAGCTGAACTTAAGTACAAGAGTAAACGTTGCGAAATGTACTATAAACTTGAACTACTGAATACAATATAAAGTGTCTGGCGTAACAGTATACGATGTAAATTAATTTATTATATCAGTGTGTGAACGTGAAATATTATCGAGGCCATAAAGTTGATGATAAAACACCAAATATTTAAAAAATGGCCAAACATCTCATAAATTAATTAGTTATTTTTGCTATCTCTCAATAGTGTTGATAAATTCTATGCAAAAATTACCTAACAAAATTATAAACAACTAGGTGTCTGTTATCCTAACTGAAATAATTGAAGACACATTTTCTGAACTAAACGAAATTGGACGATTGTCTAAGTCCATAAAATGTATGGAAATATGTGCATATTCTAATGTTACCGTAGAGGTAATTAAACACTTCTTCATATATTTCAGTTACCGTTACGGTAATATAGACAGTTTTACCATATTGACATGGACATTCACGATAATAAAGTCGTGTTTTCTTAACATAACCACATAGCTTAGCATAAAATCTCTGTGGAAGGTCATAATCTAGGACGTGGATCTAGTGCGAGTGGATTGTTATTAGTGGCAAATTTCTTCCAATTTTTTGGATTACTGCATTCCGGTTTCCTCACGATGTGTCTTTCTCCGGTTTAGAATCACATCTGTAATATTAAAAAGATAAGCCGATATCATCATAAAACACCACTAGCTATTCAGAAAACAACGTATTTCGCTACTTCCCTGCAATATTATTTAATATGAAAATCATGATTCAATTTTCGTTTAAACGTATTAAAGTGACTGCACGCACACATTCGCATATAGAATAATTTGTGTTGATTGTTAAAAAAACCTATTACATCTATTTTATTAAATGGTGTCGCACCATTTGGTGTCGTCATAAATTTAAATAGATATTTTGATTGTGCACATTTTACTGAGTAATATAATTAATGTTATGTAGCATAAAACGAATAATGATCGTGTTATTTTGTATTCAAACCTGACTTTAACGATTTATTCTGTTAAAATTTCACCGTTATAACTTGGACAAAGTCATCATCATCAACCTTTTTATCGCCCCACTGCTGGGCTCAGGCCTCCTCTCATACAGAGAAGGATTGAGCGTAATCACCACGCTTGCTCAATGCGGATTGGCGATTTCTGACTTAAAGTCCAGGTTTCCTCAAGATGTTTTCCTTCACCTTATAATCAGTGATTGGTGTCCAAGATATACTTAGAAAGTACATATAACTTAGAAAAGTTACATTGGTACTTGCCTGACCTGGAATCGAACCCGCACACTCATACTTGAGAGGCTGGTGCTTTAACCACTAGACCACCATGTTTTGGATAAACTGAGCTGTCACTATATCAATCCCTTTCGCCAGGTGGAACCTTTCTGCGGTGAGATTTTACCAGAATACCTACACCGGCTGTACTTATTAACATAATTAGTATACTAAAGGTAAAAAACACCTCTGCTCATGCCCCAGGGAAATAAGACGTGTTGTTATATCAACAAAGTTAATACACAAGTTTGTTGAAGAAATTGTCATCTTATCCATAGAATATCAGATATCATTTTTGTGGAGTTCGTACATGATAATACTTACTCTTCGGTGAATCATACTTAATGAAATAGTATTTCCCATCCCCTCTGTATGTACGATTACGAACCTCAATTAGTGATTTTATCGCCACGCCGAGATTATTTGTTCAGTATCGTATGATGTATACATCGGCTCCACATCCCCTGGGCCTCGACTAAGCTCCAAAATTATCTAATACACGTCGGTACTACCTTAGTACAAGAATTTTGTCAGCAAGCAATTTAAAGCCGCGTTCCCTTGCTTAAGATGCATTGGCTCATTCCAAACACAGGATTTAATGTTGGTTCAAGAGGCCGACACTACGAGTAAATGTGGCAATTCGTAGGCGACTCGTCCCACAACACGCATTAGCACTAAATGACATCCATGAAAAATCTTAGCGAAGCGCTCAAATAAGAAATAGGGGAATAAAAAAGATTTTCTAGCTTTTTACACTGTTTTATTTGATTCCTGTCAAAATTGGAACAGTAGTCTAGGTTCTCTCTCCTTAGAGACAGTCGCTGACAGAAGAAGTGTTTGAATTTGAATTTATGTTTGTTTTGTTAGCTCTTGTACCCTTTCAATTAAACCTGAAGATGAATAAATAATACAAGTCTAAACTTCTTAGCCGCGCCACCCTTTACTGTAATCTACAAGGAGGCCTGATTTATGAGTCCGGCCTATTTAATAAATATGAGGTTTGAGATATCTTTATTTCCCATAAGAAATTAATCACTTACATGAGAAATTTTTAAATACTAAAATTAAACAAATATTTAAGACGTACAGTACAGTAAGACATTATACAAAAATAAAAATATGTAGGGTAGATTGTTAGCACAACATGGACCACGCACAACTAGATGTGGCATGTACTAAGGTGCGCTCGCTTGATTAAATATATGCAATTTTAAATGCTTTTTAAATATTAACATAGACTTTGCGTTTTTAATTTTTTTTTTGGTAATTTGTTGTACAATGCTGCACCTTCGTACATTACACTTTTTTTGCCATAGTTAGTGCGCGGTGAGTATAACTGTATATCATTAGCGTTTCTAAGCCCAATGTTGTGTTTTTGATGTTTTTTTGTGAAATGTATTTGTGTGTGAATGTGTTTATTGAGTATCTTTCTAATTAATATGCAGTTATTGTATATGTATGTTTGTGATATATTCATTAGCTTGGTTTCATTGTATATTTTTTGTGTGGGTGTACTATAATCATATTGGAAGAGTGTTTTTATTAACTTATTTTGTGCCGTTTGTAATGCTTGAATATTTGTCTTGGCTGATGTCCCCCATACTTCTATCAGATAGTCCAGGTGAGGTTTTATAAGAGTGTTATATACATTATATCGTACTTGACGTGGAAGACACTGGACGACACTTCGTAGGGCTCCCGTGAGAGACGTCAATTTAGTCCTAAACTTTTTGCTATATGCGGCTTCCAGTTCTTATCCAAAATTAATCCAAGATACTTTTCATTGGCAACTTTTTTGATTGGTTGGTTATTTATCGTTAATTGTGAATTATATAACGTTTTTTTATTCTTTGCAGCAAAGATTATGTAGTTGGTTTTGGCTATATTTATGGTGAGTAGATTGCACTGAAACCACATATTTAAAAGTTGTAAGTCATCCTGAGCGTCGCACATGACAGCGTCCACGGAGTGTCCAAAGTAGAATAAAGCTGTATCGTCGGCGTACAACGATACATCGCCCTTCAGTCCAATTGCATATATATTATTAATGTAGATCAGGAATAATAGCGGCCCTAATATTGATCCCTGTGGAATGCCAAAATTTACGATTTTAGGACGGCTTTGTGTTTCGTTGATCTTAACGACTTGATAACGATTTGTTAGGTAAGATTTGAAGATATCAAATGCGGTACCAGTGACGCCAATGTCATTTAGTTTCCTTAATAATAGCTCGTGACTTATTGTGTCAAAGGCCTTTTTAGGTCTATGAAAATTCCTAACGCTATCTGCTTTTTGTCAATACTTAGTTTGATTTTTGTTATTAGATCTATTGTAGCAGAGAGCGTGTTGGAGTTTGGTCTAAAACCGTATTGTTTGTCGAAGAGAAAGTTTTGTTCTCTTAGATGTTTATCGAGGCGGTTGTATAAAACACGTTCAAAGATTTTTGACAAAACCGGCAAGACTGAAATAGGACGATAATTTCCTGGATCCGATTTACTTCCATTTTTGTAGATGGGGTTTACTTTGGCAATTTTGAGACTGTCTGGGAAAGTTCCTAGCTGCAGGTTTTTATTTATACAAAAAGTGAGTTCGCTAAGTATTAATTCTTTTAAGCATTTTATTGATTTTGTGTTTATACCGTTTAAGCCGGAGCTAGTGTTTACTTTTAGGTTATCAATTATTTTTGCAATTTCATCAGAGGTGCATGGGTCTATTTGTGAAAGCTGGGTCAAGTTTTGAGTTGCCTGAGTTCCTTTAGTGTGTGTGAGATTGTTTTGGTATTGTTTGGGTATTTGACTAGCCAGAACTGATCCAATATTAGAAAAGAATTCATTAAAACACTCACAAATGTCAGTCTGATTAGTCAAAACTCCAGATGGCGTTAGGAGTTTACTCGGTGTTGGTGACTCTCTAATCTTGTTCCTAGAGAGATCATTTATAAGACTCCACATTTTTTTTGGGTTTCTCTTGGATTTGTCAAAAGCATTTAGGTAATAAGTACTTTTTGTTTGTTTTATAACTTGACCGACTTCATTTCTTTTATTCACAAATTTTTGCAGCAATAATGGGTCATTTTTGTTTCTTTTGTGCAATCTCCATAATGCATTTCTTTTATTTATCATACTTATGATCGTTTTATTTATCCAATCTTGTCTAGGCGGATTCAGTACTTTAGTTTTAATTATTTTACTGCTAGTGATACTATTTAGTAACTTTTCCTCAAATTTTTGGTACAGATTTTCTTCATTAGTGTACTTCCACTCTCTTACAGTATTGAACAGTTTTTCATAATTTATAGCTTCATATTTTACTTTTCTATGTGGTTCTGGTTGATATTTCTTAACTTCTAAATATATTTGATTATGATCTGACATGGCAGTTGCAATTACGGCAAGATGAAACTTGGTATCAGGAAGGTTTGTGCATACGTGGTCTATTATAGTTTTCGTTGTAGCAGTTTCACGGGTACAGTATTTATCCTCGACTTTGTTTATAACTTTATAACCACCAGTTTGTAGTTCTTCTTTGTATTTGATGGTAGTCTGATCCAAACTCAGTAGGTTAATATTAAAATCTCCCAATATGATGGCTCTTTTCCGCCCATGCAATTGTCTGGTGTAAGTTTCAAGGAAGTTTTTGATGTTAGATGCGTCTGGTTTTCGGTAGATGCCAGCTATATCGAGAGAATACTTATCAAGATGTATCCATAAATAGTGGTTGTCATTCAGGGATAGTTCCTCAATCAAGTGGTGTTTCATATTATTGTGAGCAAAAATTGATACTCCACCACCCCTTGCACCGTTCCTGTAGTTGTAATAGTGTGTATAACCAGGTATTTGAAGTCTCTTAGCTTCATTATCGGTTTTTATCCATGTTTCAGTAAGTATAATTATATTTATGGTACTGCGAAAAGATTCAACTACACACTTTAGTTCATCCAATTTTCCAGGTTTAGCAATGCTGCGTACATTTGCATACAAGAATTTTATAGATTTGTTGCTCGTGATGATGTCGTTGTAGTTGTCACTTATTTGGTAAGTTATGTCGTTTATTGGGTTAGAGTTTTCATTAAAGGTGAGTTTTGAAGTTGGTTTTTTGCAGGTATTTCAACTATTTTCGGCACCCCTCTGATATATTTAATTGTTAGATTTTTGTCACCATTATCAAATCGACATTTTATTTCATCCTTGAGATTTTTCAGAAATTGTTGCTGTTGGGGTGTCTTATCTGAAAATATTTTAATATTGTCACAGTTGACATCATTTTTGCTACGTAATATAGATGTTGCAGTTTCCCATGATTTGAAGCATACTTTCAAAGGACGATTTTTGCTGGGGTGGTATTTACCGAGACGGAAAAGTTTTTCAGGAGAAGTATTCATCCCTGCCATCTTTATAATTTTAAGAGTTTGCTCCATATCTGACTGTGACCTTTCGTCTTTAGAGGCTGAGGCTGGTTCTTTTATTCCCACAATTATAATATTTTTTCTCCTTAGTTCACGTTCTCTAACCTCGGTCATAATAGATTCATACGCATCCGATGTAACAAGCGATGGTATAGCGGAAATTGAGTTCTCTTTAATCGCATCAATCTCAGATTGCATCTTTTCGAGCTTTTTGTCAGTGGCATTTGCTTTTAATTGTACTTTAGAAATATCTAATTTCAATTTGTTTTGCTCAGTAGCGAAGTTACTTATAGTAATTTTTATATCATCCACTCTCTCCTTTATGGTTGAAATATCCCCACACACTTTATCTATAAATTCTTTTTGGTTAGCTGTAATTGTAGCCATCATTTCCAACATTTGTTCTCTGAATTCGCTTAATTCTTCCTTAGTGTTGTCAATAAACTTTCGCTTATTACGGAATATAACTTGGTTGGGATTATTCTGAAGACCTGATACTGTTTCAGTGTTCGACAGATTAGGTTCCGAACCACTTAGACCACCACTTAGGTTATATAGTTTAAAGAACTAAAAAAACATGCTTTTAAAAAATAATTTTAAAAAAGCGTGAGGCTGTTTGTGCCATAATTTTTGTATATTAAGCGCCTCACGCTTTTTAAAATTATTTTTTAAACTATATTTATTTTAAACTTTTTGGTTCGATATCCTTTAAAAAAAAAAATACGAACGAACGAACGTATTAAAAACGGTGGGACATTTTACAGACATTTTAGCTCACTCACAGTCCAAAGAGTTAGAGACGGACAAACAAACAAATAAGCAAGCAAGCAAACATACAAGTGAAGCTAATAAAAAGCGTGTAAAAACGAACGAACGAACGTATTGAAAACGGTGGGACATTTTAGCTCACTCGTAGTCCAAAGAGTTAAAGACGGACAAACAAGCAAGCAAACATACCTACAAGTGAAGCTAATAAAAAGCATGTAAAAAAGACGATGTTTATTTGAAACTAGCTGACCCGGCGAACTCCCTACCGCCTCAGAATCAATGAATGTTAGTACTTTACTATTCATGATTTTTTCTCGTGTTTTAATAGTTATTATGGTGGTAGGCCCTAACATCGGCTGCCGGCAGAAGTTTTCATCCACCAGATAAAATATTGTGGCCAAGCGATTTGTTGTGTTCTGGCATGATGTCTGGTGAAGACATACAAAGGACGGATCTGAGCAGTTGTATTGCGATATGTGCCGGCTACGATACGTCAAATATTGTTGTGTCGAAAGTTTGGTCGTGGAAGATCTCCAGATCAACCACCCTCCGATGCAGCATCGTTGGTCATGTTGATGGGTTTAACAATGCATCACCTCGCTCAATTGCCGTCTTCCTTCCTATTTACTCAGTTTTTTTTTTGTGAATAGGCTCTTAATAAACTAGCGCGCTTTACCATCAACGATTGTATCAATGCTTACTGTCAGGCGGAATACTCCTCGTTCCAGCTATTGTTAAGTTAACTAACCCGACTATGTTTTGTTTATACCGATTTTAAATGACTATGATTTCAAATTTGGAACATAGAAGACGCCAGGATGATGACCAGTGTGTTGGCATTTAAACGCACTACACACTAATGCCGCCCGGCGGCACAGCCCACCGACACAACCGTGGGCTTATGTTGAAAGAAGCATATCGGCAACCTCCGCCCGCGCGTGTTGCCCGCCGACATGTCGGCGGCTAGCATACGCAAACGCTCAGTTCCCGGCGACGTTTCAGCTGTAGTGACGTGCTAGTATTTTAACTGCCACATAATTTTCTGATGTCGAGCCGCCGTCATGCCGCCGGCAAATTTTTACGACTTGCAATGACTGAAGCCGCCAACCTAGCCCGCCGACAAATGTTGCCGACTGCTTTGGTGTGTAGAGCGTACTAAGCTGCATAAACACTTTTTTTTTTGAGTCACTATTATTTTGATGTTATAGACGCTTAGACTTCAGATGATATTTTAAGATGGCTCCTACTAAAAAGTAAAATTAAAACCCATATTTACAAAGAGCCTGATAACTTTTTTGTAGTGATAAATTGGCCAACTTTTATTTTAAAATGAATCGAGGAATTAAATTCAATTAATACACGTCACTTGAATGCACTATAGTGATATGTATGGTAAATTAAAAGTGAGTGAAATCAGCCGTGTGACCAATAAAATATCAAAGTTCAGTGTGAAATTAAATTGCTCAAAGCATTGTATGAGTCAGTGTCTGGCGCTGAGAACGCGTATTTTTACCTATCCTTTCCGTTTCAGCACATCACCATGTAAAGGGCTGAAATCAATTACAATTTTACTATGGAGAATGAAGTCTTCACAGTTAAATCAAATCATATTGTAAGTGCACCATGAGCTGGATGGTGTTTTCTATTGTAACGCGGAACGAAAGATTTTAAAGCGACCAAAACCACCTTCTCCTCTAATTATAGACAAGTTTCCAATGACAAGGTCGACATTTTTTATATCAAAGCTTCGGTGGAAGGCCAAAACATCGGCTGCCGGCAGGAGTTACCACCCACCAGACAAAATCTTGCCGCCAAGCGATTCGTCGTGTTCCGGCATGATGTCTGGTGAAGCCGTACGGAGGACAGGTCTGAGCAGTTGTTGCGATGTATGCCGGGTATGATGCGCCAAATGTTGTTGTGTCGGGAGTTTGGTCGTGGAGGATCTCCAGATCAATCTCCCTGTGGCGCAGCAGCATTGGTCGTGTTGTTGAGTTTAACATTGCATCACCTCGCTCAACTACCGTCTTCCTTCCAATTCACTAAGTATTTTTAGTGAATAGGCTAAATAAACTAGCGCGCTTTACCATCAACGATTGCATCACTGTTTACCATCAGGCGGGATTCCGGTCAAGCACTAGTTTATAATTATTAAAAAAAGCCATTAAAATTACACTTGATGGCTTTATATTACAACACGTATTAAATTTACTCACTCTAACTCTCTCTGACTTTGTTTATATACGTATATATACGAGTGTGTGCATGTGCTAGTGGTTCGCCCCTGACGAAAGTCCCCGACCACACACACGTGTATTTTTGTGTTATTTTGTTCAAAAACCTTAAAGGTTGAGTTAGTCATTAGCCAACTTAGAGATCCTTCAATTTTTAAAGAAAATAAATTAATCAACATGGAAATCCTTAATAACTTCAACTTAAATAATTCGAAGCAGCCATTCTCAATACGCGCTGCAGCCATTGACTGGTGACTTCATGCAGACGAAATTCTGGGAAAACAGTTTTTGCCGTGGGCTGTTGGAAATGATAGACAATTATTGTACAGTGACTTCTTACTTAGTGCAATTTTTCGCTTTAGATATCTACAAATTGATTATACTGAGAAACGTTTCTTCATTTAGAGGATGTTTTTGTTATGAATTTAGTTATCGGAGTCTTCGTAGCGTAATGCCTCTAAGAAATATATCATAGAGAGAAAAATATTCTTTATCTTGGATTCTGGATTGATTCCTTATTGTAACAATCGCTACGCGTTACAACGATGCTACGCACTGCGGCTACGAGCACGCGTAGGCTTTGTAAAATCGTAGCAAAATACTTTAAGTACTACACGCTCCATAAAACACAGTAACGAAGCAGGAAAACAACAATGTACTGTTTTATGATACTATAATGAAGTTGACGTATTGGGAATGGATTTATAATTCAATAACAGGGCACAAAGTGAACGGAATATCCGAGTGTATAACTGGCTTCAGTATGTGTGCATAAGCTGGAGTGGTTATACCGTTATTATCTATGCAGTGTTAGAACGCAGGGGGCACCTGAGACTGCACGCTAATTCCGAGCTCAGCCTCTCCTTACGACCGATAGCTGTACGCTTGAACACGTCCGCCAGATAATTGCTGCATGCGCAATTAGGGTAACGCTATTAGCGAAATGAAATTCCCACCTGTTTTATATGCGGCGCCAACGAGTTATAACCACGATGACTAATTAAAGCAACAAAAGGTCAATAAACATGACTATGACTCACTGAATCGTTTTCAGTTGCGATGAACGATTCATGAACACGTTATTTTAAATTGAACATTGTTAAACAATACGGAAAAATGACACAAAATGAACATTCGGGACATAAGCCGGCAGACACACTAAAATAAACAAGATCGCAAGCCCGGCCGTGTCAACACGGGCCGGTAACGTAGAAATTATACGGCACAAATCACATCATTAGAAAACGTGATTTTATACGGGTGTCTGTACGATAGCCGCTCAGTGCGCGCCAGTTGGAGGCGCGTGCGGCGCTGTTGTTATCGGCCCCACTTCCCTCGCCATCAATTACGATTGCTTGACTTTTCAAAAAGACGAGCGTGATAGATCGTCTGCGTACAAAAATACTGGCAATATCAAATTTTATAGAGCTTGTCGCTGATTTTTCATTATTTGGAGTTTTCATGAACCCACCGTGACCTGCTTCCACCCGTCCATGACCGGTAACAATTAGGAAAACCTGCGCCGTTGCAAGTCGCGCGGATATAAAACTTTATGTACGCATATAAATTTGGATGTCGAGACATGTTTTATTGTTCAGTCGTAAAATTTGGGGTCGGAAAAGACCGACATATTTAATAAATACGAACAAGGTCGTAAAGTTGAATGCAAACCTCTTCGTGGCATCGATAATATCATCGAACTATTTCAGACTCTCATCAGTGGGTACTTGTTTACTGATCGATTTTGAAGAAGCCCGTGTTTCAGCGATGGCATTGTTGAAGTGAATGTTTTTCTTGAGATTATTAAAACAAAAAGGTATGAAACACTTGCCTTACTTGCATACTCCCTTAAAGTCTATCTCTTTGTAGCGAATTTATCTCGAAACTTTCGGCTTCCCCATACAAGTGGCAAAATGGCTCCAACAATAACGTGAATCCGCTTAACATTTCGCCCGGCCGCCCCGGGGAGGTGCGGGATTCCCGGTGACGCGTCTTAAACGTGGAAATACGCCGACGTTACCTATCGCCTCACTTATTTCGATACAACTCTAATAAATTTAATAAAGGGGAAGGAAATGTGTGACAGATGCACGAGCGACGAGCCAACAAGAAAAAATATCTTTCGGAATGTTCTGTATGTTCGAATTCGAATAAATTTTTGTTTGCATTTATCGTCTCCAATAACTTATAAAAAGTAATAAAAAATGACACCTTAGCAGCTGTAAATTTTCTAAAGAGCACAACATCTACAGGTAGTTGGCAGGCGTCCAGTTCTACCTGAACTAAGATGTGTTCTACATTAAACTTACACAGCAAAAAGTTTAATGAGGCTTATTTGCAAAGGGTTGAAATAGCGCAATAAACTAGCTGAATCTAAAATTCAAACGTCAAAAATGTAAAATATATTCATGTAAATATTTAAAAAAAAAGAACGGCAGGTTGGTGGACAGTGAGGCGGGACGGTAATCCGGCTGTCGCCAGCAGGTATCGATGGACGGATTAAAACACCATTTTTACTGACGGTTAAACCCTTTGCCGAGTATCATTTTCGTGTTTTCAATTATAGAATCGATACTGCGATTTTGCGGCTTTGATGTTTATTTTTTTTAATCAGATACCTAGATATTATGTATACATTTATTACTTAATTCTGATGTAAAGAACTTTGAAATGTTTAGTTGTTTTTCTTCTTTCATGCAGCTATCATATAAATAGTAATGTGATACGAAGTACCTATAGTCCATATAAGCATAATTGCTATACTTACTACAATTTTGACATTTTCCCTTAAATTGAATCTTCACTAACACATAGTCTCTTAATTTTATATTAAGTATGCTATAGCTTCTGTACCGACATTTAGTAGTTCTTGTCATTTCGGTACCTGGGTAGTACGGAACCAGATGCTCCAGACCAACCAGAATACTCCAATGAGGCAAAAAAGACAGCAATACTGACGACAGCACAAAGTCCAGAACACACTATTACGTAATACGTTTGTGTAAGTAGGTTTATTGTGTGCACTGGAGTAATAAACACATTTTCTTCCCTATATTTTATCGTGAATTCGTAACAGTATGCTAAATTTATGTATCGTGCCGTCTGCGGAGCGACGTGCCTCCTCGCAGAACAATTGATGTTCACCATGAAGCCACTCACCGTTCCACAGCCCTCCTAACAACATAAAATTTTATGACCGCGAATATTTATTATTTATAGTTTTATAGATCTGCCTACCATAGATTTCCTAGTCATGTTTCTCATTGTAGCACGTCACTAATAATTTTTACCTAAGCTTATAAATTGAATAGTTTCGTTGTATGTTACTGACTGGTCGACTTCGTAATTGTTTGACTATTTTAAATTATTTTATTTGCAGACAATAGGAACCCGAACGATTTTACGGTTTTGATGCGATACCGGTACCAGGTATTATACTAAGCAGTGTCGGTACTGCGCCGGTACCAAAAATGTTTCCGTAAGTAAGAATGACAAAACCGATTTAATACCTAAGTAAAAAGGATCGATAATAGGGATAGCAAAAAGGAGACGGTTACAAAAAAAAAAAAACTAGATGGGTTCGTTTGTTCCGTGCTTCCTATCTGACTACCCTGAAAATAAGACAAAAATAAACTCAGAGGCCACAGTCGCTTCTTATTTTATACATAATCTTGGTCAGATATTAATAAGACCATGTAGAATCGATCTCTAAGATGGTATTTTGAGGAAAGAACCGCAAAGGTTGAGAGGTTGAAGTTACCACCCACCAGACAAAGTCTTAACACCAAGCGATTCGTCGTGTTCCGGCATGATGTCTGGTAAAGCCGTACGGAGGATGGGTCTGAGCAGTTGGGTTGCGATGTGTGCCAGGTACGTCAAATGTTATTGTGTCGGGAGTTTGATCGTGGAGGGTCTCCAGATTAATATCCCTCTGGCGCAGCATCGTTGGTCGTGTTGTTGGGTTTAACATTGCATCACCTTGCTCAACTGCCGTCTTCCTTCTTACTCACTAAAATTTTTAAGTGAATAGACTTAATAAACTTGCGCCCTTTACCATCAATTATTGCATCACTGCTTACCATCAGGTGGGATTGGAGTTAAGCACTAGTTTATAATTATTAAAAAAAAATCTGACAAATCGTACAGCATCATATTCGTACATATTCAACATTGAATGAATCAATATGCTCAATACGTGTGCTCTCGCGTCTAATGCCTCTTAGCATCGTAATACTGTCAATAAGTCCTGCTCTCTCGCGACTTACATGCATAATATGAATATTAATCGAGTAAGAAGAATTAATTTCATTCGATTTATGGGTTTAGTTCTAAGTCACTATGAAGTATTAGTCGTTTTTACATCTCATCTCTCTGAATTATAAGTGTATTATTGCATTTTGATATTAACTGCATTTTGCAAATTCTTGTCATGTAAAAAAATGCAAGAGTCTAATAATTAATAGTAATCTCTATTTCAAAAACCGAATCCATTTTTTTTCAATTCAATCAGACATAAAAAAAGGAAATAAAACAATTGAGTACAACGCTATGCATTTTGAGACAGAGTGACCGTCTGTGTCCATGCTAGTATCAACTGTGTTACAGACACAGGCGATTTATTAGACTCTTGCAATTTTAAGCGATACACAAACAATTTATGTACATTTAAAATCAGGAGAAAATTAATAAACACATTGAACTTACAATGAAACACATGCTTGCAGATTAATTGTAAACTAAAGGTTTGGTGAACAATGACAAAGACAATAATGATATCATCTTTTTCTTTGTTTTTTGAAATGAAGGAAATATTTATGAAAAAGAAATCATACTTTTATATTGACAGTTTCAACTGTCAGTCCATCTAATAATGTCATATCTTCCTCCTATAGCAGCTTCTAGTAACGACACCCCAGTGACGTAGGGTCGCCAACTAGTTAGGGAGCATTCGACAAAATATGATCAGTCCTAGATCATATATTGAAAATAACTGCTGCGAATGTAATAATACAATTTGCCATTACTATGTAGCAATCGAGATTGTAGTATTAAGTGATGGGTGATGTCACAGTGTATCTAGTATCAGTGTATCACTACGAAATATACTAGCTGAAAGCTATTTTTTTATTTATTTAGGTAACCAACAGCAATACATAATATGTTATACAAGTATGAGTATTACATTATATTATGGCCAATTATAGGTTTCCCTGTGTAACTGGAATGTATAATTTTAAAGCATGCGAACATACTAATATCAAATACATAGTTAAAATTAAAAATAATAAAACAATACAGAAGTTTAAAAAATACATGACATAGTTAACAATTATGAAATTAAACTTAAATCAAATAAAGTAGGACATAGACAGCAGAAGATAGAAGAAAAAGATTAGTTGTTTGTCACTTATCCACGTCTATGGTTTCGACTATTCGTTTTTTGAATGTCTGTCATTTACAAGTCTTAAGAGTGACGTAGTTTAATTCCTATACTTAAAAAAAGTCTCTGTGCTGTACTTACATATTGATATCTTCATAATTATATTGTTCATACTTAGAAGGTTATGCCAAAATCGAGAGATAAATAATTTTAATTCATTAATCAAGGTGATACGTTACCGGCTGAGTAATGCATAATGCCAGAGCTTGATAAATGACAAACTTTATAATACCATACCAGAATTATACCCTAAACTGTGGTGTGACAGTTAAACTCCATAATACTCAATTATTATTAAGATTATTGTGGAGTTTATTTAGTAAGTCCCTATATTTTCACAGAGTAATTCTGAGAAGTAAAACCTCGCAGAATCTCTATGCGAAAATAGTAACATAATACTCTATGATTGAGTGTTAGTATTGAGTATTTTTGTTGTGTGCGAGGGAATTGCATGATTTAATTCCCCCATCTCTGTTCCATTATCGGACGACCCATCGTTAGGCGAGTTTCCACCCTTACGTTGTTGACACCACAGCGATCCTAACGAAGCGTTTCTTTTCTTCTTTTATACTGCGTACATCGAGGGACTGGAACAATTTGCCAGCGGCGGTGTGTCTCTGACTAAAATTTAGTGTCTTCAAGGCTAGAAGGAATAGGCTCTTAATAAACTAGCGCGCTTTACTATCAACGATTGCATCACGGCTTACCGTCAGGCGGGATTGCTTTCAAGCACTAATTTGAAATTTAAAAAAATATATTTCGTAAATACTAACTTTGACAGACTGTAAAGAGTTTATATTGATAGACTGTGGTGTTACATACTCCAGGTATTGGTACAGGAGTCGTGTGCCCTTGTACATTGACATTTAGTGCAGACCGAACCATGGTTTATGAGCCACGCGCCCGAATCGACCCGACTAACGTACTTTTACTATGATTACAATTTAAAAATATTGTGCTCCATGGTAAAATGGTTGTCTGGAAAGGGTAACGTTTTTTTTTTTGTTGGGTAGATGAGATTTTTATGGATGTAGTATTTTTATTAAAGGGAGTAAATAAAATCCCCTCTATAGACCGATATACCTCTGATATACTCTGTAGGACAGCTTCCGTGGCGGAGCGGAAGTGAACGCGGCCGTTGCGCAAGGAGGCGCGGGTTTTGATCCCCGGGCTGTGCAAATATTTGTATGCATGAATACGAATATTTGCACTGGTCTGGTCGTGCCGCGGAAAGCATGTTAAGCCGTTGGTCCCGGTTGCCATATGAACATTTAATGGCAGTGTTTACGGGTTGTTGGAGTCCTCAAACGTCCAACAATTGGTCTATCTGTAATTCTTTGATATCGCCTTCTAGTTGTGGAGGTCAGACGGCAGTCGCTTCACGGAAAATATCGAAGTTTAGCCAAAATCAGCAGTTAGACTGTAAAGCGGACCCCAGACTTCAAAGCTGGAAAAGCTTGGGATACGATTGGGATTGACGCTGAGATGATGATGATGAGGAGACCGATAGATATATTTTAACATTGCTGAAATAAATAAAAGTACTTGTAATATTCAGGTATAAAAACAACAGAATGTGTGGACGTTGTTTTCAATACCCATCACAAAAACAAGCTCCATAAAAATAAAGTCGAACTTCACTAAATAACAACGAAATAAAAAACTAACTGGTTTTACCTTATTTGGTCATAAAAAATCAACTTTCTAAGGGTTCCGTGATGACGTAAACCAATGGATTTTTATAATACACCAGTTCTTTACCCCACGGAGTTTGAAGGGAACTTCAGGTCTCCCACGGGAGCCCTACAACTTATAGGGATAAAGAATATCCTATTATGTTAATCCGGGAACTGAGGCACCTTTACACAAAAAAGGTCCAATGTATCTACGCGCTTTTAAGAGGGAACTGTAACGGATTTTCCGGGCCGATAATAACATATAAAAATAACATTAAAATTTTATCTATTCTCTTGTTTTTTGTTAAAATAGGTATGTGTCCGCTTTTATGGTAGTAGATTGATTATATGAACTAGTAGCGGTTTGATAAACTGAAAAGAAAATCTAAACATATTATACATTAAAGTTGCTTTTCGTGTCTACTAATTTGAAGAAATTAGTTTTATCTTGTTTTTGACAATTTCTTTTAAGTAACGACACGGATTTATGCGGTGAATTAATATAGGATACGAAATATGTGTCATTGATATGTAGGGGGAATACGCAATGGAATGGACGTGTTGTGAAATGGACACTCACTGATGTCACCAAAGCCACCAGCCCGGTGGCACAGCCCGCCGACAAAAGCTGTATATGTTGAAAGTATGTAATATGTTGAAAGAAGCATGTCGGCAATCTTCGCACGCGCGTTTTGCCCGCCGACATGTCGGCGTCTTGCCGGCGGCTAGCGTACGCAAACGCTCAGTTGCCCGGCGACATTTCAACTGTAGTGACGTGCCAGTATTTTGACTGTGAAATAAGTTTCGGCAACAACATCAGCCGCCGGCATAAGTTACCACTCACCAGACAAAGTCTTGCCGCCAAGCGATTCGTCGTGTTCCGGCATGGTGTCTGGTGAAGCCGTACGGTGGACGGGTCTGAGCAGTTGTGTTGCGAAGTGTGCCGGGTACGATTTGCCTAATGTTGTTGTGTCGGGAGTTTGGTCGTGGAGGGTCTCCAGATCATCCTCTGGCGCAGCAACGTTGGTCGTGTTGTTGGGTTAAACATTGCATCACCTCGCTCAACTGCCGTCTTCCTTCCTATTCACTCAGTTTTTTGAGTGAATAGGCTTAATAAGCTAGTGCGCTTTACCATCAACGATTGCATCACTGCTTACCATCAGGCGGGATTGCAGTCAAGCACTAGTTTATAACTATTAAAAAAAGTTTCGGATGTCGAGCCGCGGACATGCCGCCGGCAAAGTTTTACGACTTGCAATGACTGAAGCTGCCAACCTAGCCCGCCGGCATATGCCGCTGGGCTTGGTGTGAGCGCTTTAGAATTTTTGCACGAAAATATTCATGTCGTTTGGTTATTGGCTACACTGATGAACACAGACAAACCCACAATAATGACGGCTCGCGGCAGCCATTATTTGCCTTGAATATTTTCGTGCAAAATTCTAAAACCTCATTCAGTGTCCGTTTCACAACGCGTCCATTTCATTGCGTATTCCCCCTATGTACTTATTACTACATATTATGTATAATAAGAAAATATCGAAGGGTTGTCATGACGCCTAAAACCCGTATGGAGCAGTCGCGATTGCTATTTCTTAGCATTAACGCGTAAATAAAACCTGTCTGTTAAGATATCATTTCTGATAGGATATCTTATTTCATGCCATACCCAGTAAATGCGGATTTTACCTCTTGCCCGGCAATATGGCAGTACTTGTATGTCAAAAGTATGTGGTGGGTGGAAGTACCTAGTAACAAATGGTCAAGGTTCCTCGTAAACCCACGGAGCCGCCGTAACAGCATCCCGGACGCGTTGCAAACTGTATAAGCGGACCGGAACACATTAACACCGATCATATTTAGCTCGCCGCAGCCACAGTAAAGCGATTTAAATGTTTCGTGTTTTCATGGTCTGTTTTGATTTTAGCTATGGTATTACGTATTTTTATAAAATGTTAAGAGATATTTAGTAATGGTTTTATTTTAAATCAAACCACCCAATCAAACCTAAATAAAAAAATAGTTTTGTGTATTTCCCTTTACATATTTTGCTTACAAACTTACCTATAACAATAATAAAAACCTATTAATTTTAGTGTAATCCAAATAAAAAATGAATAATGCAATATTTAATAATTAATGTAGGGGTTTCCTCTTGGGATAATAAATTAAACTAATTCCACTAATAAAAAGTCTATTTCTTTACACACACTTGTACAATACCGCGATCTAGCAAGGACTGCGGGGCCGTGCGACTCGTATCTCAGTTCTAATGTGCATCTTACTAATCTAAGCACAATTAACAACATGTGATGTGAAATGGACAGAATAAAAGGAGTTTTTTTATTGAATTGGACATTGTATTACATGTATATCTACTGTACTCTCAAAAGATGACATGCCTTACATATTCCGAATCTTTACATCAAATAATATAGTCATCATAAAACTACGACCATAATAAATATCCCTTTATTTTAATGTATACTTAACTAACCACAGTCTGAACGACACAACAAAATCTTCTTCCAAGATACACAAACGCAATTATTTAACAAAGAGTAATCTATCTATAACACCACCCTCAGAACACCACCCAATCAAAGTTTATTATCAGAAAAAGTTATTAAGATCCCAATACATATAAACCACTTACCTCCACTGAGTAAACATACTTTGTACTCCTCAATACTATTCCAAATTGAATCGGTAGATATTGATTTCAGAGTGTAACTTTCAATCAGTCTCCGGACCCTCAAATAGTCGATAGTAAATCAAAATATTTTCCCGGAACACCTTGAGCTTATTCTAATACCGAAACCTTCGGCTTCCATCTCCGGCATATGAATGTTTATCTCAGAGATATTTTTCCTACCTTTTTTTTATTTCATCCCGTCCCTCTGAATAAATAAGGCGAGCCGACGCCTCAGCACTAATTGAAGACGAATTGCTCCAACCCAAGATATTGGCCTTCTTCACCAGCATCACTTACATTATTACTGGATTTGAATTGGTAATTAATTGGCTCTCCAGACGACACTCCGGTCTTCAGACGCCAGCACACATTCAATTTTATTTTCAAAGTTTAAATTTAATTAAAAAAACATCTACAGTAACTTGTTACCTACCCGTGAAAAATGTTACAACTAGGTGAAAACTTGTTCACGCCAGAGCTCATGTGGGATCCATGTCATAAATTTGAAAAAAGTTGAAAACAAAAGTCGCCCAATGCACTTCCTGTTTGCATCTGCTGCTGTAGCGGATATAAAAAGAGTTTTTCTGTTCCACCATTCTCTGATTGCTTTTGGAATTTTTATTTTTTTGTAATAGAATATATTTTAATATTAACTCCTGGTTTCGTATTTTGTTGAAAATAACAATTTCATGCAAATGAATTTAATTTCTTATACTTATCAGATTTGTTTTTGTTTAAGGTAATCGATTGTGTTTACGAGTACGTCCTATCCCAAGTCTAGCCCTAGGCCTAGCGCAGACTAAACAAAACAAACATTACATCAAAATTACTTACTTTATCAAAAACACATTACCAGATCGGATTTGCTAAAAGAAATCAGAATCCAAACGCCAGTTAACAAAGAAAATAGTGAAACATTCGAATGGATGGTCGATTACGGGACGGAGCGACACGGCGGCGCCGCGTTTAAAACTCCGGCTAATTAAATGAATGAAAACGAAACTCGAATGTTTTCATTCCATTTACAGTTTCTATGCTCCCTTCTCCCGTTTGTCGACCGACGAATGGTCATATGCAAACTGTATTACGATATTTCAAATGTGACAGTTTAAAAACGAACCCGCTGCGTTTTAATATCGTGATTTCTGACTGTATTCGGTTTTTGTTTTCAACTAAGTAAGTGGTTTTTACTCAAATGGGTTTTGATAGTTCACAGTCATAGTATGAAAGATATAGATGTTTATTATCAAGGGATCAATTATATATGACTCATCATCAACAACTTTTTTTATCGTCCCACTGTTGGGCACAGGTTTCCTCTCATACGGAGAAGGATCGAGCGTAATCACCACGCTTGCTCAATGCGGGTTGGCGATTTCAGGCTTAAATTCCAGGTTTCCTCAAGATGTTTTCCTTCACCTTAAGTCATTGGTGTCCAATATTTACTTAGAAAGTACATATAACTTTAGAAAAGTTACATTGGTACTTGCATGACCTGGAATCGAACCCGTGCACTCATACTTGAGAGGCTGGTGTTTCAACCACGGTCACCACGACTGTGACTGGACTTATGTATGACTATTTATAAAATATGATTTACACAAATAATATTTTACTTACGTTATCATGTCTAACTGAGTCAATTAGCAGTTTATTCGTAAACCTTCATTATTAACAGTAACTATATTTTTATTATGATACTCAGTTGTTTTATTTTTACGAAGTCATTACATTGTAGAGATTTTAACAAGAAAACAGCATTTGTACGTCAACATTTTTATAACAACCTATTATCAAGAGAAAAACAACTATAAAATATTTATGTGCGTAACAAAATACCCAACTTTGTATAACTCCAAAGAGACTTAATTTACTGACAAAATCTGTCTCACTGTGCTCAATCTTGCGCATAAAATTATCGTATTGGAAATCGGAAAATGCAAAATGCACTGCGAAATGTTAATACAGCAAAAATAATCCAGTTAATGTGGCTCCATCGAGGATAACACCATCCAGCGCTGAGTTCGAAAAGTCATTTGTACGATTATCTGTCTCGTGGAGCACATCAGGCCCGGCATTGTATGTAAATTGAATTAATGACGGTGCACTTGAAGCCCTCTTTACTTTATAAATCGCTGTGGGAAAACGTTTTAAAATTCATGTAGGTTTTATATATATGTAAATTTCTAGAACAGCATTTCGTTTCTGTAAACAAATCAACCGTAAAAACTTAAGATAGAACTTAATAGAGCATCTCAACTACTGACATTAGTTGACATTATTGACAGCACACTCTTAGCTCACTTCAGGTCATTTTTCAGGGTAAGATTTTTATAGAATTGATCGGCAGCTCGAAAGGAAATTTTGACTTTACGCTTCATAAAATCTCAGACTAAACTACGCTTCATTAAATTTCAGCAGATTTTTTCAGGGTAAGACCGGCAGCTCGAAACGAAACTTTGTCTTTACACTTCATAAAATCTCAGAAGAAATTATTTTTTCAAGGTACGATCGGCAGCTCTATGCGAAATTTTGTCTTTACGCTTCATAAAATTTCAGAAGAAACCTTTTTACGCTTCATAAAATTTCAGAAGAAACTATTTTACGCTTCATAAAATTTCAGAAGAAACTATTTTACGCTTCATGAAATTTCAGAAGAAACATTTTTTTCAGGGTATGATCGGCAGTACGAAACGAAATTTTGACTTTATGCTTCATAAATTTCAGAAGAAACTATTTATAGGAATTGTTAATAAAATTAAATGGAACTAATTTTTGGAATAGGGTTCGGAATATACGTAAATATTGGTATTACAATTTTGTTGAAATATAATCGAATGCTTCTGTTTAATTTAACTTAGGTGTGATTTTCTATAAATTAATACCTATTTCTCTATCTAGAATTTTGAGCTATGTTTCCTTGTACAGCAGTGACAGCACATAATGGCCGCAGTGCCAACTGTAATGAAAATACGATTAAAATCGAACGAACGATTTAAATCGTTAGATACGCCCGTGTTATATAAATATAACGAGTCATAATTCTAATAAAAGTATTGTATTGTGGATTGCTCAAGTTTAGTTGATTCCGAGGGTAGAATAACTTTTATAAAATTATAAAAACGGCTCGATGGTACTCTGAGAGTGGCATTTCCTATAAATACGGTGACTCGTCCCTTAGTAGACGGTCTTCATCGAGCCTTCGGACCGAGCACACTACCAGTTAAGTATTCTTAATGTTTGTTATAGACACACAATTCTTATGTGCCTGGTATTTATATTGCTGTTGATTGTAAATATGCCCAGTGTGTAATGTTATAAGTAAATATATACATAATGTTTCTCCTATAATGTCTGCTTTAATATTATTTAATTATCCACACTCTGCTATCCTAACATCAGAAGTAGGGATCAGGGCTCTGGTTTTATAAAACTATTTTTTTTTTTCATAACCGCCGTTGGAGCTTGTGACGATATTTCGGAAGCCGTTGTTCAGCGGGTCGCTGACTTCACTCGCACCGTAATGATGACATCAGGCCGTCTTCTCTGACGTTGGAACTGCTACGCTGCATAAGCAGCAATAATCCGGTACCTGGTGTCCTATACAGGAATAATCCTGTATGTACTTCAAAAATACAGAGCTCCAGAACCTCAACCAACAGTGAGAACCTCCAGAAGTTATTCGTAAGTAAAGAATTATCTGAATTGAGTAAATAACGACAATATAAAACAGTATTGCTTAAAAATAACATTTGGAAAACTTATTAAGGGTCAGTATCTGTATCGATTGTATTTTCAATTTGCAACTGTGATAATTTGTTTGGTTGTGTATAATACTGTGTGTGGGTACATGGCTTGGGCTACTCTCTAGTGGTACCTTACCGCACATTATTGCAAATACTAACTACACAAAAGACATTGCTAAAATCCATACATTGAATGCCCCAGAATTGACAGCAATAAGAAAATGCTAGTTGTGTTTGGAATGATTCATGTAATCATATCAGGTATTTGTTGATACACGGACAAGCTTAGGAACCGAGTATCAAACTAAAATGTGTTTGATTTTGAGGTTATATAATCGTAAAGAAAACTGAATAGATTTATTATTTCTTTTACGTTTAGTAAGAAAATGAATGTAATCATCAAATGTGTAAATAATACAAGTTATTTATAGTCTAGCCTTTTACCAATTATTTTGGGGTCAGCGTCCAGTCTAACCGGACGCCGCTGAATATCAATGTTTTACATGGAGCGACTGCATCTGACCTTCACAACTGTTACTCGTGTAATCCAGTAACAAAAGTGAACACTCACTACTCTGCACAAAGGCAAGGAAGCGAGTAACAATTTTTTTTTTTGTTTAATTCTTTCCGTTCTTCTGAACGGAAAAGACAAAGGCATAGTACGCCATACAGCCTAGTCTTTAGTAATTTTTTCTTGAGTAAGTTTCTATCCTAACTTATCCTAGCTTAACTTAACTAATCTATCTCCTTTCTTTTCCTGCGTGAGGCCGACAAGAAAGAATTTGGAGTAAGGACATGATGTGGCCACTGTGCTACATTATTTCACTGTTCTTTATAAATTATTCACTGAATGCACTTTTTACTACATAAATCACGCGATTTTATTTAGTAAACAACACTATAAATAATTTTAAAAGTCCAATGAAAAATGAGCGTGACACTCATGCCGCCAAAAAAAAAAAATCGCGAGTAACAAACATAACAAAACAATTGGAGATGTCACTCATTTCCGCATCTGTAGAATCGATACCGCTATTTGAACTAACGATTTGAGAATCGATTTTGTTTAATATCGATAAAACACTATTATTACGCTATTTTACAGATTGCGTTTAATGTATTTTGATAACAAATGTAGTCATAATAATAAAAAAATGCATACATTAAATAAAACTTCATGTATTTTAATTCATAAATACAATTATTAAACTATCGATTTCGTAAAAACAAGAAGCAACATCTCTAAAGCTCTTGACATGGCAGCAATTTATATGACAGACAAATTGTTTAGTAGTTACAAGGCTTTTAATTATTCGTTTCAAACCCACGCTTGTCCGTTAACTATGGATATTTGCATATAATATAAAAAAATGAAAGAAAAATTATAATGCAGGACATTTATTTGTCCATGCTGGGGCGAATTTCGGCGATCTCCTTTTGGGTGCGGGTACGTGCCCAGGGCTACCCTCTGGTAGTACCATAGCATTAAATATTGTACATTGTAACTGGACTTATCTTGTGCTTGGTCAGAGCTACTCTCTGATAGCACGGGATTTGTTAGTTACTTTAATTGCATGGTAAAGAAAGGAGGTTTTGAAAAATAAAGTTCCATCTGTCTCTTAAAAATTAAATTCACAAACAATCTGACACAACATCGCTAAAGCTTTAAGGCTCAAGCTTTTATTGGGAATATTTGGCAGTTTCGGGTGGCTTGACCTGCTGTCGTCCGTACCTTGTATAAAAGTTGAATAAGACGAAGTAACTGAATGCTGATACTTAATAGACTTGATTGAATAACTTGATTGACTTGACTGTTAACTTGATTGACAGACTAGACAGATTATTATTTTTACTGATACTGTTGTTTGATGAGCCAGGTCTATCCGCATAGGCTGACTGACAAAGTACAGTGTCCAGAATTAATAATAATAATAATAAAAAGGTGCCTGTGGCCGTGATGCCTGTGGCCGTGGTGCCTGTGGCCGTGATGCCTGTGGCCGTGATGCCTGTGGCCGTGATGCCTGTGGCCGTGATGCCTGTGGCCGTGATGCCTGTGGCCGTGATGCCTGTGGCTGTGATGCCTGTGGCCGTGATGCCTGTGGCCGTGATGCCTGTGGCCGTGATGCCTGTGGCCGTGATGCCTGTGGCCGTGGTGCCGGTGGCCGTGGTGCCGGTGCCTGTAGCTGTGCCTGTGGCTTTTGTGCTTTTGGCTGTTGTGCCTGTAGCAAGTGCTGTATCCCTGACGGGTGATGCCATGAAATATGGTAGATTAAGATATACTATACCAAAGAGATATAAGATAGAGAGGGCTTGTGTCAAAATGGCATAGAGAAACTGATTACATATCTCAGTGACGCTATCTAGTACAATATAGCAAAATTAGATCGACAATTGGAGACATCAAATAGTAAAAATGAAATAAGTTTATATGAATTATATTCAGCTATTGCTCTGTAGATGGCCAGTGTGGTCTATGTTGCCAAGTCCGATTTAATACCCCTAGTATAGACTAAATCGGGTAAATAAATATCCGTAAAAAAAAAAACAATAAATATCGGGTAATAAGTGAATCTTGTCTGCTACAAACAGCAACACCTATTTTAGCATTATATTCTAAGTAGAAATATAAAAACTGTGGTAGGGATCTTGGTTATTTCGATATAAAATTATCGATAATATTCAAAGAACTTATTGCGACGACATTTTTTCGTATTTTGGTAGTTTAAAACAAAAAATTAGGATGCAGAAAAATTATTACCAGTTGTAATATTTACAAGTTATTTATTCATATAATTCTTTTAATATACAAATCAATAATTATTATGATCTAGTAATCCATGAGTCGACTGCTAAACATCCGGTTTTGAGTATGACTTCCACAGGAGTTTACCCAAGTCATAATATAACCAAGATAATGTCTGGACTTTTGATGGACTGTGATGTCAATTGCAACACAAATCCTATCTAATTTTCTAGTGCTACATTATTTTTATCCGGAAACCTAAAATAACAAAAGCTTAGGTGAATGGATAGCACTTGTTCATTAAGTATGATTACTTTCAGAGTTAATAGATAATAAATAAACTTAAAACATAGCAATACTTAAACCAAGTATGTAGATACTTACTAAAATCACCATGAGATGACCGAAACCATGTTAACAGAAAATCCTTGTCGAATAGTTTTAATATTGAGACTGAGCGATGGTTTGAATTACCCGTAACATATTTATTAATACGTTAACAGAAAATGTTTGGAAAGTTTTAATGATATTGTCAGAATTGACCGAGCGATGAGTTATTTTAACTGTCAGATATTTGTTAATCTAACAGAGAATGTTTGATAAATAGTAGATTTGAATAATATCGACAGGTTGACAACACTGGAACTTGTTTGAATTGATTAATCTCTGCTTATTGTTTCGAATCAGGAACTGTTCAGTCGGCGGTCAATGTCAAACGTTATTTTTTGTGAGACTGTAGACATATTTGTAGGTATGTACTTCGAGAACGAAGTACATGTCAGTATGGCAGTGTTATATATGAAGGATATTATAGATTTATAAAGTAATTATAATGTGTTATATAATTGTCACTACAATGTGTATTGGGTAATGGCATATGCCATATTTGCTGCTAGAAGTACCTGATTTGACTAGATATTGTGATTTCATAAGACGAGGCTTAAATTATAAAAATCACCTTTAAATTATGAAATGTTGGTTATTTAAACATTGCGAATAAACAATTGTTATATTGATAAATTATCTTAAAGTGTTTTTATCCTGGCAATTGATATTAGATATGTTACTATAATTTAGAAACTTCTTGATGGAATACGTTGATATCGTTTCCGGAGTTTCTTGTCATTTCTGTAGTGTCAAAACTATTTGCACTATTTATTATGTTAATCGAAAAGTTTACTTCGAGAACGAAGTAATTATCAGAATGGCCGTGTTATATAAATATAACGAGTCATAATTCTAATAAAAGTATTGTATTGTGGATTGCTCAAGTTTAGTTGATTCCGAGGGTAGAATAACTTTTATAAAATTATAAAAACGGCTCGATGGTACTCTGAGAGTGGCATTTCCTATAAATACGGTGACTCGTCCCTTAGTAGACAGTCTTCATCGAGCCTTCGGACCGAGCACACTACCAGTTAAGTATTCTTAATGTTTGTTATAGACACACAATTCTTATGTGCCTGGTATTATGTAATTTATATTGCTGATGATTGTAAATATGCCCAGTGTGTAATGTTATAAGTAAATATATACATAATGTTTCTCCTATAATGTCTGCTTCAATATTATTTAATTATCCACGCTCTGCTATCCTAACACCCGCGTCATAAGATAGTCGCGTTTCTGTTTTATTACCTCTAACGCACAATGACGCAGTGACTTGACTGAATTATCAATTTGTCATGGAAATGTTGTATAATAATCAATGAGCTCACCCTTTTCGGTATGGACGCTTTTTCGCGTAAGGTATGGTGAGTGCAATTGAAGCGATTTCAATCTGGCCACCGGGTTAGTGTTTACAGTTTCCATATCGAAATGAATTTGGTTGGTCCAAATTCATTTCATAACCAAAATTTCAGTGGTGATATTCACCGGTAAATTTCGGACGCTATGTGGGGTTGGTCACCGCTCAGCACTTACGATCACTAGGTATAACTTTAAATACCTAATACAATAAATTTAATGTGAAAATAAATATGAAATTGATAAATAATGGTGATAATGAAAAATAGATATTTACTTACTTTTTTATTTCTGTGTTATTACGTTGATATATTAGAATGTGTTTGTTTAAGGTGTTTACTTGTATCCGAGTTGTTTAGGTATCGTATTTTCTATAAATATAAAAGCCTCCATCAACAGAATTTAAAACAAGCAACAATCATATCTAGACTAAAACCCAAACACAAAGCCAGTTAATAACCGACCGAAAACAAAAATATTACCTTCAACTAGCTTCTGCCCGCAACTTCGTCCGTGTAAAATTATTATTCCCGTAATCCACCCATCGCATTGCATCGCCTACCCGTGTTTTTAATTCGTTTTCGCTAAACTTCTGTCATTACATGCTTTTTATAAGCTTCACTTGTATGTTTGCTTGCTTGTTTGTTTGTTTGTCCGTCTCTAACTCTTTGGACTACGAGTGAGCGGCTAATTACTGTAAAATGTCCCACCGTTTTCAATACGTTCGTACGTCCTTTTTTTTTAAAAAAGAATATCGAACTAAAAAAGTTGAAAATAAATATAGTTTAAGACAACTAAAAAAACATGCTAGGATCATTTTAGAGCAAAAAATAAATATAGTTTAAAAAACTAAAAAAACATGCTTTTAAAACATATCAAACTAAAAAGTTAAAAATAATTTTAAAAAAAAGCGTGGGGCGCTTTGTGCCTTAATTTTTGTATATTAAGCGCCTCACGCCTTTTTTAAAATAATTTTTAACTTTTTAGTTTGATATGTTTTAAAAGCATGTTTTTTTAGTTTTTTAAACTATATTTATTTTTTGCTCTAAAATGATCCTAGCGTGATATTGACTTATCGTTTATAATCTTCCTCAAAAATTTGGCTAACGAATACGTTGTTTTTTTACGAACCACTTTATTGTATGTACTTAGTTACCTAAAAACAACATGATTAAGTTAATCGACTAAACCAGTCATTTCGGTTGTCATGCAACGTTACAGTTATACTTTTCAATTTAGCAAAGTTACTATTCGAATTATTATATCTTTAGTATATTTTGCCTAAATGAATGGAGTAATATGGGTTAGGTTGAATAGGCTCTTAATAAAGTGCGCTTTACCATCAACTGTTGCATCACTGCTTACCATCAGGGGGGATCACGGACAAGCACTAGTTTATGAGGTTAAATAAAAAAGCATTGTTCCAAAAGTTACTGCATAAATAAAGAAACAAATTATTTGCTTTATTATTATTATAGACTAGCTGACCCGGCGAACTTTCTTCCGCCTTAAAGACAATAAATATCACATGATCTTATTTTTTAGTTTTTAAATTAGGATAATTAGGGCAGCACAAAAGTGTAGGAGAAGTCGAAACAATGAAGCTCATCATCATCATCAACTTTTTTTTATCGTCCCCCTGCTGGGAATAGCTAGAGAGGAGAAAGACTGAGCGTAATCACCACGCTTGCTCAATGCGGGTTGGCGATTTCAGACTAAAAGTCCAAGTTTCCTTAAGATGTTTTCCTTTACCTTGTAATCGGCTTGACATTCATCATTAAATCACAATAATACATTATAGAAGAAATTTCATTTTCTCTACTTTGTGGAGGTGCAAGGTACCAGGGTAGCACAAAGTGTAGGAGAAGCCGAAAGAGTGAAACTCATTCATCATTAATAAATAATTACAATGCCTAGTTTGTAGAGGTGCAAGATACCAGGGTAGTAGATACAAAAGTGTCCCGGCGAACTTTGTTCCGCCTTAAAGGCAATATGACATGATCTTATTTACTACTTTTTAAATTAGGATAATCTATATATATAGAAGAAAATCGTGTTAGTTAACACTATTTATAACTTAAGAACGGCTGAACCGAATTAGCTGAAAATTGGTAGGGAAGTAGCTAAGAACTGGGAAAAGGACATAGGATATCCTTTTTATCCCGTTCCCGTCGTTCCTGTGTGAATGAATAAACTTCATTGCTTCGACTTCTCCTACACTTTTTTGCGATCCTGGTACCTTGCAACTCCTCATAGTACGCAAAATAAAACTTCATCGATGTAATATTAGATTAATAATGATGAATGAACTTTATTGTTTCGACTCTACATTTTTGTGCTACCCTGGTACCATACACCGTACATCAAAAAAAAAGTCTCAGCCGTTGATGCATTCGTTTAAAGCAAGGAATATAATAAATAAATACTCTCTGCCGGTTTAAAAATGTTGATCACACCACAGGATGCCAGTGATCGTCCGAAATGGAGGCGTATGAGTAGGAAAGCGGACCTCGGGCTCCAACGTGAAAGCCGCGGATGCGACCGGGATTTTACGCTGAGATGATGATGATGACTCTTTGCCGGTTTAAAGTTTCTAATAAAAAGCCACAAAGCCAACTTGAACTTCAAACTTTCTAATATTGTATTGTTGTGCCATTTATCATTGCCATTCTACCATTGCTCTTGTAAGTGAATTTTATTTTGCCTACTTTTTGGAGGTACCAGGGTAGCACAAAAGTGTAGAGGAGAAGTCAAAACAATGAAGCTCATACATCATTATTATTCAAATCATTTTTTCTTATTTTCTCACCGTTTAGACATACCCTGGACTATGACAAACATTTTAAAACCAAAATCAGCTCGATCGGCCCAGCCGTTCTCGAGTTTTAACGAGACTAACGAACAACAATTCATTTTTATTTATATAGATTAACTCTGATAAAAACAACAAGAAGATACAACAAAAACATGTGTAACTATAAGAAGAGTGAACTCAAAAACCGACCAGTGTATTATCCGGGTTATTACCGAGATGTAAGATATGGTCAGCAAAGTGTTTTGCCTCAGGGGAGGGTACCTCACTAAATTCCTCCACTTTACGGACTGAGGTAGCCATTAAGATTATGAAATTATGAACCCGACCACTCACCGAGATTTGCTTCGTACGATCACACTTAACTCGGCTGATTTAATTCAGCCACACCGAATTGTAGGCTTCAATTGTTTAGTTAGTAATTAGACTATTGTTTGACTCTTTGTGTGGGTTTTAAGTTAGTGTGTCGTAGTTAAATTGTTTGTATATTGAGGACTGCTGTTTGTACTAAAGTTATTGTACAACTAAAATAGACCTTGATGGATGATTTACAACAACAACAACAACACACACAACAATTATCAACAACAAACAACAACAACAACAACAATTATCTTTCAAAACAAAAGTAGATACTTTTAAGTCATAGCGTTGTATATTTTGGTGATTATAAGGTTGGAATAAGCTATGTCTTGTTTGCTAACAATAAAATATATGGGATAAATTAACAATACTCGTATATCGTAAATAATAACAGAACTAAAGCGTGCCTGACCTAAATTTATTGAGGCTCCTTCAATTGACATCACGCCGTATTGATTTCACTATGGAACGCGATTCTCGTTATTGTGTGATTAGAATAAAGCCCAGTATCCATGTATTTAGAATATAGAATATCTAAATTAAATTAAATAATACTGTGACTTTTTTCAAAGATAATTATCATCATCATCTCTGCCACATGAAGTCTACTGCTGGACATAGGCCTCCCCCAACGATTTCCAAAAAGAATGATTGGACATCCAGCGCTTCCCAGAAATTTTGGTCAGATCCTCCAACCACCTAGTCGGTGGGTGTCCGACGCTGCGCTTGCCCCATTTCTGCACCATCGGCCATCAGCTCTACAAGCTATGTGCCCCGCCCACTGCCACTTCAAAGAACTAATCCGCTGGGCTATGTCAGGAAATTTAGTTCTTTTACGAATCTCCTCATTCCTGATTCGATCACTTAGAAAAACACCTAGCATAGCCCTCTCCATAGCTCTCCGTGCGACCTTGAGCTTTCTTAAAACGTCCATAGTGTGTGTTCTTAAAGATACAAATTCCTAAAAGGGTCGAAGAGCTATACAGAATTTCGATATGAACTATTATTGTTTATGCTAATACATACGTAATGTGTTTTCGACCCTAAACACAAAATGATTGAGGTAGAATCCCATTATTCTAATTCAGTATGCAGACGGAGCTAAATAGCCAGTTTAAGTAATAAAAAAACTGCCCCACTTAGAAATAAAAGTCGAATCTAGGCCACGGCTAATTCTATGCTCAATCCCCATCGCAAATTGTAATTTTCTCTTGCCCTTATAACAGCAAGTTATTTCATGATAAGAATCTTTTTTAGTCCTTGCAAAAAGGAATCTCTGTTCGAATCGAACATTTCTCGGGTTGATTACTAAGAGCCCAAGAGGCCAGATTTCATGAAGCCAATTGCCATTCACGCGTAGGAGAAACTGATCGCTGGGGTGATATTATTTAAATGTAATCTTTTTTCGATACTTTTTAAACGTTGATCTTAGTTACCTTTACTTAAAGCATGCTCTCCATATAAAGAAGGTTGCATACTAGATAAGAGCAAGATTTATCCCCCTATACAAATAATTACAGTTTCTACATTTCGACAAACGGACGCAGAAGAGTCCGTTTGAGAGATTAAATGACATTGTTGAAATGCTTTTTACTAAATGTTTATGAAAATATTTACAGTACTTATATAAAAAAAAAACAATTTTATTTTGTCTATTTTTCTGGATGTTCTCCAAAACGGTTTGACTGGTTTTCACAGGCAGAAAGCTATTGCTATAAGGAGTAACTTATGAGACGCTTTGTTTTAAGAACTAGGCTTCCGCCCCCATAAAAATTAAGTTCAATATGCGTACCTTTTCACTACTAAACAACAGAACAAATTTTGATATAATTTGACAAGGAGATGGATGGTATCCTGGGTATAGGCTACGATTAGACTCGGTAGCACGTTTCCATCGGATAATTTCCGACAGTAGTCAGGCGGGCGAAGATGCAGCGCCCCAACAAGGTGAATTACAATGACCTGGTAAAGATAGATGCAGGCAGCACAAGACCGGTCAGTATAATAATAGTATGGAAAGCCTTGGGGGAGGCCTTGTCCAGTAGTGGACCTCTGTAAGCTGAAGAAGAAGAAAGGCGGGTGAAGCCGCGGGACAAAGCTAGTTAAGAATAAAGTATATATGTGCCAGCGTTCTTTCCTTATTGGAATCCTTTTTATGTGTTAAATGTAGAAGAAAACGTGTTGTAATCGAATCATGGGAAGTAAAGGAAAACAGAGTTGGCGCACGAATAGTTACAATGAATTCAGAGAAGTGGATTGGTGCTCGTGGTCGGTAGACCAAATGCCTCTTAACATTAATGTACTGTTAAAGAACTTCCTTAACTACGGTTTGTACTGAAAAGACCGTAAAAGGAGTTCTCACAGTAATATCGATAGGACCAGGAGGTACCTACCAAAATTTTTCTTTGGTGTTTTCAGCCCGCCGAAAATCTATTCCATAATATAATTATATTAAAATAAATAAAAGAAAAAGAATAATAGATAAAAGAAGAAATAGATTTTCGGCGAGCTGAAAAAACCAATTCAGAACGTTTGAATATACCAATTATATTAATAAACTTTCATTTAATCAAACGCTTATATTATTTGGTCGACAACTTTTGCTGTCATTTTTCTACTTTGGAATGTGTCCTAAAGAATTTCGATTAACATTTTTTTTTAACCTTTGTATTATATTAAACCATGTAAATCTTCAGATTTTCCATTAAACTTTTTTGGTATTTGTTCCATTTAGAGAGTATCGTCGCCTGTACCAACAAATTACGAGTTTAAAAGTAAAAAAAAGATAATTCTCGTAATGGCTTATTATACATCGAATAACTCCGCACAGGTAGTTTAATATTTATAAAATACTAGCTTTCCGCCCGCGGCTTCGCCCGCGTGGAGTTCGGTTATATCGCGCTTTTTAAATTTCCCTCGGGAACATCATATTTTTCCGGGATAAAAGGTAGCCTATGTTCTTTCTCAGGGTCCAAAGATTGTCTGTGCCAAATTTCATCAAAATCGGTTGAGAGGTTTAAGCGGGAAAGCGTAACAGACAGACAGACAGACAGACAGACAGACAGACAGACAGACAGACAGACAGACAGACAGACCGACAGACAGACAGACAGAGTTACTTTCGCATTTATAATATTAGTATGGATTAGTATGGATGTGAAACTCTTGTTACTCTAGGTCGGCGACACATGGAAGTTTTTTTTTTCTATTTTTAAGAAGGTAGGTAGAAAATTATTTTGCTTTCCTTAATTTAAACATCACCTGTAAGGATTTTATGAGTTCCGTGTTTTATGATTAACACAATTTCTGTTTTTTTTTTAATGCTAAGGCTTTATTATTCCACTTGAGTATATTCATTGTACGTTTTTATCTATACTCTACATTTATTATTTATTAATATATAAAGCTGAAGAGTTTGTTTGTTTGTTTGAACGCGCTAATCTTAGGAACGATTTGAATAATTCTTTCTGCGTTCGATAGCCCATTAATCCAGGAAGGCTTTAGGCTATACAACATCACACTGCGACCATTAGGAGCGGAGCATAACTAACTCCACGCGAACGAAGTCGCTGGCGGCTGCTAGTAGATTATATAAAAGGTAGAGGTTTAAATAATAAACATTAAGCTACGGTAATAAAGATATTCTCTATAGTTTATTCTACGCGTGTGGCGGCCGAACCCAATTATCTATCTATCACAAGTTTTGGTATACTGGAGGTAGAAAACACCCTTTTATATCTGTTCTTAACGTCCCAATAATCGATATCGGTAGCGATCTTTATGATTATATCATTTATTTATTTATGGAAGAACTTATAGGTAACAGAAAGATAACATTTGTGTATGAGGCATAAAGCCAATTATTACCTACTGATTCTCACGGGTAAAAACAGAAAATGTAGTACCTAAATATCATTATCTTGTAGCGACAGTTATAATTACACTGGCTGCTATTAGTAGCTATCTATTAATAGGTTATTGGGTTTGGCTGTAAGAAAGCAGTTCCACATTATACAATAACAATAACCACTGTTCAAATACAGAGTATTTTTTGACATCTCAATTTAAAAACTGGTGAAAATTACAAATCTTTATGACAGCAGCCAATTATAATATGAAGCCCTCACTCTTCCAAGATTCTGTATCTTTAGTAAAACAAAGAATATTTATTATGTATTCTACGCGAACTACTCATAAACAAATCAGTGTAATATCTACATACATATTTTCCCCGGGAGTGATTAAAAACCGTAAATATAAAATAATATTCAAATTAGTCAAACTGTAAATCAAAACATTTCCAACTTTATATGGATTGGGTTTTTCTATTTGAAAATTCTCAGTAAAAGTCGGGGCGGCAAATAAACGGTTTGGATTTACCCCAATCCAGGAAATACTACATTTCCGCGAAGTGCAGGTGTGTTTCATGCCTGTATTTCCCGAACGGGAATATTGCATTATAATTTCATTCCCAATATCTGATATTTCAAACAATTAAGTTACCAGTTTGTTGAAACGCTGTTTTCGTAAAAAATTATCAAGCTTTGGCCATAACACTCACGAGAGTGTTATGTCAAAAGCTTAGTAAGTAAGCTACGAAGCTTCAACAAAGATTTAACAGTCACTTAGCAGTGATTTAGCAGACCTGGGCTGTGTACAGCCTTAAGTAAATTGGTCGCGTGCCGGCCGCGCGGCGCCGGTGTCAACGCCACTGCACGACTCGACGCACTGCGGCACACCACTCAATTCACTGGCTTCCCGGTTCTTCTTTATTAAGACTTATGCATCGGGTAATTATTCGGATAGTCTATTATTTCAATACTGTTTTTGCAAGTTTTTCGGTCACGCTACTAGAGATGTTGCCAAGTTCCAGCTGGAAACACGGCGCCCACTTAAGCTAGCAAGTTTGTACGGTGCTCCAGTTGTTTGGGTTTTGTTAATTTACTTGGTTTAGCTGAAAATAAAATTGCTCTGGGGTTCCGGACAAGTAAGTGAAAAACTTTTAAAGGGTGCTTCAGTTTTTGTTACGTAAAAAACGGACAATATTAAGCTCGTGAGTTCTCAAGATTTCTGTTTTTCGCAAAGGAGAACAGCCGATCGATTTTTTCAAAAGTTCACCGTAAAAAGTTAGGTTAGGTTAGGTTAAAGTTCCGTGTGCAGTATCTGGCCTGCCATCGGACGCGTCCCCAGGTGGCGGATAGGGGTACGGCCCCCAGATATGGGGGTTACCGGTTTACCGGCGTGGACCAAAACCAGACGCGGAGACCGCTTCGGCGGTCACACGTTTGGTGGGTCGGCCACCACTGCAGGTGGCTGACGTGACCCGAACTCCAGGTCACCGTCGGGCAACCCGGTCTCCTCACTGAGAGAGCTGGGGGCCCCGTTTGCTTTCGGGCAAACGAGTGGGGCTAAGAGGAAGGACACCTCGCTAAAAAGCCCTTGGCTGCTGCGTCTTCTCGCACTAGACGACGTACCCAAACCGGCCCCTCTTTATGGGGGGACCATTGTGGGCCCGCCTTTTGGCGGGAATCGCCGGCGGGGGATAGGTTGTTCAGGCTGTGCCGATTTCCCATGACCCCCCCAATCAGGCGATGTCGTTGTGCCGCTGTGGGTTTAGTGGGTATTCGGCTGGGCGAGTCCCACACACGCCCTTCGGGGTATGGTGCGTAAATGCATTACCACAGCGTAAAAAAAAAGGTTAGGTTAAAGTTGGTGAGCTTAGAGTGAGCTGTCAATAGTGTCAATCCCAAGCACAATCCCAAGCACTAGTTGGCAAAATAGCTCAATCCTCCCTTACTTCATCTAATTACTTATAGTAAGATGTTTACAAAATTACACTGCAGAGTACGAAAATAATGCTATTTTCGTTTCACTAAGTATTTGTTTATTAAGGTAAGTGAAGGAATGAATCCTAAACGATTGTTGATTTAGGATACGATAAAGGATCTTTGTTTCCATAAATGTATCCACCCCGTAATATTAGCGCATATGCAGTAAAAAAAAGACAAGAAAATGCTTTGTAAGTCATGTGTTCTGCTTTCCACGGTCGTATTAAGTATCGTTTAATATTTCAGTGCGCGTATAAAGCTATGCAATGCGCATTTTGTAATGTAAATCCCGACATTTCAGTAACAGCTTACCGTGAAAGGAAGCCTTCGATAAGAACTACTACTTTGGTAAGTAGATGGGGAAAATCTTGTACAAGAATAACTGCTCCTGTTACACAATCTGGAATATCAGATTATTCCATACAAAGGAAGAGCAAGTTATAGTCTTTTTTATATAAGAAAAAGACATAAAATAAACCAACTTCTGCCGTAAATCAGAACCAGACTATATGTCAGACTGCCTGAATATATGTAGTTACTAAAGTAATCTCTATTACAGAAATCTGGTACAACGAATCTCCGCGAACGGTTGACGTATGTTAATCAATTACGACATGTTCTAAAACGCGATGTAGCACATGGCGACGTATTACCTATATTAAAAAGGTACACGTTATGCCCTTATTCATTACATTCTTTGCACGTAAAAAATAAAACCTCCTCACATTCCTGACAGCTTTGTATAACAAAATAACATAACTAACTTATATGTAAGTCAGAGGCCCCTCTCCGACCCAAACAAATTATTAATGTACCAAAAAGATACAAAGATTTGCTCCTAAGCTAAGTAACTTCACTCAAGTACGTGATTTGAAAGATTTTTTATCTCCTTCCCAAAATGAGAATTCAAACAGGGAAACAATTTTTCACATAACGTGTTCCGTTGTTTAGAACATTTGCCTCGGGTTCTAGCAATTGTGTAAACCAATAAACATTTATTTTTATTAGAAATGAAAGCCTTGTGAATTGTATAAATGTTTTTGTAATAAATTCTCTTATGGGTGTAAAGAGTTTTTACTGATATATCATCTGTAAGTCTAAGTGAATCTCCTTCATTATGTAGGCACTTTATTATAGATTAATTTTCAATATATTTACAAGGTAAGTAAATATAGTACCCATGCCGCCTTATGTACGGCGGCATTTTTCTTGAAAACAAATTGAATAAATTAACATAATATTCAGCTCAGTATGCTAATATACAGACGGACGGACGTCGATACACATTAGTTATCAGTGGGCGACATCTTATTTTCTGCAGCCCCAAGTTATAATAACCAAACTAAATGACAGGCAGCGAGGATACTTAACAAAACCATCAGGTATCTGTTTCTCATAAAGCCTACTCTCATTTTCGTTATGATGTTAATAAAAAGAAATGGAAAAGTTGTTCGTGTGCGCGTCAAATGAAAAAGTTATGGCACGTGATGATACTGCAAAGACCGTGGAGCCACCTGGCGGTACACCAAACTAATTACAAACTCCCTAACTTCCTCAAACACTAAAATATTCTCCTAAAAACGTCACCTCGCGACGTACTCGAATAGAATAATAAATTTTACTTTCTGTGTCTCTTTGAATTAGTGGCTAATGCACACCTCTCACTCTTTTGGCGGAAAATGTTACCTATCCCACGGTTTAGCTGAAAAGTACTAATTTTAGTTTAAATATTTGTTTAACGTTTTCAACGAGTAATTTCAAAGTTATTTTAAAATCAAAAAAGTGCTGGTTTGACGTTGTAAGAGATGACATGAGTGCCAACAATCTCACACCACGGGATGCCAGAGATCGTGCGAATTGGAGGCGTATATGTAGGAAAGCGGACCCCGGGCTCCAACGCGAAAGCTGTGGATGCAACCGGGAGCATACGCTGAGATGATGGTGATGGTTTTCAACAAGTAATTTATAATATTGTAGAGTACAGAGATCTTGCAATTAGTAAAATATGTTTAGAAGTATGGATAGAAGTCCTTTGCCCAATAATAAAAAGTAAAAAAAACTAAAACCCAACTACGACAAAAAATGACGCTGAAAAGTATAAAACAAGATTTTCAGAATACTGAACTGAACAAAGTTGCTAATGTAGTTGCAAGTAAATGGACATAGTTAAGATGCCTTCGTTGTAAATTGACAATAATGTCATACAATACCATTCTGAAGTATGCAATATTCACTATGTAGGGATAAATTTTCATGTTTGGAAAGGCGTAGTCACACGTTACATATACCTACCTACCGTAGCACCTAGACAACGTGTGACTACATAAAATCATAACCGTCCATTTGCTTTGCCGTAGTCGGGTAAAAAGAGGACCACTTAAAGTGGACAAGAAATTATATTAGGTTATTTATATCAATCCTACCGTAATAATAACACACTTTAAGTGCGTAAGGTCGTGGGTCGGAACTCAAGAAGATACTACTTAAATTTGTGTAAATTATTTAATCACAACTGCTTTCAAATGGTGAAGGAAATCGTCTTGAGGAACTGGAATCAAAAATTCGCAGATATGTAACATCCACTGGGCCATCCCCGTACAAATATAAAAAATAGTGATCCACCGATGTCGACAACAGGTTCCAAGCTACCGGTGGTTAGGGCTCCAGAGACAGGAACCTCCTCACGATGGAGGAGTATTGCCTTTTGAATCAGTATTTGACCCGACCGCCCATCGAGAGCCTCGTAGATGTTGATCTAGGCTTTCGGCTATCAGCCCATTAGCTGATGCGACATGGTTATTATCCCTACTAATATTATAATTGCGAGAGTAACTCTGTCTGTCTGTCTGTCTGTTACGCTTTTACGTCTAAACCACTGAACTGGTTTTATTGAAATTTGCTACAAAAATAGAGTTGACCTTGAGAAATAACATAGGATAGTTTTGATTCCGGACTTTTGAAGAGTTCTCTTGGAAACGCAATATAACCGAACTCCACGCGGGCGAAGCCACGGGCGGAAAGCTAGTTATAAATAAGTGCGTCCTTTTGCGGTAAATGCACCAATATACCTACATAGTCTAAAAACTATTTTTATTCGAAAATTTTGTCAATATTAACAAAGACCATGGGTAGGTAAAGATAAATCCTTCGGGGTGTAATCAAAGATACTATAATTCTGTAATGAGCCCTTATACGCCATGATATGTCATAAGGTAAAGTTTATGTTGTACGTTAGTTGCCGTCCTAAGGGAATTCACAAAACTCGACCCTTACTAGGTCTCCAGAGGAACATATTTATCTTGGTTCTGTTATTACGATAGTATTTTTTGCAATACAGTTTTAATAAACGTTATATATAGTTACTTACTATTATACTAACAGTTATAATAATATAAAAAGGTAAAATTTGTGATAATGTTAGAGGTATCTTTAGAACTACCTACTTACTAACACCCATCAATCATTGATTCGTTGTTTTTACCTTATCTTATTTTAAATAATCATTTTAATACTATAAAATCAATATTAACATTTTAGCTATTATTAAAAATAATAATAATAAGGCTCACTGGGCATTAGAACCCTCCAAAAGTATAAAAAAAAATCCTACCCTCTAACTTTTGAACTATTAGTTTATAAAATATGAAAAAACAGTATAAAGAATTTCTAGGGAAAATATAAAAAAAAAACTAAACATTATTAAAATCAGTTTACGCAATCCAGAACTACCACCGAAAGTCCAACAAACATAACCCGTCTTATTTGAATAAATTAGTAATCCAAATTCCTATATGTATATAATAAAGGGCATTTAGTTTTAAGTTAATCAGACCGCAGCTTATAATTATTAAGTGTTGTTTGTGTTAAGTTATTAACTAAATGAATATTTATAAGTTATTTATAAATGATTCGTATAAACTTCTCCTCCATTTTTATCTTCACGGGGGCATTATTTTGAAATCCTTAGATAATAACTTGACTCAAAGATTATTTATATAAATTTTCCAGTTAATCAAGTCACGCCATCAAATCATCCCCTGTAAAATGTAGAACCCTCTTTTCAATCCGTCGACGGCGTATTTAAAAAAAAAAGAAACTGAAAAACTTATTAATTTTAACGGTATATCCTACTTCTTTTTCCATTTTTTCTGATGTGAAATTCCACTGGCAAAAATGAAAAGACACGGCACAGCAAGTACACAGCTTGTATACCATAACTAAAGAGACATACGGTCGTTAATCCTCTGTCATCAACGAACCTTAGAAATATGCTACACATTTCATAAACCCCATAAATATGAAAGAGTAATTAAATTAATTATGAGGCTTGACCTCTTAAGAACCTCCCCGTGGTCCGTTTAATATGTGGCATCACTTACTCGTTCACTGAAACAACGTTGGCAACTTTATTACCCCAGGATTGAACATGCCATAAAACTGGAATACCTTTTAAAACCCGTTATGTTCACATTGTTCACGTATCGGTATATTGAAATTATATTACCTATGTACTAACGTTTATGAAGTCGTTGGGGTTAGATTGTACTGTTTAGTTTTTACTTTGTTTTACAAGAGTTTATACAGCCACGAGCAAGAATATTGTAAATTTAGCAAATATAAAAGTGAATTTTTTGCTTCTCATAAAAGTTTAGTATGGGATTCGAATATTATATCCTTAAAATAAAAAGGATCGTAATTACTACATAAAGAGGTAATTTTTCGTTTGTATACGTAGTTTTCTAGCTGGTATTTTATTGTTATGGTAGTAAAACCGGGACATGGCAGTTTAATCCTAAAGGTTTGCTCGCTGCAGTTGGCCATTCTGATTAGCGGCGGTGTTTCCGTCGACTACAATTTGAGTGTCTTCAAGGCTAGAGTGAATAGGCTCTTAATAAACTAGTGCGCTTTACCATCAACGATTGCGTCACTGCTTACCATCAGGCAGGATTGCGATCAAGCGCTGGTTTATAATATGTAAAAAAATAAAAAAAATATATAGCATGGATTCAACAAGTAGCTGTTTCATTATACATAGTCGATTATCAGTCGAAAGTTGGGGTCCCGAAGATTGATGAGTTCCTTTAGTTTCCTCTGTTAAGGGACAAAATTGGATATACCTACCCATTTTTGGACAAGCCATGAGACAAAACAATAAAAAATATATAAAACATTTTTTTATTATTTAGGATTGAAAAAAGTGATATAGGTATGTTAATGTTTATGCTTGTGTTTTATTAAATATTTTGTCTTAACGTTCCGATTTTACCTCATCATAAAACTCACACCGTCTGCTACTAACATATACTTTACAAAAGTAAATTAGATTCTTAGTACAAAAGTAAAAAAACTAAAACCCAACTACGACAAAAAACGACGCTGAAAAAGTATAAAACAAGATTTTCAGAATACTGAACTGAACAAAGTTGCTCTACCAAGATGCCTTCGTTGTAAATTGACAATAATGTCTTACAATACTATTCTGAAGTATGCAATATTCACTATGTAGAGATAAATGTTCATGTTTTGAAAACCGCAGTCACACGTTATCAAAGTGCTACGGTAGGTAGGTATATGTACCGTGTGACTACGCCTTTCCAAACATGAACATTTATTATTTATTATTTTTATTTATTTATTTTACATTTTAACGTGGCACACACAAATGTGGCACACAGGAATAAACCCGTTCTTAACCCCGTAATATGTTCTCGTGGGATAATTCTGACCACAAACCAACCGGAGCCACGGGCACAAGATTAGACATCTTTAGGTAATTAATATAGGTACATAGGTTATACCGCTGTAGTATTTCACAAGTTATGTATAGAGAGGTAACTAACTCATTGTGGTTAATGTGGTAGTCGTAACAAATTAATCTATCTGAGATAGTTAGTTAGCTGGGCCAAGGTGTACCTACATAGCAATACGTGTGAGCGTGAGGGAGTGTGAGTATCCAGGGATTATTCACTCTGTAGTTCTCTACAGAAATATTCGTATTTAGAAGTTAAAGAAATTCATATAGGTAAAAGTTTAAAAAATAAAATTATGTACAAGTATATAAAAGAGGAATGGAAATAACTGGAGGGCATCAAAAAATTCATCCGCATCGCTATCAACAGGAAACGTGTCCAAAAGGCTAGCAGCATTGCCACGTTGTAAGGCGATGCTGATTCTTTGGCCAAAAAATAGCCCAGCCCTCTGGTCACGTGAAGAGTCGATTAAACGTTTGGCGATATTTCGAAAAAAATTCAATATAGGTAAAATAGATAAGTTTATCATTCAGATATCTTCTGATTTACAATACAATTTTCGTATTTTTAAGATTGTTCGCATTTTTATCTTACTTTCAATCCGTCAAGAAAACTTTAATTTACTTACCTAGGTATGTACCTAATTTTTTTGTAAAGTTTTGACACTGATTGTCGCTAAGATGCGACTGCGACTTTAGTTTGAACATTTTTAATTACGAGAATTGACTTTCTGTTCACCTATCTAAATAGTCAATAATAATAATAATAATAAAAAAAACCCAAAAATTATAGGCCGATCACGTGTTTACCGACGGTCTATAAAGTTCTTACATCCATTTTGAAATCTAAAATTAACACGCATATTGACAGCAACTCCATCATGTCTGCCTCTCAAAATGGATGTAGGAGCGGGTCCCGCGGTACTAAGGAGCTACTCCTCATTGATATGGCCATTAGCCAACAGGTCCGTCGTTCCCGAAAGGATCTGTCGACATGTTGGATAGATTATAAGAAGGCCTATGACTCAGTGCCACATACATGGCTCATGCGGGTGCTGGAGTTGTATAAAGTGGATGCAACTCTACGCACCTTCCTGATGACGTGTATGAGGACATGGAGGACAGTCCTTCGCTATCCAGGATGTCGAAATATTCAGAGGAATAGCGAACCGATAAGGATCGAGCGAGGTATATTTCAGGGCGATAGTTTGAGTCCACTTTGGTTTTGCTTAGCACTGAATCCTCTAAGCACACTATTGGAGGATTCAGGTCTAGGCTATCGGTTGAGGAGAGGTGGTCAGGTTATATCGCACCTCCTCTACATGGATGACCTGAAACTTTTTGCTCACACCGATTCACAACTGAAAGAGCTACTGAAAATTACTGAGACTTTCAGTAGCTCCATCAGGATGGAATTTGGTGTGGACAAATGTGCGGTCATGCATGTAAAGCGAGGAGAGATTATGGAATCCGTGGGAACCCAACTCACGAGTTCCATAAACCTTAGAGCCCTCTCCGCATCCGAAACCTATAAGTATTTGGGTATGTCGGAAGCGTTGGGTATCAATGTTACTGACATGAAGCAATCGTTGAAGGAACGCTTCTTTGGCCGCCTGAAAAAAGTACTTAATAGTCTTCTATCAGGCGGAAACAAGGTGCGCGCTTTCAACGGTTGGGTCATGCCGGTATTGATGTACTCTTTCGGCATAATCAAATGGACTCAAACCGAACTCGACGCCCTGGATAGGAGAGTCCGTACACTGCTGACTGCAAATCGATTGCATCACCCACGGTCATCGGTTATGAGGCTGTATATCCCGCGAAAATGTGGAGGTCGAGGCTTTTTAAACGCTAAGACACTCCACAATCGTGAGATATGCAGTCTCAGAGAATATTTCCTAACAACCGACGTGGGAATGCATCGAGATGTGGTCGCAGTTGACAAGGGCCTCACTCCGCTCTCCTTGGCAAAAGAGAACTGGCGCAAACCAGTAGTGCTTGACACCAATGATCGCATGGAGGTATGGAAGAGCAAGGAGCTTCACGGACGCTTTTTCACAGCCCTACACGGGCCTGATGTAGACTTACAAGCGTCCGTGGCCTGGCTACGATTCGGTGACCTTTTTGGGGAAACCGAAGGTTTTGTATGTGCAATTATGGACGAAGTTATGATGACGAATAATTACCGGAGATTTATTGTGAAAGACGGCACAGTTGACATCTGTCGGGCATGTCACCGGCCTGGGGAATCAATAAGGCATATTATCTCCGGGTGTTCTCGTCTAGCTAACGGAGAGTACTTGCATAGACACAACCTTGTAGCTAGGATCATTCATCAGCAACTTGCTCTTAAATACAACCTTGTGGAATCGGAGGTGCCGTACTACAGGTATACGCCCGACCCAGTTCTCGAAAATGACCTTATCACATTGTACTGGGATCGATCCATCATCACTGACAGGACTATTGTTGCCAATAAACCTGATATAGTGCTGGTGGATCGATCAGAGCGGCGTGCAATGATTGTTGACATAACCACCCCACATGATGAGAACCTCGTGAAAGCTGAGAAAGATAAACAAATCAAGTATCTTGACTTGGCTCACGAGGTTATCGACATGTGGGAGGTGGATTCAGCAATCATTGTACCGATAGTCGTGACAGCCAATGGCTTAATAGCCAAGAGCCTCGACCAACACCTCAGGAGGCTCTCGTTAGGCAGCTGGATCAAGGGCTTGATTCAGAAAGCGGTACTGCTGGACACGGCTCGCATCGTCAGGAAGTTCCTCTCTCTGGAGCCCTGACCGCCGGTAGCTTGGACCCTGTTCCCGATACCGGTGGGCTACTATTTTTTATATTTTTAAATGTTTTTTATGTATTTTTTATGTAGAAATATTTAAAAATGTAATTTATATGTATATACAATAAAATAAAAGAATAATAATAAAATAATAATAATATAATTTAATAGGTGTTAAAGGTCATTTTATGAAGTAAATTATAAGGTGATTATTTGATCTATAATATCAGCAGTAGGCTTGAAATAGGAGATTCGGTTTGTAACCATTAAGTAGGTACACACTTCAGGTGCCGATATTAACAATAGGAACAGTTTCATGCTAAGTGAAGACAAACAAGATTAGAAAGAAGATAGTCTTATATGTCGAGACATTGGAAATAGAAAACAACTCGTACGTAAATGTGGATTTGGCAACACTGACATAATAAAAGGCCCGCTTGCACAACCTATAAACGGTCCAATAGGTTTATCGCGAAGAGCGATCTTTTACAGACAACCTAAAACGTTCAAAATACCAGCTTCTTTAAAACAATATCCGAATACAACCCTGTATCAAACAGACCGGAATGCATAACCTAGCGGACGCACATAGCATTTTCCCGGTTAGATAAAATTTTCACAGCACAATTTATTGGGCGGAACGTCTTATTTATCTTCTAAAGCATCGACCAAAGAGAACGGAGAAATCTCTTAATGGTCATGAACTTTGAAAGTATGAGTCCGGAGCCACCCTAGAGAGCTATGACTCAGGGCCAGGATATCATTACGTCAGATAATCTGACGCTGGTTATAACACATCTATATTTAGATTAAGTGAAGCGTGGGAGGCTGGCTTATAAATATCTTAGTTTTTATGTCGGCGATAGGAAAAGTTACGGCGTAAATGAAATTGTGCGTCATGGGACACTATCAACGAAAATTGGGACGTTCCTGAAATAAAAGTCTTGGTCATTTGGGCAAAGTCCGTCACTCTCTGGGCGCCGAATAAGGATATCGCTGTCGAGGTAGACATGGCCAAGGTGGTGTAACGGTTGACCTTTGACGTATCACATAGAATTTTTAATGGCATTCAGTTTTGACATCTCGTCATCTTTCGACATTTTGTGCGGACATCTCTTTGAGCCGTGTGGGCACAACGCACTGTCGACCTGGGACCAGACCTATGGCAGCGAGTTGCCCACTGCTCGCCGCTAGCAAGCCCGCGCCTATTTTGGCCTTGTCCCCCAACCAGGGTGTCTACACTGTCTACTGCGCCGACTTGGGGCGTGGGGGCCCTGTGATTGACTCTCCCTCAAGAATTTCGCCTCCTCCTTTGCCAGAATCACTACTTCGTAGAAGGAGGTGACGGCCTGCTATGCACTTTCGCTCCGGCCTATGGCCTGACACAGGGTCGGTCACGAGGCATCGCCGCCGCCAATCGCTGGCATGAGGTCCATTTCTACGCAGTAAAAAAGTGGTCAGAGGTAGGGATGTCCTTAAACCTATCCCTAATCTTAAAGCAATGCCCTTAGCTGACTACATATTTTGGTTTCAATCCATTATTTAAATTACGATTCCTTGGTGTTTTGCTTAATTCTTCAGAACTTACTAACTTTACTAATGAGTAAATAATTATAAAACTTTCTGAAGAGTTAGTGTTTCGGCTTATGATCCCACTTTATAACTACAGTTTTCATACTATCATCATTTCGTGCTTTAATTAATTATTCTAGCCAACTTGACTTGTATACGGTCTGATTACTACCAAAACTTTTGTCTAGTTTATGTTTAAAGTGAAGATGTTCTAAGATTAATTATAATTAACTGGAGTACGACTGTTTGTTTCGAAAATAATACTAAACAAGATTAACGCAATTTTTTTCAAATTTCGTTTCCCTTTGTTGTGTTTCACAGCTGGGCAAAGGCAAGGGAGGCTTTGAAGGAAAAAGGGAGGACCTGTTCCGTCCTTCCTTGGAAACCTACCACTCTTGAGCGATCACTAGTCATTTTGGCTTTGCATACTTCACCAGATAGTCACCACCTTCGTCTTTTTGAGATAGACTTTCATGGTCTACCTCAAAAGGTCACCCGAACCAGAAGACGAATGGAAAAACTTCACGTGACTTCAACGGTAAAAATATTTAGTAAATAAAAACCTCTAAAAACACCTTTTCAGGGAGTTTTTAAAGGTTTTTCTTCGTGTTCCTAGAATAAAGCACAGTTGTAAGTGTAGGTACTTGTACAGTTGTCTGGAAAAGCCCCTTCCGATTCTATAGCTACCTGCGAAAGCTGATTTAACTTGTCATAATCAGCTTTCTCAGGTTTTTGTTGTACAAAGCACAGATCCACTCGTGTTTGGAGTACGGCAGCCACATTTGAGCTGGTGCTGCAAAATGTCACCTGGCTGGTTTGGATCCAATGGAGAGGCGTGCGTAGAGGCTGATTGGCGACTCAGTTTTAACTCAAAACGGTCTCCAAAGCCTGGAGCACAGCCGTAGAGTGGTCAAGCTTTCGGTGTTCTATAGGATGCATATTGGTGAGTGTGCAAGGAAACTGCATGATTTAATTCCTCCATCTCCATTCCACCATCGGACGACCCAACGTGCAGCGAGTTTCCACCCTTACGTTGTTAACACCACTACGATCCGGACGAAGCGTTTCGCTTCCTCATTTATACCGCGTACATCGAGGGACTGGAACAATTTGCCAGCGGCGGTGTTTCCGTCAGACTACAATTTGAGTGTCTTCAAGGATAGAGTGAATAGGCTCTTAATAAACTAGCTCGCTTTACCATCAACGATTGCATCACTGCTTACCATCAGGCGGGATTGCGGCCAAGCACTAGTTTATAATTACCTTTTAACTTTTCTTCTATTGCATGCTTTTGTTCTCTTACTCTGACGTCACTTCGTGGACAATAGTGTGGGTTATACGTTTTCACAACTGTAATTGTATCTACTTTATGTAAATGGTGTACTGTATAACTGTTATTTGTCCCAAATAAATAAATAAATTGGATAAGTTGGACAGAACTATAACTATAGGTAACGAGTACATACAGATAGTCACAACTAGTGTAGTTCTAGCTGGAATATTGGCTGCGCAAATTGGATAGATGTAATCCCAATTGTGGTGAATTCCAGAATTGACACTTTACTTGATATCCATTACTAAATCTATTGCGTTTAATTCTCATCGAAGTTTGTTCAATCCAACTGTATATTCTACTTATATTATTAACTACCTTTCCGCCCGTGGCTTCGCCCGCGTGGAGTTCGGTTATATCGCGCTTTTTAGATTTCCTTCGGGAATATCAAAATTTTCCGGGATAAAACCCTATTGTTTAATCCGGACTTCTAACTTTACGTCTACAAAATTTCAAAGCAATCGGTTTAGGAGTTACGGCGTTAATGCGGAACAAACAAACAAACTCACTTTCCCATTTATAATATTAGTATGATGTAATAGTGTCTACCTAGGTTTGGATGTAGTCACTCAATTTTACTTGAAATTTTGCACACAGATATAACCGTAAGTTAACTGATGAATACTATGTGGACAAAAGCTGGTATTAAATAAATCGTGTTTTATTTGAAATTGAACGTGTAAAATAAATTGCAAGCTGTAATTTTTCTGAAACACAGCTATTGTGTTTTCAGTGACCAAATTATTATTATGAAAAGAAACAGAATAACATGAAAAAGCGGAAAAAATATCTTAGCTATAATAATACCGAATAGTGTGGCGAACGGCTGGCCCAAATAAGGCTAGTCCAGCTACAGCGTAAATATCTGACAAATACGACCTGATGCTAGTCCCCAACTAACCCTATAATACTAGAAGTCGTTGTATAATAAGCGCCTGTTAAAATAACGGGAGCAAGATGTAGTACGTCTGCGTTAGCTCCCGTTTTCGCAACATTTTTTGTTACTGTTCTGCTCCTATTGGTCTTAGCGGGATGTTATATAGCCTATGTCCTTTCTCAGGCTTTAGACTATCTGTGTACCAAATTTCAATACAATCGGTTCAGTAGTTTTGGCGTGAAAGCCGGACAGACAGACAGAGACACTTTCGCATTTATAATATTAGTATGGATTAATAAGCATTTACGTGCATTGTCCTACACCAGCCCGTGTTACCCAATTACCTACCTATTATTAGACATACATACAAAACACAGACCACAGACACCCTCAAGTCAAGTCAGTCAAGTTTTTCATCGCAGACATTCGTACCTTTTTTCGTCTCAAAGAGTTGTTTTCTTAACATTTTAGTTTTATAAAATGTATAGGTTCCTACGAGAACACTTGGTAGGGGCCTGAGAGGACGCAATATGGAAGCTCCTCAGCCTCCAGCCCAGTTATTGACCACTCGTCTGGTCAATTGACGCTAAAACGCAATATCCTGCTTCAAGTATTTGGATTTTTTAGGGTTCCGTAGCCAAACGTAGCCGTAGCATAAAAACGGAACCCTTATAGATTCGTCATGACTGTCTGTCCGTCTGTCCGTCCGTATGTCCCAGCCATTTTGTTCCACAACTATAAGAGCTACACAGTTGAAACTTGGTAGGTAGCTGTATTTTGTGAACCGTATTAAGATTTTGATGCAAAAATAAAAAAAAATATATAATAAATATCAAACACATACGTGTGGGATATCTATGCATAGTTCTTCAAAAATGATATCGAGATTTCTAAAATATATTTTTTCTAAACCGAATAGTTTGCGTGACAGACGCTTCCAAAGTGGAAAAAAGTCGGTCCACCACCTCTAACTTCTAAAATAAGAAAACTTCCAAAATAAAAAAAGGAAAAATCTAAAAAAAAAAACATATGATGTGCATTACTATAAAAACTACCAACGAAAATTGTTTTGAACGAGATCTAGTAAGTAGTTTTTATTAATACCTCGTAAATCGTAAACAGCTTATTACCGCGTAATCTTTCATACTTCTTCTTCTTCTTCCTCAGCCTATAGATGTCCACTGCTGGACAAAGGCCTCCCCCAAGGCTTTCCACGATGACCGGTCTTGTGCTGCCCGCATCCATCGGCTTCCCGCAACCTTCACCAGGTCATCGGTCCACCTTGTTAGGGGTCTCCCTACGCTGCGTCTTCCAGTACGTGGCCGCCACTCCAGAACCTTCCTGCCCCATCGGCCATCGGTTCTACGAGCAATGTGCCCTGCCCACTGCCACTTGAGTTTAGCGACTCGCAGAGCTATGTCGGTGACTTTGGTTCTTCTGCGGATCTTTCATACAAACAACTTAAATCCTTTAATTTCATAAATCAATGGTACGGAACCCTTTGTACGTGAGTCCGACATGCACTTGGCCGGTTTTTCTTTATATCGCTCTATAATAATTATTTGTATCGACCTTGAACAATGATGTTATAAATAGTTTTTTTTACACTTTGATGGATTATTTTCGCTCGGATTTTGGATTGCTTTTTGTACACCAATCATAATTATTTAGTGCTTTATGTAACTACCATTCATTTCACTAAATACTTATTGGAAGTTTATTGGAGTATGCTACGTTCAACAATAATAGACCATTATTCATACGTCAAACAATATCAAAATGTCAGACAAAAGTGATTAATATATTGGATAAACAAACCGGATATTATGTATGTGCATGCTTCATGTTATATTTTATTAAAATGCAATGGAAATAGAGATAGTAATGTACATTATTATTTATTATCATCATCTAGAGACATCATCATCATCATCCTAGCGTTAATCCCAGCCGCGTTAATCGCATCCGAAGCCTTTTCAGCTTTGGAGTCTGGGGCCCGTTTTACCAGTCCAACTGCTGATATGGCTAAACTTCGACATTTTTCCGTAAAGCGACTGCCGCCTGACCTCGACAACCCGAAGGCGACATCGAAGCATTGCAGTTAGACCAATTGCTGGATTTTTGAGGGCTCCATCAACCAGTAACGACTGCCACTAGATGTTCCTATGACAACCGGGACCAACGGCTTTACGTGCTTTCCGGGGCACGACCAGACCAGTGCAAATATTCATATTCATGCATACAAATACTTGCACTGTGCGGGGATCGAACCTGCGTCAGCAGCCGTGTCCGCTACCGCTACGCCACGGAGGCTGTCAAATATCATCATCTAGAGACATGTTTTGTATATGTCTAAATCTAATAATAAGTATATAAGTAAAACTGCAGATAAAATCAACCCGGCGACATGTGTTTTCTCCATATTTTATTAATATCTAAAATTATAAATGTAGCAAGTCATCAGTTTCTCCAATTTATTCATAACTCCTGTCCATTATAAATACCACTTAGTCAATTAAAGAGACGAACCGCATAAATTAAGCATTTACGTTCCTTCTCAAAATGTTTAGAATTGCTAAGGAGTCACTAATGTTCGTTTATGGTATGATGAGAAGCTATAAAACGATATTGCAGTTTGATAGGCTGCCGCCGGGTACGAATGTGGTTGTGGATTGCCTCTTAAATGCATTATTACTTATCTTTTCCCGCCGAGGGCCATCTACTGCTGCGATACAATTAGTACATTTCGTTTCTCGATAAGTGCCTATAAACACACAGAATAGCAATGTCCGTTAGCGGTTATGTGCGAAAGTTTTCCAACGAGATAAATACAAAAATATCGAACATTGCATTAATTTAGAGCTCTTAAATTACCCGATAAAGATCTCGATTAAGAGATTTACTTTAGATTTCGTTGAATGCTTTAGTGACTAAACGAAAGTAAAGGTTAAGAAAAAAAAAACAAATTTAAGAAAAGGGTCTTATTGTAAATCTTGACACACAAACGCTTATTTTGTCTCCAGATTACTTCAAACACGTCTCCATGAACGGGTGTTTCTGTTAAACATGTAATCCGTTAACTGGCCATTTACGAGACACAATAGATAAACAAGGCTGTAAAGGTCCAATAGACAATGTATATAGATGGTAATAGAACTACAGCAATTAGCAAAGTGGTCGAGATAGCACTTTAAGCTCACTCCAAAGTACCTATAGGCTATATGTAGGGTTATTACGGAGTTCAGTAAATACACAATATTACGTTACGTGATGTGATGGGTGAAAAACGAATAAATTATAATAGGGATGTTTCCTGGGTAAAAAAAAATGATTCTATTTAGTCCGTCATTCAGATTATAGAAAAATATTGGATACGTATATTTTGTTTTATCAAATCAATAAAAATTGACAAATATATAAAAGGCATCAAAGACCAGGAGTGGTGGCTTGTGACGTCACTCCTCGCTAAAAAGTGTAGCGAGTAGTGACGTCACACGAGTTTTCAACGCACTGTGTCGTCTTTCTTCATTTTTTGTTTATATGAAACATGAAAAAATAAGTGTCTTGTATTTTTTGGAAATGTGACTACTTAGCGCGGACTAATTAGTTTTTTTTAGTCAACTACCCTATTGAGGAATGTGTTTGCTTGTTGAAAGTTCTCTTTTGATTGTGTTATTAGTACAATTTTCTAGGTAGGACAAGTCAGGGACCATAGTTTTTTAAAATTCTTATAGAAACAAAACTACACGGATGTAAGTTGTAATTATTATTTTAATTAAACTTTGAACAATAAACTAAAGGTTTTTCATTATTAAAATTAACATAACATAACTATCACAATTGGCCATCTCACCTAGAGTGCCTGGGAGAGATGACCTTAAGCCTTAGAAGTAAGGGTAAGTAGGCCATCACTACTTTACTCCTTTTTGAGCACCTCTTATTTTTAAAGTGCTGTTTCATCTTTTTTTTAACATTTGGAACACATTTCGTCGAATACAGGGCAATTTACGTGCACCCAAAGTTTACAAATATTGCACAGCCAGTCTTCGACGAGAAGTGTTTCATAGTACTTCTCGCCAAACCCAACCCAGACGTTTTCTTCTCCCCCAAGTTTTTCATCTGTAACCTAGCATAATACCACCTTTTGCTTGTATTGATTTGATATGGTTTGCAAGTTTATTTTCATTTTCTTCGCCAAATAAGGAACTTGGACCCATAGATCCTTTATTGTCGTTATTCTGTTTAAAACGCCTTTCTAAAGTTTTTCTTGGAATTCGGTATATTTTCGCAGCAGCATAAACTGATATTTCAGCATTTTTTAAAGCGATGATGGCAGATTTTAACCGTTCTTCACTCCAATTCCCTCTAATAGCTACCGCTTTTCTTTTGTATTATTTGGCATCTATCATCATCATCAACCTTTTTTTTTAATCGTCCCAATGCTGGGCACAGGTCTCCTCTCATACAGAAAAGGATTGAGCGTAATCAGCACGCTTGCTCAATGCGGTTTGGCGATTGCAGACTTAAAATCCAGAGTCTGTAGCCAATGTAACATCGCTTCCTAGCGAAGCGATATCGAATACCAAACCAACCAATGGCGGGAACGATTGACCACGCGACGCGATAAATCACGTGGTCAATCACTTTCGTTATTGGTTTTGGTAGTCGATTTCGCTTCGCTACGAAGCGATGTTACATTGGCTACAGGCCCAGGTTTCCTCAAGATGTTTTCCTTATTGACATCTTTAATAAGGACAAAAAAGGTTTAATTTAAAAAATATGCAATCACGTATAATATGGCCATCACACCCCGATAAAATATGCAATTTTAGGCTCTTTGTGCATTGTTCGGCGTATGTTTATATCCGGAATCGTAAAGCACAGCATCTTGCCGTGTTTGTGCATCGGAGAATAAATGTGACCCTCAAGCTTCCAAAGTGGGAAGATAGATAGGTACAATACTGACGCCCGTACGTAAACACGACGGACAAAAGTGTTTTCGGCAAGATAAACGTGTGTACAAAATTGTAATGATGACTAAATTATAACTTCAGTTGAAGTTATATTTGGTGTAAATCATCATAATTTCCCCAAATAATTCTCTAATTTGGAAACAATATAATGGCGAAAGCTGTATTAATGTTGTAATGCTACTTTTAAAATAGTGTCCATGGAGTTTCTTGCACGTTCTTCTCCATAGAGATCTACGCTTTGGAACGTTAAATTGCACGCTTCACTTTTCTTGGACTGACCGACATTGACTATTCAAAAGCACCAACGGATGGTTAATTTGAAATAAACAATTTTTATTTTTATTTTTTTTGTTTTTACTTACTACTTTGACGGGTATTTTAAGAATGCTGTGTATGTGTGTAGATGAAATATGCAACCGATCATCAAAGTTACTGTTTAATCACAATCAGCGAAAATTATGATTGTGATTGAATCATTCGCTCGAAGGTCATTGTTCAATGCTTGAATGCCACAACCGAATAGCAATTCCACGAAATGAACAATCGGACGATTCCCGGAATTGCATCTCAATCTGTCAAATCTCACGCACAGCAAGACTCTTTTGTTCATCTTAGCCTGTCGCTGGCAATCTAAATAGACTCGACCCAGAGTTCGTCTACGTGTTTGGGGCCATCATTACCTATAGTACCATTTATCAGTTCCTGTATTGTTCAGTCGATAGGACACTTCCATCACATTCTTTTGTTTATTTTAACGTAAAATCTAAGTCTTCTTATACAATATTGTTTTTTGTTTAAGCGAAACCCGAAACACTTATCCAGTATTTTTAAGTAATGAATCTATGTACTAGATTTCAAAAATATATAATGAAAAACCACAAAGTTATGAACTTGCTTTTCTACTTGGTTTTCCCAATAAAAATATGGTCAAAGCTCCGCTCGGGCGGGCGAGCACGGTGCGTTGACCACTGGGGTCAGCTGTAGCGCGCGCGCCAATTGCAACAATTTTTAAATGTATTTGGGAAAAAAATATAACATGGTGTAAAAATGATTGGAATCGATTCAGTTGCTTATTCTGAACAAACTATATTCAGGTTTCGCATAAACGAAAAATACCGTTGTGTATACAATTAATTATATTAGTAATTATACATATAGTGAATCCACTATGTGATTAATGGACAGCAAATATCAGCATACATTTACATTAATGCATAGCGTTGATGTCCATACAGACCCAGTCCTTATTAACTAAACTACAATCACAGGGTTGTAATCAGGGCCAAAATACAGTGTGCATAAATTGGCAAACGTAGCTATTTTAACAAGCTTATCGTACGGATTAATACAAAACGAACTGTGTTAGTTAAAGCATTAGACTTTACATATATATATAAACCAATATTTAGAATAGATTTTTGTTAGCTGACCAGTTTTTAGCAGAATGCGTCATGGTATTTTCCCCACTTCGAACGGAACAAAAATTGGATAAACGAAACATTTATAGGATCGCTCAGTTACTGTTTGTTCGTCTATTGGTATTGTTTTGTTTACACAAAAAGGTTGTTACATTTTGAGTTTATATTACTTTTACTAATAACCAATTCAAAGCAATAATTTCAGTATGAAATTACAATGAAATAACCACAAAACCGACTAAAGAAATTAAGATTTAACAATAAGAAACTTTTCAAAATGACAGCTGTTCAGTGGTGAGATTTAACTTTAATAAGTATTTTGATTTATATTAAACCACTTAAATTATAAAACTAATTTAAAAAGCTCCCAAAGGAAAATTCAGAGAAACATCTCACCCTCGCTATCTCGCAAAGTAATGCCCAATAAACTTTTAAAATATATGACACGTAAAGCCCACTAGTTAAAAAGGGGAGAGGGACCCGACAGATCACCACTGTACTGTCATATACCTATACTGAAATGTACAGAATCGTGTACAAATAGGAAACAATAGATTATATAACATGACGTCCTCCGTGGCGCAGTCAACACGCCTGCCTGCGACGTGGAGGCCCCGGGTTCGATCCCCGGCCAGGTCATGATGGAAAACAATCTTTTCCTGATTGGCCTGGGTCTTAGATGTTTATTTATATATGTATCTATTATAAATATAGTATCGTTGAGTTAGTATCCCATAACACAAGTCTCGAGATTACTTTGGGGCTTGCTCAGTCTGTGTGATTTGTCCGTATATATTTATTTACTAGCTTTCCGCCCGCGGCTTCGCCCGCGTGGAGTTCGGTTATATCGCGCTTTTTAGATTTCCCTCGGGAACATCAATTTTTTCCGGGATAAAAGGTAGCCTATGTTCTTTGTCTTTTGTTCTAAAGATTGTCTGTGCCAAATTTCATCAAAATCGGTTAAGAGGTTTAAGCGGGAAAGTGTAACAGACAGACAGACAGACAGACAGATAGACAGACAGACAGACAGAGTTACTTTCGCATTTATAATATTAGTATGGATATAAACTTAAAATTACTTTTTTGTTTTATAATTCTACAAATTCAAAATAGTAAACATCGCAAGCTTACTGTATCTCACAATCATAATGTACATAGCAATATGAACAAAAACCTACAATAATGCAATAATATGAGAAAAGAACTAAACGAGATTTGGGCTCGCGAGGAAAAGTTTGTAGGTATCGGGCCCTTCATTTACATATCAATCGTCATTACCTATGTTGGTTAGAGCTCCGCGCCCCGTGGTATGTCCTAAACATTTTATTACATTCTATGCACGTAAAATATAATATCCCTACCCACACTCAGATGTACGCGTTGTGAGCAAATATCTAAATGTAATTTCCATGAGTTGTCCCCGCAATGTTTTCCCAGAAAATATTAACATGGAAGGCAAGGGGCTGAATCTCTCCTAAGTAAGTTGCAAAAAATGTACGTGATTTTACTTCAAAGTCCCTTTTGTCTTTATGGAGGGAAGGCATAAAAGTACAGGCACGGGAATGGCACATACGAAAAAATTACGCAGCGTAATGATGATGTGCCCGCACTTTCCTTGAAAACAAAATATTTTCTCTTTACAGTGACAGAAAAGTATTCAACGAGTTTTACTGTCGCTTATACCTACACTCTCGGAGAAAAACAAAGACACCATGTTGCTAACTTACTTTTACGAATTATAAAAATGTGCGTGTCTATTTTTACTTTGAGAAAACTGCCGCAAAGGTATAATAAAGGTTTCTCGTTGTAGCTTTTATTACATTTTCTTTGGCAATATAGGAACCTAGGTAGGTAGTATGTCGTTATTGATTCTCTATAAAACAAGCATTATGTTAATGCTAAAGCCTAAATTACTCCGTGAATCTGGTCAACTTTAACACAGTGTTAATACCTAGCCTACATAATAGCATTTGTTTTATAACATACCTTTCATTTTCTATATCGTAACAGTATATTAAATTTATAATTAAGACTTGTTCAACAATCCATAATAAAGTGGTAAATGTTTATAATACAGCAGTTCGTATAACCTAATTGCTTGTAATACCAGTAAACTCGACTACTAACGCCATCTGTTGTCCAGTGGAAACTAAACTCTGGACGCTCACTCAAGTAAAGTTTACGAACCAATTTATTATGAGTCGAAACACTAACTTAGTTGAGTGAATTAGAAAAACTACTAGCCATAATGTGGTTAGTACGATATACCTCCACACTTTGATGATAGCATTAAGGGTAATAAAAGAAAAGTGCGATTACTTGCGACCGCGGGAGGTCGTTCGAATCACTCCGGGAGGCTTGAACACGGGAGATTGTCTAATGCTGTTACTCAAATAAGTGCTAATGCACTTAATTATATTAAAACAATATGTTTACCGGGCAATACAAAGGCACCGAGGGTATTAATATTTAATGAACCGTGCGGCTTTGCCTTACATGTACTTAATTGTGATTGCAATGTTCCTGATTTTTTTTTATATGAATCTGGTATCTAATCTATCTATCTAAATATAAAGCTGAAAAGTTTGTTTGTTTGAACGCACTAATATCAGGAACTACTGCCCTATATGCCCTATATATATGCCTGGGATAGCCCATTTATCCAGAAAGGCTTTAGGCTATATAACATCACGCTGCGACCAATAGGAGCGGGGCATATTAAAAAAAACGCGCGTGAAGCCGCGTGGCGCAGCTAGTTTTATTATAAAACTAGCGGCCGCCAGCGACTTCGTTCGCGTGCAGTTAGTTATGCTCCGATCCTATTGGTCGCAGCGTGATGTTATGTAGCCTAAAGCCTTCCTGGATGAAAATGGGCTATCCAACAGAAAAATATTTTTTTCAAATTATGCAACCAATAGGTGGTTGCAGCGTGATGTTATATAGCCTAAAGCCTTCCTGGATGATTGGGCTATCCAACGCAAAAAGATTTTTTCAAATCGGACCAGTAGTTCCTGAGATTAGCGCGTTCAAACAAACAAACTCTTCAGCTTTATATATTAGTATGGACTTATTTGTTCCTTTTTTACTGAATTTGTCTGTATGTAAGGAAAAATCAAAAATACTTCACAGGAAGTATTCACTATGCAATGTAATATCTCTGGCGCCGATTCTCTTGTTCACAAACTAAACTAAACTAATTTTAAGTTAAGTGCATCTTTTTCTTTCCATTTCCATAAAGAAAGGATAGAAGATAACATTTTAGTTTAATCTGTCAAAATAAGACATTCCATAGACTTTTTTTTTTGGTTTATTTCTTTCCGTTCGGGCGAATGGAAAAGGCAAAGGCATAGTACGCCATACAGCCAAGTCTTCAGTAATTTTTTTTCTTCATTAAATATCTATCCTAACTTATCCTAATTTATCCTAACTTATCCTAGCATAACTTAACCTAAACTAACTCCTTTCGTTTTACGCGTTTGGACGATAAGGAGCGGTTTAGCGTAAAGACATGATGAGGCCACTATGCTACAATATTTCACTGTTCTTTTTGAATTATTCACTGAATGCACTTTTTACTACATAAATCACGCGTTTTTATTTAGTAAACGACACTATAAATAATTTTAAAAGTCCAATGAAAAATGAGCGTGACACTCATCTTGACATTCCCGCCAAACCTCCCTTCCATAGACTGTTTAGACGCGATTATAAACATGGCGGCCAAAAATGCAACAATTTATGTCAAGCGTGGACTAATTTGACAGGTCTAAACTAACATATTATGTTCTGTCCTTTTCTTAATGAAATATAAAGAAAAAGAAGCACTAAACTTAAATTAAGTTTAGTTTATGTACAAGGGAATTGGGGACAGTCTTATATTTTTCGTTGTTTAGTCTTTGTTGGTTGTGTTTACATTAGGTAAGCATTTCGATATGTTTTTTTTTTTTTGTAAAACAAGCATCCCTCTCCACTAGTTTCTATGACAAATCATTTAGTGTACAAGCAGTTCGGCTATGGAATGACTTGCCCGTGTCCGTAAGGCGTGCTCAAACACTGTCCACTTTTAAAACTATGATAAAGAAGCACTTCCTCTCTATTTAAACCTCCATACTAATATTATAAATCCGAAAGTAACTCTGTCTGTCTGTCTGTCTGTCTGTCTGTTACGCTTTCCCGGTTAAACCTCTCAACCGATTTTGATGAAATTTGGCACAGACAATCTTTAGACCCTGAGAAATAACATAGGCTACCTTTTATCCCGGAAAAATTTGATATTCCCGAGGGAAATCTAAAAAACGCGATATAACCGAACTCCACGCGGGCGAAGCCGCGGGCGGAAAGCTAGTATTATTATATTTTATTTGCTCTTTTAGGGTATTTATTAATTAGATGTATACATTTATTTAAACTTGTATGATACACTTAACGTATATATTTATTGTATAATCTATGTAAATAGTACACTGTAGACTAACTACATTATTTCTCTCTCCTTCTCCTTAGTATTTCATCCAAAGGTTGTCGGTAAAAGATCGCTTTTAGCGATAAGACCGCCTATTATCTCACCCTTTGTAAAATCTTTTTATTTATGTTCTGTAATCTATATGGTATGAAAGAGAGAAATGCTTAGATATCACCTTCGGATTGTGGAGGTCAGACGGCAGTCGCTTTACGGAAAATATCGAAGTTTAGCCAAAAATCAGCAGTTAGACTGGTAAGGCAGACCCTATACTCCAAAGCTGAAAAGCTACAGATGCGACTGGGATTAACGCTGAGGTGATGATGATGATCTGTAATCTATATGGTGTACATAATAAAGAGTCTTCTATTCTATTCTCTAGGTATCATATAGCAAATTCATCTGGGGGGACCATGATGTAATAATAACATCAAATTGCGACGCACAATATAGCTCCCAAGAGTGGTAATGACGTCATTATTCCCCTAAGATCTTTTTCATGGGAGGCTCACGTTCTTGAGTAAACTATTTACAGCAGAATAACTGTATTGATAAGGCACACTAACTGTGAAAAGCAATCAGTGCCAAGTAATGCTACAGCCTTTTATTTCTATAAGCAGGCATCGCTGCGACTATTGGGAGGTCTATGTTGGCAGTAACGTTTTACCAGATAACACAATTCGAGGAAAGTCATGCCGCCAAGCGATTCGTCGTGTTCCGGCGATACCGTACGGATGATGTCTGGTGATGCCGTACGGAGGACAGGTCTGAGCAGTTGTGTTGCGATGTGTGCCGGGTACGATGCATCAAATGTTTTTGTGTCGAGAGTTTGGTCGTCGAGGGTCCCCAGATCAATCTCCCTCTGGCGCTACATCGTTGGTCGTGCTGTTGGGTTTAACATTGTATCACCTCGCTCAACTGCCGTCTTCCTTCCTATTCACTAAGTTTTTTTAAGTGAATAGGCTTAATAAACTAGAGCGCTTTAACATCAACGATTGTATCACTGCTGGTAAGCAAGATTGCAGTCAAGCACTAGTTTACAATTATTAAAAAAAAATCTTATACAATTTAAAAAATATTAATAGAAGATAAAAAAGCATTTTCAATGCACCACCAATTGATAGAATTTTACTTATATAGAAGTAAATATAAGTAAAGTCAAGTCGTGATGGCCTAGTGGTTAAAATACCAGCCTCTCAGGTATGAGTGTGCGGGTTCGATTCCAGGTCAGGCAAGTACCAATGTAACTTTTCTAAAGTTATATGTACTTTCTAAGTATATCTTGGACACCAATGACTGAAGGTGAAGTAAAACATCTTGAGGAAACCTGGACTTTACTTTACTTTACTGACTTTACTGATTACGCTTAATCCTTCTCTGTATGAGAGGAGACCTGTGCCCAGCCGTGAGACGACAAAGAGGTTGATGATGAAATATATTTTGACTTACTTTCATCGTTTCTGGTATTGTATTATGTATTACCTAAATTTCTATCATTCACTTGATATTATTTACATGTTAAGTTGCCTGTTAATCCATCTAAGATTATATTTTTTAATATTGTGTACTTAAGGATGAATAGATATATTTTCTATTTTGAAATATTAACCAGTTTTATTTGTAAAAACTTTGAATGGATTTTAGTCGGTAAGAGTCCGGCACTGCCCAGACTGGTTTATACCTAAGCTAGGTAGCCTGGGCGTGCATGAGGATTTCCCACTCCTGCCAAAACAAAAAAAAAAGAAACAGTAAATTAATAATTTTAATAATTTTGGGCATAAAAGTTAAAATTCAATGGAAAAACTGCGGTCAAAATAGATTTAACTGCGTAGTTGGTAGGTGCAATATTGGCTTTTATTGTAATCCATTGGTTCGACAGGGTGACCCGTGTGGTACCCGTATGGCAACAGGCCACGAATGTAGTAAGCCGTGTTTAAGTTTACGAGCAGCGCGTATCTTGGCTTTACGATGAAGGCGACTGGTGCTGCCATGGCTGTAGCTCAGCACTGGAAGCGACTCAATACACCTATACTTAAAGGGTTATTATAAAATGACTTAATTAGCTAGCCTAGCTGGCTTAACTCCGCGCACGCTATGGATATCAATAGCTATACACGATTAAATAAAAATAAAAGATTTGATATATTTTTGAGAGGTCAAAGAGATAATGTGTTAATGCATGTAACAAGTAACCCTGAGGTCGTTGGACCCATGTCATATTTTTTTAACCTATTGTGTCTTTCTTGCATCAATGCGCCGCGATCTTTTAAAAGATTGTCGAACTCATCTTCTTCTAAAAGATTGCCTCTCTTATGGAGAAGCATATAACACAGGCACCTTAAGTAGTCTGACAAAATTAACCTAAATAGCATATCAAGTCCAGTCATCTGCGTATGTGCCCAGGTCTGCAATTTGGTTGTGAATTAATAATTTAGGAAAAGCTGGTTTAGTTTAAGCTACAATCTCGAAATACCATGTCAACGGTCGCTTTTATTTAATACTAGCTGTTACGCGACTCCGACCGCGTGGACTTCAGTTTACAGGAGCTCAGTTAATATAAAATAAGCGCCTTTTATAATAATAGGAGCAATATATACGCCCGCGTTCACTCCCGTCTTCGCAACATTTTTTGTTACTGCTCTGCTCCTATTGGTCATAGCGGGATGTTATATGGCCTATGTCCTTTCTCAGGCTTTAGTCTATCTGTGTACCAAATTTCATTACAATCGGTTCAGTAGTTTCGGCGTGAAACCCGGACAGACAGACAGACAGAGATACTTTCGCATTTATAATATTAGTATGGATTTGTCGAATTTGTTGTAAAACGTTATCCTGGATTGATGGACAAGACGTATAGTAAAGAGAATTAACGTTATTAGCTTACTTAGTTTACTGTTCCGGCTATTCTCAATAGTGGGAATCAGGTCTCCTGTCCGTTATAGAGAGTGGTCTGTAATCGAACATGGGGGCCTAATGCGGGTTAATAAATGTTACATGTCATACAATTTTTGATTCCAGGACATAACGGTTTCCACGCGTTGTTTTGTTATAAGACAAATAATAAAAATAAATACACAAAGGAAATAATTTACACAAAGGAATACATCCACGTGAAAGATTAGAGCACAATCTCTAATGAAAAGTAAATATCGCTAACTCGACACAGTGGGCGATATTTTTCTCTTTTTTTATAAATAAAAATATTTAAGTGTTACAATACACACTCAAACACACCCACATTTTGCACTTAAACACACCCACAGTTCACACTTAAACACACCCACACTCCACAGTTCTGAGCTAAAGGTTTATCTGAGGCAACACTTTGAAAAATTTAAAGTATTCTTGATGGAGCGCGGCTGGTTTGCACTTTCGCAACAAATTCTTCGGCTAGATTAAAATATTGTTAATGCACCTCACACTATTCTCTGCTTCATTCTGGAAAGATTTACTGAAAGGAAACTTCGGAGGCTGAATGTATTTGTTATACATTACTTGTATTCCTTCTAGCCCCAGAAATAATACTTGCAGTTTAAGTAAAATTCGAGCTCATGATATCTCTCTCTTCTAGGTATGTGTCATTTCTACAATATGAACGGGTAAAATGATGTAATGGCGGCCATTTATAAACAAATAATTTACTGGTGGCTGAATACAATTATTAGTTGAAAACATATGAAACAGAGTATGATTTCCTCACTATTGGGACACATTGACGTCCTCCATGGCGCAGCGGTCAACACGCCTGCCTGCGACGTGGAGGTCCCGGGTTCGATCCCCGGCCAGGCCATGATGGAAAATGGACATAGTTATGCAAATAGGATCCAGCCAGCAAACTTGCTTTTGAGAAAATAGAGTTTGAAGTAAAATTTATATATTAAAATAACATGACAGTAGATTTAAATTTCCTTTTAAATAATGGGTATTTTCCTGTACTTTTTTACGGCTTTGATATTTTTTGCATATACTAAAGTTGATGTGTAGATTTTAGACATTTATGAAAGTAACTAAAAAAATCGGTATTTGTGGGTTGGATCCATTTTGCATAACTACGTCCAAATGATCTTATCTGGTTGGCCTGGGTCTTGGATGTTTATCTATATATGTATCTATTATTTATTTATTTATTTATATATTTAATATAATATAGAACGGCAGAAGTCAATTACACTATTTAAACACAAACTACACTAAACATTAATAAAAAAGAAGAGAAACATATAACAAACGATACAATAAAATCATTGAACAGACACTTTAAACATACACTTATTTAATTCAGTCATGCATTCTTCTGACAAAACTTCAAACATTCTGACAATATCATCTTAATTATAAAATATAGTATCGTTGAGTTAGTATCCCATAACCACGAGTCTTGAACTTACTTTGGGGCTAGCTCAATCTGTGTGATTTGTACGTATATATTTATTTATTTATTTACTATTGGGAAACAAGTCTCCTCTTTCGCGGACTCAGTGCAGGTTTAAAGATGTCATATATTTTTGTTCTAGGATATGCCGGTTTCCCATACGTTATAATGTTTTACCTTCATCGTTGTTGTAATGCAATAGTGATGACATAATTTACTCAAAATCAACCACCACCGCATCAGTCCTACTATTTTTTTAAATCCTATAAGTACCTATGTCTAATCCTTATAATCCTACATGTTTAAAAAAAAATGTAAATTGGATTTTTTAAAACATATGTTACCTTTTAATGAAGATTGTGATTTCAAGGATAGTAAGCGACATGGTACATAAATAAATACATATATAGCTCAGTATCTACTTATACATTTTTCTCGTTTTCTCGTCTTATGAAAATGTTAATTTATTTTGATAGTTCTACTTTTATTCATACTTACATCTCTCCATCACTGTAAACGAGTACAGTAATGTAACAATCACGTCAGAATTTATTCTGGTCATAAGCCTTGACACAAGCAATAGGCGACGTCTCGGTTACATCTAGAGTGGCCATATCGTTGTGACGTCAGTGCCTCTAGGAATGCTGACGCCGCACTAGCTTCGTACTTTCGTAATGGCTAAACAACATGTTTCTCCTCTGGCTTTCTTTTACGGCCCCTGAAGAAAAAGCTTTGTAAACCATCAACGTTCATTTACATTATAAAATACGTGCAGGTGTTTCCAAAATATAATCTATAAAAAATAGATTAAATTTTGATCACTCATATTGCTTTCAGCCTAATTTTCCTCGAACCGCTTTTCAATGTTTAACGTTCGTAATTAATACAAAATACTTTTACCTATTATAATTAATCAACATCTCTTAAAATCGTTGAATGATTGAAAGGAATTACTTATTAATTCATCGCAACTCTGAAACAGAAAACATTATTAACTAAATAAATTTCGAACGAAACTTAATTGTGCAAAAATGCGACGCAGTGGAGGAACGGTTGGTAACTGGATTATCGGGACGGTATACCCTCGGACAAAAGTGATCGTAACCTCCCCTCACAGAAGCTTCGTTTAAAGAAGTAATTACACGAACAGCAAGTTTGGACGATCTTGCGGTGACGTCATTAGTATGCGACGCACGTTATGGCCGACAGAGGCGATAACGCAAATTCGTTTGGCCGAACATCTCGCTAATAGAGTTTCACTAATTTATAAGACCGTTAAGCCGCAACTAGACCGGACCTGCGTAAAACTGTCCGCGGTGAACGTAAAAAGGATTTCATGGTAGAGCCTGCTACATATTTGATGGAACTCAATCTTTCGCCGCGGCCTCGAGGTAAGTACACTTAATTATGAACAACTCCTGTGGAGTTATACGAATTGTTGACTCTCGAGCTCTTGGTTAAGATGCTGTTTTCTTTTTGTTTTTTGTTTATTTAATCAAACCCGTCTCTTAAACATGTGTATTTTCTATTTAAGTAGTCTGACTACAGACATGCCTAATTATCTAGATGGCAGATGCTCTAAGAGCCAGATAAGAGACACGATTCAAAATTCAAACGCACAAATACAAGCCAAAAATAGTGTAATGATATAAAAAGTTTTCGTAATTTTTTGCAGCGTCTCATGTGGATTATGATAGACCTTCTTAATTAAAATCTCGATTTACTTGTAAGCCACAAGCCGGCGCCGCACCTGGGGAGCTCTAAATTACGTAGATGCAGCACAAGCTACCTCGACGAGAAGATAAAAAAAACACCCACATAACAAACAAAGGTATACTACATACATCATACATAATGCGCAATAACACACTGTACGTTTTGGTAACTGGATTCTAAAGAAGATAGAGCGAATATGATTATACCGTCTGCTTAGTTGAAGATTTTATAATAAGCCCTTTAGTAATTTCGCAAATTAGAATCATTTGTGTACTCAGCATCTTCTCATAGGCTGAGATTTTGCGGTTCAGAAATCTGTACCAAATGAAACAAAAACAGTAATCAATGTAATTTTTTTATATTCATATTCATTAATTGTCATTTATTTCAGGTATATAAGACCCATTTAAAACTACATTTTATTTACATACAGTCTGTACATATGACATTAAATAAAAAATAAAATTTAAAAATCGCTCTTAGAGATAAGACCGCCCATTGTGTCACCCTTTGTAAAATCTTTATATTTATGTTCTGTAATCTATATGGTGTACATAATAGAATAGAATACTCTTATTCTATTCTATTCTATTCTATGCATTTAAATACATATACACATATTACACATACATACATATACATTATAATAATCTAGACGTTATTTATCATCACAAAGTGCTATCAGTTAGTACGCAAGCCGTCTTAATAAACTAAAACGACCTCTGTTTTGACATCAATTCCCTAAAATGGCCGTCTCAGAGTCAGATTAAAATAATTATGTCTCAGTAAAGCGTTACGTGCCGGTAAATATTCATAATTTATTAAGAAACATGAGGGGCTTGCAGGCCCGCGCAGTTTACTTCACTCCGACGTCGTTACATCGTCCCAACCACTTATGTTAAGAAAATTTCATTTTATAAGCCCTGTGTTCCCTAAAATGTAGGTCTAATTTGCTTAGGCAACGTTTTGTTTTTTAAGAAATTATTTTAAATAAACATTTTTATTCCATAATAAAAGGAATTCTCGGATGTGATTAACTTTTCGGATTTCCTTAAGAGTTTGCTATGAAGCCGTCAAAGTCAAATAAAACTTTCATTCTTTGCTTATATTTGAATTAGTTTCTGATAGGATTTTGGTGTCTGAGGAATTCATGTCTAAAGTTACTTACGCCTATTTCTATTTCCAGCTAGAACAGTAATGTTTATTATATACAGTTATGTTTAGTTTACGATTTAGGGACAGAGAAGTAAAAAATTACGAACATTAGCCAATAAAGGAAAACTAAAACTGAACTAAAAGTAGTCTTCAATATGAGTAAATAGTGTAAAAGTGTATATTACACTTATAAAAAATTTTGTTGCTGCTGTTAGAGTTCATATTTTTAATAAGACGGTTAAATTATATCTGAAATAAAGAAGCTTGGACTCGTTTAGCCAGTCCCATACCATTATTATCGACAATATTTTGCACAAAGTATAATAGGCAATATGGTCCAATCTGCAAAACGAGGACGCGGCATCCGGTTGAAGCGACAGCAGGTCCCAAGGAGCGCTCTAACTTGGATTTATATCTTGCAGGAAGCTCCGTTAAAAGTGGGCCGGAAATCGCATCAAGACGCCTTTGCGGCCACTCGCCGACCGCCCGCTGAGAAAATGTTCACTCGAACATACTTCAACACGAATAATCGTGAATATAAAATATGGCTGTACATTTATTGGAGGGCTACTCTTAAATTCACATGAGTGTAGCGACACGCGCCGCATCCGCGCCACCGGCTCCGACCCGGCCTCACCTTTACCCTTTATTCCAATAGTTCGATTTACCTGTCTCCCGATGGTTTTACTTCCCTCTTATTAGAGCTGTCCCGATCTAAATTCATATGACCGGGAAAACATTTTTGTCCGGAATATTTTCCCGGCCTGCTCGCCTGCTGCGTCTGCGACCGCCTCTATTCGTTGGAGACACAATTGCGCGTGTTTGCATTTTTATCTACTTGTTTTCGTGGGGTGAATATGAATGCAGTCTTTGTTTGGACGATGCAAAGGTAAATATTAATATTGCATTTGTTGTTTCATTGTCTTCAATGGACCATATTTTCAGGTTTTCGCGTTGGATATAAGTGAGCTGTAATGTAGGATCAGATGTATCGTATATCATTTTCCGTAACTACAAATACATAAGTTGGTTTCGAGTTTTAAATCCCATGTTATTTCATATTATTTATTCAGATTCATACAGATATTTCTGACCTAACATCTTATTTATTCACATTGAAGTTGTGTACGTGTTAAGAAAGTTTATTGTGGGTTCATATTTAATAATAAAACGTTAGAATATTGGAGTGTCTATAACTTTGTTATTTACTCTTAGATGGAATAAACTCGATGCTTTCTTTTGTGACTTTACCTTCTTAGCATCAATTTCTTAGCAACACATTTTTATTTTTTAACGAGGCGACCGAGAAGGCCTTCCTCCTGTCACTTCTCAGAAATGTCGTAATGAACCAGTTTTGTGTAAAAACTTCAGCAGCTACGTGGGCGTATACTAGACTAGCTTATAAATCATTACCAATTTTTAAAAGGCCTTCATCATTATCAATTAAAATGGTAAATTTTAACCATCTATTATGTTAATAAAACACCCCCATGATATAGACTTACACATATAAATCTTATATAAGCTTCATCGTCAGTAAATCGCGTACAAACAGTCAAAAATCCTTTAAGCCGTACTTTTAAAAAACTCCAATAAAAAAGTCGTACAACGGCACTTAATTTTTCATCTCGTCTGTGTTGGTGAGGTCGAAAACAGCTTAAACAGTGGAAACAGTGAAGTGCGATATAGTGGGAGCTCATAAAATTGTAGTAGTCGGTAATTAACACGTGCCACGTAATAAGGAAAGAGTATCGCACTCACTATGAGCCGTCCGTCTAGTCGTATTATCAAAGACTAGTTGAACGAGAAAAATAGATGTGGCTTTGTTCTTACCGATATTTCATGGTACCTACATAAAATGTTACAGAGAAGCAGTAATACACGTACCTACGTGTATTACTGCTTCGCAGTAACATTTTTAGATGGGATGTTAGAGGATAATACTGGGTGAGTTTTCAGATAAGTTTATAAGATTATTGAAGATATAGTATAATAGGGTTTAAAATGAATCAAAATTTTCAGTTGTGGTCCTTTAATAAAATAATTTGTAAAAGGCAATATTTTGTTACTACAATTCTTGTCATGTAAACGATAAGAAACTAATAAAAAAGAAGGGATCAATTCCGATAGCAAAATTTATTTATAAAAAAAACAATATGAAATATGAATGTACTGTACCCATATTTGCAAAATAAATGGCTTACTTACTTAATGAAATTCAAGGTATTAGAGACAGAAACAGTGTCAAGGGTCAGAAGACAGCGGTAACAACGGCCTCCCTCGGAGGTCGCAAGTGTTTGGAGTCGGCAGCAGCAGCGGCTCGGAGGTCGCAGGTGGTTGGAGTCGGCAGCAGCAACGTCCTCCCTCGGAGGTCGCAGGTGGTTGGAGTCGGCAGCCGCAACGGCCTCCCTCGGTCGAGGGTGGAGACAACGGGAGCAACGGCCTCCCATGGCCAAATTTAAAGGCCGCAGAAATGGAGGAGGCTCTGGAGGCAGTATTATTTGTAGCCTGCTATATTATTAGCTTCTTTCCTGGAAGCTAGATCTCAACTGCCCACAGCTCTGCGAGGATTTCTCACCTTTCTCATCTCGCAGAACGTCTTTGAGGCGAAATTTGAAATTTCAAAAACATACCAATGGAAAATTCATTATTTTAAATCTGACGAAGTTTAGATGACAAATCTATAATTTTACTTTTTACTAATATTATAAAGCTGAAGAGTTTTTTTGTTTGTTTATTTGAACGCGCTAATCTCAGAAACTACTGATCCAATTTGAAAAAACCTTTTTGCGTTAGATAGCCAATGGGCTATCTAACGCAAAAAGGTTTTTGCCCTAAAGCCTTCCTGGATTAAAGAATCCAGGAATGTTTTAAGCTATCACGTTGCGACTTATAGGAGCGGAACATAACTAACTCCACGCGAACAAAGTCGCTGGCGGCCGCTAGTCCGATACAAAATAACAAGCCATCAAGAATTTCAAAGAAAAAGATGTCATAGTCACATAATCTCGTGTTAAAAAAATGTTAATACCTACTGTAGATGTTGTTGTAAAAATGTAATCGTAAACTAATGTAATCGTATACTATATTATAGAAAGTAGAAAGAAATAAGAATAAATAAAGTTTAAAAAACTTAAAAAAACATGCTTTTAAAGAATATCAAACTTTAAAGTAAAAAATAAATATACTAGTATAAATGAGAAAAAAGCGTGAGGCGCTTTGTGCAATAATTTTTGTATATTAAGCGCCTCACGCTTTTTGCTCATTTATACTAGTATTTATTTTTAACCTTGTAGTTTAATATTCTTTAAAAGCATATTCTTTTTAGTTTCATAAACTACATTTATTTTCAACTTTTAGTTCGATATTCTTTTTTTAAATAATATGCGGATAACACGAATGCTTAAGTGGTGCTCATTTGTTTTTACTAAACTTTTCTTGATCTCCAACAGAATGGAAAGTGCCAAAATTCGTAATGATGCGTTACCCAAGTAACTAAATCTAAAACTAAACTAAATACTTTGCCTGCACAAATTAATACCGCTCGGCCAACGAACGTATTGAAAATGGTGGGACATTTTACAATAATGAGCCGTTCACTCGTAGTCCAAAGAGTTAGAGAGGGACAAACAAACAAGCAAGCAAACATACAAGTGAAGCTAATAAAAAGCATGTAAAAAGTCCCAACGCTGAGATGTCACTAAGCCGTCGAAACTTAGCGTTAAAGTTGAGGGCTGTGTATGTGAGCTGTTTGTGAATAAATAATGCGTCCTGGTGTAGAGGAAAATGATCATGAACAGCGCCTAATAGTGCTGGAATGCGTGTTTTGACCTATAGGAATGAATGAAAAATTAGTATGAATAAAATAATAAGTGTGGGTTTTTATTTATAATTATGTACTTTACATTACATTCTTTGTATGCGCTGCTGAATGGTTCGAACACACCTTGGTTATTAACTTGAATGATAGTCACGGATAGCTAAATATGATGAGTACAGTCTTTGAACGCTTATCGTGTACTGTCGCCTTACACTATAATTTGTGCAAGGCGACGAAATAGTGCTGATCTATGTAGGTAATGTGCGCGTGTCATGTACGATGGCTGACTTGTACATTCTTACTTATTTTACACGCTTTTTATTAGGTTCACTTGTATGTTTGCTTGCTTGCTTGTTTGTTTGTTTGTCCGTCTCTAACTCTTTGGACTACGAGTGAGCGACTCATTACTGTAAAATGTCACACCGTTTTCAATACGTTCGTTCGTTCGTTTTTTTTTTAAGAATATCGAACTAAAAAGTTGAAAATAAATATAGTTTAAAAAACTAAAAAACGTGCTTTTAAAAAATATCAAACTAAAAAGTTAAAAATAATTAAAATAAAAGCGTGAGGCGCTTAATATACAAAAAATATGGTACAAAGCGCCTCACGCTTTTTTTTAAATTATTTTTAAATTTTTAGTTGATATTGTTTAAAAGCATGTTTTTGGTTTTTTAAACTATATTTATTTCTTCTTCTATACAAGGTTCATTCATCCAGCACTTTGTCACAAAACCGCAACCTTAAACAAATAAAACAAAGTAGTATCGCCTCTGCGTCAGTGATCACGTTAGCAACAAAAGCCACGTCACGTTTCGCCGGAGCTCGCCTGATGCAAGTAATCATAATATCATAAAACTTTTGCACTTCGCCGAAAACCTCGCAGATCTTCCCCAACATGACGTCTCCGGGAACTCTCTGAGGGTAATCAGAACTTAATGAAAAGTGCGCTCGGCCGTCAGACGAGATGCTACCCAAAATTTTAGGGGTCACGTAAAATATTAAAGCGACGAAATGAAGTGGCCAGAGATTCATTGCTTTTCCTTGTTTTTATTATTCGTAAATAAGACGTCCCCCAACACGTTTGTGTGTTCATAACATAAAACCGTGCTGCAGTAAACTTGCTTCTCAACAGACTGGCTCCACTCGTAAATGTTGCTTAACTAGCAACAAATGTTTCTTTATATGTGTTTTTATTAAACTTTTTCATATACAAATGCGTTCTAAAAACTAAATACAAGAAAAAACAAAATTCTAATTTCTACATAGTTTATCATTTTTTTTTAATAACTATAAACTGATCGCAATCCCGCCCGATGGTAAGCAGTGATGCAATCGTTGATGGTAAAGCGCCCTAGTTTAATAAGCCCATTCATTCAAAAAACTGAGTGAATAGGAAGGAAGACGGCAGTTGAGCGAGGTGATGCATTGTTTAACCCAGAGGGAGATTGATCTGGAGACCCTCCACGACCAAACTCCCGACACAACAACATTTGGTGCATCGTACCCGGCACACATTGAAACACAACTTCTCAGACCCGTCCTCCGTACGGCTTCACCAGACATCATGCCGGAAGACGACAAATCGCTTGGTGGCAAGACTTTGTCCGGTGGGTGGTAAGTTCTGCCGGCGGCCGATGTTATGGCCTACCACCGAGTCAACTCTTACAATTGTATATTTCCTGCAACCAGCTAGTAACACAAGAACAAACAGTTTTCTGGATTAAAAACACCCCATATTTCTTTAAATCCAAAATACTTGTCTGTATAGAAACAATAACGGTAATAATAAACCAAACATTAAGCCAAGCGATTTATTATCACTCAACACTCACGAAGCGTCAATAAAGACCCATTTACCGTGTATCTAATAACATACATCGGCCGTGAAATTCATGTAAAGCTTGCGGTGTAACGTTGCTGTAACATGTTACCGTATAAAGGTGAGAAGAAAATATTCCGATGTAAATTTACGAAATATTTGCATGGAGCTGCCTAGGGCTGGGACACGATTTGTCGATTTGGAGAAAATATTTGCAATAAAATGTAGGTAGAAGCATTTTTGCGAACGTGGCTATGAGTCTTATTTATTTCATGATTAGCCTATACTGTTCCCACTATTGGGACATAGGCCTCCTCTCGGTGAGAGGGAGTGAACCGTAATCTACCGCGCTGGCCCAGTACGAGTTGGTAGATGTCACATCTCTTAGATTTTTTTGTTTTGGCTCTAGGACATGCCGGTTTCCTCGCGATATTTTCCTTCACCGTTTTGAGAGCAGTGGTGATGAAATAATTTACACAAATGAAGCGCCTGATGGTGTTCGAACCTGCGACCTACAACTTTTAAGCCGCAGCCGATAAACTAGGCCAACGCTGCTCTCCGTGATTTGTATACTTATATAAAATTGTACACGACAATAAATATAGTAAAACTAAAAAAACATGCTTTTAAAAACACCAAACTAAAAGATTAAAAATAATTTTAAAAAAAGCGTGAGGCACTTCAAATCAAATCTTTCTTTATTGTGGATCATAGGTTTGTACATAATACAGGTCTTAAAATAATTACATGGATCAGCTATTGCAGCAATTGTTTTTATGAATGAAATAAATGAAATGTCCCCTTAGGGCATACAATAGTCATACTATAACAATACAGGGCATATAATAGTCAATAGCCACAATTAGTCGTGCCATAATTTTTGTATATTAAGCGCCTCACGCGTTTTTAAAAATTATTTTTCATTTTTTAGTTTGGTGTTTTTTAAAAGCATGTTTTTTGTAATTATATTTATTATTAATTTTTTAGTTCGATATTCTTTTTAGGGTCCCCTACCTCAAAACTCAAAAGGAACAAACGGAACCCTTATAGGATCACTTTGTTGTCCGTCTGTTTGGCTGTCTGTCTGTCAAGACCCTTTATCTCAAGAATGCGTGAACGTATCGAGCTGAAATTCAGATGAAATACTCAGGTCTATTGTCCCTTTAAGCTGTGAAAATATCAAACTTCTAATTCAAGCCAATCAAAAGATATAGCTGATTATGTCGATATTTTCAACAAATTTTCGACACTCGCAAAGGAATCAAAACCTACAGGATACTTCCCGTAAACTCAGAATCTTGAAATTTGGCATGGAGCATTATCATATAATGCAAATATAGAAAATCACTTTTTTTTGTTATATACTATAATAAAAATATTTTAATAAAATAAAACTTACTACCTTATTACTCACGAACGAATAAAGGTATCAAATTGAAATTTATACCGAATACTTAGGTCTATTGTCCCTTTAAGCAGTGAAAAAATCAAAATTTTAAATTAACGCGATCAAAAAATACAGCAGTTTATACCGATACCTTAGACGAATTTCGGCGGAACTTCGGTGTGCGAGTCCGACTCGCACTTGACCGGTTTTTTAAGAACGAACGTATTGAAAACGGTGGGACATTTTAAAGTAATGAGCCGCTCACTCATAGTCCAAAGAGTTGGAGACGGACAAACAAACAAACAAACAAGCAAGCAAGCAAGCAAACAAACAAGCAAACATACAAGTGAAGCTAATAAAAAGCATGTAAAAATACATAATTCTCTTCGGGAATTTCAAACGTGTGTTGGATCCAAATTTTGCCGTAAATCGAAATCATAACATTATCTCCGATCTACTAGTTTATCTAGCTTTATTTATAATATCAATTCTAATTGAAGAAAGTAGCCAAATAACAAAAAAAAATTATAATAATAAACATGACATAACAGACTCCAGTTTTCTTTGTAATACATTGCATTATTTTTTAACCTTACACCAAAAATTCCTACGCTTTGACGTTGTAGCGGACGCCTACGCTTGCTACGTCGTAGCATTGCGACTCCATCTTTCGCCTACGCAGCTACGAATAAACTTGTTCTTGATCTATGACGCATGCAGTGTGCATGTGTTGACGCACCTATGTAATATGGAAATATATGTAACTATAGGTTTAAATAATAAAGATAGTAACCGATGGCCTGTATCCTTGGCTTCCCAACACCGTGCGGCTACCATTTCCCCCCTTATTCATAAACGCTGCTTAAAGTTAACTAATGATTAGCGATTGTTTAAACATACAATGTAGACGTTTGCACGTTATTTAAGTTTTTTATTTTTCATAAAGAATGATTAAAGTTAAGTGACGTTAATAGGTCAAGAATGTATGGTTTAGTTAACTTTAAGCAGCGTTTATGAATAAGGAGGATTATGTTTATGTTTTGTTGCTATGAATTTCCTGTGACTAAAGTAATGGATATATTTATATGATTTTTTATAGGTAGACTGAGAATGTGTTGAGGTACACGATGTTTAATTTATTGTCGTATTAATTATCATCACTCCTTTGTATATTTTTAACCAAAATTATTCTAGAATGTTCTAAAAGCTTCTACTCGCCCTCTTTGACTGGGCGAGAACTCTCGCAAAAAGGTTCACGTCACAGTATTCTATTTTCTCAAAATGTGATAATTTGAAACATCACATATCATGAAGCCTTATTTCCCTGCAGGTTTGTGCAGATGGCTAACGTAGTTTATATGCGTATGTATTAATACAGGAAAATAATATATGTAGATAATTATTCAATAAATAAAATTGGTTATATAAAAAAAAATATCATATATAAAGCATCTTAGATCTATTATTAACTAATGGTTTTATTAATTAAAAGCTTGTTTTTATTATCATATGTATTTTTGCCGTCAATCAGCTCGTATCGGAACTGTACACCTACGCTTCTATTTTCGGCACACACCCTTACATATTACATGCAAAGGTCATTCACCATCACTTTTAACTCTATTATTTTCACACACAATTAACTCTAGTATTTTGTTCTTGATATACAGATAAAAATACGTATTTTGTAGGCTAATTTGACACTTACCTACTGCATGTAGGGTAATGAAATTGGTCTTGAACAGCAATAACCTATTTCTGTGCATACGTAATTATTGTTAGCCTAGTCGAACACAGCGCTATATTAAAGAAAAGAAAGAAAGAAAAACGTTTATTGGAGTTTACTCCTTATGAATCGATTTTCATATATAAGGCGCCCGGTATGAGAAATATCCGAGGGGTAAAACCTACTAACGAGTAACGAATTTTAAGCGTTACTATTTTAGTGCGCACCTTTGGTGCGCAACTTTCTAATCTAAAAAAGTGGCATAATTATCTTTTTACAACTATATTTTGTTAGTTATTAAGATAATGTTATATTAAAAAAAAATAATTACAATAATTTAAAAAATAATGTTTATAATTTTTTTTCTATTATCAACTTTCTTAAAATTGTTTAAAATTTTCATAAATATGCATTTATAATTTTTTCATTTTTTATGATTTATTTTATAAATAATTTTTAAAATAATAATAATAATTTTTTAATTTTTTTCAATTTTTTTTTGTTTTATATTTTTTTATTTTTTAATATATTTTTTTTTCTCGTACTTAAGGAGTAAACTCCAGTCGTGCGTCGGAGCTGACACACACACTTTTTTTACGTTTTTTGACGTTAGTTCCTTGAAAAAGAAGGAGGATATTTAAATTCGGATGATAGCTATTATCATAAAGAAGTTCATTGCAATAAAGACCACCTCTGCATAACACGGGTTTTTATTACATGAACATCGAATTTCTTTATCTATAGTTATAACTTAAACGTATTACTTATTACTAGAGATGTGCCGACTACCACTTTGACCAACTAGCCGACTAGTTGTCTGTAAAGAGGCCGACTAGTCGGCTAATCGGCCTCTTCACAGTCGTAGTAATGAGATATTGCTATTTTTTACTATAAAAATATGACATTTTGATTTCAGTTGTGTCCGGTTAATAATATAAGTTCCTATGTTTCTTTTTTATTTTCTTGAAACAGTTCGTGTTTAAAATATTCAAAGACATTAAAATTATATTTACAAATATTGAATGTTTATGTTTTAATGTGCTGGTAATTAAAAAAATACTACTTTTTATTTGATTAACAATTAATAAATATTCATTTAAATAACGAAGATATTGTTTTGTTTGTTAATGAATACCAGTTTTAAGAAGGTACCAATTTTGTTTTGTTCATGTTATAGATATGAATGTCTTCTTTTTAAGCCAGTATTTTTTAGAATATTATTACTGAAGAAAACACTAGTTTGCTTTACTTGTTGAAATGTGTAAGATTGATTATAAAATCCAAATACAATGAATAAGTAAGGTTTTATTTCATTTCATTCCCCCTGATATAGTACATATTAATGAGAAATACATACAAAGTAAATAGCCGACTAGCCACCGACTACTCGCCAAATACAAAAGCGGCCGAACAGTCGGCTTAACCGACTAGTCGGGGACTAGTCGGCACATCTCTACTTAAGTACTTATTACTTATAAGTTATTACTTATCACCTATAAGCACTTATCACTTTAAGCTGAAGAGCTTGTTTTCTTTTTTTTAAATAGTTATAAACTACTGTTTAACCGCAATGCCGCCTGATGGTAAGCAGTGATGCAATCGTTGATGGTATAACACGCTAGTTTATTAAGTGCCTATTCACTAAAAAAAAACAGAGGGAATAGGAAGGAAGACTGCTGGGTCACAGGCCTTCTGTTAGTGAAGGAGAGTGGCTGTAAATACAAAAAAAAAATAATTAAATATATGTCGGAGATCGTCGAAATTATTTGAAGAATAGTTGTTCATTTGATTTACGTAGTACAGGGGCAAACGCTTGTGACGTCATTTTGTGATGGCGGCACATGGACGGAGTCGCTTTGGAAAGTGGGGTTCGTCGAACGGTGACTTTGCATCGAAACGTGGACCAAGGCACTTCTCCGAACCGAAACTGTCGGTTTGTCTATTTAAATTATAATTGTCAAGACTGGAGGGTATATCTACACGTCGTGCTTCAATTCAAAACTCATCTACAAATAGACCTGTACCTACCACCACACCATGATGCTGAGGACCCTACAGCTCTGCGGTCGCTGTCTGCGACATATATAAAGCCCTACCTACCTGCCTGCTATACCTTTAATTATACCAATAAAAAAGCTGAAAAGTTTATTTCTTTCAACACGCCAAGTACTGGAACAGGACTGGACAGGACTAAACTAATATCTTCCGTCCCTTTCTTAATTAAATAACTAAGAAAGTGACGGAAAAAGACTACTAAACTTAAATTTAGTGTAGCTTGTAAACAAGGTAACAGCGCCATTATCAATATAGAAAAGAAAAACCTTTGAGGTAAGCCTGGAGCAAAGCAGAATTATGTTTATCGACTTAAATTTCGATATAATCCCATCCCTGCGGCATGATTCGGCAGAGGTAACAGTGCGCTTCTATATTTACATCGTCGGGACAAAATTGAAGCAAAAAAAAGGAATTATCCCTTTATTATGTTATTATTAGATGTTTGACTCCCGCCCTTCCACTGAAGGCAATTCATTTGGAAAATGTGTATTGTCGCTCTGTGACGCAATCATTTGTCGGATTTGTTACGGTTTTGCTTTCAATTCGCGATTTACTTTGATTTCTTGTATCATTGTGTTCGATTTCGATGTTAATATTGGTTGGTATTTGATGGATAACGGGTTATTTCGTTACTTTTAATGTATTTACCATTAGTTGCTTTACTGTTTTTATATGATACTAAATTTTAAATTCTAAAAATAGTTCTTGTATTAAATCAAGATGACGTGGTGGCCTAGTGGTTAAAACACCAGCCTCTCAAGTATGAGTGTGCGGGTTCGATCCCAGATCAAGCAAATACCAATGTAACTTTACTAAGTTATATGTACTTTCTAAGTATATCTTGGACACCAATGACTGAAGGTGAAGGAAAACATCTTGAGGAAACCTGGACTTTTAAGTCTGAAATCACCAACCCGCATATTAATATTTCCATCTGGAATCTATCAGTAGCATCCTGAAGCCTGGATTGGTGCCTGGCTGTTAACAATAAGCTCACCCTTTGTTACATGCGAGCTAAACCTGTGCATTCTCTCTGTGTCATGTGCATTCTAGCTATCCCGTTGACGATTGGCCTTTGACAGTATAGCAGAGGACCGGACTTGTGGTTACCATCGAGCGATGGAGTATCCTTAGAGTCAACTTACCGATCGGCTGGTCAAAGCCTTTTCCTTTTATACAATAATTATGTAAAGGAAACCCTAGGTACCGATAACTGATTCTACTAATGCCTACAAAGCAGAGTTAAACTTAAAAAAAAAAACCCCAAAAAAATTAAATATTATGTCGCAAAAAGGGGTAATTTAGTACATGTGCGGTGCTACGGTGGGCAGGGCACGCGGCACGAGGTCGCATCGCTCATAATAATACTGTCAAAATAGTGATGTCACTTTTTAAAAAAATACCAAATTTCGAGGAAGTTGGGACTAATTCACGGAAAAAAAAGAATATTTTAAAATTCATTAGTATTGTTACTATGATGATTATGTAAAATTACATATTTTATTTGGTCATGTGTTTACCTAACCTTAATTAACCTTATGGGTCGGACAGGGTTTTCTTTACATATTGTATCTATACAAACGTACATTAAAAATAAAGTAATTCTTCTTTTTTCGAAACTTTACCACCAATCTGTTACAAACAACAACAATTAATCAACCTACACTTTCACAAATACCCATCACTGTTAGTAATTGTGTATTAAAAACCTTAAGTTACAAAATTTTCTAAGGCATTTATTTGCATCATATTGGAGTTATCAAGTTGAAACTAAGTAGGTAGGTACCTTAAATCTCAGGTCAAAAACCTAAAACCTCTCTCAAAAGCTACATAGTAACAAGATCCAGGATATTTTACGATTTGTCTCGCCGAGTACGTCTAATTAGTTACTCAACGCGTGTTGACTGAAGTTTGTACATAAACTGACACATACAACACTAGTTAATTCTACCTCTTTTACAACGCTTTTTGTTATCTCGTGAATATATATGATAATGTTTATATACGGTATACTTGACTAGTCTGTGTGAAGTATAACACTAATTTTGGTTTTGATAGTCTTGAATAAACCTCAAAATATGCCTAGTACATTTAGACTATGGTTTCTGATATAAAAATGTATCAGAAACAAAAATGTACAGGACAAGTTAGCTTTATCTAATTGTTAAATAAAGCTAATTTGTCCTGTACATTTTTGTATACGTTCATACCTACATAGGTTCGACATAGGACAATTATTGCCCTATCTCGAATCTATGAATTGCCTACACAGCCTACAAGGGATCTACGAAATATCTTTGCAGCTTATGTATTTATAAAATGCCTACGCAGCCTGTAAGGGGTCTACGAAATATATTCGCAGCTTACGTACTTACAAAATCCATGCGCAATGTTTATGAAATGCCTACGCAACCTAGAAGGGGTCTACGAAATATCATCGCAACTTACGTGCTTACAAAATCCATGCGCAATGTTTATGAAATACCTACGCAACCTATAAGGGGTCTACGAAATATCATCGCAACTTACGTGCTTACAAAATCCATGCGCAATGTTTATGAAATACCTACGCAACCTATAAGGGGTCTACGAAATATCATCGCAACTTACATGCTTACAAAATCCATGCGCAATGTTTATGAAATGCCTACGCAACCGAGAAGGGGTCTACGAAATATCATCGCAACTTACGTGCTTACAAAATCCATGCGCAATGTTTATGAAATGCCTACGCAACCTAGAAGGGGTCTACGAAATATCGTCGCAACTTACGTGCTTACAAAATCCATACGTAATGTCTATGAAATACCTACGTAAACCACAAGGGGTCTACGAAATATTTTCGCAGCTAACGCACTTACAAGATGCGCACGCAGTATCTATGAAATGCATACACAGCTTAAACAGTTGACTATTCTGGCTACATCTAAGAAACAAAAATATCTAGGCACTGTTTCATGAGGAGTCAATTTTATCAACCTTTTACGAGCTCTCTAACAAGGAAAAAAGATATCGCAAGTGAGATACTTCAGAATGACAGATCTGAAAGTAAGAAACTAGTGAATGGATAAAGAGCGTGCTAGACAAACGCGATGTTATCAGACCGAGTGGATCCCGTCCGAATGGGGCTCCTTTTACCCGTTTATATAAGTTTTGTATTTATTCCGAAAATCTCAAGCGTCGCTTGATCTTTTATAAATATAGTAAAGGATTATCGGAAAGAAATAAGTTGTATGACACAGTTTTCTTTTAGTATTTGCTTTATTGACGTATATTGAGTAAACGGAATTAAAAAGACGATGTAATAAGACACCAGCTGTTGTAGTTCGAGCTTAATAATCAAAAGCTTATTGTAAGTGGGAATAAATCTTAAGTTTACATAATAATCAGACTTGCATGATCGTAATACATGTAGGTTACGATATGTTCTAACAGCCTTGTGGCCTTCTATCGATAAGGATAAGTTATGCTCACAAAAATTTAACAAAGTATGACGCCATTTATTATAAGACTAGTATCCGCCAGCGACTTCTTTCGCGTGGCGTTTGGTATACTCTGCTGCTTTTAGTTGCAGAGTGATGTTATATAGCCTAAAGCCTTCCTGGATTAATGGGCTATCTAACGCAAAAAGAATTTTTCAAATCGGCCCCGTAGTTCCTGAGATTAGCGTGTTCAAACACGCAAACAAAAGAAATCCTCAACTTTATATATTAGTATAGATTTTAAATAGCATCTTATTTTGTATACTGCTCGTCATATAATACACCGAAAATTTTATTACGAGCACAGTAGACATTAATAAAATGCAAATTAAAACGCATTAAACAACTTCATATAGTACTCATAAACAGCTGACAATCGCGCCTCACATATTTAATTAGGACGGCACGTGATGGGAGTAATATAAAGCATTTTAATAATCACTGAAGAAATTAATATTTTTGCAGGATTTGCTTTAAATTGACGCGTGCGATGAATATTGTGTTGGTAATTATATATTCGTGTATTGTACTTAATTATTTTGTTTGTTTATTTTTTTTAAATCGTTCAAATTTAATGGCACTAGGCTTTACTTACAAACTTTTTCGTGAATCTACTGAGTATATGCCATCTTTTTTCAGGTTTCTTAATTTAACAATGCATAACAAGGCATAGTATACAACATCAGCATTTTTCTCGGTGGTAGGCCACAACATCAGCCGCCGGCGTAAGTTACCACCCACCAGACAAAGTCATGCCGCCAAGCGATTCATCGTGTTCCGGCATGATGTCTGGTGAAGCCGTACGGAGGACGGGTCTGAACAGTTGTGTTGCGATGTACGTGCCGGGTACGATGCGCGAAATGTTGTTGTGTCGGGAGTTTGGTTGTGGAGGGCCTCCAGATCAATATCCCTCTGGTGCAGCATCGTTGGTCGTGTTGTTGGGTTTAACATTGCATCACCGCGCTCAACTGCCGTCTTCCTTCCTATTTACTCAGTTCTTTTGAGTGAGTAGGCTTAATAAACTAGCGCGCCTGACCATCAACGATTGCATCACTGCTTACCATCAGGCGGGATTGCAGTCAAACGCTAGTTTGTAATTTATATAAAAAAAAATATTATTTTTTGTTTATGTGAAACCCGAAACACATGTCCAGTATTTTTAAGCAAAGAATCTATGTACAAAATTTCAAAAAACCACAAAGTTATGAGCTGGTTATCCTACTTGGTTGCCCAAACAAAAATATGGTCCACGCTCCGTTCAGGCAGGCGAGCCGGGTGCCTTTGGCCGGGGACCTTTATTATTCTACTAGCTTTCCGCCCGCGGCTTCGCCCGCGTGGAGTTCGGTTATATCGCGCTTTTTAGATTTCCCTCGGGAACATCAAATTCTTCCGGGATAAAAGTAGCCTATGTTCTTTCTCAGGGTCTAAAGATTGTCTGTGCCAAATTTCATCAAAATCGGTTGAGAGCTTTAAGCGGGAAAGTGTAACAGACAGACAGACAGACAGACAGAGTTACTTTCGCATTTATAATATTAGTATGGATTAACAGGTATAGTAAAATTTACTATCATCATCAACCTTTTTATCGTCCCACTGCTGGGCACAGGTCTACTATCACACAGAGAAGGAAAAAAAAAATTACTATACATCTACATATGTCATCATTGGCATTTATCCAGATGTACCGTTTGTTGTTGAATTATTAAATTTCAATCTAGCTACATACAGTTAGAATAGTAATGTTGAAACCTAATATAGTTTTAATAAGCAGTATTCATGCGTTATTATATCTCATTTTACAAACGAAAACGAATTATTGTAATTTTATGATGTTATTTAAGTGAACAATATACCTAATTTATTTACACAATTTTACATTCTGAACTTCTATAAAATTTATATATTTCTCTATTTCTGATAAAATCACATATATGCTTTATGTCTACTATCCCAGTAAAACAAATAACTATATTTAATTATTTTGTTTTACTGGCATAGTAGACAATAGTAACAAAAGCATACACTCTTTAAAGCACAGACTCGTCTACCCCAGGCAGATACCCTTCATAAATTTCGTCCTAACCTAGGCTATGTACCCATTTGCGTTACACAAGCATAACAATGACGCTACGTAACGATGTCTTAAAACTGTAACACAATACGCGTACCAAAGAAAATGGTGATTGCAACAAAAGGCTAATTAACGCGTTTAATATCTCTCTATTATATTAAGAATATCGGGTGAACTAATTTGTTGGCAGGTTATATTTATTTTGTCATCTCGATGCTTAATTATAAAGGCGTAAGGGAAGCTCCCTTGCGCCGTTGGTCTACTGAGACCCATCCCACCACAACAATACACGTTCAAATTAGAATATACTCGCGACCCGCCCCGGCTTCGCACGGGTGCAATAAAAGACTGTGAACGTTGTACAAAAAACAGAGCACCGCCGCGTACCGCAGTAAACGCGACGCCCCGCAATTTTAAAATTTGTAATATCTTCGAAAGTATTCATTTAAATCATATGCTGTAAAGGGCGATATAGATGTATATTGAATCAACCATATATTTAATGCTGTATTGGTTAAAATCGCTTCGAAAAATCGCCGGTATTTGTCGTAAAAAGTAAATGAAAAAAAAAATGTTATTGTGGAATATCCATAAGAGGTATAGGCTTATACAATTATACATATACCATCTTATAGACATACTGTCTATAAGCTGGTATATGTATATGTCTATATGATGGAATTGAAAAGGTCTACAAAAAAGTCCCCGATGGTATGTACCATCGGGGACTTTTTTGTAGATCTTTTCAATGTATAGAATATTTAGTACATTATTTTGATAAACAATATAATAATAAAAATAAACTCGGAAAAAATTTAATTATTTACGACATCACATTAGAAACCTCAAAATTTTACTGAATATTATTATATATGAGCGGGGAAACCGTCAGGAAGGCGGGACCAAAGTTCCAGATAATTGAGGTGTTTTTTTTCTCATCCGCATGAGCATCCATCGTGGGCGGTATTTTGAGAAAATGTTGAACTATAACTATAGTGTGATGTTCGATTCCTAGTATTTTAACTGTACAGACACATCATTTTAATGTTAAGGGATTACAATGACATTCTCAGATTAAAACGGATAAGCCACTGGGTTTGATTATGACCAACCTTGAACCTACTCAATCGAAGCTTGAGCAAAGACTAAGGCCCGCGCAAACGGTCGCTCGCTATGTCAAACGCAACTCCAGTAGGTGTTACCATTCGCTCCATGGTGTTACCCGCTCTTAATAAAAATCATAATTTATCCGAATACCGACCGATTAATCGGCTTCAAAAAAATAGTAGAGTAATTTACGGACAATTGATACTGACACAAAACAGGTCACAATATTCAAAATTAATCAATCACGCGCCGATATACATATAAACCTTCCTCTTTGATTATTATTATTCTTTACTGATATTATTATTTACTATTATTTACTGATTACTCTATCTATAAAAAACCGCATCAAAATATGTTGCAAAGTTTTAAAGATTCAATCATAAAAAGAGAAAGTGACTTTGTTTTATAATATGTAGTGATAACGCAAATCTGCATACGTGATGGGCAGAAGTATCTAAAGAGATCCGAAAAAAATGAATTGATTAGAGATTACTGAAGTATGAGCATGACCATTGAGTTGTTAGGTGTTTTACTTCTGTGTTTTCGCAGCAGCAGTAGATTTATGCCCGATTGATTGCACTGGGTTCGCTCACTCATCATCATCATCAACCTTTTTTTTATCTTCCCACTGCTGGGCACAGGTCTCCTCTCATACAGAGAAGGATTGAGCGTAATCACAACGCTTGCTCAATTCGGGTTGGCGATTTCAGACTTAAAGTCCAGGTTTCCTCAAGATGTTTTATTTGTTCTTTCGCACACATGACATGTACAGAGGCGGACTTAATGCCTTAGGCATTCTCTACCAGTCAACCCCAGGTGGTGAAGAGATAAGATGGTAGGTGCTTTAGCTTGAAAGAAAATAGTAAAGGAAAAAACAAAAGCCGCTATAATTATTAAAAAATACTTAAATAAGCTAAATATACATACATACTATTACCAAAATATATACTTATAATATATACATAAGAAAACTAAAATTTGGGAGAGGGGTGTAGCAATAACTCTACGCTAGTTGTTGCGAAAATAAGTCTGCAATTTCCGCTTAAATGCAAACCGACTGGCGGCCATCCTGATATCAAGAGGAAGCGCATTCCATAGAAGAATGGATTGAATGTGAAATGAAGAATGAACAAAGTCAGACGTATGTGAAGGACAGAGTAAGAGGGGATTATTAGAAGAACGCAGATTCTTAGAGTGTGAAGAACATAAATATTGGAAGTGAGTCACAAGATACGAAGGAGGAGTGGGTGATTTAATAAGGGACAAAAGCGTGGTCAAGGCGCGCAAATTTCTTCTCTGACGAATGGGCATCCATTTCAATTCAGACCTGTAGCTCGACACATGGTTTTACTTCACCTTCAGTCATTGGTGTCCAAGATATACTTAGAAAGTACATATAACTTTAGAAAAGGTACTTTGGTACTTGCCTGACCTGGAATCGAACCCGCGCACTCATACTTGAGAGGCTGGTGTTTTAACCACTAGGCCACCACGACTATTCGCGCGCTGGTTCGCTCACTATTACAAAAGAATTAAGCATAACTTGCCAACTTTTATTGTACTGGAGATGCATATCTGTCTGACACTTATTATATCGGAATATAGGCGTGATGTTATCTGTAAAGGAGATATAATTTAAAATCAAGTTTTGCGATGTACGAGGACTATCTGACGATCAAAGGAATGAAAACTTTCGACTTCAGTCAATCAATCAGTCATCAAGGAGAGGAGGAGAGAACTCAACTTGCCAGGACAATTAACTAAAATATCGTTTTAGTTAATTGTCCTGGCAACTATTAAATAGTTAGTAGAGAGTACTTTCTAAGTATATTTTGGACACCAATGACTGATTACAAGGTGAAGGAAAACATCTTGAGGAAACCTGGACTTTTAAGTCTGAAATCGCCAACCCGCATTGAGCATGCGTGGAGATTACGTTCAATCCTTCTCTGTATGAGAGGAGACCTGTGCTCAGCAATGGGACCATAAAAAGGTTGATAATGATGGTATGTTAGCAGAGAGAGATAACTGATAATACATATTCGTTACTGTTTTTATCTGAGACTAAGTTTAAGATTCTAAAAAAGTTGTTGATTTTAATGCATTTTTATTGAGTCAAACAACTCGGCCGGCTTTAGACGGAACAACAAAAAGCATACAACGTAAAGCTGGGGTTTGAACCCGAACACATACAGGTGAAGAAAAATTTGCCGCGAAAAAATAAAAAGAAAGAATAATTACAGAAAAAAATCAAATAAAATATCGGCAAAAATACAACAGTAAATTAAAAAGCATTTATTTCAATTAAAATCTACAAAAAGCATATAATGTAAACCTGGGGTTTGAACCCGGGCAAAAACGAAATATGATTATTCATCAATAAACAGACACGTAAATATAATTATTTTCTGTGCGGGGTAAAGCAAAAACTGACATAGGTCCGTCAAGCAGCGCGCCTCAGCGGTCACTGTCGCTAAGCATAGAAGTGAAAGAGAAGGCAATGGACGCCGCGATGGAGCGACGTTTCGTTCACGTTATTTATCATTAAATACATTATTTATTTTAGAATATCTTAGTTAAATAGATAAACAAAAACAATGGTTTCATTTACTATTATATTTTACATCGCTCTTCTCAATTTTATCAAGATTTGATGATTAATAATACAGTTACAACGGTTATAAATTCAATTTTAGTGGTTACTTTAGGATTTTTTTCTATCGAGAAAATTAATTCAAAACGTGTTTTGAAAACAATGGTTTTCTGCTACATATAATCAAGATTAACATATAATATATATTCTTTGTCATCATTTTTATGTAGGTATACATACACACATACATTCATCGTGTTTCAGTATAAAATTGCACTTTAGTCGCGTAACACACTATTACTACCAATTTGAATCATTTTGAAGCATATTGCAAATTCGTTGCTCCTTAAGTTTGAAAAATGTGTCTGCTTAACAACGTTAAACCCACAATGTATGTCGTTGAACTATCAAAATGAAAGACATTGCTACTAAAAAAATATCGAGACATTATCTTTATTGTGATTCATTCCCCATTACCGCCGTGACGTATTTTTGGAGCATTGTAATTGAATCTCGCTAGCATTTTTAAGTAGAGATCATGAAAGTGCATTAGTCCAGACACTTTGACAGCTTGATATAAACTGAGCCTTATTTAAAGCTCATTTCATCTCTTTATTAAGTCCTAATAAATCCTATAATGTCAGAGATGGAATCGTAAAAGGTTGTACGTAGGTACTTAGTTGTTCATTTTTATACCAGATTACCTTAATCTGCCTAGCCTAACTAATAACTATATTGGGGTTAGTTTCTAGTCTAACCAGATGCAGCTGTGCACCTGTTCTCTTTTGTTTTGGATGTGAAATCATCAAATGACCTCTCCCGCTCTGGACGGAGCGGAAGGGCGTATTAGACTTTTACTGACTAAAACCCACCCATGTCCCTTCACTTGCCTGTGTGCCAAGGCCACGGTTACTTTTTTAACCAACCCACAACCCTGGCCAAGGAGGCATCGGTCCTCGTGTACCCCGTCAGGATGTGCTGACATTTCTTTGAGGCTTACCGGGCGGCTCGCCGCCCATCGCTCGCCGCCCGCAAGTCCGCGCCTACAATGGCCGGGAGTTCGATGTTGACTCCCAACCAGGACGTGAAGGCGCTGGGGTTCCCGCTCCCTCACGCACTCCGCCTAAACCTTTGCTTGCTGCTTACTGCTTAGCAGAAGCAGATGACGGCCTGTCATGCACTCTCGCTCCGAACCATGGCCTGGACCAGGGTCGGACGCGAGGGATCTCCGCTGATCGCCACCACGAGAACCCGGCGGTGCTCAAACATGTTCTCTAAGTATGTTAAGATGGTCTGCCATCCACAGACGAACAGCGGCAAAGGTAGCTTAATCTTATCGATCGACCTGTGAGGCTTTCTTACTTTAAATCTTATTCCAACCTCTGCACAATATGTTTGTGGGTACATAGGATAGTTAGGTAAACTACCAAATCAAATCAATTTATAAACATTCTCCCTTTCTTCTTCTTCAGTGACATCTTCTAACCCACACTAGGCTCACGTAGTAAATTACAGCTAGTCTAGTTCGTCGTCGCTCGTGTTTTATGTGTCACAATACATACTTTTTGTTTCTTTCACTTTCTTTCCTTCTTTTCTTCCTTTTCGTTGTTTTCTGTCAACATTTCTTTCTTTATTATAATATCTACCTGTTAAGAAATCGACATCTCACGGCTGTTCTGGTCCGAAATGGCCTGCAAGAAGTTCACCACAACAATATGCAATCCTGCTGCGACTTCGTGTAGCTGATCTAAAGGCCAGCAAATGGCCCTAAATTGCTCAGATAACATCGAGTTGCCAGGTTTCAATTTGCTCGAGAAACCTCCGATGGACAGATAAAGGTTGGTCCAAGGATCATGTTCTCCGATGAGTCTAGATTTTATGAATTCATACACGATGGGAGACGAAGAGTATATAGGCCACCTGTCCAGGTGAACGTTATCATCAAGCGTGTTTTGAAGAAAATGTGTCATTCGTTAGAAGGTCAATGATGTTATGGGCTGACATATCTTCAGATAGTTGTATGGAGTTAGTAATTATGGAAAATGTTTCTATGATGGCTCCCAGATACGTAGAGGATATTTTAAAAGAGCGCGTTGGTCCTTTTCTGGTGAATAAGGGAGCAAATTCCATTTTTATGCACGATAAAACGCGACCACATAGCGCACATTTTTTCAACGCGTATATTCAAGACGTCGATATCACCTGCATGGGCGGGAATGGCCTGCTCGTAGCCCGGACTTAAATCCCATAGAGCATTTATGGGACGAGCTCGGGAGATGCGTAAAACAACGCTCTTCAGCTGCAGCTACTTTACGTGAGTTAAGGAGGGGGCTGGTGAAAGAATAGTCAAACATAGACCTAAACCGTATTAGAAATTTAGTTTAAAGCATGCCACATCGTCTTAATGAAGTGATACGGCCTCGTGGAGGAAATATAAGCTATTAAAATGTCAAAAAAGTTTTATTTTTGCAGATTTCTCGTAGAACCGATGGCTGTACCGGAAGTCGAAGCGTAGGGAACGTAACAAAGTGGACCGATGATCTGATGAAGATCGCGGGAAGCTGATAGATGCGGGCAGCACAAGACCGGTCATCGTGGAAAGCCTTGGGGAGGCCTTTGTCCAGCAGTGGACATCTCTAGGCTGAAGAAGAAGAAGATCAACTATGTTGTTTATTTTTGTTGTCAGAAGTTAAAAGGACCTTTTTTATTTTTTTTACTATTAAAATAAAATTATTGAGTTCACAAACATGTTATGTATTTTTTAACACCCTTGCTTGTAAAGCTGATGTAATTCCACCGGTTTTAAATATGTAAAGCAGGCCATAACAAACGCGTGTTTTATCAAAGCAAATAGTTAAGTTATAGTCCATAACAGCATTATTTTCCATAACAGCATTATTTTCCATTTCAAGTAATTATGGAACTGATCGCCGCCGCACGGCTCGCGCTGCGCGCTGTTCCATATTTGAAATGGCAAATAATAATACTAATGGAGGGAAAGCAACAGTGTGCATTCACAGATTGAGTTTATTTAAAATGAACAAAATATAAAATACTTCTTTTTCTGTTTCCTCGCAAGTGTGTTAAAAACGTCGTACGATATACGTGCGTATTGGTTATAACATGCTCGGCTCAATTACACCCTCGCCTTCGGCTCGGGCTGAAATTCCGCCTCGCATGTTATAACCATCATTACGCACTAATATCGTAATGTACTATTTTAACACCCTTGCTCGTAAAGCTGATGTAATTCCACCGGTTTTAAATATGTAAAGCGAGCCATAACAAACGCGTGTGTTATCAAAGCAAATAGTTAAGTTATAGTCCATACAAATTCCATAACAGCATTATTTTCCATTTCAAGTAAATATGGAACTGATCGCCGCCGCACGGCTCGCGCTGCGCGCTGTTCCATATTTGAAATGGCAAATAATAAAATACTTTTTTTTCTGTTTCCTCGCAAGTGTGTTAAAAAACGTCGTACGATATACGTGCGTATTGGTTATAACATGCTCGGCTTAATTACACCCTCGCCTTCGGCTCGGGCTGAAATTCCGCCTCGCATGTTATAACCATCATTACGCACTAATATCGTAATGTACTATTTTAACACCCTTGCTCGTAAAGCTGATGTAATCCCACCGGTTTTAAATATGTAAAGCGGGCCATAACAAACGCGTATTTTATCAAAGCAAATAGTTACTTAACTATTTGCTTTGATAACACACGCGTTTGGATGGAATTTGTATGGACTATAACTTTATAGTCCATACAAATTCCATAACAGCATTATTTGTCATTTCAAATAATTATGGAACTGATCGCCGCCGCGTGGCTCTAGCCAGTGAGCAGCGCGCTGTTCCATATTTGAAATGGCAAATAATAATACTAATGGCGGGAAAGCAACAGTGTGCATTCACAGATTGAGTTTATTTAAAATAACTGATGTCCTATTTGAAATAAACAAATTTGTATTTGTTTGTATTTAAATGAGTATTTGTAAAAAAAAAAAACAGTTTATTCGGTAATTTAAAAACTTGACTGCATGCTCTAGCATCTTTGCCAACATTTTCACGCAGCTACGGCAGAAAATAAACCTCGCGCCATTTTTCTCAAATTTTCTTTTCTTTGTACTTGTATTCTGAATATCTTTTTTTCTGTTTCCTCGCAAGTGTGTTAAAAAATGTCGTACGATATACGTGCGTATTGGTTATAACATGCTCGGCTCAATTACACCCTCGCCTTCGGCTCGGGCTGAAATTCCGCCTCGCATGTTATAACCATCATTACGCACTAATATCATAATGTACTATTATTTGATGTATATATCAGTCATCTATAACATACTACAGTTTCACGGATTAGTGTAATGTATTTAAGAAACTATCACACTTTTTATAAGCCACCTAGAATTTTTGCGGCCCAGATTAGTAGTAGTAGGTTTCAAAAAACATCGCATCCCAACAATAACAGGGTTAATAGATAAAACAATACAAGATAATATGGCAACTGTAATAACATAACAATATAAGTTACTTCTATACCTGTTTAACTCACGATAAATGATTTTATTTCTCTAAGTCAGGTTTGTACAAATATTTTTATATGTCAATCATAATATAAAAGCTAGATGATTCCAGTGTTTCCTCTTCGAAAATTCCGAGAGAAGAAAGGCAGAGGTCACAGTCTCTTTGTAAATAATAAATAGTAGACTATTGTATAGTCAGCTTGGTAAATAATAGTCAGCTTGGTAAATAATAGCCAGCTATGCTATAAACTTTAAGAAATATAATAAGATAGCAACCCGTCCCTTCACTTCACGCATGACATGACAAAATATTAAGAGTTAAATTTTAACCAAAATTAAACCAAAAATTTGTAAACATCCGGAAAAATCTCTGAATTTAGAATGTGGAACTCAGACAGTCACACAGACAAACCCAATTTGCTATTCAATTTTATTTATATGTTCTATAAATATCTTAGACTGGATAATAAAAGGCACGCGGTGCAATGCTTTTTTATTTTTCTTGTCAGGAACTTACTTTATATTTTTATTTATTTATTGGCCTATCTACAATTGTTACACAATAACAACAATACAATATAAGCAACATACAAACATAGTGCACAATATGATACGATAGACACAGCATGCAAAAACAAAAATTATGACACAAATAAAAGTTACAAAAAGTGCAGAAATAACTTTATAGCAACTAATGTGAATTTAGCAAAAAGAGAGTAAAAAAAATTAAAAACAGATTTTAAAAAAAAGTCAGCAATATTGTTATTTGCTTTTTAGGACTTGGCGCTTGAAGTTTTAAGTGCTGTGGTAAAGATATCAATCAAATCATTTGAATTATCAACTACTTTGATATCAATTACTTTGATGCGCATACACCAACTTCTTAAAGTTTCATCACAGTTAGTCGAGCCGTTCTAGAATTCTTTTTTGTATTATACATACATAAATAGATATAAAAAGAAAGAGACTGTATTGACGTCATCGGGTCTAATTATGTATTGTTTAAATATTAGAAAGCCGTTCGAGAAATTCATCCTATATTTTGAAGAGCGGCTTCAGAAGTCTTTGTTCCGTAACGATGTGCCTGTTTCATGTCGGTAATTTTAGTACGGTTCATTACTTAGCCGTTATTTATGCATAGCTAGTTATTAGCCGAAACGGCTTGACGCCAGCGCTGGCGGCGCCAGGGACTGATTTTAGACTCCTAACAAATGCAACCACTTGCTACTCTGATGTTATACATTTATTGTTAACAAAAATCCAAATAAACTGAGATTTCTGGTTAACGCGATGAAATCAAAAATATAATAGGCTACTGCAAGTTTTCAGTTGGCAAAAATGCATATTGCGTAGGTACATAAGTGCAGATAAAAATATTTGAAAGCGCGTGGATGCGTAGCGGCGGCGACGGGTGCGGGAGGCATTGTGGGCCGCATCCGGACCTAGGAGACTAGGAGACTGGGCTCTGCTATAAACTCGCTCGTGCTGCGCTTGGCTGACGTCACGTGCCATAATTTACACACTTAAAGCTGTTTGTCGTGTCATACCATTATACGCCATGTAAGGCTTGGACTTATTGCCAGCAAAGAGGAATAACTCAGTTTAAATTGTTTTCAGAGTAACAACTAAGAACTGCTTTATTGCATTACGTCGGAATGCTTTTGATCTCAACCCTACATCTACTTAAATAAAATAACACGAGTATTAAGAATTATGAGTCTATTTGAGACATTTTCAACTGTGTCTTTATGCTTTTATCTTAATGGCAGCTATTTACGCTGTTCAATATTTCAACGATGAGATATGATAGAAGCAATGTAATTTTATTTTCTCCTCTAAAGATGCTCTGACCTTCATTGCAGCGTCGTTAAGTACGAATGTCGCTGCAAGGTGACAGCTTTCCTATAAGAGATTCTAATATTTAGGATTTCTAATCAGGTTGACAGAGACATGGGCGCGCAACGTTGCAGACGGGTTTAGTACACGATTCTGAACCAAGTTTTTTGGATGGTAAATCATCAAATGATCTCTCCTGCTCCGGGCTGAGCTAAAGAGCGTGTTCCTTTATTTGCCTATGAGCCAGCTACGGTATCTTATCTTATGTATCATTCTGAACCCACCTGCTTTTTAATTTATTTTAGTTGTCAGCTTGATTAATATAGATATAGATAAACAGCGGTTTTTTAAATCTTCCTTTGCATAGAAAAATGCAAAAAAAGAATAAGCTACGACACGGTCACAATGAAGGTAACTTGTATCTTGCCTCCAAGCTATTCGTTGTGTTCCGGCATGACGTTTGGTGAAGCCGTACGGAAGACGAGTCTGTGCAGTTGTTCTGCGATGTGTGCGGGTACGATGCGCCAAATGTTGTTGAGTTTGGTAGTGGAGGGTCTCCAGATCAATCTCCCTCTGGCCGAGCATCCTTGGTCATGTTGTTGGGTTTAACATTGCATCACCTACCTCAACAGCCGTCTTTCTTTCTATTCATTAAGTTTGGTTGAGTGAAATGGTTCTTAATAAACTAGCGAGCTTTGCCATCAATGGTTACACCACTGCTTACCATCAGGCGGGATTAGGGTCAAGGGCTAGTTTATCCATACTAATATTATGAATGCGAAAGAATCTCTGTCTCTCTGTCTGTCCGGCTTTCACGCCAAACTACTGAACCGATTTTGATGAAATTTGTCACAGACAATCTTTAGACGCTGAGAATGGACATAGGTTACCTTTTATCCCGGAAAAATTTGATGTTCCCGACGGAAATCTAAAAAGCGCGATATTACCGAACTCCACGCGGGCGAAGCCGTGGGCGGAAAGCTAGTAATTTATAAAAAAAGGCCTGTTGGCTGAATAATACCAGCCGCAAAAAGTCGATTAATCAGGTTATGCTGCGCTTGCCGCGGTTGCTTAGTAGATAGGTGACCATCTTCAGATACCAAGACCTCTACTTGCCTCGTAAAGCACATTAAGCCGTTGGTCTTGGTGGTCTTGCAGATCTTTGCGAGTCGTTACGGGTCGTTGGAAGTCCGAAAATCTTACAACCCCTTTTACTTGGTATCGTATAACTCAATAACTTTATTGTAGGGGTCCGATTCGACACTTCGACTCTCTAAACTTAAGTGGCAGTGGGCAGGGTACATTTCTCGTAGAACCGATGGCCGATGGGGCAGTAAGGTTCTGGAGTGGCGGCCACGTACTGTAAGACGCAGCGTAGGGAGGCCCCCAACAAGGTGGACCGATGACCTGGTCGCGGGAAGCCGATGGATGCGGGCAGCACAAGACCGGTCATCGTGGAAAGCCTTGGGGGAGGCCTTTGTCCAACAGTGGACATCTATAGGCTGAAGAAGAAGGGGTCAGAGACGCAGTAATTCTATGTAAAATACTGGTATTCAGATGAATCCGGTTAGATTGGAAACTGACCACAACTAGTTTGGGGTCAGCTAGCTAGGATAGTTAGGTAAACTATCACATCAATATCAATCAATCAAATGTAACAAAGGTAACATTTATATTATCAATGTAATATTCCATATCATAAAAATCCATCAACGTAAATGATCAGAACTAAAGCCTCATAAAGATATATTGTATTCACGGTATTAACTTATACAATTACTAGCGCACGATATGGCGAGACGACGGCACGCAGGAGATTGGATGACGCACCACTCAATTGTTAACAGACCCATGGAAATCGATGAACTATCCGGTTGTGACGTCATCGCACGTCACGGATACCACGCGTCACCATCCCCTCACAGTGTAATTACGGACAGCTGCCAAAAACATTGAAATAACACCGAATAGCATACTGTATCACCACACAATGCAGTTTTATTGGAAAAATTGACCCATTTTATAAAAACTGCAGTTCGCAAACCTTTCAAAGAAATTTTAACTATGTTTGTTACATTCTACGCTGCTCTAGATTTTTAGATAAAATTAGGGTTACAATGTTTGGAATGAAGTTACGTAAACTTTAGGATAAAGACGAAGAAGAATTTAGCCCACATTGTTGGTCGAGAAATTGGGTGGGATAAAGTAACAAAAATATGTAGTTCCTTACGTAATATACTTACAAACTTAAATTGGAAAAAATCAAGAACCTTTAACGTAAAAAGTATAAAATAAAGCTCAACGAAACCCTTGAAGGTACATTTATTCAACGCAATATTTTCATACGTCTTGTAACATGCTAACCGTACCTCGCTTTGACATCTAGTGCAAGGTTATAAAGTCACGTATATATTACCTTCGAGCTGACGTAGGTCCTCACCGGACATGGCTGTATCAGGAGATTCCTGTTCCGAATAAGGCGGGAGGAAACGCCAGGGTGTCACCAAGGTAGAGGTCTGCCTGGTTTAAGCGGGGTCCTTGTGGCGGCGCTCTCTCGCGTTCGGCCTTGGTCTAGGCCATGGTCCGGAGTGAAAGTGCATGGAAGGCCGCCGTCTTCTTTTGCGATGCAGTGATGCTGGCAAAGGAGGAGGCGGAGCGCGTGAGGGAGCGGGAAACTCAGCGCCTTCACGCCTCTAGCCGTCGCAGGAGACGCGCTTGGTTCGGAGAGAACATCGAACTCCCGGCCAGCGTATTCAAGGGCTTGCGGGCGGCGAACAGTGGGCAGCTCGCTGCTCGGTAAGGACCAGGCCCGGGTTGACGGCGCGTTGTGACGGGGTCCACAAAGACCGATACCTGGGTCAGTTGCGGGTTAATTGAAAGAGAAACCGTTGCTCTGGCGCACTGACAAGTGAAGGAAGGAACACGGGTGGGTTTTAGTCACTAAAAGTCTGACACGCCCTTCCGCTCCGCCCAGAGTAGCAGAGGTCATTTGATAAAATTCACACCAAAAAAAACATAGATATATATTACCTGTTAATCCTATGATTAACAGATACCTATGCTTTCATTGATAAAATATTAAACTAAGGTAGATATGTCATTAGCGCACTGAAAATGAAGCGTACAAAAGGAAGGAAAGTCCTGCATCTCGCCTTTGTCACTCTCGATACACTCGTAAAAACAAACGACAAACACTAACAGCGCAAACGACAAACACTAGCCATCTTTTTCTTCTCTATGCTTTAGATTGTGCCCAATCTCACTCACACTGTACCAACGTATGCCGAATAAAAATATGCATGTGTGCTGCTGCTGTGTTCGGCACATTTTTTTTGGTCAGTTTGTTAGAATATATCGTATCTGTTTAATATTTTATCAATGTATGCTTTTTTAACAGGTTTTTTTTTGTATTTTTTATGTTTTATTTGTTTTAACAGTTGGCAGGGTTAGAACCTACGAGCATCCTCTCTAATACTATTGATAGACAGGACCTCCCCTAGAGTTGTAGTTGTAGCTTGTCGAGGCTTCCAACCCAGTCGCCAGTCAGGGTTTAGGAGCTCTCTTTACTCTGGGTACCTACATATTTTAATCAGCTACTCCCAAAATAGTGGGCCCGCATGATGAATCCGACCCACTCACTCTCACTTGCCGGAAGACCAGCTGGCACACAGGCATGAAAAGGAGGTCTAGATCCAACCAGTGGTAGCAATATAGGCCGATTATGATGCATAGTAACTACTAACATATTCAATTCACAACTGTCGTTGTTAGATAATTCAGTGGTTTTTCATAACGATTTAGTTCTGTATAGCATAGCAAAGCATATTTTTTCATTAGTGTATTATGGCACTCTATCTATACCTACCTACGAGTCCACCAAAAATACTTCTAGAACATCAACTATAATTAAAATATGATGAAATACTCCTTGCTTGTTAAAGAAAAAAAAGCCAACTTCATTTGCAAGAAGGGAAGTCAATGGTCTCGAAGGCCAGACACGGCGGCGCTAGACTCCGACACGACCCGCCGACATTACGCTATCATTTGTCGAACTTACCCAATGTTCTCGATTGCTTCACTAACATCACTTTCTACTAGAACCGATAATACAATAAATAAAAAGTCACTTTATAAGACATTTTGGATATAACTGAGATTTTTAAATGCGTTGAAACACTTGAATCGTTCTCCAATGAGAATGCAATTCGACACGCGAATTCGATTTATGGACACTTAGCCGGTACGCCGTAGCATACCTAAACGTTATGTGCGCATATCTACACATAATGTGCATGTAAAAAGATACGACTATCGTAAAAACCCCACTGAAAATAATTTGAGCGATGGTACTCGTTTTCCGCGAGACATTCGGTGGTAGGACCCGCATAAAAGTTGAACATCAGACAGCCTAATGGATTAGAAGAATTGCCTCCAATCGTAAAGCCCGCCTTAAACATTGGTAGAGCCTAGAGAAACAATATAGACTGTAATCTGTATTGTTGTCGGCAATATTAATATATGAATATGTTCGTCCTTCTTTTAGGGAAATACATATATCGTGTCTGGTCTGGTCACGGGTAGGGACGCATTATTGTTGTAGCAATTACATGAAGAGGTCACGATCGCTTGAAATATTAATTGCGGCTCACAGTCGAAGATTATGTTATTATCATTGAAGGCTCAATCGAGTACTAGGCATTTATTGTCAGCCTAACAGAATACTGAATACAAAATCAATTCCTCCTTTCTTAGAAACTGTTTGCACCGCACATAAGCGACGTACCAGTGGGTCAGCTGTCAGTCTTCCCACGCAAATTGTAATGGGTAATTGAACAATTACGGAATTTCCTAGGCTCCCGCCGGTTCGGATGTGGCTGCTAGGTATTTACGTGCAAAACATTGGAATATCGCCCTTATGACTTGGTAGTTGAAAAAGCATGGTTTATTTTTATTCTGTTTGATATTGCGTTACGGGTTAAGTAAATTAGCAGGATTTTTTCTTCTAAATCTAGTTTTTAAAATAAGTTTTATTCAGACTACAAGTTTTTTTTTTATCTGGGTCATTCACTAGCAAATGCGTCCCAGGCGATTTATTTCCACTTTTACTGCAATGGCAGTGGTCCAATTTCACAATCTACCCCGTGTTCTACAAGCGAAACACGTTTTTCAAAAAGCACTACCTTGTTCCTAGGAAGAGGGAAGAGTGCTCAGCTTTTATCTCTTATTCTGTCTACTCAGTTAATTCGACGAAAACATTTAATGTCTAGACACACGTGACCTGAGCTATCCGGGCAACGGAATATATTTACCAATAGCCATCCTTTCGCATTACCTACTTAGGTCGAAACTCCGTAGAATACCAAGTTCCAGTTTATACAATTTCATATTTCCAAGGAAGCAAGGAAACTTTGCGCTGCTCAATGCCCCGCTCACTCGAACGCTCAATCTATATCGAATTTGAGTTGAATTCTGCAGAATTTCTTTAACCTCACGTTACTAAACGTCAAAATGGTTACTTGAACTAGCAAGAACTGGAAAAGCCAAGACAATAACATTTTTGATTTCACTTCTGTTTCAAATACATTATAAACATTTTATATATAAATAACAAGGACGAGAACATCCTTACTTACTGTTCTTGGCACGTTTGTGAGAAAATAAGAAAATGCTCACCCAGTGTAGACGCCTTAGCCTCGATTTATGCGTGGGACACAAAATAGGATTTAGATAAAATAAGACGTTACTGGGCCTTACAACAATACTACGTACTTGTGACTTGGCTCAAATCCGTAATTTACATGGCACTTAAAATACGATATTATCTTTTGTATTATACCCAATGTGTTCCGAAAGCCCGATATTGACCAATAATGTGACCCTCATTACTTTATATATCTACAGCGATTTTGTAATGGAAAAATGCCAGAATATTATGTTTTTCATATCATTTGTTCAGTTATTGTAGATATAATATCGATTGAATTGGTCAATTTCACGTTTACGGAATCCTTTTCATGTATGGTTTCCAGTAAGATAACATCAATGAATCCCAAAGATTGCTCTAGTTTCGTCTTGTCGTCTACGTAATCAGACTCATAGAGATAATCGATAGAATCCGTCATTATTTGAGACTAAGTACATATTTAAAGAACTTTATTATAAATTATATGTTCAATCGACAGCAAAATAGTAGTACTTATAAGAATATAATTATTACAAGAAGATGTAGTGAAAAATATCGGAGACAATAAAGTTCGTGTTCATAAGAAGGTTCTCGGTGGAAGCGAGCTCATCGGGCGAAACTAATGACATTTTATTTCTCTGGAGAAATGCATTAATTTCATTTGTTAGCCCATCGACGCCAGAACACGACCGTTCGTCTTCACTTTGCGAGAAAGTGGATTTTCTATAACATAGGAAAACCTATTAGTGCCGGAGAATCTCAATTTAGTTATTGTATTTCTATAAGTTTAATCCTTGACTCGGTGTATCTTTTTATTTTGTTTTAACACGGCGTTAACGTCTTCATTTTATTAAAGTAGTTAGTTTATGTTTCGTTTCGGGGTGCCGCCTGCCGCTACATCTAATTTTAAGTTTGCAGAAATTGTCAATCTAAAGTGAGGGCAGCGATGAATTGTCCGTGTCGCCGGCTCATAAAATGTAAATTTAACGAATTAAATATCATGAATTGACCTGGCTCAGTGCGAACAAAGTTGTCAGTAGTGATGTGTGAGCGTGTGAGCGAGCGGAGCAGAGCGCACGCCGCACGCCTCAACCGGCTTGAATTATAGAAAAGCGGCGCGACATTTGCCAAGAAGTCGACGACTCGACGCGCTTCGCCTTCGCGGTCTCAACACTCTGAATAAGTAATTTTTACCGTCTGTGCAGTTTTACAAACAAATTAACGGCTTAATGTTGTTATTTTAATAAAAGTTTCCTGTTAAGTTTCTCTCGACTTCCATTTTTACGACTCCCACCATCACTGTTGTGGGATTGTTTATGTTTTCAAATATACGCCCAAGTTATGTACCTGAATGTACTAGGATACATCGAAGGTATACAAATATTAAGTGTATGATTTGCGCGTAAGACGGAGGCTGCGCGCTCCCTCCTCACTTAAAACTGCTTATTCTAATTTATGACTCAGAGTATTGCACTGCTTATTACTTCCGTTGCAGTTTCGGGGACCGGAAGTACATTTTATGGTGTTGTAAACCATGAGCGTCTTAGCAAAATTGCTGTGTAACATTAAATTAGTTTACCCATCAATTACGTCTTTATGCTAATATGGTGGCGAGACTTACGCCTTTAGAAATTAATTTCGCATTTTGTTGAGCACGTACGGAGTTGCGAAACTCATTACCGAAACATAACTATTATTATAACCGCACTGAATGTGCGAAAAAGGCTCACATATGTAAAAGGGCGGGATATTTGTATGAAAATTATATAACTTAATACAGATTTAGGTAACGAAATGAAATTCTAATGCAAATGTTAATTGTCGGCCGCAACAGATGGGAGCGACAGCGACACGCGGCCAATTGTCGCGCCAAACATTCGTAATTTAAAAAGCAAAATGAAATAAACCGCTCGGTCGCAGTACATAAATTTCATGTTTGCCTCGGCCGGCGAACTGGTAGCGGATATTAATCAGCGGATATTGAAATATGTTGTTTTTTGGGCCGATTGATAAACGGCCCGTTGCGCTCCCGCCGGATTAAACATTGACGTTGCTTGCTCAATTATTACTGCATTTCCATCTACGTCACGATTTTATATCGCACCTTTTTCCTAATTTGCTTCAGTTCTATAATCGATTCGGTAGTTTTGCGTTAAAAAGTAAGAAACTTTAAAATTTGCAAGGAATCCTTCCTAGCAAAGTTTATAAAACAGCAGCGCCCCACAGTATCACCTACTTACATAAGTTTGGATTCCGTGAGAATATCCAATTAAAAAATATTCTGATAATAAACCACCTGAGCTGAGTGTTAAATTTGATCCAAATCCCTTCGCATTTATAATATTACCAGGATTATAGGAATCCTTCAGTTTTAATTGTCATGATTAACCTTTCAAATATGCTATTTCACTAAAAGCAATTAATAACAATACGAAGCTGTATTAAATAAAATATTATTCATGCTACGATACACACACGGAGAATGAAATTAAGCTAAACCAACAATTTTCATTAAATATTAAGGCGGGGGCGGGCGGCACGGAATGCACGTTGTCGCAGCGAACGTCTGGGCGCTAAGATTTATGATGCGACCAACAGGCGAATATTGAAAATCTAGAGCACTCATGAAACCACTGGATACACTATAAATGGAGTCACAAATAATGATCCCTCCTATATTATAAATAGCGGGGATATTTCACATTTTGATGTTTTTCTCTTAGCCAGAATATTTCTAGGAATACAATCGTAATTCGTGATGTATGATCTAGTTCATTATCCAGACAGTCTAGCTGACGCTTGCTTATGATCTATGTTTATAGGCGCTTTTATATTAGCAGAAGTTAGGAATAATGTCTTGTTATAATAAATGGGTAATTAATCAAGTGTCTTTGGTGACAATCTACCCTATCCCTAATGAAAATGAGGGTATTATTAAATTATTTTTTTGTGTTGAACATAAGGGAAAACTCAATCAAAGTTTTATTAGCCGTTAGATAAGTTTAGTGCAAGACTCAATTTTATCTGTAAAGTAAAAATCTTTTTAATTCGTTGGAATCCATACTAATATTATAAATGCGAAAGTAACTCTGTCTGTCTGTCTGTTAGTCTGTTACGCCTTCCTGCTTAAACCTCTCATCCGATTTTGATGAAATTTGGCACAGACAATCTTTAGACCCTGAGAAAGGATACAGGCTAGGTAGCTTTTATTGAAAATAAATTGATATTCCCGAGAGAAATCTAAAGCCGCGGGCGGAAAGCTAGTAATAATATAAAGATCCCTTATCTCCAAATTGACAGTCGCCTTAATACAGATTCTTTTTTCATACAAGAAAATTGAATAAATTATACAGATTTTGTATAAATGACTTACAATGATTTAAAACAATGGCCTCCACTTACGTAACACGCATCGACTACGTTATAGGTCACATTAATATACGTTACGTTACGCTTTGTCATCATTTGTGATTTCCATTTCAGCTGGATAACGCCGGCGCGTCGCAGAAACACAATATCTCATTTACTTATGATTTATTCTCCAATAGACTTTTTCATTTTCCCCCTTCATTGAGATGCTATAAGTGTCATTGAATTATTGTAGTCTGCTTCTAATGCTGGTTGTGTTATGAGCCTATTTCTTGTCTGTCATTTCTATAGGTAGGAATCTGATAAAGTTGCTATTTTTCATAGACTTTCTCGTAAGTAAATTGTTCAGTTGCTTAGTAAAGGAATGTCCAGCTATGAGTTACAAGTTGATCGTGGATTTAAACCCAGTCAGACGGTGAATAGAAATATCGCGAGGAGATAAATATGTAATAGAACCAAAAATGTGAAGACATGGTGACATCTACCAACGTGGTTATTACGGCCCTCTCTTTCTCAAAAATAATTTCATCAAACATTAATAATCTTATAGACAGTATTTTAAGTACAGTTTAGTGGGCGGGGCACATTGCTCGTAGAACCGATGGCCGATGGGCCATAGGCAGGCCCACAACAAGGTGGACCGATGTCCTGGTGAAGGTCGTGGGAAGCTGATGGACGAACAGCATAAGATCGGTCATAGCGGAAATCCTTGGGGAGGCCTTGGTCCAGCAGTGGACCTCTATAGGGTGAAGAAAAAGAAATAAAAGAAGGTGGGATAAATCCTAAACTTGCAGCGACACGAACAAGAAATTTAGAGGTTCTTCTACAACTGAAGTGCGTTCAGTTCATATTAAAAAACAAAACACTTCCAATTTTATTTACGTTTTTTAAATATACTAAAAGGAGCATAAATTCAATAGAAACCACGAACATACCTACACGTTTCCTCAAAAACATTTAACGTTGCAGGTGGCTGTTTTCTTCACGGGACTTTTCATAGGCACCAAAGTGTAAGTAAGAGGCCCTTTTGTGGAGTGCCTTAGCCCCATAGTGCGCTCAGTATCGCATCATTAATCTCTGTGCAAACACTCTGGGCCGCGCCGAGCCGCCGCCGCCGCCGCGCCGTACCGCGCCGGTCCCTCCCCCGCTAAACAGTGCACTAGAAATACTTATCAAAAAAAGAACACCGAATACACACACATGTATATTGGAATACAGCATGTTACAAAAAGGTGTGGTCACATTTAAGAGTGTGGTTATAGACCATCTGTCCCATATAAAACTTCACTACCTACTCAGATCAAAAGTAAGGGACGACTAATTTTTTTTTTTCTTGACTACAGTGTTGGTCTTATGGAGATAGTTGATGTGTTTACCACTCCCAGGGCTTGAATTTGTAGGACCGGTCCAATAGTACTTATCTTGATGTAATACCGGTACGAGATTAGTACCAGTATTGTTGGTATTTCTAATCAGTATCGACACTGTACCAGCACCAAAGAAATAATCCTGGAAATTAGAGTAAGAAAACAGATAATAGTGAAAAAGCTAACTAGCCTTTAACTTTTTACTATTATATGTTATAAACTAATAGGACTCGAATGATTGCTAATGTTGAAGTTATATTACAAAAATAACTTCAATATTACCAATCATTCGAGATTCTTCGTATAAAAATGAGAACTATTGTACTCGCCGAGTAGGTTGACTGAATTGAATTGGCCAATAGTTTCCACTAAAATCAATTCAGACAACAGTTTCCACCAAATTCATTCATTCCTACTTACCTATAACTTTGCCACTGCACCACTATGTGCCGTTAAAGGACATGTCCAAGCACTGACCACACTCTTTAATATGACAAAACTTTTTTGATACACGCTGTATCTACCCTCAAGGTGAGCATAAAGGTCTCTTCTTAAGAATTTCCTTGTAACGTGACTTGGAAAAATTAAAAACTACACGAAGAACTCCAAGGACTCCAAAGTTTTTTTTAAATTTACTTTAACTTAATTTATTCAGAGAAAATTGAACTTTCAATACTACTCTTTTGAATCTACTTTACATTCCAGCAACAACTACACTTTCGCGGAAATTTTGTTTCTATTTCCGATTGAATTCAAATCTACGTCACTACTTTTGGGGATTTAGCTAGTTTAAGTTTTTGGGTCGCTGTATAGTTGAAAATGCCAGAAATCGACTGTAAATTCCAACCAACAACAAATATCTATAGAGTTGCAAACCCGAAACAAGAGTTAACCATCACAATCAACTTTATTGTTCTCGCTGGATCCGCCAAGCGACTTAGAAAATATGCGCATTACGCGAAGAACAAACTGTTAAATTTCGAGACATTTTGAGTGCATAGATGTTTCTTAATTTATATTAGTTTATGCAGCCTTAAGTCACATACAGTGACGGATTAACCCTTAATCAAATTAAGCAATTGCCTAGGGCACCACGTCTGGGGGGGCACCAGAAGAAGCACAAAAAAAGTCCGTCCTTAGGGCATCGCGAATCACGTCTCACTCTTAAGTCACCAAAAACAACACCAAAAAAAGTTTTAGGACTAATTTGAAAATTGGCGCGTTTTAAGAGAGAGTCCGATATGTTAAAAACATTTAGACGTTAATACTATCTTGCCTGAATTCAATGCCCGAAAAAGCCGCAAGGCGCATTTCAGTAAATAAATAATTTGCTTTGGTTTTTATTGTTGTCGCACTTACTCCATTTCTAAGGTACGTTACATCTCATCATCTTATTTTACAAAAATGTAATGTTTTTAGACGGTAAAAGTTTAAAGACCGATTCTAGTTGACATACGGATAGGGGGGCCCACAGGCGTGGATTGCTTAGGGCATCAAGTAGTCTTAATCCGTCACTGGTCACATATTTCGCAGATATAGTTCATGTAATGTCCTTTTGTGTATTGCAGCAACTGCTGGCACAGAGACCCCTCTCAGTGAAGGGTAGTAGCCTTAATCCTCCATGATTCACAGGTCTTCTATGAACATGCTAGTTTTCTCGCGATGTTTTCCTTCGCTGTTTTAATAGCAATGGTGATAAAATAATTTACACAGAGTAAGACATCAGTCTAAGTTGATTCTGCGATGTATAACTTGTAAAACATGGGCCACAAAGCCCAGTGGACCACCACTACTATGCATGCGGATACCAATTACATACAAAGTTACAATATTGCCCCAAAAGAAGTACTGTATGCTCATCAACAATTATGTGTTTTTTGGAAATTACTCCTGTATCGTGGGTACATTTACAAACATATAAACTTACATACAAAAACAGCCAGACCCGGAACAACTACTTGAAGGTCATATAAATTTGTTCCGTGTGGGAATCGAACCCGCGACAAGCAGCGCAGCAGTCAACCGCTTAACCATTAAGATGAAAATATGGGATGAAAGAATGAATCATGATTATTGAAAAAGATAACATAGGTACATTCACTACAAGAATTGTATAACTTTTAGGATTGAATTCTGTGTCGAGTGCATTACCATTAAAGCTACAAAGTTGTTCAAAAGATTCCGTATCTAAGATTAAAACGCCTCCGCAACAAACTACCGACTACGCTGAGGGTAAAGCCACATGAAAGCTAAAATACTTATTTCAAATATCGAGAGTAAAACATAAATGGCAATAACAGTTTTTCACAAAACAGTTAGGTATTTATTTGTCCGTTTCGGCAACACAGTGAAGTTTCCATTTTGTCCGCGGCGTCACGTACGTGACAAACGGCTCGTCTTAGGGATCGCCAAATATCGTTTAGTACGTGCGAGGAGAAAACCAACTCGCTGGGTAAATAAAATAAATCAAATATATAAGTAACAGTCTGTTCCTAAACTGAAGTAATTCCCATCGCACCATTTTATTTTTATGAACAGAAAATAACACTTGTTTCCAAAAACAAAATGGAGTATCGAAAGTTAAATAGTTGTAAGCCCGACGTCCGTGCTTGAAAAGATTAATATCTGTTGCGCAGCATCAATGGCTATATGTTTCAAGTATGTGTACAATTCTTATGCCTTTGCTTGCTCGTTAGGAAAATTCCTTCATGTTTTCGGAAAATTAGCTTTCACAGAAAAAAAACACTTGTAACTTACAACGGCGTAATGCAACGAATACGGTTTCTTATTGAATTTGTCTTCTAAGTTGCTTATGAGTTTTCTGCCTTATCCACCTGTACTACACAAGACTTAGGCAATAACATGTCATAGGCGCTTCCTCACATCTAAGGGCTCGTTATTTCTTTTACATTCCACATTTAGGCATAAAAAGGCAAAGTAATTCGTGACTGGTAAATAACGTTATGTACATGACATTAGCGTGTCCCGGCTAACAGTAATATCATCAAGTTCTTTTGTGTCGCGTCGTACGCTGGCCCCATATAAATAAGGTGCTTATCCAGTTTTTCAAAGACGACTCATGTTAACACGTGTTTGCAAGTTGGGGCGAAGTTCAGTCCGGGGCTTCGCTTCGGACTGCCGGCCCAAATGAAATTTGCCCCACTGACACCGGCCAACGAGGGAGATAAGAATATAAGTGTCTAGCAGGTGTGCTTTATTGTTTTAAGCCAAACTTGCTGCCTGGAATTATCTTTGGTTACAAACGGATTTATCTGGTTGACCAATACTGAATGGAATCTTAGCAATATCTTGTTGTTAGTGAGTTCCATCTAACTTCTATCTCAAGACCAAACTTAACTAAGCATTTTTAAACAATAAATTTATCTTAATATCACTTCATACTCGACGTTTCAGTGTTTGCTTCCAGTTTAGTGATAAAGTTTTATAAATACGAAACGGCAAAACGGCCAACACTGCATCTAACTCTTGCAAAAGCTGTATATTTATCAGCAGAACTTTGGAATATCATTTTTTGTTACAAATCAAATGGATACAATACCGTATCCACATAGCAACATTGTAGACATACTCTGGTCGCGGTAAGTACGCGTCTGCCCGACGCCCGCGCCGCACTTCCCCCGCGAAAATTCACTCAAGCCGCCTCCGTCAGAAGCGAATGTTTTTATTGTTTTAAATGCGTACGTTATTTTTCGCAGCACAACCGAGCGTCTTCAATGAGATATTTTGTACGAAGTTATGCTGGTGTACGTGGTTCAATTACGGAAAACGAGAAACTAACGTATATTTTTGCTCCATAAATCTTGCGTTGTTCGTACTCGTCGATATTTTATTTCATCTTTGAAACCTTGTTCAAGAATAAAGTTACAGGTTTGTACTAATAACATGTTTTCGCTCGAAATATTAAATCTCTGACAGCGCACGTTTATCTGCGTGATATATCTGAACATATCATTCAGATGTTTGAAGTATTCCTATTCTAATCTCTCAGTCACCTCATGCATGTTTTTTCTCAGGAATTTAATAGCTCATATTTAGATATACATAAGTATCCCGAGCCCGGTAGGTGGGCAATAAATATTAAACCGGCAAACAGGCGGTACGGATTAAACGGCAGAGCACGTCCTTGGCAAACTTTCGATTCCAATTCGGTGTCAGTCGATATTAAATTAAAAGCACCCACGCATTCCTCCCGCGTCTTTTTCCTGTCCATTTGCAAGGACCGTGTAGATCTCACATCGCGCAAACCTTACGGCACTGACATGTTTTCCGTTGTATGGATACGACCCGAAACACATGTAGAACGTAATTCACTTAAGACTTTATCAGCTCGGCCCTGTGTCGCCGTATCTCCTTCAAACACGAGAGCTGTCTAGACTATACTATGTACTCTATAACTATAGCATTTTTCATTCTAGCATGTCCACATTATTATAATGGTTGAGGGCGCAAATTTCTAGGCAAGCGAGTGAATGGCGACGCATACTTGAGTGATGGCGGACTTTTTATTTGAATCGTGTGTGAATGCGACCGTCCGAATGCCCAGACGCGTTGTTGCGACACATTACTTACATAGACCAGCCCGACACGGGGTGCTGGCTTTCAATAAATTATAGTAAATATATACACGAGCAGGAGATAGGTAGGAGCTACGTGAGGATTTCTTTATGAATAATATGAGAAAACGACGCATTTGTCAGTTCTGGCTCTCATTTTTGCTTCCATTCTACTCTTCCCAACCGGCTCTGGCTTAAGAGGGAACTCTAGTAGTGCTTTCTCTATACAAATGTATTCCGCTGTTTTCTTCGTGGATAATGCTTTTAGAGCAATTTTTTTCTACAATTTAACACCGTGAATATACATGCCCCTGTCATTTGATTTTTTCCGAAACTTAATTAAATAATAAAAGAAATACGATACTTCAAAAAACGCGAAAAATAACCCATTTTTACCGTGATGTTCATATGACTATTAGACAAACGTGATAAGGTTTTGACAAAAAAGAAAGTAATAGAAGCATAGGTATACTTTTCCTCTAAATTTTGATTTAAAAATAATTGAGATCTGTCGTGTTTTGAAAAAGAAAACAGCGGAATACAAAACGTTTTTTGGTCAACGTTTTTGTAAAATCAGACAGAGCTGCAACTGACCTTTTCGCATTTTACCGGGAGAGGTTGGAAGCAGCGCGATGGCAATAGTTTTTTCAAATAGCTATTTTCCAAATTCCTCGGCACTAGAGTCCCCTCTTAAGGAATGTCTTAAATCTCCTTAAAAAACTATAGAAATTCAAAGAATAAAATAAAAACAAGGTTTCCGAAAGAAACCCCACACAGAATATGTGTGCAATTCACATACATGTTTTATTTAAAGAAGAACGCATTTTTACAGACCCTTACACGGCGCGGCATGAAGAAACATGACAGTACAAGGTCGCGTGACCGTCTCCTGAATTTTAATGTTATTCTCCCTTTGATAGTCGTAAAAATGATTTCTCGAGATTGTCGCTAACCCCGCTCGTCCCCACCGTACCTCACGCATGCATTCATATAAAAGTAAACATACATTATTTTACATATTTCAAAGCCTAAACAAAGTCAGCTTGTCGTACAGAATAACAAGAACCCTTTGCTGCAAAAATATATTTAATGAAAGTTACTAAAGTACAAAATTCTTATGCACCTATAATGGCAACACCTGTTCATTAAAATAAGAATGTTGCTAGCATAAAGTATCGCTACAATTGTAGGGAAATTTTCTCCCTCGCGGATCTTATTTTCTGGTGGTGCCTTCTTCACATTTTCGTTAATAGATGTGTCACTAAATTTGCGTTTTCAATTCAGCGTCGGTCGCGATGGCGTCGGAAGGGGCGGCGCCGGTGGTTTCAATCAAAATGGGCACGCACTCCTCCACATCCTCACCAGCTTCGCCTTTTAGAATAAGAATTGTCTTTTTCACAGTACTTGGCGGTGACGGACAAACAAGTAAGGAAAGTGCTTCCTCTCGCTTTGCATTTCAGTATAAATTAATTATAACTGTTTTGCGAAATTTTAAGCGAAATGTAGCAGTCGCTACAGGGTTTAAAGTAGTGCTGTGGATGCTTATAATAGAACTTACCATCTTTAAGTTACAGTAGATACCAACAAAGGGTAAAAAGAAAATTAATAAAAACACAATTGCTAATACAATATCTCGTAAAAGGCCAGATGAAATTAAGCGCGGCACGAGTTAAAAGACAAGTTCCCAACCGTTGAGGCAGCCCTATAAATTCCGACAATCTGCCACGATGTTCTAATTAATAGCATAATTCCAACAATAGTATCGGGATCGTTTCCACACTAAGAGGCCGGGCCGACGCTCGGGGCTCGTGCCCACCCGCCATGAAATTAAAGCCGACTCGCGCCGAACGAATGATTGAATAATAAACGAAAGAATTCGCGTCCTGCCCTTGTATTACGTATTCATGACGACTGGCCCCGTGGACGCGATGCTGCGCCGAAGCGTACAGTCACGCGCCCCACACATGTAGATACCAGTACCTACCTGCTAGTACAGTCACGCCCACATCAGAGGCTGATCTCAGTCTCAATCAATCATAAAAAAATATTATAAACGCCGTGTAATTCATAGACATGCCGTACGCGTATAATCTGCAGTATTTTTTTTTCTTTCGGAGTGTCACAATTCCAATCTCTAAGGCATGTCCTATACTGATGGACATGCCGATGGTGTAATTTAACTACATTTATGACAAGTAATTGACATCATGATTGACATATACATTGTTGAGGTTTTAGTCGACAGTGGCGGTAATGTTCGTCGTACTATTGGTACCACTGATATGCTGCTGCTAATTAGCTGTAATACCGATGTCTCATGTTTCCATAACTGGTTGGCCAATTGTGGGTTGGTAGATGTCACATCTCCGAAGAGATTTTTTAGCTCTAGAGCATGCCGGTTTCCTCACGCTGTTTTCCTTCACCTTCACACCTTATATCTTACGATTTTAATGTACTTTCACATGTGCAAGGAGAGGACTAAAATTTTTCTTGAAAACATTTTTGGAGAGCTGCTACTTAAAAACTTTTCAGTAGTTTCTATGCATGAGCTAAGCGCCAGCCAGTGAAGTTACTTGCGTTACGTTTTGTGTCATGTCCGGTCAATGTCGCTGCAATTTTCAGACGAATAAGCACATTGTTATCTTTCATTAATTTATTATAAACTAGCGACCCGCCCCGGCTTCGCACGTGGACAAATGATATAGGTACCTAAGCCTTCCTTAAGAAACGGTGGCCCTTCAATAAAAATAATGTCTACTGTGCCGCCCATCAGCCAATATCTGACTCTGCAATATACATCAACCTTATTGTCCATGGATAGCCAGTTCCACCACTTTCAAACAGAAGGAAAGCCTACCGGGGTAGCAAGTTTGTTTGAAATAATAGTCCCCGCTCCGGCCCACTCCCTCAGCGGCTTAGGCAGAGAAACACTCAAGTAGCAGGCGGCCGGCACGGGCGCGATCGGCACATGGATTTTTTTCTGGTGTTTAGTTTTTAAAAAATCGTGATATCTCCTGAATGAAACAACCAATTCAAATAATTCAAAAAGAGACTACTACTACTACTAGTGCTACTGAAATTACCTTTGATATGACGTAATTTATTTGGATAATGATTTAATAATAAGGAACAAATAGTGGGCTCTGATTTCGACTGGCATTTTAATTAACTTTTCAAACATAAAAAAGTAGTCATAATGAAGAAACTATAGTAGGTAAACATATGGTCTCCCAGACTTTTTTGTAGGCATTTTTAAGGTCTACAATACTGTAGTACATTATTTTGATCTATCTCATAAGGTTCAGTCAGCGTTTGCAATGTAAACTCAAAAAAATGGGTTTATTTTGCGACATGTGTTAGAAACCTCAAAAATTATCAGTTTTTCTCTTATATATTAGTTACTAGCTTTCCGCCCGCGGCTTCGCCCGCGTAAATTTCGGTTATATCGCGCTTTTTAGATTTCCTTCGGGAACATCAAATTTTTCCGGGATAAAAGGTAGCCTATGTCCTTTCGCAGGGTCTAAAGATTGTGTGCTTTCCGCCGGCGTCTTCGCCCGCGTGGAGTTCGGTTATATCGCGCTTTTTAGGTTTCCCTCGGGCACATCAAATTTTTCCGGGATAAAAGGTAGCCTATGTTCTTTCTCAGGGTCTAAAGAGTGTCTATGTCAAATTTCATCAAAATTGGTTGAGAGGTTTAGGCGGGAAAGCGTAACAGACAGACAGACAGACAGACAGATAGACAGACAGACAGACAGAGTTACTTTCGCATTTATAATATTAGTATGGATTTATATATTCTTACATACAAACTTCTTCTTTCTTAATTACATATATAACATGCATAATATATACACACAAAACCTTCCTGTTGAATCATTCTATCTATTAAAAACAACTATCAAAATACGTTGCGTAGTTTTAAGATTTAATCATACAAAGCGGCATAGGGAAAGTAAAAGTGACTTTGTTTTATAATATGTAGTGATATTTTAGTATTTATAACGTTTGTAACTTTAGTTCCTGGCTGTTGAACAGAAGGTTAGTGTAAATTAGTATTATTATCTTCTTCTTCAGCCTATAGAGGTCCACTGCTGGACAGAGGCCTCCCCCAAGGCTCAAGGTCCACGATGACCGGTCTTGTGCTGCCCGCATCCATCGGCTTCCCGCGACCTTCATCACGTCATCGGTCCACCTAATTGGGGGCCTCCCTACTCCAGAACCTTACTGCCCCATCGGCCATCGGTTCTACGAGTAATGTGCCCTGGTATTATTATATAAATAAATAATTTATTGTAGTATACTGTTATTAGGACAAATATGCTGGACGTATACACGAGCAGGGTACAGCGACCACCGGGAATATTAATCTTCTTTTGTCTACCAACCTTCCGTCTATTCATTTATCACTGCAAAGTATTTTTATGAACTAACTAGCTTTCCGCCCGCGGCTTCGCCCGCGTGGAGTTCGGTTATATCGCGCTTTTTAGATTTCCCTCGGGAACATCAAACTTTTCCGGGATAAAAGTGTGTTATGTTCTTTCTCAGGGTCTAAAGATTGTCTGTGCCAAATTTCATCAAAATCGGTTGAGAGGTTTAAGCGGGAAAGCGTAACAGACAGACAGACAGACAGATAGACAGACAGAGTTACTTTCGCATTTATAATATTAGTATGGATTTCTTGCTTTAACCGAATGCATCAACGGGTGAGACTTTTTTTTTTAAAGATGTACGGTGTATGGTACCAGGGTAGCACAAAAGTGTAGGAGAAGTCGAAACAATGAAGCCCATTTAATTCATCATTATTAATCTAATATTACATGGATGAAGTTTTATTTTGCCTACTTTGAGGAGGTGCAAGGTACCAGGGTAGCACAAAAATGTAGGAGAAGCCGAAACAATGAAGTTCATTCATTCACACAGGAATGACTGGAACGGGTTAAAAAGGATATCCTATGTCCTTCTCCCAGTTCTTAACTACCTCCCTACCAATTTTCAGCCAAATCGGTTCAGCCGTTCTTGAGTTATGAATAGTGTAACTAACACGACTTCTTTTATACAATATGTAAAGAAAACCCTGTCCGATCCGTGAAGGTATTGTTAGGTATCGATAACTGATTCTACTAATGCCCACAAAAACAGGCTAAACTTAAAAAAAAAATCCCCCTAAAAAAATAAATATTATTTCGCAAAAAGAGGTAACTTAATACATGTGCGGTAAGCAACCTTTTCCGCGTGCGGCGGGGGGCAGGGCACGGGGCACCTGTGACGTGGTCGCGTCGCTATTCGCTTATAATAATACCGGTGTTGTCATTTTTTAAAAAATACCAAATTTCGAGGAAATTGGAATTAATTCCCGGGAAAAAAAGATTATTTCAAAATTCATTAGTATTGTTACTATAATGATTATGTAAAATTTTGTATTATATTTGGTCAAGTGTTTACCTAACCTTTATTATCCTTATGGGTCGGACAGGGTTTTCTTTACATATTGTATATATAGATTATCCTAATTTAAAAAGTAGTAAATAAGATCATGTCATATTGCTTTTATGGCGGAACAAAGTTCGCAAGGTCAGCTAGAAGACCCGCTAGCTGACCCGGCGAACTTTGTTCCGCCTTAAAGGCAATAAATATCACATGATCTTATTTTTTAGTTTTTAAATTAGGATAATTAGGGCAGCACAAAAGTGTAGGAGAAATCGAAACAATGAAGCTCATCATCATCATCATCATCAGCCTTTTTTTATCGCCCCCTGCTGGGGATAGCTAGAGAGGAGAACGACTGAGCGTAATCACCACGCTTGCTCAATGCGGGTTGGCGATTTCAGACTTACAAAAGGCCAGGTTTCCTTAAAATGTTTTCCTTCATATTGTAATCATCGGCTTTGCATTCATCATTAAATCACTAATACATAGAAGAAATTTGATTTTCTCTACTTTGTGGAGGTGTAAGGTACCAGGGCAGCACAAAAGTGTAGGAGAAGCCGAAACAGTGAAGCTCATTCATCATTATACCATAATAATTAATTACATCAAAGAACTTTTATTGTGCCTAGTTTGTAGAGGTGCTATGTACCAGGGTAGCACAAAAGTGTCCCGGCGAACTTTGTTCCGCCCTAAAGGCATATGACATGATCTTATTTACTACTACTACTATTTTAAATTAGGATAATCTGTATATATATAGAAGAAAGTCGTATTAGTTACACTATTTATAACTTAAGAACGGCTGAACCGATTTGGCTGAAAATTGGTAGGGAGGTAGCTAAGAACTGGGAGAAGGATATAGGATATCCTTTTTATCCCGTTCCCGTTGTTCCTGTGTGAATGAATGAACTTCATTGTTTCGACTTCTCCTACACTTTTTGCGATCCTGGTACCTTGCAACTCCTCAAAGTAGGCAAAATAACTTCATCGATGTAATATTAGATTAATAATGATGAATGAGCTTTATTGTTTCGACTCTACACTTTTGTGCTACCCTGGTACCATACTCCGTACATAAAAAAAAAGTCGCAGCCGTTGATGCATTCGTTTAAAGCAAGAAATACTCTCTGCCGGTTTAAAGTTTCTAATAAAAAGCCACAAAGCCAACTTCAACTTCAAACTAATATTGTATTGTTGTGAGATTTATCATTGCCATTCTCCCATTGCCCTTCCTTGTAAGTGAGTTTTATTTTGTCTCCTTTTTGGAGGTGCAGGGTACCAGGGTAGCACTAAAGTGTAGAGAAGAAGTAAAAACAATGAAGCTCATACATCATTATTATTAAATCATTTTTTCCTTACTTTCTCAGTTGTTGTTTAGACCTACCCTGGACTACGACAAACATTTTAAAACCAAAATCAGCTCAATCGGCCCAGCCGTTCTCGAGTTTTAGCGAGACTAACGAACAGCAATTCATTTTTATATATATAGATTGAACTTGTGAAAACGTGGCAAATATTATGCTCGCTTTAAGTTATAAACAATGGATATAAATATTTCCGTATTTTCTAGTGAAGTTAGTATAAAAAGTTGTTCTAAAAGAAGGTTCAAAAACAAATGCTTGCCATGGAATGAGGACTGACCAGTTTGAGGTGAACGACTATCAATCGATTTTTTTTATCTATACAATATGTAAAGAAAACCCTGACTGTTCCGTGAAAGTATTGTTAGGTATCGATAACTGATTCTACTAATGCCTATAAAGCCGGGCTAAACTTAATAAAAATTCCCCCTAGAAAATAAATATTAAATTAGAAGAGCAAAAGGAGGTAACTTGATACATGTGCGATACGCAATACATGCGCGGGCGTTAAGTTCATTATTCATTAGTATTGTTACTATGATGATTATGTAACATTTCATTTTATTTGGTCATGTGTTTACCTAACCTTTATTATCCTTAAAGCTCGGACGGGGTTTTCTTGACATATTGTATAAGAAACAGCATCAATTGGCACTAAGGAAAGTTTTTATGAATTCTGTCTATATTCTTGTTGACTGTACATTTTTTTAAATTTGTTAATTTGTAGGTTGCCGCCCACCATGTTTACAATTCCGATAGCTAATTTGGTTTAATCCTCTAAAAGCAGCTGAAATCCGCAGTCATTAAGAATCCAAGAACCAACCAGCGAAGTTCACGCAAGAAGCTGTTTTTTTTATTCTGGTTGGGAAATCATCCAATGACTTCTCCCGCTCCGGGCTTGTCAGATTTTACTGACTAAAACCCACCCGTGTTCCTTCACTTGCCTGTGCGCCAGGGCCATGGTTTCTTATTTAACCAACCCACAACCCTGATCCAGGAGGCATCGGTCTTCCTGGACCCCGTCACCATGTGGTGACATCTCTTTGAGGCGCGCCTGAAACAGATCGCGGCGTCGGCCCGGGCCTGGTACTTACCGGGCGGCGGGCTCCTCATTGTTCACGGCCCGCAAGTCTGCGCCTACGGTAGCCGGCAGTTCGATGTTGTCTCTCGACCAGGGCTCTACCCAAGCCGGGCAGACCGTACTGCGATTTCACGTGACAGCGGAGTTACACCCCGGGATTTTTCCTCCTCTTGCCACTGCCACATGTGGGCGAGGTCATTGGCCTCCAGATCCCATGGCGGCAATCCGGCAAGTAGCCTTGCCGCCTCAGCAGAGACCGTGCGGTATCCCCGGACTAGCCGAACGGCCATGACCCTCTGGGACGCGGTCAGGCATCGAGCTGGTCGCTTCCTTAAGGACCGCACGGCCCCAACTTAGAGCCTCCGACAGCAGGCGTTTGGTCCCCCTAGATTGGGGAGGAGCCATCTCAGGGCAGCCCCAGCCCGTCTCAGTCTGGCAGCGCATCGGAAGCGCTACTCGAAGTTCCACCGGCTGTCGAGGACAAGACCCAGGTACTTCATCGTTGACCCGATGCCGATGTGAACCCCTCCTACTATTATTTGGGAACCTGACGGTGGCGCATTCCGAGGACCATGAAAGCACATGGCCTCGGACTTGTGCAGGGCCACCTCGAGTCCAAACTTCCGGAGCCTCTCGACGATTGTCGCAACCTCGAGGCCTGTCGCTACATCGGCCGCCGCCACTAGCTGGTTGTCTTTGGAACTATTTGGTGTGGTATTCAACTTTCCTTTATCATTGTGTCATAGACACAGAAGATGGAAAAGGAAAGAAAGAAAATAAATTATTTTTTCCCAGGTTAAACTTCGCTGGTCACATTCTACACACACTAACGTACGTACAAATAACGTACAAATTTAGTTTAAGCATTTTCTGTCTTAAGAAGATTTAGAAGACCAGCTGGAAAAGGACAAGACTTACTGACTGTTAGGAAAAGACATAGATCCTACTTCCCAACTTCGTCAACTTAGAACATTAGACATCGCATGCAAGTTTCAATGTTGTGTAGCTTTATACAGCCCGTTAGCCTCTTACAGGGTAACTTTGGCAAGTCTTCAAGGCTTTTTACAGAATGTTTCTAGAAGAGGTTTGTTGTACTAATTGTACAGATGCCAAATGGCCGGCGGCCGCACTGCACAGATAACTAATATAAGACATAAGTTTGATACATGTACTTAATGTTTTCCGGTGATAAAACTACTACTTGCCTATTGTAGAAAGCTACTTTGCTGAAAATTAACAATTTAAAATTGAGCCATGCCGTCTTTGAGGATTGGTTGATACTTCCACCTTACTGTTTCGGATAAGGTAAAAGTGCTTGTACAACCCTATTTACAAAATCATTTAAGGTGGGAAACACCAGGGTGATACCACTGTGTAGACCGCTCGAGAGACGCGGTCCACTTACCACGACAGGTAGGCCGGTTTCGGCGTATTAAGCATCAATGTGGTTGGCTCCCCGACGCCTCCTCTAAGCAGGACCAGCCCTTTCCCGTTCGGCGGCTCCCTTCTTGGTCATCACGGTCTCACAGAAGGAAGCAACTTCTATTCAATTCTCTGTCTTTGCCAGCATTGCCTTCACTACTGCCGGCTGAGACAGGTCTCGCCCGATCCTAGTAACCAGGACCCACCGCTCGGCATTCCTCGAGCGTGTGCTGGGCAGAATCGTATGACGGTGTCTGCGAGAACCGAAACCTGCTAGGCCCGAGGTTTGTTCGAAAGAAATACCCCTGGTATAGTGACCCCTGACATAAGCAAATGAAGGAATATGGATGTGTTTTAGTTAGTAAAAGTCTGGCACCGCTCCTCATATCGGGAGAAATCATGTTATAATTTCACAACCAAGAAAATAGTAGGTAACAACATAACCAGCGACATCCAACCTATCTGCAGTGTTTAACCAACTAATTTAATTTGACCCTGTATTGTAAATTGCTTTAAAGGCGCAAGGACTATGTAGAAGAACCTTTACCAAAATTATATTTATGAAGTATCAGGCGAATGATTACAGAAAAACCTTTTTCATTATAACAGTCATCATTGTCCGCAAATGTTGTGGCATCCGTGGGATGGTCTGTTTCATGAAAACATTCCCCCTTTCGTACCGTCATGTCTCGGTTACACATCCATCACTGACACCGGTACCTATGTTATACCTTAGCCAAACATTTGTATATCCATGAGTCAACAGAATAAGATTTTATAGTGGATTGGTGACATCACGTGTAACTTTATAAAAAGCTCCTGGTTAAACTTTAGGTAGACATTCATTTGTATTACCATGTATTTAGTTAAAAAATCAAAATCAAAAGTCACTTATTCAAATCAGGCTAAGAATCAGCTCTTATTGAAAGTCAATATTACATAAGATAGTCCCCCAAAACGCCCGCCCTTCGCCACTTCCGAGTTCTGTTGCTGGTAAGAAGAAGTGGCGAAACAAACTCCGCAGCAGAGCAGTCAGAAAAGTCATGTGTTTTTTTAAATAAACAGACAGTGTTTATTTAAAAAAACACATGACTTTTACAATACTATTTATAATAATGAACACAAGAAAATACTACAATAATGAAATTATTTACCATATGCAAAGAGATTTAATAATTTTAATGTCTTTGGCCATATGCCAGATAGCCACGCCAAAATACTAAAAAAGCAAAAAAAAATATCATTAAAATGGAAATGTTAATAAGTAAAAACTTGTTACCTAAATAAAAGTCCAAGGTATAAAGTTCGTGACAGCTCACATACTAATGCATTGTAAAAAAAGACAATTATTTGAACTCATATAACGTGTCTGTAAGCTAATTCTGAAGAAGGAACACAAACATTGACCACCATTCGAGCGACCAGCTATTGTTATCATTTAAATAGTCGTGTATGGAATAATATGCCTTTGGGCAAAGCTTGGATTTGATTTGTGCTTTAAATGCATTGTAAGGCAAGTCTAGCAAAACAGAGGGTATCTTGTTAGAAAAAGTTATACCAAGCCCAACAAAAGAGTTATGAACCTTTTGAAGTCTGTGAAAGGGGATCGTAGTTTGTCCTTGTTTCTGGTGTTAACATTATGAATCTCACTGTTTTTGGTATACTTGTGAATAATTTGATTACCATATAAGATGTTCGCTAAGATAAATTGCGAAGCAACCGTGATAATACCAATATTGTTAAACAAATCTCTTAAAAAAAAATCTGACACCAAATTGCTAGATCAGCCCGTTATTGAAGTATAAATATATTTTTTTACCGACTTCAAAAAGGAGGAGGTTACTCAATTCGACCGTATATGTGTCTTTTTTTATGTTTGTTTGCGCATAACTTCGTCGTTTATGAACCCATTTTAATAATTCCTTTTCTGTTGGAAAGAAGACGTTCCCAAGGTGGTCCTATGATAAGGATATCAGGGTTTGTGACCAGAGAAAACAAGGGGAGCTTTCAAAAATTGCAGGGGCGACTATTGCATTTCTTAGCATTTTCATTAAGTATTTTTAAAGCACTACAATTTAATAAAGGTCAGGAGTAGATCTGATGATGGAGCTGAGAGACAGTCGAAGGAACTCCTCAACAATTCACAGCAGCTACCTTGTGTTTGGGCTCGATTAATTTATTTTGATAAGAACTTTACACCTAGATGGTTGTGACTGTCCTAAGAGCTCTGATGATGAAGACAAAGGCCAGTTCCGGGAACTCCTCAACGGTTTACAGTAGCTACTTTGTGGTTGGACTTCATTCATTTATATTGATGAGACGTTTGCACCCATTGGGTTAAAATAATCATCATCATCATCATCATTTCAGCCGAAAGACGTCCACTGCTGCACATAGGCCTCCCCCAAGGTTCTCCATGATGACCGGTCCTGCGCCTCCCGCATCCAGCGGTTTTCCGCGACCTTCACCAGGTCGTCGGTCCACCTTGTCGGGGCCTACCCACGCTACGTCTTCCGGTGCGTGGTCGCCACTCGAGAAACCGTCGGCCCCATCGGGCATCGGTCCTACGGGCAATGTGTCCAGCCCACTGCCACTTTAGTGTTAAAATAATGGTCTGCACAGTAGATTTCATGATGAAGACCATAGGCAGTTGAGGGAATACTTACGGGTAAAAATTAAAGTAAACAAAATTACGTCGTTGCCCAACTATATTTGCGTCAGCTTCCAGTCTGACCGGATGCAACTGAATACATAGTACTTTTAACAACTAAAAAGTGTAAAATAAAAACTTTATCACAAAAAAAAAACAACCGACTTCCAAAAACCACTACAAAGTGAAAAATAACTTTTCCCCAGAGTAGAATACCGTAGGACATAACGCTGTGGAAATAACTAAAATAGACTAAACGAGCTGTATCAACGCCAGTGTATTGTCTTACTTTCCTGACGGCGTAGGCGGTCGAACTGAGCCTTCCTGCTAGGGTTGATATATGTGGTCCCCACTGAAGTTTGGTATCTACTGTTATTCCCAGAAATACTACTGAGCCCACAGTTTCAAGCACCTCCTTATCTAAAACTATTTTTTTATATGGCTGGAGTGGGAAATCCTCTTGGACGTCCAAAGCCAAAAAAATGCCTCACTTGTGAGCCAGTCTGGGCAGTACCGGACTCTTACCGGCTAAAACCCACTCCTGCCTTTCTTAAACAATGTTGGGTACTATACTATAATATTATTCCTTATCTATACTAATATATAAAGCTAAAGAATTTGTTTGTTTGTTTGTGCGCGCTAATCTCAGGAACTACTGGTCCGATTTGAAAAATTCTTTTTGCGTTTGATAGCCTATTAATCCAGGAAGGCTTTAGGCTATATAACAACCCGTTATGACCAATAGGAGCAGAGTAGTAACAAAAAATGTTGCGAAAACGGGAGAAAACGCGGACGTGCATATTGCTCTCAATATTTTAACAGGCGCTTACTTAATATCAACTGAGCAATAATTCAAAATGTTGCCAGTGGCCGAGGTGGTTTGTTCTTTTTGGATTCTCCAGGAGGTACACGCAAAACCTATATGTTAAGATAAAGCAGTTGCTGTTGCAGTTGTTTCTTCGGGAATAGATGCCACATTATTTAGTGGGGGACGAACAGCGCACTCAGTTCTAAAGTTAGGTACCATTGAACTTAGCTCATGAAGTATGCAACATTAGTAAAAGCAGTGAGCGCGAAAGAATGTTACACCAGTGTAATTTGATGTGATTACTAGGGGTACGCCGTCTTGCCATGGCGCCTCCCGCCGGAACAAGCGGGGCAGACTAAAGAAGTGCTGGCTTGACGTTGTAAGAGATGACATGCGTGCAAACAAGCTCTTACCACAGGATGCTAAAGATCGTGGGAAATGGAGAAGAATGTGCAGGAAATCGGACCCCGGGCTCCAACGCGAAAGCCGCTGATGCAACCAGGATAAACGCTGAGATGATGATGATGACTAGGGGTACGCCGACAGATGAAATAAATGCCTGTTGGAAAGCATCTGCATTATGGGTTCACGTAAAAAAGTATTATCTCACAGCGGATATGCGAGTACAAATTAACCACGATTCTCAAGCCGGGCAATATGCAGCTACTCTTCTAAAACTCTGAGACGATCCTATACCAACTGAAAGGAACGGTATGATTACACTGAGGCGTGGGTTCTGTCAAATTGTGGATACCTCAGATGGCCTATCAAATAATGTCTATCCGGATCTTCAAACAAATATGGCCAACCGAGAATGGCTATGCGAAAGGATAATTTTGGCGCTGACTAATGAAATAGTTAATAAAATAAATGAACAAATCATGTTAAATGTTTAGGCAAATGTTGTAGAATACCTATCAATGTACGATATTATGGACACTGAACAAGTTACATCATACCCTATAGAATTTCAACTCTTTAGAATTATCAGGAATGCCACCCCATAAGTTGATACTAAAAGTTGGTGTTCCTGTCCTATTAAGAATCTTGACGCTCCAACGCTGTGTGTACTCTGCTATAAATAACAGATTTGGATCACAACATTTTAAGGGCTACAATCATGACCGGAATGGCAAAAAGACAAAATGTCTTGGTTCCCCGCATTCCCATCGTCCCGACTGATTTGTCATTTCAATTATTTAAAAGAGTGCAGTTCCCTCTAAAAGCAGCATTTGCTATAACAATTAACAAATTCCAAGGTCAGACGCTTAAAGTTGCAGGAGTTCATTTAGAAACAACATGTTTTTTTCATGGGCAACTCTATGTCGCATGCTCACGTGTAGTATCAAATCCAGAAAATCTGTTTTGGCAAAAGATAGAAAAACATAAAACGTTGTTTATAAAACCGTACTTACTTAAATGTATATTTTATCAAGCATAATACTTTTTAACCCTTATTTTCATAACATACTAAGCATATCCAAAACACCTTATATATGTATATATATTAATGCATAATAATTAAAAGTATGATATTTGATGTTTCTATTCTTTGCTAACCTTTAAACCCGGTAAAATTAAATCCTACTACTATTATAAACGCGAAAATTTGTGAGGATGTTTGTTTGATGCTCACAAAAACACTACTGAATGGATTTTGAGGAAACCTTGCAGTAATGTAGGCATTTATCTTGGCATTCCTATGGAAACGGGAACCACCGCGCGCTGTAAACTGAAGTCCACGCGGACAGAGTCGCGGGCAACAGCTAGTTACTAATATAACTTATAGGTAAAATAAATAAAAGGTCATTTCGTTTTATTTATTTTACCTAATAAATAAATAAAAGGAAAGGAATAGGAAAGTATGTACAAAGGTAATGCTTATTTTTAAAGAAATTCTTTCAGTATAAAAGAGACGTAGAAAACGTGTGTAAGAATAGAATAAAAACATGCATACATCTAAAATAAAAAGGTTTATAATAGCATTATCTGCCTATAATGCTTACTGGGACACAGACCTCCTCTGCTGGATGTTCTATTATTGAACTAAGTCCGCATGCGAGAACACTAAATGAAACACACCCTGGTTCTAATTAGGACGATTTCATCTAAAAGATCGCGCTTACAATAAAAAATCGAGGACTATATTATGACTTGCCCGGTAATGATACCAACGCCATCTAGGGAAGCGTCAGGTAAACTTTTGCACTTTTTAATATTAGACACAACACGTGTAATGAAAATATTTATATATATACCAATAACACGGCTTGTTTACATTATATGAAACGATATTGGATTTTTTTTTCAACTCACAAAATACCTACCTAGTACCTACTTTAAGAATACCAAATTTTCGATTTCATGTTTCTTAAATTCAAATCATGGCAAACTTGTCACCTCCCTACAATATAAGATACATGTCAAGTTACTTGGCAATATCACGATAAATGTCTTCCGTAATTCTGCGCGCCTTGTATCGTAGTAACCTACCACAGGCGGTGTTCTTTCTCATAACTTCCGATCATGTAGAGATAGGATTAAAAACCTTCCCATACCAATTGATATCCAAGAACCCGTGCCCTTGGTATGTATATACCCTTTATATAGTGTGCCCGTCGTGGATTGGGAGACATCACAATGTCTTAGAATTTTTCATTCTTTTGATTGTTTTCGAAACGATGATAATAATTGCGTACTCGTAGTAGCTGGGTTCGAAACCACGACAAGCCTACACTGCCATTGCTCTCAAAACAATTACAATTTTAAATAATAAATACATATCGACGCTTGAAAGGCAATCATATCTAAAAAAAAAGCGACATAAATTCGTAAATTTAGTTATATACTCCAAACAACGCAGAAAAACCTGGCGGTTCGAATGGTGTCTATATCTCAATTTACGAATTTATGTCGCTTAGATATGATTGCCTTTTAAGCGTCGATATGTAATTTTAAATAATAAATACATATGCAAGTACAAAATAGAAAGAGCTTTCATTTATCTATTGAATAAGACATAAAAATATTTAAATTATAATAAAACTGGGTTATAGAAAAGTAAAAGCCTTTTCCTTTCCTGAAATTTATATATTTTTTTAATTGAACCAACAATCAGTGGCGTTACATTTATTATTTATTTATTTAAATAGAACGGCAGAAGCCAATTACGCTATTTAAACACAAACTACACTAAACATTAATAAAAAAGAAGAGAAACATATAACAAACGATACATACTTAAATAGAAAATATTGGACACATTTGCTGACACCAATGTCCATGCCATTCTAATATCAAAGAGTTGGCTTAAGCCTACTCTTCTCTCTAACACTTACTCTCTCTCAGGTGTAATTTTTATTCGCTATGATAGAATATATCTTCGTAGGTGTGGTGGTGTAGCTATCTGTCTTTGTAGTGATTTCCCTTTTAAAATCATTGCCTCATCTCCACCACAATACAATGCTTCTGCCGAGTATCTCTTTTTGGAGGTCTACGTCAGAGGCGTCAAGACTTGGTGTTGTCATTGTCCACCCGCCGTTGACTATTTTTCCAATCTTGAATTGGCACTTGAGTTAGTAAGTTCAGAGTATGCGTCATCATGGCCGATTTCAACACTAACCTTACCCATCACTCTCCCCGATCCCGTAAACACCTTCATATCATTGAGTCTGTTAGTCTTCATATACTTACACTTCAACCAACTCATTTCAATATCTCAGGAGATGACATTTATCTCGATTTAATTGTCATCTCTGATCACTCCCTTGTTCTCTTTCATGGGCAGTGTCCCGCACCTGGTTTTTAACATCATAACCTCATTAACCTATCTTATGTCCTAAGGTCACCTAAACCCACCCCAAAAGTTCTGCACATGCGGTGTTTTGAACGCATGGACATCGAGAGGCTTCGTCAGGATGCTGCTCTATGGGTCACGACAGATTCACGATTGATTTCATTGTTGGCCTTTCGAGTCCCCTCATAGAACCATTTCACTTCTCTCCAGTGACAGCGGACGAAATGAAAAAGATCATCCTGTCAATAAAATCGAAGGCTGTGGTCTGTGATGGCATCAGTCGTAATATGGTTGTTTGGATCCTTGATAGCCTTCTCCCTCCGATCACCCACATCATTTACTATTCTCTCGATTCTAGATAATTCCCATCCCTGTGGCGCATGGCCTGTGTCTGCCCACTCCCTAAAATTTCAAATCCATCCCAAACCAGTCACATTCGTCCCATTTCTATTCTCTCATTCCTGTCTAAAGTGCTTGAGACCTGCATACATAGGCAGTTTTCTAGATTTATTTATCGGAACAACCTCATCAGTCCCATAGTCTGTTTTCAGAGAGTTTTTAGAGATGCTATGGAGGGTAACAAAGTTACCGTTTTGGTATTAATTGATTTCTCCAATGCCTTTAACGCCGCCAGCCACAATATTCTCCTTGCTATTCTTTCTCATCTTATGGTTTCGTCCGAGGCACTGGAATGGTTCTCTTGTTATATTCGGGGACGTCGGCAGTCGGTTCGCATCGATGAGAGCTCATCGAGTTGGCGTGACCTGGATGCTGGTGTTCCACAGGGCGGTATTCTTTCTCCATTTTCATTAATTTCATAACTCAGTGTCTTCAGTGTTCTTATCATCTATACGCTGATGATCTTCAATTATAAACAGCTGAGTGGGTGGAAGGTATGTCGAACGCAATAGCGGAGGTAAATCATGACTTGAAGGCTATCTAAGACTGGTGTGATAGGTTTGGGGTGTCTGTAAACCCATTTAAAGTGTCAGGCCATTATAATTGGAAGCTCACGCATGATGATCAGGTTAACTCTTAGCTCACTCCCCCTCTTATCTTCAATAGTACCGTCATAACAATTACCCCTACTGTCAAAGATCTAAGTTTGCATATTGATTCGCCGCTTAGCTGGCAACGTCAGATTTCCTACGTTAGTCAAAGGACCAACGGTACCCTGTGTTCCCTATATCGCCTGAGGAACTTCTTACCCACTAAAACGAAAACCATGCTTGTGCAGACTCTGATTTTCCCTATAACTATTCCCTATGGTGACGTGTGATAACTTTAATCTGAATGTAGCTTTGTTGGATAAGCTTGATATATTGCTCAACAATGGGATCCGGTTCATATTCAATCTCAAGAAATATGACCATGTATCGCACTATAGATCTAAACTGAAATGGATGCCCATTCGCCAGAGAAGAAATTTGAGCGCTTTGACCACACTTTCCTCCGTTCTTAACGCACCCACTCCTCCTTCTTATCTTGAGACTCACTTCCGATAGTTATTTTCTTCACACACTAAGAATCTGCGACCTTCTAACAATTTTCTCTTACTCTATCCTTCACATCTCACACTTCACACGTCTGACTTTGTTCACTCTTCTTTTCATATTCAGTCCTTTTTTCTGTGGAATGCGCTTCCTCTTGGTATCAGAATGGCAGCCAGTCGTTTTGCATTTAAGCGGAAATTGCTGAGTTATTTTCGCAACAATTAAGGTAGAGTAATTTCAACACCTCTCTCCCATTTTTTAGTTTTGTATGTATTTAATATAAGTATTTATTCTGGAAAAAGTATGTTTGTGTATATAGCTTATTTAAGTATTTATTTAAATAGTATTAAGAGCTTTTTTTCTTTATATTTTTTTCAACTAAAGCACCTGCCATCTAATCTTTTCACCACCTGTGGTTGACTGGTAGAGAATACCTAAGGCATTAAGTCCGGGAACCCTGTTAAAAATATTATAAGCTAAAATTAATATGGAAACACATATTATAATATCTCACCTGCAATTGCCAAAAGAATGAGTAGAGATTACCTTAGTAACTCCCTCCGTTTAACTCCTGTATTAAAATGGTAAATGAATGGAAGGCAAATGCATAAACCAGGTTACTTCGTAACAGCTGTCTAAAATTTGGTGTCAGGAAACTTTTGTGTATTGATACAAGTTTTTTAATTTCACTTAACTTCTTAAAATCATAGAATCAGCTACACGAGGTTATAATGAAAATAGCCTTAAGGCGGCTCCAGAGGAAAAACACACCGCAGGCCGTTTTTATGTAGTTTTTCGGAGCTATCTGCTCTTTATCCAAAAGAAATATCAACTTATTAAAAATACATAAATTTTCTCCATAATCTTGGCTCCAAAATTGTAGATTTTTTTTTTGTTTACTAAACATAATGTTTAAATAATTCCTTCACAACGAAACCTCTGACAAGAGAAATAATTATCAAAAAAGTGCATCTCCTCGGAAAGTAAGCATTATTTAGTTTGCGTTCTTACACTAATGGATAGGTAATTTCATGACGAACATTATTGTAGAAATATTTTTTTAAAACGACCAAAATCAAAATTTTATTCAACAATCTGAGCGCATTCGCCATCATTTCTGTTGCCCGGGCTATTGAGATTCAGTATGCCACAAGCTCTCGAAGGGGGAACCCGTGTCGTTCGTCATCGCGCGCTCCGCTAGCATAAGCGGGCGGCGTGTGAGCGAGAAAGCATCTGCTTGCTCGCTCACGCACCGCATGTCGCATAGAGTATGATACTATCTTAGAGTGTCTCTGTTATTGATGTTTATTTTGGTGTTCGTTTTTTTAACCGATTTCAAAAAGGAGGAGGTTGCTCAATTATATGTTTTTTATGTTCAATTTTTAACCGACTTCAAAAAGGAGGAGGTTACTCAATTCGACCGTATGTTTTTTTTTATGTTTGTTCGCGCATAACTTCGTCATTTATAAACCGATTTTGATAATTCTTTATCTGTTGGAAAGAAGACGTTCCCAAGGTGGTCCCATGATAAGGATATGAAGGTTTGATGGTGGAAGTCCAGAGAAAACAAGCGGAACTTTCTAAAATTGGGGGGCGACTAGTGCATTTCTTAGCATTTTCATTAAATATTTTAAAGCACTACAATTTAATAAAGGTCTGGAGTAGATCTGATGATGGAGCCGAGAGACAGCTGAAGGAACTCCTCAACAATTGACAGCAGCTACCTTGTGGTTCGGCTCGATTAATTTGTATTGATAAGAACTTTACACCTAGATGGGTTGCGACTCTCATAAGAGCTCTAATGATGAAGACAAAGGCCAGTTCCGGGAACTCCTCAACGGTTTCCAGTAGCTACTTTGGGGTTGGACTTCATTCATTTATATTAATAAGACCTTACTCCGATTAGGTTAAAATAATAGTCTACAGTAAATTTAATGATGAAGACCATAGGCAGTTGAAGGAATAGGTACTTACGGGTAAAAATTAAAGTAAACAAAAATACGTCATTTCCCAACTATATTTGCGTCAGCTTCCAGTCTGACCGGATGCAACTGAATACATAGTACTTTTAACAACTAAAAAATGTAAAATAAAAGCTTTTTTAGAAAAAAAACAACCGACTTCCAAAAACCACTATGTAAAGTGAAAAATAACTAATTTCGGAAGTCGGTGTCTAAAACGAATATACATAACCAAAGACACCAACTTCCGAAATTAGTTATTTTTCACTTTGTAGTGGTTTTTGAAGTCGGTTGTTTTTTTGTAAAAAGTTTTTTTTTTATGTTTGTTTGCGGATAACTTCGCCTAAAATTTGGTATTTCGATGAATTTTTGGGTATTTCGACATGGGTGTCGTGATAGGGGTTTTCGGGAGTGCAGATCACGAATATGACGTAATTTTTGAAATCCAAGATGGCCGACACCAATGTTATGATATTTTGACATGGGTGTCGTGAAAGGGGTTTTTGTGGGTGCTAATCACGAAAATGACGTCATTTTGGAAATCCAAGATGGCCGACACCAATTTTATGATATTTTGACATGGGTGTCGTGAAAGGGGTTTTTGTGGGTGCTAATCACGAAAATGACGTCATTTTGGAAATCCAAGATGGCCGACACCAATTTTATGATATTTGACATGGGTGTCGTGAAAGGGGTTTTTGTGGGTGCTAATCACGAAAATGACGTCATTTTGGAAATCCAAGATGGCCGACACCAATTTTATGATATTTTGACATGGGTGTCGTGACGGGGGATTTCGGGGGTGCAGATCACGAAAATGACGTCATTTTTGAAATCCAAGATGGCTGACACCAATTTTATGATATTTTGACATGGGTGTCGTGACGGGGGTTTTCTGGGGTGCAGATCACGAAAATGACGTCATTTTTGAAATCCAAGATGGCTGACACCAATTTTATGATATTTTGACATGGGTGTCGTGACGGAGGTTTTTTGGGGGTGCAGATCACGAAAATGACGTCATTATTGAAATCCAAGATGGCTGACACCAATTTTATGATATTTTGACATGGGTGTCGTGACGGGGGTTTTCGGGGGTGCAGATCACGAAAATGACGTCATTTTGGAAATCCAAGATGGCTGACACCAATTTTATGATATTTTGACATGGGTGTCGTGAAAGAGGTTTTCGCGGGTGCTAATCACGAAAATGACGTCATTTTTGAAATCCAAGGTGGCCGAAATTATATTTCATGATATTTTGACTTGGGTATCGTGACGGGTTTTCGGTAAGCTGTGGCATAGCTTCTATTTCTTTATCAAAGTCAAAAATAAAACATCAAATATGGTTTAGTCGCTAAATCGCCACCATTTTTCGCACTCCTTCAATGACGTCACTGGTAAAAAATAAATAAACTACAAAAAAGAAAATACATACTTATACAAATGTATACGTTAATTGGCAAAAAAAAATACTATGTCATAAATAACTAATAAAAAATTTCCTACTAACTACATACTGCGGAACTCGGTGTGCACACCTTTGCGATTTACCCCGCAGCCACGCGCAGGATTGCGTTTTTTATCTACATTTTCATGCACATCTGCAGCCCTGCGCGTGAGCGCAGATTCAATGTATAGTAATGGTACTATTCTTATTATTGGGCGTTTCTGGAATTTGGTACTAGCAAACATCTATCTTATATATAAAATTCTCGTGTCACAGTTTTCGTTCCTATACTGCTCCGAAACGGCTTGACCGATTCTCATGAAATTTTGTGAGCGTATTGAGTAGGTCTGAGAATCGGCCAACATCTGTTTTTCATCCCCCTAAATGTTAGGGGTAGTCCACCCCTATTTGTTTTTTATTTTTACACAACATTTTTAGTTTCTATTTTTTTACAACATACAAAAATACATACAATCCTAAATTTTCACACTTCTACGATCAAGCCTTCAAAACTGATCAATCGTCATTTAATTAGTTATATTCCCATGGGAAATCTAAAAAACGCGATATAACCCAATTCCACGCGGGCGAAGCCGCGGGCGGAAAGCTAGTACTAATATGCCATGCCCTTGGTACGTATATACCCTTTTTGTTACACGTTGTATAAAGCTGAAGAGTTTGTTTGTTTGAACGCGCTAATCTCAGGAACTACGGGTCCGATTTGAAAAATTCTTTTTGCGTTGGATAGCTCATTAATCCAGAAAGGCTTAAGGCTATAAAACATCACGCTGCGACTAATAGGAGCAGAGCATTACTAACTCAACGCGAACAAAGTCGCTGGCGGCCGCTAGTATAAAATAGCTTTACCGCGGCAGCCCCGAGTGCCACATGTTTTTGTTTTATTAGAAAGACGATATCTTCAAGGTAGTTTCATGTTTAGGAAATTAGGGTCTGATGATGGAAGACTAGGTAAATCTAGAAGAAATTTAAAAAATCAAAGGGGCGTCTAGGGCTTTTCTAAGTTTTTCATTAAGTGTTTTAACGCACTACAATTTAATAAAGTTCGGAGTTGATGATGGAGCCGGGAGACAGCCGAGGGAAATCCTTAACGATTCACATCAGCTGCCTCGTGTTTGTGCTTAATAAATTTGTGTTGATAAGAACTTTACACCTAAATGAGTTGTGATTATCATTAAAGCTCTGATGTTGAAGACAAAGGCCAGTTAAGGGAACTCCTTAAAGGTTTACAATAGTTACCTTATGTTTGGACTTATTTCTTTTCATTTATATTGATGAAAACTTTACACCCATATAAGTAGGTTAAAATGAATGTCTGCAATAGATCTGATGATAGAGCCGAGAGAAATTCGAGGGAACTCCTCAACGATTCACAGCAGCTACCTTGTGTAATATCTTGATTAATTTGTATTGATAAGAGCTTTACACCTAAATGGATTGTTATGATCATTAGGAGTCTGATAATGAAGACGAAGGACAGTCTGTTGAGGGAACTCCTCAAAGGTTTACAGTAGCTGCTTTGTGGTTGGACTTAATTCATTTATATTGATGAGAAATTTGCACCCATATGGGTAAAAATTAAAGTAAAAAAAAACCATGTTTTTTTTTTGGGACCAGGCAAGACTGTGAAATTATATTATTATTCTCGTTTAACAAAACAAATACGTCAATTGTAAAAAATAAAACTATCGTATATCAAAATAAATAACAAATACATATACTATAATATTATTTACGCAAAGCTTCCTTTCGCAGAAAAATAATAAACATCCGACTAATACAATATCCGATCAGACTGGACGTTGACGGCAGCATATTTGGAAAAGGCCTGCAAGCAAACTACCTATTTCGTTTGCTTTAATTCCTTTAAGACCACAATGAAAGTATGAGCATTTCTAGAAATAACGCAATGAAATAACACAACTTAAATTCAGTCTCTTGATTTTAATTGATTTTTGCATAAGCATGACGAGTAGGTAGTGTTTGTACTATGTTCAAGTAGAGTGTTGTAAATTGTTGAGGAATTCCCTCGACTGTCTATGGTTTTCATCGTCTGATGTAATTCAGACTTTAATTTTTACCCATATGGGTGCAAATTTCTCATCAATATAAATGAATTAAGTCCAACCACAAAGCAGCTACTGTAAACCTTTGAGGAGTTCCCTCAACAGACTGTCCTTTGTCTTCATTATCAGACTCCTAATGATCATAACAATCCATCAAGGTGTAAAGCTCTTATCAATGCAAATTAATCAAGATATTACACAAGGTAGCTGCTGTGAATCGTTGAGGAGTTCCCTCGAATTTCTCTCGGCTCTATCATCAGATCTATTGCAGACATTCATTTTAACCTACTTATATGGGTGTAAAGTTTTCATCAATATAAATGAAATAAGTCCAAACATAAGGTAACTATTGTAAACCTTTAAAGAGTTTCCTTAACTGGCCTTTGTCTTCAACATCAGAGCTTTAATGATAATCACAACTCATTTAGGTGTAAAGTTCTTATCAATACAAATTTATTAAGCACAAACACGAGGCAGCTGATGTGAATCGTTAAGGAGTTCCCTCGGCTGTCTCCAGGCTCCATCATCAACTCCGAACTTTACTAAATTGTAGTGCGTTAAAACACTTAATGAAAAAACTTAGAAAAGCCCTAGACGCCCCTTTGATTTTTTAAATTTTTTCTAGATTTACCTAGTCTTCCATCATCAGACCCTAATTTCCTAAACATGAGACTACCTTGAAGATATCATCTTTCTAATAAAACAAAAACATGTGGCACTCGGGGCTGCCGCGGTAAAGCTATTTTATACTAGCGGCCGCCAGCGACTTCGTTCGCGTTGAGTTAGTAATGCTCTGCTCCTATTAGTCGCAGCGTGATGTTTTATAGCCTTAAGCCTTTCTGGATTAATGAGCTATCCAACGCAAAAATAATTTTTCAAATCGGACCCGTAGTTCCTGAGATTAGCGCGTTCAAACAAACAAACTCTTCAGATTTATACAACGTGTAACAAAAAGGGTATATACGAGTACATACCAAGGGCATGGCATATTAGTACTAGCTTTCCGCCCGCGGCTTCGCCCGCGTGGAATTGGGTTATATCGCGTTTTTTAGATTTCCCATGGGAATATACCCTTTGTATATACATACCAAGGGCATGGCATCTTTAAATGATATCAAACAATATCGGAAGGGTTTCAACTCAAAATAAAATACTCAAAAAATTGGTACCAAATTTTCGGTTTCGTGTGTTTCTTAAAATAAATTCATAACAAACGTGGCAGCACACTACATATGTTAATAACTACTCGTTACCCGTCACGTTACTTGCCAAAATCCGATAAATGTCTTCAATATCTCTGTGCGACTAGTATGATAGTAGCCTATCACAGGCGGTGTTTTTCCTCACAACTTCCTAACATAAAGTGATAGAATTAAAAAACCCTTCCAACATCGTTTGATATCATGTAAAGATGCCATGCCTTTATTATGTATATACCCTTTATGTTACACGTTGTATATTAGTACTAGCTTTCCGCCCGCGGCTTCGCCCGCGTGGAATTGGGTTATATCGCGTTTTTTAGATTTCCCATGGGAATAAAACTAATTAAATGACGATTGATCAGTTTTGAAGGATTGATCGTAGAAGGGTAAAAATTTAGGATTGTATGTATTTTTGTATGTTGTAAAAAATAGAAACTAAAAATGTTGTGTAAAAATAAAAAAACAAATAGGGGTGGACTACCCCTAACATTTAGGGGGATGAAAAACAGATGTTGGCCGATTCTCAGACCTACTCAATACGCTCACAAAATTTCATGAGAATCGGTCAAGCCGTTTCGGAGGAGTATATGAACGAAAACTGTGACACGAGAATTTTATATATAAGATAGATGTTCGCTAGTACCAAATTTTGTATGGAGAAACGCATGGTACTATACATTGAATCTGCGCTCACGCGCAGGGCTGCAGATGTGCATGAAAATGCAGATACAAAACGCAATCCTGCGCGTGGCTGCGGGGTAAATCGCAAAGGTGTGCACACCGAGTTCCGCAGTATGTAGTTAGTAGGAAATTTTTTATTAGTTATTTATGACATAGTATTTTTTTTTATTTTGTCAATTAACGTATATGCGTATATATGCGTATGCGTATGTAATTAACGTATTTATGTATGTATTTTCTTTTTTGTAGTTTATTTATTTTTTACCAGTGACGTCATTGAAGGAGTGCGAAAAATGGTGGCGATTTAGCGACTAAACCATATTTGATGTTTTATTTTTGACTTTGATAAAGAAATAGAAGCTATGCCACAGCTTATAATTGACGTCATTTTCGTGATCAGCGCCCCGAAAACCCGTCACGATATCCAAGTCAAAATATCATGAAATATAATTTCGGCCACCTTGGATTTCAAAAATGACGTCATTTTCGTGATTAGCACCCGCGAAAACCCCTTTCACGACATCCATGTCAAAATATCATAAAATTGGTGTCAGCCATCTTGGATTTCAAAAATGACGTCATTTTCGTGATCTGCACCCCCGAAAACCTCTGTCACGACACCCATGTCAAAATATCATAAAATTGGTGTCAGCCATCTTGGATTTCAAAAATGACGTCATTTTTGTGATCTGCACCCCCGAAAACCCCCGTCACGACACCCATGTCAAAATATCATAAAATTGGTGTCAGCCATCTTGGACTTCAAAAATGACGTCATTTTCGTGATCTGCACCCCCGAAAACCCCCGTCACGACACCCATGTCAAAATATCATAAAATTGGTGTCAGCCATCTTGGATTTCAAAAATGACATCATTTTCGTGATCTGCACCCCCGAAAACCCCTTTCACGACACCCATGTCGAAATACCCAAAAATTCATCGAAATACCAAATTTTAGGCGAAGTTATCCGCAAACAAACATAAAAATAAAAACTTTTTACAAAAAACAACCGACTTCAAAAACCACTACAAAGTGAAAAATAACTAATTTCGGAAGTTAATAATATAATTTCACAGTCTTGCCTGGTCCCAAAAACAAAACATTTTTTTTTTTTGAAGATGTCAGTTCTGCAGAAATTTATTTGACCCTGATTACGTTTTCCCTTATAATGATAAATTAAACTTTATTATATTATTTTTCTATCCCTTTGTCCATCTGACTTAGCTAACTTTCAATCTACAAAACTAACTTCCAACCCTGAAGTTACAGTCATAACATATTTAGTTATAAAGGTCTAATCAATACACATTAAATAAGCCCAAACACGTGACAGTTGCTTCCGATGTGGATTCCCTTGATATTCTGCCATCTCCATCATCAGGTCAGGCCCAAATCTTCACGGTTTTATAGTATCATCCGATATAAACACGAGTATCAAGTTGTCACCGGAAGCGTGCCTACAATTTTCGATAATTGGCCTAAATTTCTCAGAATTTCCATTATCGACACTGACGTGGTAACAATGGGATTACATAGGCAGCATATCCCTTCATATAAAAAAGAATGGTCAAAATAGGTTCATTAACCATAAAGTTATCAGCGACAATAAACCGAACTGAGAACCACCTTTTTCTGAAGTCGGTTAAAAAATAAACACCGCAGAATTTTTATTATGAAGTATCGTCAACATTTGTTTGAGTACATAATAACCAAAAGTATTTGGGCGCACCAATAAACAAATAAAAGTGCTATGTCTGTTACTTCTGTGGTCTATGTTTCTAACTTGTATTTGTAAGTACTACGTCCGCCAGACGGCGCTAGTAAAATTTTACGAAGTATTGTAGAGGTGGGGCGCGGTGAAGAGGGAGCAAATGCTCGAGGTCATTTGGTGAGGGTACGACCTTAAATAATTACTTTGATTACCTGCATAATAAATCTTTAATATTTTCAGTATTGCTCTCGGTGGGTTTTCGTATTATTTATATTAATGTCTGTATAACATAGATCCCTTTTTTCATAAATGTTGCTAAAAGTTGAATAGTGATTAGAACTAGTTAAACATACATCTTTGACGTTGGAACATCACTTATATACCTATTTTTTTATAAATAAATTCCAGAGTATCTATTAATGGAGTTTGAGGTTTTAATACAAAAGAGAATTGATAAAACCGTCCCGCTGACCTTTTCCAGTTCTATTTTTAAATGTCCTGACGTTTGACATTAAACGTACGCCTACATACGAGTGGGATACAAAAGTTTGGTTTTCGGACAAAGGGAAAGAGTATTATTAACATGAGAAATCAATGGATTGCTCCAAGTTAACGTTAAAACTACGTGACCAAGCGGGAAAACCAACTTCACCTGACTTGATCAATTCAATGCCCTCTCAAAACTGAGTCGTAAAGCCGTTAAACCAGTATAACAGGCCGATACAAATATCCGTATGTTCCGTACTAAACGTATCCAAATCCCACAGGGTCCGACCACAGGGCAACTTAACCCGAAATTAAATCAAAGAGGGGCTTAACCAATCAGGCCGAGTGGTATCATTGAATCGGCAAAGGAACACTAAAATTACTTCTTGATGCGGAGAAACGAAGATTCATCGTAAATGTGGTGGGTGAGGGTTGGGGGTGAAGGGGTAGGTGCGGGGGGTGTCTGAATGGTTTTCCGTGTTTGAGAGAGGTCCGCGTGGCGATTACGCCGCACGTAGGAGAACACTGGCCTGCCGCCGGCTGGCCCAGCACCTAATGCTGTGTTTTAAACATGAAAAACCGTTCCGGTAATGCTGTAAATGTTAACTTCGAGATTTATCCTCCTTTGTCTTTAACGGTTCCTTGTCTTAGAGACTCAAATGTTTATGGCGTAGGTCGACAGATGAAGCTCAGGTGCTAAAACGTACGTGAGCTATCTACTGGCAAAGGTTAATTTGAAAATGCGACTTCTACTCACACATCTGTGTACCTATATTTGGTGAAATGATAACAAGCCTGGCTGTCACAAAATCAAATGATAACGCCTGCAATAAAGTTTGTTTATGACAGTTTATCGGCCAGTAATAAATTGGATAACAACCGAAGATCCATAAATTGGATTATCACAGTATTATTTCGTGCCTATTTCCACTAAGTCCGCAAACACAAACTCTCCAGCAAGTAAGCCTTGTGTTATTAAGCTCCGAGCAATTTAAAATTAATTTTAGATCGACCAAAAACAGATCCACTTTTCAAAACATTCTTACCAAAAAACCAGTAGGCATACTTATAAAATTTATGTTATTAAAATTAAAACGGCTCCCAATTTAATAATTAACAGGCGGGCCCTTGGAGATAACATTACAAAAAGACAAAGAGGCCACAATTTACGCGCACGGCGGTGTGACTAGCACCTGGGTCATGTCTCCTTTTACTTTATCCCGTAAAGATTAAGTCCCCCGAATTTTCCCGAATTTCCCCGAATACATGGCGCCCGCCGTGAAGTGAGTCATTTAGCCCCTGTTTACTAGATTAGGGGATTTTTTTACACCGCATAGCTTTCTGCGCCGCCCCTCCCGCTGAGATGTGTCATGCCACGAATATATGCGTATTTTATGGTACATCTTGAAATAATAGGGACGGATTTAAGGATATTAGATTTATGCCACAGGGAAGATATTTTCCTCGTAAAATTCCACAGATTAGATTGTATATGAATTCAGTTTCAGAACTTGTTCGGTTTTATTACATAGTTTACATAGTTCATTATGTAATGTAAGTCGGGATTTAATTGGAAATGTTTCAATAGCTACCGAGACCTGTTGAGCAAACGATGAAATTAGGTATTCGATAAATATAGTTGTTTGCGTAGACTAACATCAGGGATCGACCCTACCCTAATCCAGGTGGATTTAATTAGATACAGATTGGGGACCAGCACCTACATGTTCTACAGGAAAATGTTTGAGGATTTCGATGTACTAACGAAAATAAAAGACAGTACTTATATTCACATATAATAATATTTACTATCTTAACATCAGTTTAATAGGCCTACTAAGTGACTGAATATAACTCACGGCCAGTATTCAGTATTCCTTGCACAGCTCTGAATATATATAAAATACAAAATACTCTTCAATTGTGCAATAAGTCAAAACGTCCAATAGATTCTCCCAAAATTTACCTTTCTCGGCACAAACGAGAAAGGCGATCGTAAAACCGCCCCACATTTGTACCTACACAGTACACAAGGTCACTCACGAATATACGTATCTCTTGGAATTGAAAAATACAAGTGCTTTTCTTTCCTTGTGTATTTTCTTAGGTCACAATTTGTGATCGGCGTTTCACCTTTCATAAAAAAGGAAAAATTTGTCTAAATTCACGTTTGAAACGTTAAATCGGATAAATTCTCCTTTTTTAACAGCTTTGAATATGTAAGGAATCGTGTATATTGGATTTATTAAAAACATTTGCTTGTTTTTTACATTCGGAAATCTGGGAAATTTCAGGATATCGACATTATAATTATAATTAAACAATTATAATTAAGTATAATGATTCCTCCATATTCTTCTGAGCAAACCCTTTGAACAAATAATTAAACGTTCAGGAATTGTTCTAACGGGTTCAACAAACTTGTTTTCTCTTCTAAATCGGATGGCACATCGTTTATCAAGTTCAGCGATATCAACCCAAGTTTCAGGGAAAATAAAAAAAGTCTAGCTTGCCATACATAGATTACTGGGTACACCTATAAAAAATAACAAGACGTGATAGACATCAATTTTTATTTATCTAAAGATAACAGATGCCAAAGAACTAGATCGTATTTATTTTAAAGAGATGTTTTGCCTTATAAATATGAATTTCTGTACCTATTAACCCTGGAGTGCTTTATTGTTGGCCTGAATTTAAGGTCAAAACTATTACGATTGGCAGTAGACGCTTCGCTTCATTTTATTTCTTTTGTCGCTTCATTTCTTGAATCTTCTGCCGTCTACGCACCAACGAAACACCAAATTCCCAATCTAATAAACATGAAAATCATCTATATCAGCCTCAGAGTACCACTGAGTACGTATAGGTGATATATCAGAATCACAAACACGTCCAACGTGAACAAATTTATTTGTAAATGAACACAATTCAACAGTCACGCATTTCTCATCTCAATTACAGTGAAGTTACCCCAGCGTCGGTCGGCCGTACGTCGCAGAGACGTGGCGCGTCGTGGTGCAAACAAATCAGCAGATAAATAGGGTATCCCGCAGAACAATGCAGTGTCAACACAAGATGGAATATAAAAGCGCGCGAAGTGACGGCCCGTACTTACACCCCGTTTACATCTCACGACTACTGGAAAGTTTAATTTAAAAATCGAACAAAAAACCGAATGGCCTTTTGTGGAAATGTATAAATGGATTTCGATTTTCTGTTAGAGAATGGAAAATACAATCTTTGGCCTTTACTGATAGTGTTTAGGTACAATATAAAAGGCCGCCTGTAATAATCACAATACAGCGTAAGAAGGTACTAGACAATATTGTATTGCAGTAGGATATTCCTGAGAAACAAAATTTCTTCAATTTCCTTTGTTTAATGAATTTAAAATAAAAATAAATTTATGTTATACCTATGTATTTTTGTTATACCTACTTGCATTCAGCATCATCATCATCAGCCTCTACTCGTCCACTGCTGGACATAGGCCTCTTTCATGGCACACCAACAAGCTCGATAACCTGGATCAGGGTTGCGGGTTGGTAAAAAAAAGAACCCCTGGCCCTGGCTCACAGGTAAGTGAAGAAACACGGGTGGGTTTTAGTCAGTAAAAGTCTGACACGCCCTTTCGCTCCGCCCAGAGCGGTTTGATGATTTCCCATCCCAAACAAAAAAAAAGGAGTTGAAATGTCGTGTATAAAAACACAGAGAGTCGAAAAGGTCGTAAGTTGTAAAAGGAGTTTTAGATCAGCGTGCCCCAAATCCAATCAGCTATTGAATTAACCCGGTCCGTGTGACGAGAATACGGATTCGCCCCATCCTCACGTCAAATGTTTATCTTTCATCTGGCAGAGCGTTAATGTAAGTGCGAGTACAGCGTGTAATGGCAGGGCGAGACTCATCGCCCTATACATCTGCTGAGCGAGCCCTGATCACGGATTACATGCTCACGATCGTCACCCGATCATGCCCGATCGCTATCACATATTTGAAATGTTTATTTTCTTCACTTTTACGAAGATAACGTTATCCATATTTATTTTTTAGCTTCTCAGTTATTCTCACTAAAGTAAAAGAACGCCTTGATTTCTCGTTTCCTGCAGACTAATCGAATAGAATAATCCAATTGATATTACATTTTTAGTATGAAGTACAGCGGATAAGTCTAATGTTTTCTCGTAAAACATAATAATACATTATATTTGTGATAAACATATCTTTGAGAGGACATTTAAGCGTTTTATTTCCAAGAAGCTTAAGTACCGCTTTGATATTAAGTGATCTATAATAGGTTATAAATATGGTTTTATTGTGTTTGTTTGTCTGGCTCACCGTGTATGTGTTTCTCAATATTTTACGAAGCAACATCTTCGTATATCTCGAATCTAATAACGGGGCTGTCTCGGAGGCAAAAAATACATATTTCCGGGGTTCGGCGGTTCTAAACACAGCGACCTCTGGCGGACAATATTTTGCTCGGCTCCCGCGATATCGGTTTATTCAAATGCTCCTTGTCCGACCCGAGCTCAAAGAACCAACCTGCATATACATATTGAAATTCTTCCACCCCTGAACATCTACAGTATATTATTCTATGAATAAGTTTATTGTACGCAGATGTGCAAAATACCTACTTTACCAATAACAATGTACAATACCGTTCAGGTTTGAAACCTACCTCTGTCGTGAAATTTCATTCGAGTGGTCTGCAGTAATAGAAGAGGTTGAGTGAAGCCCAAGTAGTCCGTAGGACGAGTTATAAACAGTAAGAACGGAGAAAAAGCAATTAGTGAGAATTCCAATAAAGCGAATGAAGGAATCTTATTAGATAAGTGCTTTGTGTAAATTGATAAATAACAAAAAATAATATATTGTCGAGACTGGCGAGTGTACCGACTCTCAGAAATAATTCAATGATTCCTATCAGATATCGCTCTCTCCTCTGGGAAATTCTGTTTATTATGATTTGGCCGAGGTCGACAGAGGACGGGTGGCATGGCCACTGACAAACAATTCTGATTATAACATACACACCACATCAAAGCCGCGGACCAAGTCCTGACTACTTCAAAAGCAAAATTTTATTGGTAGCATTTACATTTTTATTGGTATGCTAGGACACCGCCTGCCGGCTTCGTCCCGAAACGTAAGTGATTTTGAATTTTCTGATGTGTATTTTATTATCTGATTTTATGTGTGCTCAATATGACTACATATTACCATAGGAAAAACATTACGGTCACGTCTCTTAAGGCGTTTCCTATGTAAATGGGTTACATACTCCTACACACGGAAACATTCTTGTTATTCTATAACTCATTGTAAACATATTGTGTTGTTTATTAAAAGGGCTAAGTATATATTCTGTTTTAAAATAAAAATGTATACAATAGGTGAGCAATAGACGCGTTTTAATATTACTAATTTGATTCCATTGTCCCCGACTTTCCGATTGTTATATCGTGAAATTAATTCCGATGAAACAACAAACAGATTTATCAATATTTGTTCGTTCTTATATCGTTTTCAGGAGAACAAAATAACAGAGAAAATCGTAGATTTTAGTATAAATTGAGAAGAATAAAAGATTGTAATCTTTATGTGAAACCATTAGGTAAGAAAACCATTGTTTGTGTTATCTATAGGGCATGTTTGGGCGGTTCGTGATTGATTCCACTGTAATTTCCATACGCGTGCTCTGCTCATATTAGCCACTTTATACACCCACCAGCTTTAAAGACCCTCCTTTCCCCTGCTGTTTCTTGTATATATACAGCGGAGAGGGGTGTACTGCTGTATATTCTAAGCTCCAGCTTATCTGGTCACCTTTTCTAGGACTATACCATTGTATGGCGGGCGACCTCACGGCGCCTGCCGAGTCACGCACATATATTTTTTCAAAGCCTTAAATTCTATTGCCATTTATTATACTGATGGTACGTAGCTATTAATAAAGTATTAGAGATCTATCAAAGATCTTTTAAAAATGAAAGTAGCTTTTATCCGGGTTGCTGCACGCGACCTCTACTGTCGGTTTATATTACTTACCTATTTGATTCGTTGACTTATCGAAACGGAAATGACTTAGGCAATGTGTTTACCCCGGAGCAACCAGATTCTCCTGACATCGAATACTGTTTATGTTTTACTAGCGGCGGCCAGCGTCTTCGTTCGCGTGGTTCAGTTATGCTCCGCTCCTATTGGTCGCAGCGTGATGTTATATAGCCTAAAGCCTTCCTGGATTAATGGGCTATCCAACGCAAAAATAATTTTTCAAATCGGACCAGTAGTTCCTGAGATTAGCGCGTTCAAACATACAAACAAACAAACCCTTCAGCTTTATATATTAGTATAGAGTATAGATTTATCTCAGGTAAATGATGTGAAGGTATTACCTCAGCTATGCCACTAAAATTCCGTAGAAAACCACAAAAATGTGTACGAACGACAGCAGGTCAAACTACCCTAAACTGTCAAATATTCCCAATCAATCTTGAGCCTTAATGCTATAGCATTAAAGTTAGTAATATGACAGATTGTAGTAGCTCGACATGCTGTCGTCTGCACAAAAGAAAAATTACCTGAAAATATTACTCACCTCCAAAAATATAGTCCCACAAATGATACAACACCTACGTAATACGCTCAGTCCCTCAACATAATTGTTTTAGAAGCCAAACACTTCATTTATTACGACTCATACGACGTTCTAGTAGTGAGCTAATTCGCCCTAACCTTAATCTACTCCAAGGCGAGGAAATAAAAATATGATATTTCCACTTTGAGTAATCAACGTGATATATGGGCTGATTGTACGTGCTTGTGAGACCGAGGCCTAACGACTGACGGACAATTAAAACAGACATCCCGGGCCCGAGCGCGTGTACGCGTGAATTGCCGCAAATGCAGTTTGGACAAACGGCGTTTCAACAAGTATTTTTTGGGCATTTTTCAACTTTTGTTTGTATAAGCCATCTCACACTGGTGTCAGTAGCACTAAATTAAAAACTCAGTATTTGATTTTCAGTTACTGCAATATATTTTATTTCTTCTAAAAAATATAGATGTACGTACATCCATACTAATATTATAAATGCAAAAGTAACTCTGTCTGTCTGTCTGTGTGTCTGTTACGCTTTCCTGCTTAAACCTCTCAACCGATTTTGATGAAATTTGGCACAGACAATCTTTAGACCCTGAGAAAGAACATACGCTACCTTTTATCCCGGAAAAAATTGATGTTCCCGAGGGAAATCTAAAAAGCGCGATATTACCGAACTCCACGCGGGCGAAGCGGCGGGCGGCAAGCTAGTTTTTAATAAAAGTCACAATTTATCACACGCTATCCACATTTCCACAATACAATACATTACAATAAATTCAAAGAAGGTAATACTGAGCACATAAATAATAATACACGTACATAAGCCGAGCCCGAGGCCGAGGCGGCGTTCCATCGTGTGGCAACACTAATAACCGGCGTCGGGTGACAGCGAACTGCCGACAGATATTGTCGTCAATTTGTTAGGGCTGCTCTTCTCGGCGCTGCTTAGGATTCGGCCGACGCTCGGCCCGCCGTCCGGGCTTATGAACACACCACCAATAAGAACAACAAAGTTGAGATGTCAGCCGATTAGCGGCAAGTCACGTTATCATCCCGTTTTTCGTTCACACACATTTTGTTTGAACAAATAACTCGTAACTGGTTGACGTAGCGTTAGCTATGTTTTGATATCAGACTATACTCGTACACTGGATAAAAAGGCCGGTTTCAAATTTGCACTATACTAATAATATGAAACTGAATATGAATTTGTTTTCTCGACGGAATACACGCCAGTTCTCTCTCTATTTCCAATATATCCAATATAGCCATAACTATATCTCTTAATTGTATCGAGTACGGACCCGAGATGAGCTAAATTGCAGAACTTTGTTCGGTTCTTATTAATGTACTTCACCACAATAACATATTTTGTTCTAAGTCTATAATAGTTCGCAATTAGTGACAGATCGCTAACCCCTCGCCTACAAGCTCCATTAAACGCTCCTCTCTTGCTTCCGCAGAAATCCAATTGAGACTTTGTTATTCTTTTACTGAGAAAAAGTAAAAATGTTGCAAAAATCCCAACGGAACCTTCTTAAGTTCTTTGCTGCCAGTTTGTTGCTGGTCATTGAAATTCAGACATCAATGTTGTCACCTTTTTAGTAATTTTGTTAGCTAAGTTTGCTCAGCATCATGGAGAAGAAAGCCGAATAGTTTTCACGTAGATGCATTAGGTATTCTACAGTCTACTTTATCCTGGGCGTCAGGCGCGGCGGCGCGGCGGCAGCAGGGGTAGTAAGCCTTATTTGAGCCAAGCGCGCGTGACGTGAAACTGGAAACTCGACTTGTATGTCGTGTCGCGTCTTGTCGCCCGAATTCTCATCAAATCATCCCGCGACAATGTCGTTGCAAATCCCAACACGGGATCAAAAGATATTAGAGCTAAATTGAACCGAAGCAGTGATGATACCTAATTGCATATGTTTGTCACAGTACGTATACATTTCATACGCGCTGGGAATGCTTGAGTGGGGAGCTTTCACGGTAATAACTGAGACGTTCATTTGATATGACTTCTTTTGTATGATTTCTGATGTGAAAAAGATTAATGCAAATACAATATAATCTACATCGAGTGACTAATCTAATTAATTCCCTAGTTATACATAGCGTTTCGCTTTCAAAGTAAGTAGCTACATAAAAATGCTAATAACTCCCCGATTCAGAATTTATTAGCCTCTTAAAATCGGTAATACAGAAAAGTCGTTGGGACACCTGTTAGAAGGCAAGTTTAAATTATCTCTGTAGATAAAAAGTGACTAGATAATACAATGAGATCCTTCGAAGGCGGCTGCTGTCCTCGCGAATCATTAATTTTAATTCGTACCCCGTGACGACGGTCTCTCTAATGAATTATTGGGAATCGCTGGAGTGCCTCCTCCCACCCCATGGACTTCCTACAGTTTCTCTTCGGGACTTAGCATAATGTGAAAAAATGTAACGCGGCCCTGCTGCATACTAATTGCTTGTTGTGTCGCTCTCTTTAAGTAATATTCAGAACTTACCGAGCGGAACTTCGGCGGCGCGAGACAAGATTAACAACTTCTACCCTTGATCGATCACTTAACATCGGCCTTTTATAAGCTTCGATTTCAAACCGCTTTTGTTCGCATCGCCCGTTAAATTATTGAAAGGATCATCCAAATATAAGCTCATTTTTTTGTGGAGAAAGGACTTCTGAAAGAGTAGCTGCTTGTCATGCACTAAATCTTTGGATATTTTAATGGATTCTCATTCTTATTCTGACTAACGTTACGGGGGATGGCCATCGGGGATGGTTACCGCATACCAATGATAATACGTTTCGGAACTTATTTTTCAGTTTTTAAGGAGTAATTACTTTCTATTTCTTTGAAGCTAAGTAAAACATATTTAAAGTGATGCGCGGGGCTCGATTGGCGCGTACGTGCGAATGTTGTCATGCGTACCCGCGAGCCAGGGGCAAGAAAACTTGTATTTTTTAAACTTTTGCCTTCCCGTAAGCTGGAGCAGGAAAGTTACAATTGTATTCCCCCTTTGCCCCCTTCAATATGTGACCTGCTTATTTATTGGAGAGGCGTCGGCGGAGTTCTCAGACAATATGTCGCGAGCCACCCGAGCAGACGCACGCGAAACGAACGACTTAAACAAAACACAATTTAATCCAACAGAGAAAGTGAACTATTTGATTTATAATAACTTTTAGTTGTGCCTCTGCTTCTTAGGACGAATATTGGAAGAATTTGTCATAAGTTGAAGCAGTCTCTGGAGTTAGATGGATGACTAGTAGGTGTAGGTAGTAGTAGGTGGTCCATGTGGGAGGCTGGCCACTCAGTATTCAGAGCGCACCCGTCATTAGCCGAGCCAGACGTTGGATTTCCCAGAAGCAGCTTGAAAGTACCTACCCTGAGCCGCTGAATAATGATGACATCGGACCAACTCAATTTCGAGTTCAAATGAAGCGATATTTTTCAATAATAGAGAGTTCTTATTCACAAAACACTTCTATTAGGCTGAATATTAGGTAGGTAATTGTATTATGAAGAAAATCACTACATAACATAAAACAAACTCGCATTCTCTGTCCCTACATGCCCATATATGCTTAAATCTTTAAATTTACTCAACGGATTTTGATACGGTTCATTAGATAGATAGAGTGATTGACGAGGAAGGTTCCACCCATCCAAAAAACACAAAAAAGAAAACAAAAAAAAAATGGTGGAGACATACTGTTATTTTTGAGGTTTCTAATGTGTTGTCGTAAATAATTGTTTTTTTTTCCGCTTACACTGCAAACCTACAAGATTTATCAAAATAATGTACTCAGTATTGTACACAAAAAGGAAAAAAGTGAGTGTGAAAAGGTTTAAAAAATCCGCGGTCGTCTATATCTTATGGATATCCCACCATATTTATTTTTTGTCATTTATTTTTTACTGCAAGTAATGGCAATTTTTCGAAGTGATGTTAACCTATACAGCATTAGTCTTTATTCAATTAAATGCCTTAAATACATTGTTGAATTAATATAGATCTATATGGCCCTTTACATCATCTGATTTAAAAGAGTATTTTCGAAATTATTACAAATTTGAAAATTGCGGGATGTAGCGTTTGCGGCGGTGCCGGTCTTTCAAAAGTAACCTCTAGAGAAAACATGTTTGTATTGTCAAAAGAGAAGAAATCTGTGAACGTTGTATATAAAGACGTTCTGTAATATATTAATTGTTGTAAGTAAAATAAATAGGTAAAAATATAGTGTATGAATTTAGATATTCCAAAGATAGCAAGAAATTTTCATGATATAAGGAAAGGGGAATTGTTTTACTCCAAATTTAACGCGTTCGGGCCACTGGCGACCCATACTAATATTATAAATGCGAAAGTAACTCTGTCTGTGTGTCTGTCCGTCTGTTACGCTTTCCCACTTAATCCTCTCAACCGATTTTGATGGAATTTGGTACAATCTTTAGACCCTGAGAAAGGACATAGGCTAATTTTTATTGAAAAAAAAAAATGATATTCCCGAGCGAAATCTAAAAAGCGAAATCTAACCTAAATCCACGAGGGCGAAGCCGCGGACGGAAAGCTAGTAAGAAATAAATCAAAATTACTGGAGCGATTTGCCGTGGTGGCCGATGATTGATGATTTGGCCGATGGTGCCGTGTGGTGACGGCCTTAGAATACATTTTGTCACCACTCCAATACTTGCCCGGGATGTCGTAGGAGGCGACTAAGAGGCACTTATGCACCTAACACCTGTGCGAGAGAAGGAAAACTCGAAACAAAACCCTCTACCAACCCGTCTGGCTAGCGTGGTAGTAGTAGGCCATTACTTTTCCTGTCAGGCACAACATATCGATGGCCCCCAGTTCCTGGCGGCCTTGATATCCCTGACCAAGGCGGCGGCCATGGTAACGTCAGGGCAGGGGGTGCTAGGAATCCCCAGGTTACGGCAGGCAGCCAAACCCAAGATCAACTGACCCTGGCAACGTTTAACTGATGCACACTGCGGTTCGATGCCCACCTGGAGCAGTTAGAGGAGGAACTGAAGTACATAAGATGACATATCCTGGGATTGTCCGAAATCCGAAGAGAGGGGGAGGATACGGTCACATTGGACTCAGGTCATCTTATGTATTTCAGGGAGGGTGACCAGCCATCACAGGGAGGTATAGGATTTCTGGTCAACAAATCTATCTGTGACAACATTGTCGATATCTCGAGTGTGTCGACGAGGGTAGCGTACCTTATGCTGAAGTTGACCCAAAGGTATACCCTGAAGGTAATACAAGTGTACGCAGCAACGTCGACACACTCAGATGAGGAAGTAGAAGATATGTATGAGGACATATCCAAGGCCTTACACAACACCACAAAGGCCCACTTCAACGTTGTCATGGGAGATTTCAACGCTGAAGTGGGAGTTCAGACTTGCGGCGAATCGGTAGTAGTAATAATAGGGGGCAAATGCTCGTCGACTTTCTTGAAAAAAAGGGTCTTTTCTTGATGAATTCGTTCTTCAAGAAATGGCGCCAGCGAAAATGGACGTGGCAGAGCCCCGACGCTATGACGAAAAATGACATCGACTTCATCATAAAGGACAAAAGGCTGATATTCAGAGTAGGGTTGTAACGGAGGCTTGTTAGCGGAGGCTGAGGCGGATGCGGAGGCGACGAGTCTTACCTCCGCGGATGCGGAGGTTAACGGAGGCGGAGGTGAAAGTACATATAGAAAAAAATAAATTTATGGTTAATTAAAACATTTTTTTTTATTTCAAATACGTACATTAATAGTAGTATACTTGGTAAAAAAAAAATATTAACTTGTAATGAAAATTAAGGAGAAACACATTGTTTTTGCCGCATTCCCGCCTCGCACTAGTTGATTCTTGACCATTTCGCGCTCAAACGCGGCCGGACGGTTGTCGAGCGTCGCAGCTTGCGCGTTATTTATTATATAAATACGTAAATAAACCTCCGTTATAACTTCGCAAAAATTATGCGGAGGTGGAGGCGGAAGCGAAGATACGATATCATGCGGAACTTCCGCAGTAACGGAAGCAGAGGCGAAGCTCCGTTACAACCCTAATTCATAGATGTCTCCGTGATAAACAGGTTTAAAACTGGAAGTGATCACCAATTAGTTCAAGGCACTCTGAATATCAACTACAAGCTTGAACGTCTCCGTCTGATGAAGTCCTCCCTCCGACCCAACCTGAACCGAACCATTGCTCGATCTGAAGCGTTTCAGCTAAAACTGGAAAACCGATTCGCAGCCTTGGAAACCAGAGTCGACGTTGACATTGACCAGGACCTCGATCGGGTAGTTGGAATCTTGCGAGATGAAGGCGCCAATTTCAGCGGGATGAAACGAACTGGCAGAGGGTCTAAACTTTCACAGGAGACTTATGAAGGATCGATGAAAAAACCCACCATCAACCTCGTCAGAACTCAGGGCGCTCAATAAGAACATCTCAAAAGTGGTAAGGCGAGACCTCCGGAGCTTCAACACACGCTCCATAGAGGAAGCGATAGAGCTAAACCGGGGGTCGAAAGTCTTCTTACAAAAGCTTGGGAAAAGCCATCTGACGAAGCTGACGACATCGGACGGGAGAGTCGTTACTTTGAGGCCGGAGGTACTTGCGGAAGTTGAAACCTTCTATAGTCAGCTGTATACCTCGCAAGCGCCTAAACCAGTTCCCCGCACTGAAGATTCCAGAGCCACTCTCACACGGCACTACACCGAAGACCTCCCTGAGATCAGCCTAGCCGAGATCGTGGTGGCTCTTGGACAGCTTAAAAATGGGAAGGCCCTAGGAGAAGACGGGATTACCTCGGAGCTCTTGAAAGCTGCAGGTACGCCTGTGCTAAAAGAGCTTCAGCGTATATTTAATTCTGCTCTTTTTTCGGGGAGAACTCCTAAGGCACAGAACAAAAGCGTAGTGGTTTTGTTTTCAAGAAAGGTGATAAAACCTTATTGAAGAACTATAGACTCATTTCGCTTCTGAGCCATGTCTACAAGCTGTTTTCGAGAGTGATCACGAACCGACTAGCGCGCAGACTCGACAAATTCCAGCCGCCTGAGCAGGCCGGGTTTCGAGGAGGATTTAGTACCATAGACCACATACACACAGTGAGGCAGATTATACAGAAGACCGAAGAGTATAATCAGCCCCTGTATCTAGCATTTGTGGTATATGAGAAGGCCTTTGTCTCCATCGAGAGCTGGTCTGTTCTGGAATCTTTGCAGCAATGCCAAGTCGATTGGCGATATATCCAAGTGATGAGATGTCTTTACGATACCGCCACAATGTCCGTCCAAGTCCAGAACCAGCCGACTAAACATATCCCTCTTAAGCGAGGAGTGAGACAAGGGGACGTTATTTCCCCCAAATTGTTCTCCAATACCCTCTAGGATGTGTTTAAGACGCTGAATTGGCAGGGTCGGGGCATTAACATCAATGGCGAATACATCTCACACTTGCGATTTGCGGACGATATCGTCATCATGACCGAAACGCAGCAAGAGCTGGAACAGAGGCTGACCAACTTAGCTCAATCCTCCCAACGCATCGGTCTCCGGATGAACTTAGACAAGACCAAAATTATGTTCAATAAACGGGTCACTCCGGGACCGGTTGCTTTAAACGAAATGCGGCTCGAACTTGTTTCAGAATACGTATACCTCGGGCAAATGTTGCAATTAGGGAAAAAGAACTTCGAGAAGGAGGCAAACAGAAGAATCCAGCTGGGATGGGTAGCATTTGGAAAACTTCGTCGGGTATTTTCGTCGCCCATGCCCCAATGTTTAAAGACTAAAATCTTCAACCAGTGCGTCCTACCCGTCATGACTTACGGAGCCGAGACGTGGACACTAACGGTCAGACTAGTCCATAAGTTTAAAGCCGCTCAGCGAGCACTGGAGCGGGCTATGTTGGGTGTCTCTTTGAAGGACCGCATCAGAAATGAGGTGATCCGACAGAGGACCAGAGTCACCGACATAGCTGAGAAGATTAGCAAGCTAAAGTGGCAATGGGTTGGTCACATATGCCGCAGGGCCGACAACCGCTGGGGTAAACGAGTCCTCGAGTGGAGACCGCGTCTCGGCAAATGTAGGGTAGGACGCCCTTGGGCGAGATGGAGCGACGACATCAAAAAGGTGGCTGGTAGCGGCAGGCGGAGAACAGCTCAGAATCGAGCTTATTGGCGTGCCATAGAAGAGGTCTATGTCCAGCAGTGGACGAGTAGAGGCTGATGATGACTGGAACGATATTAATCATTTTTTCAGTGATTGACATAGGCTATATATTTTATACCCGTGAGAAGCCGGAGCGGGCCGCTATGTTTTTATATACAAAGTTCACAGTTTTTTTATAGGTAGTATATTTAGTATCAGTATAGCACCCGAGCGAAGCCGGGGCTGGTCGCTAGTTTAATACAAAATACACTAAGAAGAGAAGGTAGTCGTTCACATTGTCGGTCATGCGTTGTAGTGTCAACAATACATTCGAAGTAATCCAACCGATAAATGGCAAGTAAATCCATGGAAACCAAAATGCCCTATGCATTTAACTTTCGCCGTTGTTTTACGGAATGCTGAAATTTAAATACAGAATCCATTTTGTGTTCAAATGAGTTTTCGGAATAGCCAATTAGTTGTTAGCGCCCGGCCGCCCTCGTTCGCTTTCATTAGGCTATATAGTTTCCCAAATATCTGGGCCCCTCAGAGATATATCTTTCGGTTGCTTTTCCATTTTCTTCTAACAGTTCGCTTATGCGAAAAGCGGGGAGCAACTCAGTTGTAAAATTTTACTAGTGTTTCGAGGTTTATTCGACGGCCGGAGCCGGCTTGAACACGCCGACGATACTTTTATTTAAAACATAATCAAATGCCGGCCTGAACTGTACAACAAACAAGGCTGTTAAACTTTTCAAAATGTAATGAATTTTTAACACTGTTAAAATAAAAACCTACTCTACCACACTCCAGTATGTATCATCTCTATTACTACCTTTGTATATGGCTGTATTTCATTTAAATCAAAGAGCTTAAAAAAGAAGTAAGTACACAAATTCATTTTTCATACGATATTTAATTTATTTATCAAAACATTCATATATGGTGGCATGAAATACAGAAAATCTTTTTAAAATATGAAGATACTTTTGTTTATTTTTATCTGAACATAAAACCAATGTATATTTAATCAACAGTTTATTAACAAACTTCTGCAGTTAACAAATTTAATCGCAATCAAAAACGCACCACCAAGTACCACGGCGGCGTATTTATTCCAAAGCAACTCTTTATAATGTGCAATTCCTTTATTTCATAACGCAATCTTCTCGGCTTCTTATCTAACAACGAACATATCTCGCCCCCGCTCTGGAGGAAAATCGTCCAATATAAAATCGGTTTAATTTGCGCTTTTCGTACTCAATGGGATGGAATAATATCGGGCAATTTGGTTACCGCTGGCATAAATATGGCGGGCCGCGCAGTAATTGTAACGCGGGCAATTCGCGCCTCGTAACGACCGAGAGGAGAAAACTTCACCCGTTTGAGCCGCTCGGCCGACGCGCCGCCCCACGGGCGCCCGCGCACACTTCACAGTTCTTGACCTACATCCGACTCAAACTTGCTCTACAAACAACCACTAATGGCCCAAAACTTACAATAATTATGTCTTGTGCAAATTGATGAACAAAAGTTTCAAGGCAATTACATTTTTAAGTCTTAACAAACGTACATTTCCCTTAGTAGGTTAATTCACTGAACATGATGCTGTATAAAATCTTATCTACTTTACTTCAAAAACATCAAACAAAAAATACAACAATACCTCACCAAAAGTCGCGAAGTACGTCGTACGTAAATCGTGGAACCCTTTATCTGATTGCAGAGAGGCATGAGTAACAACAAAAAGGAGCAATTTTCTCGTTCCGCATGGCGGGGCAGTCTATCCGCGACACAATGGCCGAACCCGCTCCCGGTACAGATTACTATTACCAAAACAGATCCTGTTGATATAATACCGACACAAAAGTAATTACCAGTGCTTACAGAGCTCTTCTTTGCTCCTTTGCCTAACGTAATAGAATAACGAATGTCATTTTCTTTGACTCTGACCCTTTCGCGGTTCGCGCGGGGAATGCAAAATTCCCGAAATTAGAGTGAATAAACCTGCGTTGTAATTAAAGTCGGGTGCCGGGCGCGCCGGGAGCGTTGGCCGCCCATCTTTCTTGGCTGGCCTACGAATTAAGCACCGAATTGCTTTAGTAATTCGAAGTATATATTCCTGAGTCTCAGTTAAATGTAAATCACTTTTACTGTCCCTATTTTCACCACTTAACTCCCTAATCTTCTAATATCTACCATCTTTTATTTAGTATGTAAATGCGAGAAGCAAAGTCGATTGCCTGTGATTCGATACCGGTATTAAATTACAAGAGCTCGGGTCTTTAAATCAACAGACAGATCGGCTTTAGATTCGTCAGAAAAAAATACGAAGAAAAAGTGAAAATCCACATTACATTTTGTCTTCAACTGGCAGGCACCGTTGGCATTATAACTTTTAACAATTCAACGTTAACTAGTTCTGTATTAAAATAATAAATATAATCGGGTTGTGAATCGCGAGGCTGAATTTAGTAAGAGTACTTGGCGCCGGTCGGCAACGACAATCAAGTGACGCAACAGTTAAACTAGGAACAGCCCTCGACCACTTCCGCCCGCCCAGCGGCGTCGCAGCCGCTCAAACTCGAGCAAACACTCTTCAATTGCCTTAGTGATGTTTATAAGAGAATTACAAAACTATCGATACAGTGGAAAATTGTTTGCAAGTGAAATCTCTTTGCAAACAATGCTTTTGAAACAAATTTGTTGTCTCTAAAGATATTTATAATACAAAATCAACGTTCTACTAAAATTTTACTCCGCATTCGAAAACAGACTGATTGGTAACAAATGTTTTCGCGTCGATTAAAATAATAATAACATTGAAATTCGTTTACAGAAAACACTAATATCAATCCAATTCCAGTGTCGTAGCACGGCTCGATATCGATACGAAAAGAGATTGAAAAAAATATCGACACAGGCCGCTAGCACTATCGCCAGCCAGTCGGATGGTAACAGTTTGCAGAACGGCTGATTGCTTTGATAATCGCCGCCTGAGACGTTACTAATGACGCAAGAACATTGTCTCGACAACCCCCGCAAGAACAGCCTGCTTCTACAAGATACATTAGGACTACTGTCATTCTAAACATAGCCAACACAGCAGTTTCTTAATAAATTAATTATTCGAAAACAACCTTGAACTGCTCTGAACTAGTTATTAGTTAGGCATTTAGCTGTGGCCATGTTATTGTTTTACTCTCATAAATTTGACGTAGGATAATTAAAACAACATTTATTTATTTCTATAGAATTATAGATGACATTGTTGTTGACAAGTTTTTCAACTTATCTAAAGAGTTCAGAACAATGGTTGTAAATTTCGGTAAAATGCCCAACTTTGCTGATACCTACTTACTAAAAAGAATGTCATTATTTATTCTACCTATATTTAAAAATAAGAATTTTTCTACTTGAAAGAATTCTATAAAAGCTTTCCCAAGAGAAGACCTGCATAGAGTGTGTAATATATTGAATTGTGACCAACGTCAACTTATAGCAACACAATGCAAAATAAGTTAGCAATGAAATTCAGTTGTGAAGCGGCGACAACCTGAACTACTAGCTAAACTACATTTGCCAACTCAGTAACACGAGCAATCGAAAAATAGAAAGTTCTACTGGCTGGCTAGGATCGAGACTAACTGAGTAACTGGCATTCTTCACAAACTTTAGGTGAGACTTGCTTCTCAGAGAATTTTATTCAGTTTGGTTTGTTTACCCAATACTATTGTTCCTAGAAAAACCTTCCCCGACACCTCGCTTTGCGTTTACTTTCTGTGTTTAATGTCGCAGAAAAATTTATTCATACAACTCATTGTCAGTTCTGGGGAAGTTTTCAGGATCTAGACTTTAAGTTTAAATAATGGTTCATTTATACCGATTTAAAATATCTTCTTTCATCCTATTCAGAGTTCAAAGAAGTAAACAAAAATAAAACCTAGTGTTTAGTGCCATGATGACGTCACGTCTGGCTTGCTAAGTACACTAGCTGAAGTAGTAAACGTAAACTTAGTTCTTCATTCTCAAGCATAGGTTTGATGAACCTCTTCGGGACATAAATTTAACTCTCTTTAAAAACTAAAACCATTTAGAAAAAGCATAAAAACTAAATAAAGAAAATAAAATAACCAGACTAGACAAAATAATCTATCAATCCCGAATAAAAGTTGTCGGATTTGTTTGAGAAACAAAAGTTGGCCACTCAACTCGACAGCACAATATTTGGAATATTTTATTTTAAACCGTAACAATATATTTGGGTCGTTTACTCGTTTAAAACGTTCAGAAGTGGCATAGCGCTACAGAATAAACATTTGGTGTAGTCATGTAAACACGGAAATTCCATCCTGCAGGCGGTTTACACGCCCGGGGTCATTCAAGTTTCATTACCAATAGCTCGGAGCTCATAACTTATTCAGTTAGGGGCAGGTAACGTGCTTTAACATTCAATTTGCTAGCAGAAGAAACGTTATGGTCGGTAAATGTCGCGGGAGTGGCGGGAAGCGCCACAATGTCATTGTACGTGCAGCGCTCGTTGGTGATAACGAAGCGTGGTTGTTATTGGATGTATGGAGACGAGATCAAATGAATTATATGTGAGGTTTCATTTTGGTTCTAAATTAAGGCAGAAAATGTTTCGAATTTCTTTGTATTTTTAATTTGTTACAATCAAGTTGAAAATTATGGTAGAAAAGGCTATACCCGAGTTCAGCATGCAATTGTTATTGGTTAGGTCCCTGTGAAGAAATATTAGGGAAAGAGAAATAAACGCTGTTGCCATGCTAAAGCAACTCGGGTGGGTACATTAAAGCCTCAGAATAGTACGTTTCTGAAACCGTAAATGTTCTAAGTATATGAAATCATCCACCATGTAAGTAAGTACTCCACCCAAGTTCCGATCAGCTTATTGCCAGTAGGTGTAGTTTTATGGCGAACATTGTAACCACTATATAAACACACACCTTCAAGAGTTACGCCCACCCACAGCACTTAGGTAATAAAACCAAGAAAGTAGTTTTAAGGAAGCCCGCGACAGCCATTGCAGCCCCATATTACTCGCTGCAAAACCCTCCTTATTACACGAGACAAACAAGTTATTCGTTTCAAATTGAAAACTTTCCACCCCACTAGCCATGCTGGGGCTGTGGCCCATAAATTCCCGCCAATTTTGTTTTATTTCGCGATGCAGGCACGGTAATAAAAGTAAGCTGGACGTGAGACAAAGCCTCTAGCCGGGATTACGCGGCCATCGCAATGGATCACTGCAGCCTGTGATATGGTGTCTAAACAACGACACCTGACTAACTGGACACGCCCATATAATTTGCCAATGTGGATACAAAAAGGCTTTATCAAACGACCTCGACAGCCTCGTTCCCGAAAAAAGAAATCCCTCTTAAAACTCGTCGCACTTTGAGAAACATATCCATAAAACTATACTCTAAGTTTACGGCCGAATACATAAAAATATGTACCTTAACCTCGGCTCGGCGAAATTTGGCTAGAGAGGACACTTTTTTCCAAGCAAATAAAATCCCGTACCTTCACACTTACGTTGATCCAATATTAAAGGACTAGCGATCGAACTGAATAAAATATCAATAAAATATTTCCGCTAACACGGATAATAAATGTTCTGATTAAATTTAGAGCAGTTGACGTCTACATCAATAGGCAGGTGCATAGTTCTGGAGCACCTCCAATCTCATCTGTTGTAGTTGGCAACGCACCGGGTGGCCGCATCTGCCATCTTAAGTACATGCTCATTGTTGCCTTCCTTTCTATAGGAAACGTGTCATGTAAGCACGAATTTAAACTGGATAAGTAAACAAAAATATTCTTGTGTTTTATTTTTAAAACATTCTTTCCCATTTTCTATTGTTGGATTTGAATGTTATTTTCCAAACATTGCAAAAGTCGTTTTTCTGTCTGGCGAAAACACCTTCAATAAAAAACTACAAAGTTTTATAACGCAACAAATACGGAGGCCTTAATGAAGTGTGTCCGCTCGTACCCCAAGCTACGCTTTAAGAAGTGCCAGGTGAAAGCAAGCTCTTTTTATAGCGACTAAAACAAAATCGCCACGCGTGAGTAAGGAGAGGTCCCAATAGATGCAACCACAACAATGCGAATACAAACACGAAAATGTTCCTTAACCCAAAGCTTTAAAGCTGGTATTCACTCTAACCTCGAACTGTCTGTGAACAAAACAATGCCAGGTTTACGGATAGGATTGCAAACAGTTGCTGTGTCCAACGGTTATGATCCGTCGTTTCAGCAACACGCCAAATTTGGTCCCGTCATAAAAATAAAAAGTGAAGTAGTCTGGATAACACATGCTCTGAAGATTATCTATACGACACACAGTGCCAGGTCTTGAATAATTCAGGCTCCAGTTCTGTGCAAGAATGAAATATAAGCTAAAGTAAAAAAATGTTGTCTTACTAGAAATCAATACGAGGTAAAAACAACACGTAAAACAATAAACCCTGAAATAGTTAATGTGCCAAGAAGGAGCGTGGGAGCCAATTAATTTTTGCTGAGACCTCGGTTTATGTTTTCCCGGATAAATAAGGAGATTTAGCGGCGACGCCCAGAGCCGCCTCATAAAATGGCTTGCTCGTAACCGGCCGTGACCAGTCCCCTACCTAACGATTCTCGATAATGTTACAATAAGTCTAGATTTAGTACACTGCAACCAAACAAATACAAATAACAACACCGACACACAATACGAGAAGAAAAATAAAATTTAGATTTGAATTCTGGTTTTAGTATATCTAAGCTAGGTGAATAAACAAAAGCGTTGATATTATAAAATTAAACTGCCAAATATTTTTGACGACGTCATATAAAACTTTTTCAATACAAAGATCATAAACAAAGTTACGACCCGCGGTACATGTGATGGTGCATGAAATTGCACCGTACATACAAGAGTCATTCGAATGCATTTTATTTTCCTACAGTAGGCGAGGAGGCTGGGCGATGACTAAATAATGACCAGGATAACGCAGTTTTATTGCCGGCTCCGTGTTGCGAATATATAAATGAACCCTCGAGGGAGTGTTAAAGACGCCGCCAAAGAACTCCTGTCGAAACAAGTCGGGCTCAGAGAAATGGCGCAGTAAACCACCCCATCCGCTGAGACGTCATTTTGCTCTTTGTACGAAACTGCTGTTTGGAACACAAAAAAATATAATAAGACTTGTAAATTTGGAACAACGAGCCAATTTTCATCGACCATCGTAGTTGGCTAAATAAAGTTTCTTGCTAAATTTTGTTTTGTTCTGTTAACTTTATTGTAGGTATGATAGATTTATTTCCACTTTATTTTAGAACTAGCTTTCCGACCGCGGCTTCGCACGCGTGAACTTTGATTATATCGCGCTTTTTAGATTTCCCACGGGAATGTAACCCCAGGTGTATGAAAAATAGATACCTAGTAGCCGATTCTTAGACCTACTGAGTTTTGGAGGACTATAGTAACTAACTTTGTGACACGAAAATTTTATATACGCATAAGATAATTTTCTCCTTTGTGGTTGAAGCTAATGAACCATTGCGCTTAGTTGTGTTTATCGTGAAATTGCCTGCTTGGAAAAATAGGTATGAAGCTTTTATAAATTCCGCATAAGAGAAAGCTGACAGTTAAATATTTTTGGTCTTAGGTCTACCCATTCTGGTTTCAATCTTCGCTCTCATTATTACAATAAATCATATTTAAAACAAGAAGGCAGCGAAATTGGATTAAACTAGTGAAGAATACAAGAAAACACATAGCAAGTGAGCACGAAAATTAGTTTATTTTATGTATTTAATTATGCCAGTTGCGTTCACGGTTCCAGTTCAAATTGTGATTTCACGGTGTTAAAATATTAAAACTTTAATTGTATTCCGGCGCCCGACTCCATAGCCGTAAAGAAGTCGGCGAGGCGCTCCGTTGATACACTATTAATGCAATTGTTCGAAAACAGCGCGGGGCAATAAAATTTAGCCTTCAGGTAGAATATTCCGCCCCACTTCGCAGCCGTAGCCATAATTTTTCGCATTGCGGATTTCAGGTACCTAAATACTTCATTACTTCATTTTATGTTTTTACGACTAATGAGATTATTTTAACGAGGTAGGGATTGCATGCAGATAGATTATTACATTATATTAAAAAAAAAATCGAGGTCATGTTTAATTAGATACTACATTGTTCTTTTTTTTTAAATAACATTATTTTCATTTTCATTGCTTTGCTAAACATAATCCTGTTGAAATACTTGGAGCAATGATATGCACTGGCGCTTACATATTCTCTGAAAGGTATTGTCTATTTGATCCCTGCCAAAGAAATTTGCTGCTGATCCTGTTCCTATTTACTTTCTAAGACTTAGGCTCCAGTCCTCTATTACCATGAGATTTTATTACCAGTCGAGCAGAATAAGTCTTTGCTAAATTCATCCTTCAGTTTCTTCCTTAGTTGGTTATTTGTAACCAACCCAGCGACAGTGTATGTTAGCGCCTGTGACAACATCATTATCTAATGTAAGGTATCTAAGGTTGGGTCTACTCTTTTCCCAAGTATGTTGGGATCGGAATCCAGTCGCAGCTGGATACCAGTATTTTACATGAAGCAATTGCCTATCTGACCTCCACAACCCAGTTACTGGGTAATACGATACCTCTTGTAAGACTGGTTGCCAGACTTTCTGGCTACTCACGAAGGTTGGATCTCGAGATAGCCCTGAACATATTCTAGGCCTTGTGTTTTCGTGGGGCCCGAAGTGCGCCACTTTCGGGATTCAACTTAACCATGGAAGGCGTTACCATCGCTATCCAGTCGATGATAAAGTACTTAGGACTCGTACTCGACAGTCGGTGGAACTTTGGACCACAGTTCCAGCAGCTGGACCCCAAATTGATGGCCGCTGCGGGTGCAAAATCGCGGCTGCTGCCCAGTTTGAGGTCGCCCGATATGTCCTGTCGGAAGCTGTACATGGGGTCGTGCGGTCGATAGCGGTCTACGAGGCACCCATGTGGGCAAACAACCTGACGGCTCACAATATCGTAATCATGCGAAGGCCACAAAACGATTACCGTCAGGATTTTTCGCGAGTACCGGACAATTTCATTCGAGGCAGTGACCCTGTTGGCTTCAATCTTGGGACCTGGAGGTGAAAACACTTACGCCACTACATTAGTGGCACAAGGAGGCACTGGAGAGCCGAATGGAAGACACGACTTGAACAACCCACTGTGGAGCACGCCGTTCTAGCGGAGGTAAGACTCGTCATAGAGCATGAATCGAGGGTCGTCATGGCACCGTCAGCTTCCGGCTGACGCAGGTACTCTCTGGCCATGGCTGCTTTGGGAAGTACCTGTGTGGTATAGGCCGCAGGCAGACTCGAGCGGGAGAAGGAAACCACATCTTCTCTCCCCTCTCGCAGGAGACAAACTGGGCGTCCAAGAAGGGTGCAAAGCGATCTGCGACCTCCATGAGAGATGACCTATGGGTGACGGACTAGGAACGTCCGTCGTTCGAACAGACAGGCCCGAGTTGGAATCGCAGCGTCTCACGCGTGCCACTCGAGAGTGGGTGCGACCAATGCGGGGATGGGGTAATAAATTGGCCTAACTATGAAGTAATGAAGCAAATGAAATGAATTTTATTTTATTTTTCAATATAATCACCGTGAATACTAACACACTTTTGACATTTGTGAAACCTTTATAAAAATAATCACAATGTTTATCTTCAAAAAGACCGCAACTCTTCATCGCCTGAAAAAATTTTTCCTTGGATTTTTTAATAAATAATAATCGGACGACTAACCCGCTTTACTTTTTTGATTACGCTCAATCCTTCTCTGTATGAGAGGATACCTGTGCCCAGCAGTGGGACAGTAAAAGGTTGATGGTGAATAGTCGGACGGGGCCATGTCGTAACTGTAAGGTGGATGTTCTACTTCTGTGAACCCGCATTAACGAACTGCATCCTTCGGAACATGCGATGCATACGATGCGACAAATGTTGTTGTGTCGGGAGTTCGGCCGTAGAGGGTCTCCAGATCAGAAATTATTTTAGGTAAAAGGGCAAAGACGCGTAAATATGATGCCAGTGATGACGTAAACGTTACGAAGTTACTCCTAATTGTAAAAAATTAATAGAACTATAATGACTACATAAATTTCAGAATTCTCAGAATGCTTTATATTATCGAAATATTAAATAAAAATAAGCGTTGAAAAAATTATCCAATGCCCATTTTCATGAACAAACCTGTACCAGGCTATTGCTATTCCACTGCAAGGCCCTCTTATCACTCAGAAAAGGCAAGAGCGGGCTGTCAAATTTTGCTTGGTTTTGCGTGGTTGACGGGTGTCCCTAGCGGGTAGCTGGGTGTGTAGGCGGGGCTAGCGTGCTTTTATTTTTTGACAGCCCGCTCTTAATCAACACGTAAAAGGAGTAAGACCAGGCTTCCGCGCGATGTTTTTCGTTCACCTTTATCAGCGTTGTCCAAGATAAGCTTAAGAAACTATTTCCATAATCTGTTTTTGAGAACTGTACAATCTTACCTTTATATTCTTACCCTTGTGTTCAGGAATTTACATGTTCCTGTCAACTGTAAATTTTACTTGTAAGCCCTCTGACTAGTATAACGTAATAATAAAAGGCAGCAACTCCAATTAATGTCCACAAGAGCATTTCAGAAGACATTATCAGAAAATAGAAGATATTTAATGTCAGTTACAAAGAGCTGTAAAGCCAACAGACACCAAACTGTCCGGAAATTCCAGTCATAATTAATTTGAGTTATTCGCTTGACCATAACTTGAACAAACTGGAAATTTGTAAAATAAAATTTCTAGGAATTTGTGGTAGATTTAAAACAATTGCAGAACGAATATAGGAATTTGTAGTAGAATGTATTAAAAAAAAGTCTGTCAGATATTAACAATATATCGAAAATAAGGTTTTAAATATATCTAGATAAACCTACCTATTAACTAAATAACTAACCACAAATGATTGTTTATTACAACATATTTATTAACAAATTTCCAGATACATTCTAATTGTAATTCTACAACTAAAACCAAGGATTTAATTTTTTTGTATAACCAGCATATTTCCCCTCTGTTCAATACACATATCGTCATCATCATCATCATTTCAGCCGAAAGACGTCCACTGCTGGACATAGGCCTATACACATATATATTTTATTGTAAAACAAAATAGCAAAGCTTTTCTAAAACTCACTATCAATTTAAAAAAATAAAATAATCTTGTGGTGAAAATAATACATTTATTTAATATGTGTACGTAATTAATTTAACATTTACAATATTCAATTTACATCGGACGATATACATTTATTTATTGATACAATAATACTTATTTACAAAGAAGATAACACTATATAACACTGTAACATATACGTTCCATAAAATAATGACTGAAATTACCATAATAACATAAAGTATAATACATTTTCGAATAAGGTTTTATCACATTTCTCGTACATATCGTAAAATTTCTATTGCGGCGCTTTGGCGATGCTATATCTTATTTATATCCTGCAAGAGATCTGCTCTCATTTTGCTGCTTTCAATAAATCTTAAGTAATAATTTTAGAGCATTATTTTATTTTTGATCTATATTTAAAATCTTTCTTTGGATTTATCAACTACACTATAATATTAAGGTTTATTCGTGTAATGTTAAATATACTGCTGTTGAATTATTTTCAAGTATTTAACTTTATTAAAATTTTCAAGAACATTTTTCTCGTATATAATACAAAGATGATCTTATTTACTTTCTCTGTTATTTATTTTAAAACTATTCTCAACACGTTCTGAATAACATTAAAATATCTCTATTGTGATCATTAAGTTTATAATCCCAAGTATGTCCCGGATTCAATGGTATCGGTTTCAGTCGATCAGAAATTTTAAATATTTAACTTCAAAATTCTGACAATTTATTTTTCTACACTTCATCAAAATTTGTTCATATGTTTTTGAGCAACGTTGGCACATTCAAACTTACATATTCCCCTGCTGTGTGATATCAGGAAATTAGTCCTATTCCTTATGGAGGAAAGTCAAATTAATCAGTAATGTTTTCAGGTGGGACTCATTCACAGTACCAGGTGGTTCTTCTTATTTTCTTATCTATTATGCCTAATCTCTTGCACTCACCGGGCACTCCTCGCAGGGAATTATCTGGAATTAAAAATTAATCCATTAATGTGCATCAAAATGCAAATGATTATGAAAAACATATACAAGAGGAACTGTTTTTTTTTTAAATAGATTAGTGAACCCAACAACCACCACCATGGACGAAGAAAGTGAACGATATGCGAAGTAATATATTAAAACAATCCATACAATGAACAAACTATAGCAAAAAGATACGTAAATTAAGTGAGAAAAGATGTCAGTTTTATTTTAGAATTGGATGGGCATGTTGGCTAAAGTAAGCTTAATATTGAACCACTTCTAGACCTATAAATATTTGGAGTCAATAGCTTAGGCTGTTCAATAATTCAAGTGCAAATAAATGTCGAATTCGGGGCCTAGGATTTACGGCACAGGTAAAATGGGAATATGTGATCTAAGGTTTACTGAATCTTTCTTAAATACAAGGATCACTGGCTTATTCGAACCTTTTGAAGACACTTAAGTACTTCGTACAAAACCAACACCAAGAGTTACTATGTAATCTAGATCTACGTGGCTATACACTAACTACTAATGCCAATCCCTCATGCTACTATTGACGATAGTACTACAAACAAATTTGGTCCTTAGCATTGTTTTAACTTCAGTCAAAGCTGGACTGGAAAGTAGCCCAAATCTTTTCTGCCTGGTTTCTCTCCCTTCTACTCTTTTACTTCATGGTTCTTATTCTGAAGAAGATTAAGTCTGGACTTTTAAGAAACTGTGACCTCCGAGTTTGTTTCGACCTTTTTTCTCACAGTAATCAGATGGGAAGAGCCGAACTTATCTAGCTTATTTATTGTTTCTAATATTACTTGTAAAAGTGATTTTGATATACTATTAATGGAATATATCATTTCAGACAAGGATTTTATCTCCTGAATACACAGGAGCACATGCCTATTAAATATCTCCAGTAGCGTTGGTAATTCTTTAAAAATGCCAGTATTGTGAAAGTCAGCAGAATTTTATTGTTACAATATGTCCCGATCTCCCATCAATCTACAAAAGCGAAGCCAAAGAAAACGAAAGCCGAACAGATACAAAGTGTAATGTTTGGAAGCGTGCCTAAACTTTACTGACCTACAAAGCAATTCATTGGTGCAACTTCACGAGAACGTAACCATCTAACAGACCTGCAGCAGAGATGGTACATTGGTACTCAGTGTAATTGGTGACATACAGTACCCGGGAGTTCAAGGTCTATCGACACATACGCGACAGCCGGTATCCCGGATACAGGTCCGGGATATGGCAGGGCCGAAGCACACACAGGGCACGGACTGAAGCTCAATCACCAGCCCGGACACGGGCGTGTAAACGAGTTCATTTATAATGTAGAAACCGATATATTTACCAAGCACGGTCCACATCGTGAACACGGCCGTGGTATGTGTGGATAGAACTGGAATAAGTCACATCGAGCATCAGAAAATGTCCATCACATAGATCATATGAGTGACAAATACTGCATTTCATAAAGGAACTTTTTCCAAAACTTGATGTACCACAGGCCAGGTACGGCACAATGTTATTTACAACATTCACAAACAAATGAATATTCTAGAACTTTTTTAGAAGGATTTCGATGACAACATTTTTCAAATATATCACAATCTGTGTTTGTTTATGGTATGCGTCATTTGACTTGTTTGTCAAGGTGACGATATTATATTATTTAAAGTCAACAACAATCTCTTCTTTTTTTAAGGTTATATTTCATCATCTTCAAAACAGCTATGTATTATGCAAACTTTACAAAGCATAACGTAACTTTCTTCATATCAAAACTGGGTAACACGGATTGCATATAACACGGGTGGCTTACAGTTACAAACGTTGTGTTCTATAAATCCATACCTTATACGTGAGTACCTACGTATTAGACAGGACAGTCCTTACATACTTATAGCGTTATGCAAAACAATGCAAAGTATACGCCGCAGTGACATACTCGTATGTCACAAAAGATGCGGCAAAATCCGTGACAAACTGATTTATCAACCAATGTGAGTAATACCCAGTTCTTGAATTGAGAATTTGAAGTAAAGAACTTGTCTAAATGTACTTCAAATCATAGCCCGTGGAATTAAAAATAAACCGTTAGGTTATTTGCAAAAAAATAAAATTGAATTTCGCATGCTTTCACTTCAAGTATTGCTACATTGTGACAAGTTCTCAATTCAGAAACCGAGCGTTAGGCTTGTACTATCTACTCATTAGCTCAGTAACGTCTAAAGTCCGATGTGTGCAACTTCTTATCGTGCTACAAAGACACATCGATAGAGTTACTTGTAAATATGTGTTCGTGCTTACATTTATCATTTTCGTTCCTCTCTGATGACACTGAATCTTCGCTGTTCATGGACACCATCGATATTCTTTTGTTTCTCTGCTGCAGAAGAAGTTCTGAAAACCGAAAATATTTTTATGTTAGAAATATTGTCAGTTGAGACCTAATAGCTAATGCAGTATATTAAGGCAGTAGCTGGTATTCTAATTCTACCATTACGTTAAAAAAAAATTGTTTATTATTGAGTTTTACTAAAAAAAATCACGGTTACAAATTAAATAAAAGATAGGATTCGCACAAATAATTATGAAAAAGATAAGAAATACACTGTGTAAATGGCTCGAAACATTAGCTTTTATGACGACGACGTTTATAAATTTTTGATCTCCCAACTTTCTCCAATGAGACATTAATGACATCTCGTTTGTCAAAACAAAACTGAAACGATTGTCGACGTTTAAATAATTTAAATAACTTTCCTTCTTTACTGTCAAATTACGGTCGAAAATGACGGTAAAGAAGGAAAGTTATTTACAAAGAATAAAAATAGATTTTAATAACAAAGAAACAAGGTCGAGATGAAACGGTTTTGTTTTATAATATCTGAATTATGTACAGATGACAGCAGGTCAAGCTACCCGAAACTGTCAAATATTCCCAATAAACCTTGAGCCTTAATCCTTTAACGATAAAGTTGAAAATCTAATAAAGAAATATGACAGATTGTATTAGCTTGATGTGCTATCGTCTCCACATTATCTACAATAGCTATGTATGTCTATTGACCGCGAGTATTAGATTACACATCGATGGCATATCTCAGATAATTTATCGGTATGTCATAAATTTCTAAATTGTGTACCTATGTGTACTATTTATCACATTAACAAGTTATGTTATCATTAAGGATAATGTGAAAGATATGCATATAAAAGTCATCAAAATTCAATTCTTAAAACCCCCCCCGACAATCATAAATCCCCTGAGCTACGAATCCTACAAGAATTTCTTGTAGTTAGTTTTTATGGTGTACATAATGTACTATAAAGGCTAGAAGACTTATTTTCTTGTGGCATCAATCGAAGGAAAGTCAATATTTAATCATCATCATTTCAGCCGAAAGACGTCCACTGCTGGACATAGGCCTCCCCCAAGGTTCTCCACGACGACCGGTCCTGCGCTTCCCGCATCCAGCGGTTTCCCGCGCTTTTCACCTTCACAAGTCGTCGGTCCACCTTGTCGGGGGCTTATCCACGCTGCGCCTTCCGGTGCGTGGTGGTCGCCACTCGAGAACCCGTCGCCCCATCAGGCATCAGTCCTACGGGCAATGTGCCCAGCCCACTGTCACTTTAGTGTTGCAATTCTTCGGGCTATGCCGGGTACTCTCGTTCTTCTGCTACTAAGTTATTATTTTGGTTCAAAAGAGTATTCGTGAATCTTCTTGCCCGTTCTCCACTTATACCTACTATCTACATTTTAAAACAGGCAACAAGGCCCATCTTATTTTGCAGGTTGGTTAAAAAAGAAACCGTGGCCCTGGCGCACAGGCAAGTGAAGGAATACGGGTGGGTTTTAGTCAGCAAAAGTCTGACACGCCCTTCCGCTCCGCCCATTGAGCCGCGTCATTTGATGATTTCCCATCCAAAACAAAAATAAACATATTTTTAGTTAGATATTATTTAAAAAAAAAAGAACGAACGTATTGAAAACGGTGGGACATTTTACAGCAATGAGCCACTCACTCGTAATCCAATGAGTTAGAGATGGAGAAACAAACAAACAAGCAAGCAAACACACAAGTGAAGCTAATAATAAAAATCATGTAAAAGGTACATATTACTGACTAACCGACCCCTTGACAACTTAAAAGTGCAGTTTGTTTATTCTAAATAAATGCTTTTAGGCTTTACAAACTATATTGGTTGAGTATGAACGCAACAACAATTTTAGTATGTGATTTATTATGAGGCAGCGCTGCTATCTCAGTTAAGCCACACCTGACTACGTTAACGGTGCAGATAACAACACAGATAAAGCATACGATACCGCGAAAACGTTCATCGGTACCCCATTCAGAACAATATAACGATTTCTGTAATACAATTGACGTTTGTAAAGTTAATATGCTGACTACTCAGTATGGTTTGCTAATCGACTGGGTCGACGCCTTCGATAAGTCGTTGATCGATGGATCTACGGATGATCGCTATAAAGTTGTAATAAAAAGCATTCTTAAATAAAAAAAAAAAACCTGAGATCAATAGAGGTTGGTTAATCGTTTATAAAAATAATATATGTTATGATTGAATTCGCTTCGGATGTTTTAATTTTAACGGATATTTGAATACTGCACTATAAACTGCATCCTTGAAATAATTGCGAAAATGTAAATATTTTCAAAGATAAATATTTTTAGTAAGTATCTTAAAAACATATTGTATACTAGCTATGTCCCGCGGTTTCACCTGCGTAAGCTTCGAACCGAAAGAGCTCAGTTGATATGAAATAAGCGCCTGTTAAAATAATGGGAGCAATATGTAAGTCTGCGTTTGCTCCCGTTTTCGCAACATTTTTTGTTCCTGCTCTGCTCCTATTGGTAATAGCGGGATGTTTTATAGCCTATCACCTTTCTCAGGCTCTAGACTATCAGTGTACCAATTCCATTACAATGGGTTTAGTAGTTTTGGCGTAAAAGCCGGACAGACAGACAGACAGACAGAGATACTTTCACATTTATAATATTAGTATGGATGACATGCACATGATAATAAGGCTAGTCCAAAATCTTAAATCTAATACGTTAGGTGGAACTAATCAATTTTGTTCAATGTACCTCATGCACAATCAAATTTTTTGACATTTACACGTAAGAGTCGTACACTAAGTATCAGAGGGAAACTTTGAGAACCAACGATCTTGTTTTGAAACAAAATTCCATAATAGCGGACATTGGCCGAAAGAGAGACGCAGCACAAACTGTACTATCATCAATAAACTCCACAGCTAGACAATAATAGAACTCGATCGAACGGCCGTCACCTCTGTCGATAGTTTAGATAATATTCACGTAATGACGCGAAATGAAGACCGGCAAAACAACAGTAAGACTGCACTGTCTCGGTCACAATCACAACACACATGATTCGCATATACATCAAGTGGATCAGCCCGACTCCATGGTACGTACCGATTTTGCAATAGTCAAAAGCCCATTGTACATTTGAGGGAATAACAATTGTCGCTTAATAGATCTGAGTAACAAAGAAATGCGTTACCAGAAAGATTTAAACACCAGTTTACGCTTATCGGCGTAATCTTAGCGAGAAATGTGGCATTGTAACAGTGAGAGTTCAAAACGATCGTACTTTCGTCGCAGCATTCCCTTGTGATACCCTATCTAATTATCCGTAAGGAAAGGTTGTGCAAGTTAGATAATACAGACGTTCTTCAAAGAGGAATAAAGAATATAAAGATAAGGATCGTAGGAACGTGTGAACCGTACTGGGTGGTATACAACTGATACTTAATTTTGTTTTTCGTAAAGCAACAAATGATACGATCGCTGCGTATTCGTTTGCATTTACAAAACAACGGCGTCAAAGAAAAACGTCGAGTTCCTGACGTTCCCACAGACCAGACGCAACGCAGTGCACATGCAACTTGCCAACGAGTGTCCAATAAAAAACTATGTCGTCGACCCCGCGTGCGTCAGCCCGTGATAAAGAACCCCGCTTCTTCCGTCACGTATAATACGGGGAGCAGATGACGATCAATTAAAAAGTTTGTTCGCATTAACTATGCGGGAATTAGTTTGGTTCAGCGTGCGTGCCACATGGACTCAACGAATTTCTTTGTGAGAAATGGGCTCTAAGTTAAAGTTAATGTGACTTATCTAAATGTAACATTTATTATGTTGGTCTTGATGACTGGAAACGAATGTTCAATAGAAGACGTGAGTATATTTTCTACTAAACATTCGCCTCAATGTCAATTGGTATACATACATTTATGGATGCCATTAATAGATATCAAAACATCACGTGAACGCAGCATGTTCATCATCGGAGATGGGTTACCGAACTAATAAAAAATAAACTTTCTGGTCATTAATTTAAAGCTGGTTTTATTATCAATTGATTCAGTAGATATAAATACTTTCTACTGACAAGGATATTCAGGGAGGTTTATATACTTGGACATACATTGTTGCATAGCCGTACGCAATGTTTGAAAGATGATATAATTCTATCGACTTGTTTACTATTCAACGTGTTTTGTTTTTGTTAGCTACTTCTGCAATAATGTACCCATGGAGTATGGAGACGAGTACAGTATTTACGATTGGTCGTTAACACGTCTAGGTTTTATTGATGGTAGCAGTATTAACTTGTTTATTTATTTTACTTGGATGGCCCTAGTTTATCATTTGTGACTTCAAGTGACAGTTATTTGAACTGAAACTCAGCAATGCAATGAAATAATGTGTACGTAAACTGCCACGTCCTTTTATTAAAGTATTTTATTTAGGTAGTAAATTTCTATTTACACTATTATATTTTGGCATATATGGTAAATAATTTAATGTTATGTATCTTATTCTTCAGAACTTGGACAAATGCTTTAAGATTTGAGCACGGTACATCTTGAGGTTGGGCTCTCAATGAATAGATACAATACACAACAACACAAAGGTGTAGACAGACTGACATTGGTTGCAATATGGCGATGAGTACACGTACTTTGGCCACAGAGATCTTTCAGCAATGGACAAGATAAGGAAGTGGAAAAACGAGTCCATAATGCTTGGAAGATTTACTTGACCCTTAAAGAACACTTGAAAGGTAGTCTTCCTATGTTACTAAAAAGAAATCTCATTAAAATGTGCGTCCTGCCTGTTCTGACCTATGGTGCACAAAATTGATCAATTACTGAACAGAAATTCAAACTCAAGATTTTCAGAGAAGAGAACAGAAGATTTAGCAATGGTACTCAGCGTACTAGATGTTATGCTGTGCTCAGAAAATCTGTGCTCAGCATGGTATTTGATTTTGGTATCTTGAGCTGTAAAACCAGCCAGATTGAAGTGGGAGTGGCATTGGCGTAGCTAGGCATTTTTCCTAGGGGAGGCCATGGCCTTCAGCTATGAGTCGAACGACCAAGGCAAGGACACGGACTATCAGCGTATGCGCACTTTGTAGATATCATATATGGATTTCAATTAACCTATACTATTATTTTCCATTTATCTGTATCCAAACCAAAACTATATGTTGTTTAAGTCACTAATATAAATTGTTGTGTTTTTTTATTTATTCAGTGTAAATTTCAATAATTTTCTAAATATTTTGCTGATTTTATTACGCACAACAGAAAAGCAAAAGGTTTTTGAGGTTTTTCTTATATTTATATCAATGCAGAAACTGCCTTTGGTACCGAAATACTTATTATGTACCAAATCCCGCCATCTAGAGGATAAATCGAAGAAGAATCAAGAACTCAGGAAAGGCGTAGGTTAATAAGTATTTTAAATTTTTGTTCGAAAACGGTTTACGGTTTCGGTAATTGAGATTTGAGGATAATGTTATTTTATATATTATGAGGAATGGTATTTTTCTTAGATGGACCCACCGCATTCTAGGGGAGTGGGCTGGACATGTGTCGCGAATGCACTCCGAGAGATGGGCAGTCACTCGGGAGCTTCCTGAAGAAGGACATCGCCGTCGAAGTAAACCACGGCAAAACTGGTATGATGATGGCCAGAGCCAACCTTCACAGAGCCGACATGGCTAGAATTAGAAGTACAGGCGTTATGGACTGTCTTTTGTATTTTGAGGTCTGGCGATGCTCAGACTATTTTAAATTAATGACTTTTTATTTTATAACTGAATCGTAGACAATAAGTCCTGGCCACCTTGGATTCAGTGGAGACACGTGCGAAGAGGCTGATTGGTGACCCTGATCTAACTCGAGTTGGTCTCCAAAACCTAGAGCACAGGCGTAGAGTAGCCAGCCTTTCGGTGTTCTATAGGATGCATTTTGGGGAGTGTGCGAGGGAATTGCATGATTTAATTCCCCATCTCCGTTCCACCATCGGACGACCCGTCGTACGGCTAGTTTCCACCCTTACGTTGTTAACGCCACTACGATCCGGACGAAGCGTTTCGCCTCCTCCTTTATACCGCGTACATCGAGGGACTGGAACAATTTGCCAGCGGCGGTGTTTCCGTCGGACTACAATTTGAGTGTCTTCAAGGCTAGAGTGATTAGGCTCTTAATAAACTAGTGCGCTTTACCATCAACGATTTGCGGTCAAGCGCTAGTTTCTAACATATAAAAAAAGTGGATTTTTAAATCTACAAACATAGTACCTATAGTGAGGCATTAATCATAATGAAATGTGCTCGTCACACAATAGTGGGTACTCGAAACTGCATCATTTGTCAGTGCATTGTTTCAACGTAGTGCCCTTATCAATGTTTGCCGATATTGATGGTCACGTATCGTTACTAATCGTTGAACAACATCTAGGTACATTTTAACCAATGCTGATAAATTGCCCCAAAACAATGCCCAGCTATCTAGATGGATAAAATGATATTTTAGCCATATTATTGTAAGTGTTGATACAGATAAAATACGGCCTAGTTTCATCAGTATACTGTATATGTACATATGCAGCAAAAGCATGGTGTTTAAACTATTTGTGTCTCAATTCTCCTTTCTTTATAAGATAAACTTGTATCTATCTTTTAAACGTTTATCCCGGAAAGCGTTTTCTTCGTATCGCTTAACTATCGTATTGAATTACCGTGTACAGTACATAAGGTATGGCAACTGGCCCCGGTCTTGCTAATACAAACACAACCAGTTCTTCCATTCATGTTGTAGCGAGGTTATGATTTCAACGCAAAACTAGATTCTCACAGAGAGGCATAAGGCATAAGGTAGAAAAATATAAGGAATTAACGTACAGTTCATGGGAATTGCTATTCCTTACTTAAATTACTAAACATTCATTATAGTACTGACGTTTAGATTCTGTAAACCGCAGAACGCAATCAGTGCAATGATTGATCGTAAACAAATCATGGGAGAAAATGGTACTTTTAGAAAGTATTACCTTTTTTCTTCATGGCTTGGTCCCACAGTAGCGAAGTGATGCCTTCGACCCACGCGTTCCGAACCGCGGGGTCGCTGGTCTCCAGCTTGTAAGACTTCAAGTTCCTCTTCTTGTACCAAATTGTAAACTTGTGTTGATCGTCTTCCTTCGCTGTTATCCCCAAGTCATCCACTGGTATATCGTCTTTGTATATGAAGTACTCCACTCTAGGTTGCTGGAAAATATGATATCAACCAGTTAGTATGTTTGATAGTTTTATATTATATTATATATCTTATAGATTTTTTCTAGTTGAGATTGTTCTTGAAACTAAAACACGACTCTGATCAGTAAATGACAAAAGAATAATAGCAGTCATGAAACCAAATAAGAAAACAAAAATACATCTCAAGTAGCCGTTTGAATTAAAATATCTCTTATTTCTTCGAATTCTAACTAAAATTGATAACAGAATAATTGATATCCTACTGCTCTTGATATTAGTTTTTTTTTTTTTTACATAAAAATATAAGTGGTGTCATTCAGGCGTTGAACAAACGGTCATATTATATTAGTAGCTTGTGTACAATGGGACAGTCTCCCAGTATTACGTATTTCCTGTAGCATCAAACAGCTGAAATCGACGATGCGTGGTAAATTAGTCGTTCCGTAGCATTGGCAAGGTCATTTAACTCTCGCCACTACAATTGCTATTGTGTACAAAGTTACAAACTTCAAAACAAAAATATCTCACAATTTGCTTTTGTGTGTTCTCTAGCTCCTAATGAACATTTTTGTTAAAAGATGCGTCAATAAAGTCCATGACAATGACCGAATAAGTATTCATAGAACATGTCATGGTCATAGAACCAGCTTTATTTTATATTTGTGGAGAACCTGTGTAGGGTTAAATAATTTTAACTCTAAAGATAAGACTGAAATATTTGAGTTGTTACTCAGAATACAATCCTTTGTTATGTTAACTTCAAGACACTCGGCAATGATACAAACTTGTATCAAAACTATGAAGCTGTACGCGAATTGTGAATGATGGAATACAGATAATTCCGTCGGCGACGACGCCGTTGCGTCGCATCTGCGTCATAAAACACTTCGTAACGTCCGACGCACAATATCTCATTATGATGCAAGTTAAGTGGCAGCAAATGGCTTCAAATTAAAAAATAAAAGTATAAACTGCTTGTAATACAGACTGAAACGAGTAATTATGAATGTAAAGCTCCTTAGTTTCAGACTCAAATTCGCCGCGTTCAAGTCAATACTTGGCAAGTCATCTTTCTTTCAAACGTCACCCCTTGACTGATTTCTAAACGACTTCAAAGGCATCTTGGACTAACTTGGCTATTGAATAAAGCGCTTCCATCGTTTGTGTAAAGGAATTTAATTCTGGCGATACTGGAATTTATTGTATTTTAGCAAATCTGAGCAAATACTCGCAAAGTGTGAGAGCGAAGTTTTAGAGAGAAAGTACAGATAGAGAATCATCATAAAAATGAACTAAGTAGGTACTTTGATAAAAGACGTGTATTCTTGATGTCACCTATTAATATCACAAAAATCGTATTGTATTCTTTATAAGTCACACACGTTGCTTATCTCTTAATTCAATATTTGGTCGATCTAACGCCACTGACGTACGCAGTGCATACGTCAAGATTACAACAGTCTAATTTAAAGGTTAATCCAGTTATCTTTATTGATACCGATAGTACAATTTCGACTTAGTCATTTCCTATCAATCGACCATCTATTCTTAGTCACAACTGGTGTATTTTCCCTAATTTCAGGGCACATTGAAATAAACATGAAGAGCAATAAAAAGTCCCAACCGATACTGAATTACCATTAAGTTTGTCATGAAATAGCTACCTTATCATATCAACCGACAGTGGGCACAGACAGCCGTAATTATAATAATTTTATTGTTACATTGATAAGTCGTGAATCACTTATAATTATGATTCATCCAAAAAACATTTTATTTCACCTATCTACATAAGGAATGGGGGTGTTTCCTGGGTTAAAAAAATTGATTCTCTTTATTCCGTTATTCAGATTATAGAAAAGTATTGAATACGTATATTTTGTTTTATCAAATCAATAAAAATTTACAAATATAAAACGCACCAAAAATCAGGAGTGGGGTGGGCCGGTGACATCACTTCTCGCTAAAAAGTATAGTGAGGAGTGACGTCACACGAGTTTTCAACGCAATGTATCGTCTTCATTTTTTGTTTACAGGGTATCTGGTGTTTTTAGAAATCTGAGTGACGGACTAATTAGTTTTTTTATTCAACTACCCTATTATATAATATGTAATTTTCGGGTAATGCTCAAAATTCGAAATCGTATAGCATTACTGGGAAATGGGGACTAACGTCATAACGCTGTACATTAAGTTTTCGTTTTTGACAGATTAACTAGTTTATTTTGTCAAAACTTATACACGTACAGTATAATAATATTTTTAAGATCATAAATAAGACAGATTATAAAATAAATTTTACGAAATCTGGAATAATATTTATATGTAGGCTCTAATACAGTTGTTAAAAATACGGTTAACCTAATGAATAGGATATTAAAAAGCAATTTATAACAACGTTGAATTGTCAAATACGATAATACTTTCGCGTTTGACGTAGTTTATCGATGTTCACTAGTTGTATTGTCATTCCCATTACAAGGTTGCAATTGTCTAGTGTCATCGAAGAAGAGTTCATTGGCATCGGTTAAATTAATCTTATATCTTTACTTTATTGTAACTGTACCTATATAAATTCTAGGACTGTCGTTTCTTTTTTTTTAATAATTATAAACTAGTGCTTGACTGCAATCTCCCTCGCAATCACTGATGCAATCGTTGATGGTAAAGCGCACTAGTTTATTAAGCCTATTCACTTAAAAAACTTAGGAATAGGAGCGATGACGGCAGTTGAGCGAAATGATGCAATGTTAAACCCAAGACTAACACGACCAAACGAAGCTGCGCTAGAGGGAGATTGATCTGGAGACTCTCCACGACCAAACTCCCGACACAACAACATTTGGCGCATCATACCCGCCATACATCGCAACACAACTGCTCAGATCCGTCCTCCGTACGGCTTCACCAGACATCATCCGGAACACGACGAATCGCTGGGCGGCAAGACTTTGTCTGGTGGGTGGTAACTTCTGCCTGCAGCCGATGTTATGGCCTACTACCTCTCTATATTAAATGCCATACAACAATCACTATAACGATATATCATCTATGTAATGTTAATATTATTCTTCCATGTTGTATACAATTTGTGTACTTTGCTTAAGTACCTACATACATATATCCAAAGACGTATTAGTAAATATTGTTTATACCAGAAATCATAGAGATCAGAGATCAAGTATGAATAAGTTGAAACATTTAGATAAGTTTTGTACTACTTATATAGTGTGTATATATTCTCAATGTATGTAATTTGGTACACTAATATGAATTTGTCTTGATATAATAAACATAGGTACCTATGCATATAAGGGTACTTTTTTAATATGAGAGTATATAAGATGAAAATGAAATTTATTAAAAAACCTAGAACAATAATGAATGTACAAAGTCTTTTTGTATTAGTAATAAAAATCTTAATAATAAATAAATAAATATATACGGAGAAATCACCTAGATTGAGCTAGCCCCAAAGTAAGTTCGAGACTTGTGTTATGGGATACTAACTCAACGATACTCTATTTATAAGATACATATATAGATAAACATCCAAGACCCTGGCCAATCAGGAAAGGATCGTTTTCCATCATGACATGACCGGGGATCGAACCCGGGGCCTCCACACCGCAGGCAGGCGTGTTGACCGCTGCGCCACGGACAACAATCGTAAAATCCAACTTATTCTAGTCTAATACATAATATAAATCTATAAAGTTACGATCTAAAACTAATATTGGGATCACCCGAACTAGATTTATTTAAACCTGTGTTTCAGGCTGTCATAGATATGACTAGATATGACTTCAATGAGATAAAATCTATAAAGGTAATACAAATTGTCGGGAACTGTTGAAAACTAAAAATAAGCGTAAATAACAATGAAATAAATTCAATTGTATACAACTTTCCCGTTGATAGGAGAAAAGAACAAGCATTATCTATTTTATTTTGAAACTGCTGTTTTGAAACAAAGTTTTTGTCTGCGAAATAGAGGTGGGGCAGTCGATTGTTTAAAACTGAAATGTAGTCGTAAAAAGTGCAATTCACATTGCAGAACAAATACGCGAAACTAATACGATATACGAAGTGTCTGTATTGCAAATTAATGTTGAGTACTCCCCCACTTTGTTTATTTATTGATAATTGCGCGTCGCTATACGGATGTCTTAGAATTTAGGTACGTCAGTTATGTAATTTAACATAATGTGACATAAAACCTAACAAAATATTGACATTCTTATCAATACTGACCAACAAACCATATAATAACTGTTTTTGATTATTCAGTCATAATTATTTTCAACAGAGCCGAAACCACATACGTATCTATTATTTAATCTATTTGCTGATATTTCATTTTTGAATGACGTCCAACGATTAGAACTTACGTTTATCACAAGTCAATCTCATAATTTAGGACGCGTGCCTTTTGAAAATTTTCTTTAGGCAAAGCTGTCGATCAATTCTGTTAGACGTCTTTTCTAGTCAAAACAAACGATGGCTCCGATCATTACGTAATTAATTAAGTAGCTTCGTAATTACTTAACTCGCAACCGACCTATTTGCAAAGTATAAATTGATTCCTTTTAGAGTAATTTTAATGAATCTCCATTTACATAATCGATGAGGTTAAATAAAATACCTTGACGTTTATTGTAAGTACAATGCGTTTCACGACTGAGTTATGTCTCCGAACTTTATTCACATTATTACATTCACATGCTACAATTAATACCTACTAATTGACTTTTTACTAAATGTTAATTGCAGCGTTATCTTCCTAATGACTTAATAGCCAGTGTAATAATTCCTAATAACTGTCAGTGTTTAGTCAGCAGGTTGTCAATAAAACTAACAGCAATAGTTTTTAAATGAAAATACCCAGACACTCAAAATATGCAAAAACGAACAACCTAGGTGTCTGCGACGCTTATTGGTTTGTGTGCACACAAGTGTTTGTGTCTGTATTAGACACTACAGTAGACACTGACCTTTCTATACACCACAGTGATGAGCACGAGTTTGTCGAAGAGGAATATCCTCATTAGTTGCCTTCGGCGGCGCGCCGTGTCCATCGCATAGAACTCGTTCTGGCGCAACAGCCGGCCTTGGTTCAGTAGATTCAAATATATCTGCAACAGGAACGATCAATAATGTTACGAATTCAACTAAAGCCCTGTCGGACACAAATAGATTTTGGATGAAACCTACATGTAACGGTTGAGAGGCTGAAAGATTTTTTATAGTTTCGGATGGAAATGGCACGATTTTTGTAAACAAAATTGCAAATCAACATTACCAACCAACAATCAACAACCAGGCAATCAACATTATATCACAGTAAGGTAATAGCTATAAATAGTGCACACAATAACACGTAATTCATTATAATATTATTCCTCAGTTGATTCACCTGGTGAATGCTGTTATCAGAAGGTGAAAGCATTTATTGTAAACTACAGAGATATTAACTATAATATTGCACATTTTTCGTAAAAAATTGTCTCACTAGTACTAAAATTATCTTTATCTTCCATATGTCCTTATCTGAGATATCATAAAATGAGAGATAAGTAGTAAACATTGCTGGACGCCTGTGGCAAACAACGTGTACCTATTCCATATGACTAACTGGCATTAGTGTAGATATTATTTACAGATATTTATTTCTACATTTAATTCATACATGTTTTATAATCTATAGCACTTTCAACTCATTATGTTTAGAAAACAATCGCATATATGTATTTCACTCACCGGACAATCGGTAATATTTTCCAGTGCCATAATTTCATCAACCGCTGTTAGGACACATTCGATCATAGTTTTTGCTAGCTTTAAACTTTCCAGAGGCGCCTCATCGTTTTCCGACGATTCTCCGTTGCTGCCGCCCGTTTCATCACTGTCCACGCTCAATTTCGATATCCTCGACTCAGTTTCACATCTCTCGTTCTCATAATTAGTATAAGTTTTAACTAAATCCGCCAAGAACAACTTATACCTCGGTAGCCTCTGCACTGGTTCCAAAAGGTAACTTGACAGATCTAATCGATCACCTAATTCTAATTGTATTCCCTGTAAAATAAACATTATACATAACTCATTTGCAAATCGATTCAATCGATAGCTATAAATATAAATGTTTGCAATTATTAAACGACATTCGGTAAATATAGGTAATATAAAGCCTTTCACCGGTTTTCATTGCGTTATTTGGGTCGAATGATAGGTGATCGCGATCGAGGTGTGGAATAACTGGAGCAGAATTTTATCCGAATAAGTAGACTGAGAAGGTTCAGAGAAGGGAAATGGCGCGCGACAATTATAATAATAAAATTCAAACTTTCACTCAACTTAGACGTTCATGTCGCAACATTTAGCTTTTTGGTCAAAGAAATGAAAATTATAATTTGAAAAATAACGCGCGAATAGAGCTCCTAATCCTGTAGCTAACGGGTGGGGAGAATTAAATTCATTTGTATAATTAATGACTGTTTATACATAACGGAATATTGTTTTTTTTAACAGTGGTGGTCGAGTAATGCTTATGAATGTGCAAGTATAACGGTAGCGCCAACAGTTAGGCGGTTGTACAGCAACGTGCGCCATCTCGCACACCGTACACTTACAGAAATGAGAAAATAACGCTCAGCATCCACCGAGCATCGTGATTACTGATGCGTGCACGCGGTTAACCGATAATGCTATAATCAACTTAGTTTTTACGGTAATATATCCTACCTAGTTATAAGTAGATACTGCCATTTAAACTATAATAGGACATTAGACTTAAGACTTCCATAGAAGCGGCACACAAGTTAGACGTACAATATGATGTAATTTATTTCTAGAAATACCTATTTGCCTGTAGGTATGTGGGAAGCTGATAGAAAGGGTTTTTTTCATGAACAGGGAAATCCCAATAGCTGATATAAATAACCGGATGTGCAGTTTAAAATATCCTTATTTTTTGTGATAACTGTGGCAATGGCGGAAATAACTTGTGATTTGGTTTATCATCACAATTACAGAATTCATTTAATTTTAAAGAAATTGTAAAGGTCATGTCACCTTTCTGGTGTAATTTAATGTCGCAAAAATAGCAAGGAATGAACTTTCTTTACCTGGAAAAACTGTTTGTGTTCGAATACCAGTCTCGTCGCTCTCTTATTATTCCTAGAGTACATTACGTACATGTTGAACCTCTTTTCCTGCAAACAAAATAACGTGATTGTTGTGTAAATCCTATCTCGTATTGTTTATATTGGCTTCGATTTGAATCAATCAAACGTCACGTACATTAACCACGGTCATTATTTGTGATTTTCAGTGATACACACGGACACACCCGGTAGTTTAAGAGAAATTCTTCTACTTTCTCCGAAAACAATTGAACTAAGTAAAACCATCAACGACTAGATGCCAATGTAGCGATAAGCTGAGGAACTGTGAATAATCGTTCGACACGTTAAAAGATATTGCCGTCCATTTAAATCAGAGCCATGGTTATTCAATGTTGTCCATGTTGTAGCTATTTCTATGAATCAAAACTGAGGAAGAAGACGATCGTATTATAGTGGTGAAGTGCGATGGCTTAGAATCGTGCGCTCGGCGAGTCCGTGACACCAATGTTTTTATAACGATTTGGTCTTATTCGGTCATTACGCTAACTATTTACTCTAGTTAGGAAACAATTATTTCAGGGTGAATATGACGGCAGTTCATCAGTTATAAAAATAGATGGTCATTAAAAAAATAAAACCATTGGGCGCTTTTAGCACGTACCTACAGTTAGCTACTATGTCAGCTAACGATCATACATTAGCATATATGATTTTGTGAAAGGAAAATTACATGTTATTTTATTCGTGAATTAAACTCAACATATCAAGACCTGCGTTTATAAAATAAGGTCCAGAAGATAAACTGAGAAATATTTTTTTACAGATATCTGGTCACCAAATTTGATGTTTGGTGATGTGATATCTAAAAAAATATATATAAACAACACTTACGAATCTCCTAAAGCACTGACCCAACTTCCTGAGATCATTTTCGCATTCTCGTAAAGCTGGTAGGAACTCCTCAGAATGAAACCTAAATATCCTCTCTATATTGCCAAAAATCTCAGGTTCCAGAGATTTGAAGGTGGGAGATAGTTCAGGTTTTCGCATTTTCGGGATGTAGTCTTCGATGACATGCCTCAGTCGTTCCACGTAGACGTTCTCCGTATGCACCAGTTCGTTTACGCGTTCTGTGAGCCGTCTGTGAATAAAACATTGTATTAATAAAGGGTGAACCATTGTTATTGATAACAATGTACATTGTACCCACTCGTTTATAGAGTATTTTAGTTTACAGCTGATAGTGAAAACGCTCAGTGTTATGATACGGTTTTTCCTAATGTTAATTGGAATATACGTCGCAGATTAAAGCTACAATAACATAATGAAGGGGTAGCTTGGTATGGGCACGCCACAATAGCGGCAGTAAGTCCCCTCTTTGAGGAGTGGCTAGAGAGGCGCCACGGCGCCTTCACCTTTCGCCTGACGCAGGTCCTCACCGCACACGGCTGTTTCGGGAGGTTCTAGTTCCGGATAAGACGGGGGAAAACCCCAGGGTGTCCCCACTGTGGGGATCGCCCTGATGAAACGGTGGAGCATACGGTGGAGGTCTGCCCGGCTTGGCTAGAGCACCGCCGTGTCCGCGTGGTGGCGATCGACGACGATCTCTCGCGTCCGGCCCTGGTCCAGGCCATGGTCCCGAGCGATAGTGCACGGCAGGCCGTTTCTTCCTTCTGCGAAGCAGTGATGCTGGCAAAGGAAGAGGCAGAGCGCGTGAGGCAGCGAGAATCCCAGCGCCCTTACACCTCTAGTCACCGCCGGAGACGCTATGGTCGGAAGACAACATCGGACTTCCGACCACCTTAGGCAAAGGTTTGCGAGCGGCGAGCAGTGAGCAACTTGCTACTTGCCACCTGGTAAGGTTCAGGCCCGGGGCGATGCGCCCTGGATCAGGGTTGCGGGATGATTAAAAAAGAAACCGAAGCCCTAGCACACAGGCAAGTGAAGGAACACGGGTGGGTTTTAGTCAGTAAAAGTCTGACACGCCCTTCCGCAGAGTGGTAGAGGTCATTTGATAATTTCCCATACACGACAAAAAAGGCGTATAGCTTGATCGGTGGTTGATCTGTTTATATTTGAGACCAGAAAATAACTGGGACCAGCATTGGGAATTTGGGACAATGCATTTTATTGTGAATCTAGTTTTTATTATATTGACACATGGGTGTAAATGTAATCTCTTGTGTGTTATTGAACGTATAATTCTTAAACATTTTTTTATAAATTATAAACCAGTGCTTGACTGCAATTCCGCCTGATGGGACGCAGTGATGTAGTCCTTGATGGTAAAGCGCGCTAGTTTATTAGGAGCCTTCACTCTAGCCTTGAAGACATTTAAATTGTAGTACGACGGAAACACCGCCGCTGGTATGTTGTTCCAGTCCCTCGATGTATTCGGTATAAAAGACTTAGCGTTGTGCTTTTAGTTTAAATGAAATAACTGACATACATATAGAGAAACTTGCTATCTATGCATACGAGTCATTAACCAACTCATCAAAGTGTTAGCCTTTATCATAATACATTAAAGATGTAAATATTGGATTAGTATTATCTGTGCATTTATGTACAGTCACTATCGCCTAATGTATACACAATACATCAGTGTTTGACAAGTATTTTATTAGATAGACTATAACATGCTAGCCAGCACTGGAGCCGTGTTGTGGGTTATGCTTCTGGATATATGTTTTCGTTCACGGTTTTAAGAGCAGTAGTGATGAAATAATTTTCTCAAAGTAATGCACCTATATGGGTTCGAACCTACGACCTGCAACTAATAAGTCCCGGCCATCACCACTGGGTCGCCAATGCTCCAAAGTAAATAACCATGTAATACCTCAGATCAATTCTATTCAATGCATATTCAATGAATCCACACTTCAAATGATGCTAAATATATCCTTATCATATTATTTTATCAAACAGGTCAAGATTCTTCCACTGCCAATAAGGACTTAAAGGTATTGAGTCCAAATGATAAAATGCAGTAATTCCAATATGAATGTCTTGTCTATGAGATACTGCTTCTGGCCAACGCTGTCATTTCATTGAGCAATTAATACAATCTAAATGTTTAAGCAATATTATATTACTCGATTCCGTAAGACTGCCTTGAAATGTTCTGCATAGAAAATGTATTACGTTTTTAAAATGCCTAGTTACTATTTACATAGATGTTTCATTAAACAAGTTAGAAGATGGTTTTGGGTTTTTTTTTTATAATCATAAACTAGTGCTTGAGTGCAATCCCGCCTGGTCTTATCACCATTGATGCAATCGTTAATGGTAAAGCGCGCTAGTTTATTAAGAGCCTATTCACTTAAAAAACTAAGGAATAGGAAGGATGACGGCAGTTGAGCGAGGTGATGCAATGTTAAACCCAACAACACGACCAACGATGCTGCGCCAGAGGAAGATTCATCTGGAGACCCTCCACGACCAAACTCCCGACACAACAACATTTGGCGCTTCGTACCCGGCACACATCGCAACACAACTGCTCAGACTCATCCTCCGAACGGCTTCACCTGACATCATGCCGGAATACGACGAATTGCTTGGCGGCAAGACTTTGTCTGGTGGTTGATAACTTCTGCCGGCAGAATGACCTAACCTTCGGTCCCGGTGCAGTACTGCAGTCTATGCTTACACAAGTCTGATAGCTAAATAATCAATACATGAGGTAACCCGAACATTATGGGGAAGCAAGGCTGATTTTGGTGGTGCTTATCTCATTACCTTAATTTTTGGGAAACCTCAAGTTTAGGAGCAAAAAACGATAAGGGAGTCTCTGTGTTCAATAAACACAATTGAACACAGAGACTCCCCCCTTATCGTTATTTGCTGCGCAAAACTCAGTTGTTTGTATATTTCAAACTTGAACTAATCATTAACCAAAGCAAGAGAAATATTAGTTTCAAACTTTAAAAAAAAATATAAACTAGTGCTAATATTAATTGTAAATAAAATATGCTACAATTCAGATTGATGATAGAAGGTATTAATCCATTGTATAAAATCATTATCAAAAAAATAATTATAGTTACAAGCAAAATGTTGTTTTCAAGGAATAAAAATACTGAAATTCTAAAAAACTTCTAGGAAGCGTCTAAACTATTAGCTTACGTGTAATCTATATCAAGGCCAGCACAATTTAAAGTTATCAAATTTTAACAATTCGTTCATACATTTTTCCTTATATTATCATACCCATTATGAAAATGATTCTCAGTGTACCCACATTATTTCGATTGTTTCCAACGATGCTAGTTTTCATTATGTGATGTTATGTATAGAATATTTCAGATCTGGCGTTAATGCAAAGATTGCACTACCGATGGTATGGAATAACAACGATAACTTTGGAAGTACTATAATATGTAAAGAAAACCCTGTCCGATCCCTGAAGGTTAAGGTATCGATAGCTGATTCTACTAATGCCTACAAAGCTGGACTAAACATAAAAAACCCCCTAAAATAATAAATATTATTTCGCAAAAAGAGATAATAGGTATATATGCGGTAGGCAATACATGCGCGGGCGAAAGGGGCTGAGCACGCGGCACGTGGTCGCATCGCTCATTATAATTCGTATGGTGATATCACTTTTTTTTAAAAATTACCAAATTTTGGGGAAGTTGGAATTTAATCGCGAAAAAAAAAAGATTATTTCAAAATTCATTAGTATTACTTACTATGATGTTTACTTTGCAAAATTTCAATTTTCATATTTTATTTTGGCATGTTTTTACCTAACCTTTATTATCCATAGGTATAGGTCGGACGGGGTTTTTTTACATATTGTAGGTATAGTGTATTCAAAGTTTTAATCTTTTAATATCTGTCTATTCTAGAAACATTGCCTATATTATCATTGGGCATGACAGGATATTAACATACTTGGGGCTTCTTTTCACCGCTGATAATTATAGAATACCAAACAATTACAACAATCAGTAGTAATTAGATACCTTTTAAGAAAGCAGAACAAGTTTTTGTGACGTACACATTAGTTCATTAACGTATTTAAACTTGGCTACGATTGTGAGAGTGATTCAACTACACAATTACAGCGTATCTGTAACAAACTCAGGAACAATGCATGGATTCTAAAACAATTCAGACTTAAAATGATGTTTTTATTTGTAATAAAAACAGTATAAGAGTAGACCATCATTTAGTAATATGTTTCATATCTTTCTCAAAACAAGTTCTAACTTTAGACCTAGCGACCATTACTGGATTTTGAACTTCATTCCGACAATAAAGTTCTTCTTCTTTTCTTTAGAATGAATACTACTTCAACTCTTCAATGGCCTCTGTGGTTAGATACCACAATTTTGCCAATAACACGTGTAACGAATTATAGAAATTCTTTAAAAAATTATTTCACAATAATGGCGGATATCGCCAATGACAGTTGAAAAAACGGCCGCGTGAGCCGACTAAGAGGAGATTTGATGCTAAGCCATTATGTGGCCACTATGCTGCGATGTTTCAATGTTCTTTATGCATTATTTACTGAATGCACTATTTACTACATAAATCACGCGCTTTTATTTAGTAAACGACACTATAAATAATTTTAAAAGTCCAATGAAAAATGCGCGTGACACTCATGTTAGCTTCCCGTCAAAAAACCCCGACAATAAAGTTCAATTGATAACTTAAACTCGGGATTAACGTCAGTTTTTTGGGAAAAAAACTTTAACATTGTTGAAATAAAGTAAAAAAAAAATAAAAATATCTCGATGTTTTAAACCTGCGTCTGTAAATAAACCTTGTTTTCTTGCCTACTATTCTGTTGTGGCTGGATTTCCCAAATCATAGAAATATCAAGCTATAATTTTATTTTAAACAGTTTTAAAAGCTTTGATAGTAGCTTTTAAAACTGTTTTTGTCGATAGTTTTATACATATAAGGATAAACAAAAAATATCCTATTTAATTTATCTAAGTGCTTCTATCTGTTATTGAATATTATCTATTTTATCGGGGGCGTATAAATTATTACTAATCAGAATATTGCTGTCATTAAAAATGTCTTGGAAGTGTCGTTCGGACAGTCCACTTATTATGGTTTAATGACGTAATAGTTACAGTTTGGAATTGATAGTAGTCTTCGAATGATCGCCAATATTAGTGAAAGTGACAGCTCGACCTGTTGATTACACCACAGCATATAGGTACATATTATAATATACATAGTATTCTAAATCGTATGTAACATTTATACCTACCTAACTGTGCCTCACATACCTATTCTTATATCATAACCTTCTAATTTTATCTGTACACGAAGTATAAAAAATATAAATAGATTTAAAGATACAGCAACATTTTACAATATCCTTGACGTTTTTCCGCGATTCAACGTAAGTCGAGTAACTAGACTGCGGCAAAATCTATAAAAGTAACAAGTGAGAATCGTATTTGTATTCTTTATACGTAATTAACAAAACGTAACTACAACAGCAACCTTGGCATCCACGCCGACGCTTGCGCATCCATACAAAAATACATGATGTGACGTTACAAACTTGCCAAAGTAGATGATGATGAATACAAAGTACGTAGTATATGTTGGTATGAGATCGCATTTTCTATTCTAACATGAGGCTACTATGACAGTAAAATATTTTAACTATTCTTGGTTTGAAATCCTACATAATTTTGAAGGAATAGGAATGTATTCAAGGTATGAAAATCAAAAAAATAATTAGTCCGTCTTACAGATAATAAAAAAAATTAAGACCTGTATTTTTTTATTTGTCTAAATTACCAAAAACTACCGAGATATAGCGTAATAAAGTTACGGAGTGGGGGCTAATTACGTCACACCGTGGTATATTTTGCACCACGGCGTGACGTCATGCGACATTTCAAATCAGTCTTCCTAAGTATTTGAATGAAGGAAAAATTAAACATAAGTACGTGTTCAATATTTTTTATAAATCTATCTGATGGACATTAAATTATTTTATAAGATACAACCCAATTCGCCACTAGCATTGGCCATTCCCGCCATTGGCATTCCGTTTCAGTGAGTTCTGACGTAAAATAGTAAAACCAGTAGAATTCAGTTATTTGTTTTAAAGACTAGATAATAAATAACCGACCACCAATTTTATAGTTCTGTTTTGAATACCGCGCAACTCATTTGTAAATATGATTGTTCAAATCACCTCGAACACCAACTAGACTGTAGATAACAATAATTTTGTCGTCCTCCGTGGCGCAGCGGTCAACACGCCTGCCTGTGACGTGGAGGGCCCGGGTTCAATCCCCAGCCAGGTCATGATGGAAAACGATATTTTCCTAATTGGCCTGGGTCTTGAATTTTTATCTTTATTTATGTATCTATTATAAAATATAGTATCGTTGAGTTAGTATCCCATAACACAAGTCTCGTACTTACTTTGGGGTGGCTCAATTTGTGTGATTTGTCGGTATATATTTATTTATTTAATAAACATAAGTACCTAAGTAAAATATTACGGCTGTCGCTGAAAACGAGCGCTGGGCTCTGTTTTGCATTGGGTCGGAGCATAAAGCTGAGTGACAGACGTTTTGCGTGGATGGGACGCATGTGTGAAGCATTTTTTGTTTTTTGTAATTACTTCCTTTCCCATTAGTGTTTGTTTATCGCCAATAAACAATTTTTCTTTCCTTCTTTCACATTAAAAACTTGGCTAAGCAAACTAAATTTCTAAAAGGTTATTTCTCACTAATGTAACTAACTCTTACTATTCAGAGTAAGGAATAGCACATGATTTTATAAACCAGGCAGTGTAGAAAATAATCTATTTTTTATGTAAGAAGTCTTCACGGTCAAAATGTAGGAAACAGTTTTTTTTTTTTATATATACATATAACTCACGGAATATTACAACGCTGCATGTGTCTCCCATATAGTATCCATCTCCTCATAATATAGCTAATTATGAGTCTACAAACATGTACTGAATTCATAACAACAGACAAAGTCTTGCCGCCAAGCGATTCGTCGTGTTCCGGCATGATGTCTGGTGAAGCCGTACGGAGGACAGGTCTGAGCAGTTGTGTTGCGATGTGTGGCGGATACAATGCGCCAAATGTTGTTGTGTCTGGAGTTTGGTCATGGAGAGTCTCCAGATCAATCTCCCTCTAGCGCAGCTTCGTTTGGTCGTGTTGGTCTTGGGTTTAACATTGCATCACCTCGATCAACTGCCGTCATCCTTCCTATTCCTTAGTTTTTTAAGTGAATAGGCTTAATAGTGCGCTTTAGCATCAACGATTGCATCACTGCTTACCATCAGGCGAGATTGCAGTCAAGCACCAGTTTATAATTATTTAAAAAAAACCGTTTTCTCGTTATCCTGTATGATAGTTTTTTTTTATCACTAACTTTCTGCGCCACTCGGTTTCACAAGCGTTGGTTTCGATATGCTCCGCTCCTATTGGTATCAGCGTGATGTTATATAGCCTAAAGCCTTCCTGGATGAATGGGCTATCCGACGCAAAAATAATTTTTCATATCGGGCCAGTAGTTCCTGAGATTAGCGCGTTCAAACAAACAAACAAACTCTTCTTCAGCAATATTAGTATAGATATAGAAATATGTGTGGCCGAGTGGTATCGGCCACGACTTTACAAAGTCAAACCTACAGGTTCGAACCCCATCAGGCACTTACTTTGTGTAAATGTTTCATCACCACTACTCTCAAAACGGTGATGGAGAACATCGTGAGGAAACCGGCATGTCCCAGAAGCAAAAACTTCGAAGACATGTGACATCTACCAACGCGCACTGGCCCCGCGTGGTAGATTACAGCCAACTCCCTCTCACCGAGAGAAGGCTTGTGTCCCAGGCGTGGGAACATTATAGGCTGATTATGTAATTTATGGAAATAAGGAACTTCTGATGCCTGAGAAATAAGTAACTTCTGATGTCTGAGAAATAAGGAACTTCTGATGGCTGAGAAATAACGAACTTCTGATGCCTGAGAAATAGGGAACTTCTGATGCCTGAGAAATAAGGAACTTCTGATGCCTGGGAAATAAGGAACTTCTGATGCCTGAGCGTGTGACCAAGAAAGTCGACTTACCTAATCAGTACCTACTCGTCTGTGAAGGAGGTACTGATTAAGTAAGTACTTAAAGCAGAACTTCTAGCTCAATTGCTGAATTGTCAGAAGTGTGGTCTTCAGCATAAGATTAGTTACCCAAATTTGTAGTTGAGATACATTTCTTTGGAAAGAAGAGAGCCTGAATACACTAACATTAGAGAGAACTAACGACACCAGTCGCAAAGAAAGGCATGAGCAAGGTCTTAACTCTTTTTAATTAAAGGTTCACCAACATTTATATAAAACCATTTCATCTGCTAGAGGATAATGAGGATTACGTGGAGATAACATCAATTCTTATTCAAGACTAATGTCAATCTTGTTAAGATGTGGAATGTTTAATTCAGACCTGTTAATAAATATTGCGAATTCTTGTTTTGAAGTTATGTTTAAAGATGTGTAGGTATAGGTGCAATGACAAAAAGATTTTCCTTGTGGTCAGCATGCTGGTCACATCTTTATTACTTTTGTTACAATTTGAAGAAGGTTTCTAATGCCATAAATAAGCAGGCGTTACTCATACCTAAAGTTGATATCAAAAGCCTTAGATGCCCTTTATAAATTTAAACATATCATTTTGCCTGTATCCCTGAGTTAGGCGGAGGTCTACCTGTAGTTCAGACAACAGCACATCAAGCTTCTACAATCTGTCAGATTTCTTTATTAGATTCATATATCAACTTTATCTCTATAGTTTTAAAGCTCAAAGTTGATTGAGAATATTTGACTATTTCGGGTAGCTTGACCTGCTGTCGCCGTACATCCAAATTAAATTAGTTCTGCACAGCTATTCTGTAAAAATTCTCACCATGAACACCTGAAGTGAGTTGTTCTTTCACCAATATCTTCCTAGTTTAGGCGCCAGGGCTCAAATTTTTGTTATTTCCGTACTTCACTCCTCTCTCTTTCACTACTGTTGCTCATTATAATTGTTCTAATTCGATAAGTTATGTTGTCAGACTATTATTTGGATAATAAACGTATTATTATTATTACTTGGGACCCTAGTCTGCTATTACAATAGTGTCAGAATGGTCGATCAGTGATCTCATAATGATCGATTGTGACAAGATCAAAATCATAATCAATAGCCAGTCATTTATTCAAACTAGGCTGAGAATCAGCACTTTTGGAGGCCAATAAATAGTACATAAGACAGTCCCCCCAAAACGCCCGCCTTTCGCCACTTGCTATTGCTTTCGCTGGGAAGAAGAATTAGCGGAACAAACTCATCAGCAGCACAAGTTTCGTAATCTGCTAACAAAATGGCGTCATTACAACTTTCCACTAATATTCCACTCCATATTAATAAATGTTTAAATTGAGTAGTAGTTTTTAGAAAATCGTTTCTACTAACGAGTTTTATAATAATGCCAATACGGCAATGTCATTCTATAACAATTCCTATACGAGACGACCGAGATAATTGATCGATCATTATGAATTTAGCAGATTACGAACTTTTAAGTATTGGAATGAAAAATTTATAAAAGATTGCAGACTAATGCCCCTGATAATAGGAATTGCCATTGTTAACAGTTCACTTGATGCTGATTCAACGGGAGATATTTATACAATAGATCAGTATTTTAAGTCCTATGTATTAGGGGGCGAGCATATTCCCACTAACCGGGCATAAATCAATTCTCCTAACATTAACAAATATTACTTGACCACGATCCCACCTGATGGTAAGCAGCGATGCCATCGTTGACGGTAAAATGTACTAAAGCAATTAACAAGTCAAAGTCCAAGTCACAGCTACTGAGAAATTCCTCATGGAAAACTCAATACCCCAATTTGTCCAAGAGCTCATGCTCAGAAGTAGTAGTTTTCTCGTTGGTAGGCCATAACATCGGTTGCCGGCAGAAGTTACCACCCACCAGACAATGTCTTGCCGCTAAGCGATTCGACATGTTTCGGCATGATGTCTGGTGAAGCCGTACGGAGGACGGGTCTGAGCAGTAATTGTGTTGCGACGATCGTGTTGTTGGGTTTAACATTGCATCACCTCGCTAAACTGCCGTCTTCCTTCCTATTCACTCAGTTTTTTGAGTGAATAGGCTCTTAATAAACTAGCGCGCTTTAGCATCAACGATTGCATCACTGTTTACCATCAGGGGGGATTGCGGTCAAGCACTAGTTTATTATTACAAAGAAAAAAGAACGATACGTAACACTAGACAAACAAGGCTCTTAAACATAAAATACAAAGGTAATTTAGGTTCTGCTTCATTCAAATTTCTTTAAGGATATCTTCTTCATAAAGTATTCATGATCCCCTTTCATGTTCCCCTTTACTTCAAGGACTAAAGCTATATCAACATCAACTATCGTTTCACGCGGTACCTTCCTTTCCTAAAACGACATAACAGACAAGACCCAGAACCTTTTAAGATAAAATGAACAGATTTTCTCAACATATGAGCACCTATGATAAGTAACTACTTGTCTAAACTTATAACTTCTTATCGTACTTTAGGTTCGATGTTATACAGGTACCTACCCAATCTAAGAGCAGGATCTGATTTCCTAAGCAGCAAAATTCCAAACACAAAGATATAAATAGTGGAAAAACAGTCAGTGTATTTAAAATATTGTAGTTAGGTAAAGTATAATAGAATATTTTTTGGGTCTTAAATCTATTGCTTTTTTTTTAATATACAATATGTAACAAAAACCCTGTTGTTCCTTCCGCCTACGTTTTAAGAATCGGTATACGGATGTAATAAAACATATCATTTATAAAAATTTGTTCAACAAAAATTATAATTAAAATAAATATTTATTTATTAATATTTGTAATCTTTAACTAATTTCTTACCTTTGCAATTCTGCATGAAGAAGACATAAGTAGATCGTTCCCGGCAATCTCTTTAACTTATAAAATCAGTTATTCTAAACATTTTGTCGAATGTGTCGATTTTAATAGTTATTTGATGTTAAATTATAATTTCATTAAAGATGTGCTTGTAAGTAAATATATATGTCTCTGAAAGGAACAACAGGGTTTTTGTTACGTAGTGTATATTACCCCACTCTAGGAATTTCTACTATATCGTGGACGCGTTTACAAATATTTAAACACACATACATATACAGCCAGACCGAGACAACTACTTGTAGGTCCTACAAATATTTGATCCATGCTCATGCATGTTCCATCAGTCGCTTTAACGCTGCACCAATCGTACGGTCGTACCGTCACACAATTGCAATTGCAGTGTATTATTTCATTTTAGTCCAAAGCTTCCCAATCTATCTATACTAATATATAAAGCTGAAGAGTTTGTTTGTTTGTTTGTTTGTTTGTGCGCGCTAATCTCGGGAACTACTGGTCCGATTTGAAAAATTCTTTTTGCGTTGGATAGCCCATTAATCCAGAAAGGCTTTAGGCTATATAACATCACGCTGCGACCAATAGGAGCGGAGCATAACTAAATTACGCGAACGAAGTCACTGGCGGCTGCTAGTAAAGTTATAAAATATGTTGTTCATATCGTTGCTTGATTATTATTCGCCCTCAATTTCTATGTTTACAAATGAGCCCTGTTCTTTCGATTCAATTTAGTTTCACAGCTGTATTTGGGTACACGTGAATGAAAACAATGCCAAACTTCATTAAAAAGCGGCAGCAATTCGGAATAACTACAGACCCAACGATACAAAATACTTTAGGTATTCTAAATTAGATTGAATCTAGTAAAAACAAATAAATATCTTTTTTTTACATTTAAAAGCTACTTACATGTCAAAAAAGGTTAATATGTACATACATTTTCATATCTAAACCTTACCCATAATCTCGTATGTGCTTACAAAGTACAGATACTAAGATCATTTTCAGGGAATCACGACAATGCTTCTCATTCACTCAAATATACAATATGTAAAGAAAACCCCGTCCGGCCCATAAGGGTAATAAAGGTTAGGTAAACACATGACCAAATAGAATATGAAATTTTACGTAATCATCATAGTAACAATACTAATGAATTTTGAAATATGTAATCTTTTTTTCCTGCGAATTAATTAATTCGCTTCCAACCAACTTCCAACTTCCCCAAAATATGGTATTTTTTAAAAAAGTGACATCACCATTAGTGACGTAGCGAATGGCAATGCTACCACGTCCCACGTGCCCTACCCCCCCTTCACCCGCGCATGTATGCCTACCGCGTTGCCTACCGCACATGCATTAAGTCACCTCGTTTTTTCGAAATAATATTAATTTTATTGTGGGGACTTTTTTTAAGTTTAGCCCTGCTTTGTAGTCATTAGTAGAATCAGTTATCGATACCTAACAATACCTTCTCGGATCGGACAGGGTTTTCTTTATATATTGTAATACTAATATTTGAAAAAACACTAAGTCTTCACTCACAAATAAGCTAAGTTGGTAGTTGCTAACCTGGGACACGAAAGTGTCTATATTTTACACACAAACGTAATTCACATGCACAATAGGTACACAATGGATTTTAATAACTTTATTTAAAAACAGTAGTACGTAGCGTTTCGGTTGTAGTTAAAATTCTAATACATCTACAGCAAATTGGTAAACGAAACTGAGACAAGTCAACCGATGATGCAATACTATCTATAAGGATGCTACCATGCTTTGTTTATTAGTACCTACTAATATATTAAGAGTTGACAAAGCAACGCTAAGGAAAAACCTACGACTTACGAAGTACCTATAAAATCTACATAATATAAGAAAAATTTGCATTTTCTACACTTTGTGCATTAACTATGAACAAAACCTTTAGTACCTCAACAACGTATGCTTTAGCCAAACTCAACGTTAGTAATATAAATACGTACATATGTAAGTAAAATTAAAACTAAACAGTGAAACCAAACAATGAACTGTATATTGATAATATTGATTTTGTAATACTAACACCGTTCATTGAATGTGCTGAAAACGATATCTGGTGCTTTTAGAATCCTTTGTTTTCAAACGTATTTTATGCAACGAGTTTGTTACTAAAGTGTACTACCTACTTGCGTCTTTGGAATAGCTACCATTATAGGTGATAAGGATCGTTATAAAAACTTCTTCCTACAGCAGGGTAATTGCATAACTCACTATCAGTAGCAATGGGTCTCAGTTTGACAGTTTAACAATATTTATTGCGATAATTACGTTGTTGGGCAGACACACTTTTCGGACACATGGAGCAATAGATTAGCAATATGCTTCGAAATGATTCCAACTGATACTAATAGTGTGTTACGTAATTAGGGTGCAGAATGAGTAAAAGACATATCTTTGATTACAAGGAATATGTGGCATATAATGTTACAGCCAAAAAACGTTGGAATACTCATCTCGTTCAAATTCAAATGATTAGATGAGTGTTTAATGTATAAAAAACCGGCTAAGTGCGTGTCGGACTCACGCACAAAGGGTTCCGTACCATTGATTTATGAAATTAAAGGATTTAAGTCATTTGTATGAAAGATTACGCGGTAATAAGCGGTTTACGAATTACGAGGTATTAACAAAAAATCTATATTACTAGATCTCGTTCAAAACAATTTTCGTTGGTAGTTTTTATAGTAAGTAATGTACAGCTTATATTTTTTTTAGATTTTTCATTTTATTATTTTAGAAGTTAGAGGGGGGAACCAACGTTTTTCCACTTTGGAAGCGTCTGTCATGCAAACTATTCGGTTTAGAAAAAAATATTTTAGAAACCTTGATATCATTTTTGAAGACCTATAAACGTATGTGTTTGATGAAAAAAAAAATGAGTTTAAGTTCTAAGTATGGGGAGCCCCCAATAATTATTTTTTTTTTATTATTATTTTTGCACCTACCAAGTTTCAACAGTATAGCTCTTATACCTAGTTTCGGAAAAAAAAAATGGCTGTGGCATACGGAAGAACAGACGGACAGACAGACATGACGAATTTATAAGGGTTTCGTTTTTTCACATTTGGCTACGGAACCCTAAAAACAGTTCCATCCTGTACATTGTATGAGTCGAGCTTCATGATTACTGCCAAATGCGTACCTACACTGTCCTCAAAGTACAATTTCGGACACCAGTATAATGGTCTTCTCATGATTCAACCAAGATTATGCCAGAAATTATATTCTTGACTGTGACCTCAGAGTTTCCTGCAGTCTTTTTTCTCAGAGAAGGTGATAAAAGACGCCGACCTCATCTCCTTTCTAAAATATTATTCGACTTGCAAATATATTAGTACAAACCTACTTACAGAAATATAATAAAGTTCATTGTTAAAAAAAATAACAGTTACAAGTTACCACTTTGGATTCAGTGGAGAGACGTGCAAAGAGGCTGATTGGTGACCCTGATCTAACTCGAGTTGATCTCCAAAGCCTAGAGCACAGGCGTAGAGTAGCCAGCCTTTCGGTGTTCTATAGGATGCATTTCGGGGAGTGTGCGAGGGAATTGCATGATTTAATTCCCCCATCTCTGTTCCACCAGCGGACGACCCGTCGTACGGCTGGTTTCCACCCTTACGTTGTTAACACCACTACGATCCGGACGAAGCGTTTCGCCTCCTCCTTTATACCGCGTACATCGAGGGACTGGAACAATTTGCCAGCGCCGGTGTTTCCGTCGGACTACAATTTGAGTGTCTTCAAGGCTAGGGTGAATAGGCTCTTAATAAACTAGTGCACTTTACCATCAACGATTGCGTCACTGCTTACCATCAGGCAGGATTGCGGTCAAGCGCTGGTTTATAATATGTAAAAAAAAAACATTGCAAGCTACGCATCAAATTGTTAGGTATTTACATGGTAGACATAGTAGTCCATAGCTGGGCGTAGCATGTCGTTACAATAATTATTCATTATGAGCATAATAATTAGTTATGCTTCGCACAGAAACAACATAAAACGACCTTGCCACCTACGCTGACGATTTTATTTATCATGCTTCATAAGATACAATAATTTTAGTGAATCACGTGCAAAAATAGATCAAGAATTTTGATTTTATAATTTCAATACCTATTATTAGCTTCTTCAATCAATCAGCCCAGATATCTCTAATTACTTTAATTATTATACACAAAATAGAATAAATAAACTGCACTTCTATTTTTTGTTATTGTTAAATTTGTTTCGTAAATGACCGCCATGTTGTTTGTTTTTTTTTTTCCGGCAGCTCATTGATCTCGGATGTTTTTATTTCTGGCTCCGAGCAAAAAGTTTCAAATATGGAATCGTTTGAGAGTTTATAACTATTGTTTCATGAGCGCGCATCGGTTAAATATTACTTGTGTGATACTGATAATCAACATATTGTAGAAATAAATCTAAATGTCATCATCGGACGGTAATGAGTATAAGCCACCTGCCCACTTGCCCCGCACCATATGAATAAACATCAAGGTGAAACCTCATACACGGCAACATGTAGCTGTACATGTGCGAGTTTTTATGCAGTAAGTAAGCGATTTAGCTGTAACATTACATAACGAGAAACGTAAAACGAATAAGTTATTCATTCAACAAATCGTGTATAAGGCTAAAACAACGGCGCACTAGTCACAAGTACCTATACTATACACTTAGAAGGTAAAAGATATCTTATCATACCGTGACAAAGCCTGGCGGCGATATCGCAAATATTTCCCTCGATATCTTAAAAAAACCTCGAGTGACCTCACCTGCGATATTTCTCCTTTTTAGATTCCACCGGCATCAATACCGGTTCCGTAGACTTGGAAATGCACCATTCGTTCACTGCACTCACTGTAAGAAACTCTGAGTCCGGAGCGTGGCACACCTCAGAGCCAAACTCGTCTGAAGACACAGTAATGCTATCGTACTTCTGGTACGGAACCATGTCGAAAGACGATATCGACTTAATACTAATATTGTCATAATTAGCACGATCACCAAAGTCTCCCGATGAAACCGACACATCGTCCCCTCTTTCACTTTGTTCATCACTATTTTCTTCGTGTATCAGTGTGTCCGTAGAATGATCGGTGGACAACGTTTCCGCTGCACCGTCTACTAAATTCAGTACATATTCCTTGCCACTACTCAAATTATCACTTGAATCGCTACTACTGTCAGAGCTATCATTTTCTGACGATTCTTCAACGGGCTCTTGACTAGTCGATTCTTCCTCGTTGTCGGACGGATCTGAACGTTTAAGTCTTAGTAACTTCTCTAAATCACTTTGTTTAACCCCGTAAGACCAATGCCTTTCCCCAGGGTGCCCTTGACCTGCTGTAGATTTTCTCCTAATGACAGGTGGCTGTCGTGAGCGCCTCGTGACAACCGGTGACGAGTTCGGCGTAGTAAAGGAATACCGTCTTTCCTTAAACGTGATATCCTCCCGAACGGGTGGTTTCCCCTCCGGTGAAGGTGAAGGAGCATCCTTAAATTGATCCGGAGGTGGTGGGGCAGGTCTGTGAGGCACAAGCACGTCTCCTGATTTCCTATCTGAGATAAAACCTGATGAACTAGACTCATAACTATGTTCTGAAGCATTAGATAAAATCGAATTCACTGACACGTTAGAGTTTCTGTCTTGAGACTTTGTCACTGGAAATAAATGCTGAAAATGGGATTGAATAGGATTAGCTACACTTGTCAAACTTCCCAAAGGTGATTTGCACTTGTCGAGCGACTCTCTCGAGCCGCTTAGGTTGGTTCTTTCGAAGCGGAGTATCATATCTCTCACGGTTGCTCTGTCCTCTCTGATGATAACACTGTCTTCGTCGGAAGCATTTCCGGAAGACGACTGGAGCTCGTAGTCGAGCCGGGTACAACACTCCTCTTGTGTCATGGCGTGGTGGTGGCAAACACAAGGTTACACAAGCCGCGGGTGCGGGTGAGCGGGCTCATATCAAAATTCCTCGCTGCGCACCTCCGACACGCGCGCACTACTGATAACCAAACACGACTGACAGCAGCCCGCGCGCGCGCGCACGCCACAACGCCCATCGCTTTCATAAAACACTAATGCATACAGAACACACTGCCAGCTGGAAACGGAACGCGCAGTTCTACTTATACTGGACGATTTGCAGTGTACCCTAGAAATTAATTTTGTTTGGTTCTTTTGTACTGTCTTGTGATTTAAAAACAAGTAAGGAAAACAACATTTGAAGTATAATTTCACTTTAGTCTAAATCAATATGAACTCACGTTTTATTGAAAGTCTAGGTTAACGTTATTCGTTATCGATTACAGTCATTTTACTCGTTTTTAATAAACAGGAATGTCAATGTTAAACTTGACTATACCTATCGTGTTAAGTGAAACAAGACCAGTTATAAATATGATTGTCTGTTTATAAATAAGAAGTTGTTTGTTTATTTTAAATGAATCGGTTGTTATTATCCGATTGGCAATCCGGTAATACCAAGCAAGCGTCTGATTTACTAAACTTAGTGGCGGTAGATTGTATTAATTAAGTTTGGAGCCTCGAGCCAAGGTTACCTCAGCCCACAATAGCAACTAGCCTACATAATTATTAAATTTAAATCCGTTAGTACAAATAACACTAACTTGCCATAATTACTTCTGATTTATACTTTATATCAGAATTCCTGTATATAAGAATTGCAGAACAAGCCTTACAAAACGGCTTGTAATGCAACTTATGGTTGAACACACTCATTACACTCGGTCCATTTTTACCCGAATGATTTACACTTATCCGAACCGCGTGCTTGAACATGCTACCTACTTCCGAAGCATGATATGTGCTTATAAAATGCATCGTTCAATTATAACTGAGAATGCTATTATTACTGCATGTTTTCTAGATCAAAGTCTACAGAGAAAACTTAATTGCTATACCATGAAACGTAAATGTGTTGTATTTTAAAACCGAAGAAAATGTAATAAAGAATGCCATTTTGCAAAAGAAAATTCTTAGCAGATGTTATCATTTAAATATATTAAATGTGTGTATGTGAATGTTTCCAAGTACCATATTATTATACAGATTAGTCGTCCATCAAAAAAGAAAACTAACATGGCGTGCTGACGACCTATATACTATACCAGGTATAGTACCTATATTATCTATGGTACTGACGACCTTCCACTTGTTAAGGGTTTTGTGTTGGAAGCCAAATATATGTATAAAAAATAAAATAAACCTTCAGCTTAAAAATAATTGTTTATTTATGCAACATAAAAATCATCATGAAAATATTACACTATAAAGTTTATTATAATTAATCAAAGTCTAATTTCCTGAAGGATCCTTCTACTCCAAATAAGTTTGAGGAGTTCTTGGGAGTGCCAGGCCTCTTGGACTCGTTGGAGCGGGCCTCTTCTTGTTTCAAGAACCAGTCTCCGTAACTCTCTAATTTAGCTTTCCAGTGATCTGCGAAAATTACATTATGTGTGAGTTTCTAGCCGCCGCGGTTGTTTACACCTATCATTCGTTTAACACTTAATACTGTTGTGCAGGTAATCGTTACTGGTTACATAATGATATACCGTCTAATAAGTAACGCTAACTTTTTAACTAATAAAGGATAAGAAACCAAGTCACGAATGAACGACAATAATGCGGCAATAAATAAGGTCCAAAATCCCGATGTGTCACCAAAATAAAAGTACCATGCTGTTTTCATTATATAAAAAAATGAATGCACAACTGATTGAAATATTTTAAGGCATTTCAATAATTGTTTGAATACCCTTTCTTTCACATAAAATATGATTTGAATTAGCTACTTAGCGCACAATTTTTTGAGAAATATGCAATGGAACATATTATTGGGCCCTGTTTTATGATTGTTTTGTTATTAAACAATTTTTTTTATGAAATATTTTTAACTAGACTTAGTTAAAAATATTTCTGTTGGTCCCGGTTGCCATACGAACATAGTGGCAGTCGTTACGGGTTGTTGGAGCCCTCAAAAATCCAACAATTGGTCTAACTGCAATGCTTCGATGTCGCCTTCGGGTTGTGGAGGTCAGACGGCAGTCGCTTCACGGAAAATGTCGAAGTTTAGCCATATCAGCAGTTGGACTGGTAAAGCGGACCCTAGACTCCAAAGCTGAAAAGGCTTCGGATACGACTGGGATTAACGCTGGGATGATGATGATGAGTTAAAAATATTTCTTTAAAAATTTGACAACGAACTCAATTTTTTTCTGGCTTGTAATATTTACCAATTCGCTGAACTGAACAATAACAAAAACAGAACGTTTTACGCAGACTTACGTTTGAGCAGCGCCTTAACTTTTATGTAATTAAATAGTTACCTGTTAATTCTTGCAAATTACCATCTGTACCGCCATATTCAACGGGAAGGACAGACTTTGGTATTGTTTTGTACAAGGCTGCGTAGTTTTGATTATGGACACGAATCTGAAATCAAAACAAAGATGTTATTACTCGCCTGCTTTTGTTAACTCTGCTTCAGAGAATCGATACTTCGTTTATATTGCTTACGTTTGATTAGAAGTTGTATCGTTTTGTTTACAAAAATACCAGGTAATATGACTAACATTATTTCAATAATAATTAATAACCTTACCCTTTTCTTTAATTTCTCTCCTAAAAATGCTTTAAATATTGTGTATGCCGTTTCAAAACCTGCTGGAGTATTCAGGATATGGTTTCCTTTTACTCGCACTGGAAGAGCCTTTTCGAAACACGATATCACCTTCTTAGCTAAGGCTGGGGTCCATTGACTTAGTACACTTATTCCTACATTTTGCATGTCGACTACTACAACCTGAAAAAAAATGGTTGAATCAACAATAGCCCTTGTATGTCATCATCATCACAACCTTTTTATCGTCTCACTTCTGGACACAGGTCTCCTCTTATACAAAGAAGGTTTGAGGGTAATCACCACGCTTGCTCAATGCGGGTTGGCGATTTCAGACTTAAAAGTCCAGGTATCCTCAAGATATTTTCCTTCACCTTTGAATCCGTCACTTGCCTGACCTGGAATCGAACCCGCACACTAATACACTCCGCATACTTGAGAGGCTGGTATTAATAATTATAACATAATCTATACTAATATATAAAGCTGAAGAGTTTGTTTGTTTGTTTCTGCGCGCTAATCTCAGGAACTACAGGTCCGATTTGAAAAATTCTTTTTGCGTTGGATAGCCTATTAATCCAGGAAGGCTTTAGGCTATATAACATTCCGCTATGGCCAATAGGAGCAGAGCAGTAACAAAAAATGTTGCGAAAACGGGAGCTAACGCAGCCGTATACAACGTGTAACAAAAAGGGTATATACATACCAAGGGCATGGCATCTTTAGATGATATCAAACGATATCGGAAGGGTTTCAACTCAAAATAAAATACTCAAAAAATTGGTACCAAATTTTCGGTTTCGTGTGTTTCTTAAAATCAAATCATAACAAACGTGGCAGCACACTACATACCTTAATAACTACTTGTTATCCGTCACATTACTTGGCAAAATCCGATAAATGTCTTCAATATCTCTGTGCGACTAGTATGATAGTAGCCTATCACAAGCGGTGTTTTTCCTCATAACTTCCTAACATAAAGAGATAGGATTAAAAAACCCTTCCAATATCGTTTGATATCATGTAAAGATGCCAAGCCTTTGTTATGTATATACCCTTTATGTTACACGTTGAATATTGCCAACAGGAGCTGAGCATGACTAATTCTACGCGAACGAAGTCGCTGGCGGCCGCTAGTTCATAATCATAATAATATTCCGCGGGCTACCCTTACACATTCTAAGGCGAAAGTGTAAGGATAGTTTAGTCTTAGAAAGTAAAAGACAATTCAAATTTTCTTCCGTTTATGCAATTTGCAGGTCAGGGTAGGCTCTAAATATAAGTAAAAATATTTTTGTTCCTAAAATAGATGGAATGTGTTAATTATACCTATTGTTAGAAAGGAGGTGACTGCAGAAATGACGTCTAATAGAGATGTATGGAAAAAAAATACATGTGGCGCCGAAACCAAATAAATTGGGATAAAGATAATTTTATTTCGCAAATATGAGTAAGTAACGATGATAATGACAGGTTCAGTCATGTTTTACCATTTAGGCATGCAATTTTTTTTAAAACATTCACCTCAAAACTAGAACTGTCACTGTCCCCTTCTGTATACGTCCGTTTCCTTATGTCTTGAACAAACAATGTGATTCCGTGGACATTGGTGTGGGTTATATGTTTGTTTACTATGTATATACCTTAGCCGAATATTAACATTGTAACATATAACTGTGTTTTTTGTCCCAAATAAATAAAATACAAAATAAAATAAAAATAGAAAATACTATTTAAGAAAATAGTTCGAAACAACTTTATTCTAACTTAAAAGAAATCTGATAAGGAGAATGATGATGATGATAAATGAAGAATAGGCCAATATTTAATAACTCTTTGATTGAATACACATTTGAGGCCAAACATTGTATTGCTGATTCTAATATTTATAATTCTGTAAAACCATAATTGTTAGGTTCAGAATCATACTGGCTACCTTAGTGCATCACTCTTATATGTTGATTAACCATACAACCTTTTTCAAGGCATTTTTTCATTAATATAGATTCACATTCCTTTGCTGAGTTCTTATTATAGAAAAAAAGAAAGATCCCGGCGCGACCCTTATTATCCCATGCTGACCGGAATGTCGGTAAAATGATCCTACCTCGCCAGAAACAGAGAAATTGTCATCTTCAAGCATTAATATCTCGGTTACCATGAGAGCCACCTTAATTAAGTCAGACAGGTGATATTTAGAGGGGTTGAACACCCCTAGCCTCATTATACATATTCGTGGGCCATCTTCTCCCACACAATTCTTCAGTGGCAGGAAAACTCTGAAAGTAAATAAAAAATTCATGTTTAATTATCCAACAGACACGAAATGCTAGAATATAAATGTATTCGCACAAAAATAAAAGTAGAATTCTGGAGTCGTTTCCAAAACCACATTTTAGCGGAAAGTACCCACTGCTCTACTTTCCTCATTTAGTCAGCATTGATTAGACTCTGGGGTAAAAATATTTCCTACCCGAGTTTAAGTATTTCTTGAATCTTCGTCCCGCTAGGATCTCTGTTTGCGAAAAATTCTGGTACAATAGTTTTTAAAGTGTAATACATATCCAACTTCTCTTTTGCTCTTTCGAGGCTATACTTTCCACCACGCAAAAATCCAGTCAGCCATTGATCCGCTAAAAAAGTAATTGTTTTTCGTTTTAATGCATTTATTGCATGTTTTAGATGCACACGATTCCAATATGGTAATCCTTGTAAAATCATTGCGCAGTTTCTGGGAAATAAGTCGCAATAGTTGTGCAAAAGAGCCTAGCAGCGACATCTATTCAATAAACACCGAACTAATGAGAAAAGTAACAGTCTGACTTAGAAACCGCAGGCTGTAATGGCAACTGCTGCTGTATTTCATGCAGTATTTTTAACATAGATGTCGCTACTATACAAGCATGTAGTGTAGTACAGAAAATCATTATACTAGCTACACCACACGGTTCCACCCGCGTTAGGTAGTAGTAGCACGATTATTTATTTAAAAAAAAAACTGCAGTTATGAATCTAAAAATAGATAAAACCTATTCTCAGGCCTAACTTTATTAGAATCGGTTCAGCCGTTTTGGAAGAGTTCAAGGACAAACACTGTGACATGTGTGGAGAATTTTATAGATATATTAGATGATTTGTGTACAGCACATCAAACTACAACAATCTATCAGATTTCTGTATTAGATTTTCAACTTTATCTCTACATCATTAAGGTTCAAGATTGATTGGGAATATTCGACAGTTTCGGGTAGTTTGACCTGTTGTCGTCCGTACATTTCGTTTATTTTACCCTATAATCCTATAGGATTTAATTAAAATTCTACTTTTACTTGAAGTAGAATTTTAATTATAGTAAAATTTTAATTTATTTTGAATCTGCGCCTTATTTTAATAATCTTTCTTACTTGTTTGTACAGATTCCAGATGTGGCTGCTTTTTGAGCCATTCTCTAATGGCTGTGACGTCAGACTGAATCCTTTGGGGATCCTCATTGATTTCTTTGGCGGCCTTCTTTGCGAGAGCTGGTGTAAGTGGCCGAACAGCCATCTTCAATAACTGCTAGGTTGTTCGATCTAGAATGCGGTCAAAATTACGTAATAATTATCTAAATGATTCATCGTATCTAATGATTCACTTTTGTTTGTTAATGCCACAGTTGTTGTGCCTACAGGATTGTTTTTATTCCAGCCCAATACGTGGGTACCTATAGGATAGTGTATATCGATCCATGTTTTATCGTTCAGTTCGTGATAATTGAGTGGCTATTAAATGCTCGCAAGTCGCATGCAATATCAGGGCTACCTGTATTTGTTTACCTTTGTTACCTACCTTTATGCCTGACTTACCTTTGCCTAAATGGCAAAATGTTGGTGCAATTATTTATGTACTAGCTTTCCGCCCGCGGCTTCGCCCGCGTGGAGTTCGGTTAGGTATATCGCGCTTTTTCAATTTCCCTCGGGAACATCTAATTTTTCCGGGATAAAAGGTAGCCTATGTTCTTTCTCAGGGTCTAAAGATTGTCTGTGCCAAATTTCATCAAAATCGGTTGAGAGGTTTAAGCGGGAAAGCGTAACAGACAGACAGACAGACAGACAGAGTTACTTTCGCATTTATAATATTAGTATGTTTTAATTATTCATACTTAAAAAAAAATATTGCTCCACACTAGGAATTTCTTCTGTATCGTGGGTGGGTTTACAAACATATAAAAACATATAAACTCGTCATCACTGTCGCAGCGTTAATCTCGACTCATGCGCAGCTTTGGAGTCTGGGGTCCGCTTTAACAGTCTAACTGCTGATTTTGGCTAAATTTCGATATTTTCCGTGAAGCGACTACCGTCTGACTTCCAAAACCCGAGGGCGATATCGGAGCATTGCAGCTAGACCAATTGTTGGACTTTTGAGGGCTCCAACAACCCGTAACGACTGCCATTAGATGTTCGTATGGCAACCGGGATCAACAGCTTAACGTGCTTTCCGAGACACGACCAGACCAGAGCACATATTCATATTCATGCATACAAATATTTGGACTGCGCAGGAATCAAAACCGTGCCTCCTTGCGCAGCGGCCGCGTTCGCTACCGCTACGCCACGGAAAACAAGCGGTCATAAATACATATAAACTCACATACACAAACAACCAGACCCGGAACAACTACTTGTAGGTCATACAAATATTTGTTCCGTGCGGGAATCGAACCCGCGTCGCGACATACAGCGTAGCAGTCAATAACTTAACCACTGCGCTAACCGTGCAGAATATCATTATTGTATTCATTATCATTATTACAAAGAATATACTTAATTATTACAATTACTTTTTTATTTTAATGAAAATGGCAAACCCAATATTAATTTCTTTAAATAAGCAAGTCATTCAATCACAAGGCAAGCAAGGCAGACAGAGAAATGTAATGCATAATCTGCTAATGCTAAAATAATCACTGTGGTCTGTCCATAACCTAATTAGCTAATAGTTGATAATTATCAACATATTATAATTGTTTACATTGTATTCTCTTTGATCACTGTTATTCCAGTAATTTCATTGTCTATAGGTGCTGGTACATAATTTTAGTAAGTAATTCTGTAAGTATTAAGATTTAAAAAAAATATATTATTAATGTATATTATATTATTATTAACGTTTTTATTTTCGACTAAGGTTGACGGTTGTTTAGGTAGAATTATACAACACTAGCTGCGCCACACGGTTTCACCCGCGTTTTTTTATATTCCCCGCTCCTCTTGGTCGCAGCGTGATGTTATATTTGCCTAAAGCCTTCCTGGATTAATGGGCTATCCAACGCTAAAAGAATTTTTAAAATTGGACCAGCACTTCCTGAGATTAGCGCGTTCAAACAAACAAACAAATTCTTCAGCTTTATACCTACCTATACTAGCTGCCGCCAGCGACTTCGTTCGCGTGGAGTTAGTTATGCTCCGCTCTCATTGGTCGCAGCGTGATGTTATATAACCTAAAGCCTTCCTGGATTAATGGACTATCCAACGCAAAAAGAATTTTTCAAATCGGACCAGTAGTTCCCGAGATTAGCGCGCAACCAAACAAACACAAACAAACAAACAAACAAATATACACAAACTCTTCAGCTTTATATATTAGTATAGATTATATTTTGTTTATGCGAAACCCGAAACACAATCTATGAACAAAAATTAAAAACGATACAACGAAAACCATAAAGTTATGAGCTTGTTATTCTACTTGGTTGTCCCAACAAAAATATGGTCAAAGCTCCGCTCGGGCAGGCGAGCGTAGTGCGTTGACCTCTGGCGTCAGCTGTTGCGTTCGCGCAACGTTTGGCGCGCTCAGTTACTACACTACAACAATTTGTAAATTTATTTGGGAAAAGATATAACATGGTGTAAAAATAATAGGAATCGATTCAGTTACTTATTCTGAACAAATTATACATATTCAGGTATCGCATAAACAAAAAATAACGTTGTATATCGAAGTCTGACGCAGCGTAGAACTGGCGTCGAAGCCGCGTAGATCCTGTGCGCCGCTACGTAGTCGCAGAACTTGCGTCGAAGCCGCTTAGATCCTGTGCGCCGCTACGTAGTCGTAGAGCTTGCGTCGAAGCCGCGTAGATCCTGTGCGCCGCTACGTAGTCGTAGAACTTGCGTCGAAGCCGCGTAGATCCTGTGCGCCGCTACGTAGTCGTAGAACTTGCGTCGAAGCCGCGTAGATCCTGTGCGCCACTACGTAGTCGTAGAACTTGCGTCGAAGCCGCGTAGATCCTGTGCGCCGCTACGTAGTCGTAGAACTTGCGTCGAAGCCGCGTAGATCCTGTGCGCCACTACGTAGTCGTAGAACTTGCGTCGAAGCCGGGTAGATCCTGTGCGCCGCTACGTAGTCGCTGCGTAAAGGCGCGTAGTAGAGCGTAGAGCCCGTAGTTGCGAGTAGTACCGCGTAGCCATGATGTGGTATATAATTTTGGCAATTTTAAAATACAATCGAATTTTATCGTGTTTTTTTCCAAATTTTTGCATATTCATCAGGGTTCTGTACCCCAAGGGTTAAAACAGGATCTATTGCTCAGTCTAAGCTGTCCGTTTGTATGTCTGTTACAAAGCTCTAACTTACGAGTATCAACCATGGTAGCTTATCGATAACAGATTTTTTTCTAGACACAAGAAAATCTACAGACATCATGTCTACGTTCAAAAAGATAACCATGAACATATTATGCATTTCAATACCTTTCGTTTTAGCTAAACAATTGCAAATCTTCACCTAAAGTGTATTATATAAAAAGTAGCTGTCTACATACCAGTGGCGAAGGGTGAAATTTTGACAAAGGGAAGCCGGTCCAAAAAAATAAACACTTAAACACTTACCTACTGCAGGATATCTTGAATAATATTGCCGGTAGAATAATATAAGCCATAATAACAAACAAAATCCACAGTATTTAACCAAATCTGCGATTAAATTACCTTACAGAATCAGTCACAGTTTAAATAACACAAATATTAAAATATAACAAACGAAATTATCACGCACCAGTGGTATAGCAACATGTCACATACTAACAATAATTTATTTTCAACCTTACGAAATGGAACACGAAAATATGCCAAAATAAAAAGAATATTACTTGCGAAGGATTTCATTATAACGCTAATTCTTTTTAATTTTGTCGTGTTTTCTTTCTCCCGTGCCGTGCTTCAATAACAATAATTTCTTTGTCTCTTTCTAATAGAGGAGAGGAGAGAACTGCAACCCGGTCGCGAATAGCCTATCTTTCTTTAAATTTTACGTACAGTTAGCGAGCATTAGAAAGAGATGGTGACACGTTCTGTCTCTTTTCGCCTCATAGTAAAACGTTGGCCGAGATAAGCTGTAATTCGTCGAGTTACCTTTACGACTATAAAATGAAATGTGATACTTAGGGTATTGCTAAGAATTACTATTGCTATTGTAAATCGCGCAGGCATTTAATTAATAATACTTTGTTAATGAAATAGAATGTAAATACTTTTGTATGAATATGGAACTGATTTTTGAAAGGTAACCCGGTGGGAATCGGCTTGTATGGACTCTTCGCCACTGCTACATACATATAATAGATGTAGATAGATATTTTACCTAATGAAGTAAATAAACAGGTTCTAAGTGTGTATCTCTGTATCAACAATAGAATCCACAAATCCCTAATAAACAAACTAATTATATCACGATTCTTGGAATTACCCAATAATTGGTATCACTCGAAAATGGGTACGGGGTCAGTGTACATAGGGACATAATTACATCATGTTGATAATCACACTAATAATGTTTGATTATCACTAAACATTAGGAAAACCTGTACCTATATTTCGACATTCCCTCTGATGATGCTATATCGTTTTATTGAATAAATTACGTTAATAATTTCCCACTATTCCAAAATTTCTCCCTAAAAACTTTGTAGAAACGGAGCCCTTTCTAGAATTATTATTTATTTGACATAATAGGTAGACAGATACAGGATGACATTTCATTTAATCACGCAAATAGCTCGATACTAAATAAATGTTATAGATCGCGCCAAACATCTAGTCCGCTCTGAAGTTGCTTCGCGCAATTGTATTGCAGGTGTATTTATACATATATATGTATAAATATGTATATATATATAGTATGCGTATTTATATATTTAATATATATATATTAATTTAATATATAAATAAATTTAATATATATCTTTAAATAGTATGCGTGACTGTACAAATGCGCGAAGCAACTTCAGAGCGGACTAGATGTTTGGCGCGATCTATACCTATATTATAATAATGTAATGCTAGCGAACCTAACCTGTTTCGAATTATAACCTCTGTCACAATTAGAAAACAGATAGATGATTTAAAGACTAAAACTAAAAAATGGAACTACTTGATTTCTTAATTAGTATAATTAGGCATTACGAAATAACGATAGTGCGAGAAGATATCAGGCCAAAAAATAATGACTCATTTACATTAAATTAATATTTTAATCACTCCTAATTACTTATCACAACCATATCAACGACAATATGACCACGTGACTGACGGTTTTGATTACAACGTTGTGCAAACAACAGTGTCTAACAAACGGCTGACTTGTTAAATCAAGCAGTTATAGTAAATGTTAAAAAACAAATATTAGACTTACCTTTTTTACAACAATTTAATACACTCCACGGCACTCAATGTAAATGAGAACTGATAGCCTAGTTTCGAAATATCTTCTCGTAGGAAGTGAGATGCATTTTACCGCCACATGATCAGTACCGAATGCCGAACCGTACACGCCTGATCTCGCCTTCGTTCTTGTAAAATGAACCAAGATCACTATCGCATTGACATTGAATATGCTCGCTCTATTCCCTACGTCGAGTGCAACATGACTATTCAATATAGTCTTTCGCACCTCCTCTTGAAAACGGAAACGTGTACGTGTTCGTTTACATGCAAATGTAGCAATAATTGTCTTCAGAACATACGTTGACTAACAAATGAACATCGGTGTGGTGAATGTAATGCTTCGTTACAAATTGCATACAATAGAAAATATCCTCTTTCTGTTAAGTACATATAATAAAGATAGGTGTAACACAAGCCATAAACTTCATCTACTGATTAAGAGAACACGTTGTACCTATATGTAAAGCCATATAAATTATAATCCCGGCTTTGCGAACGCCACAACCAAAACAGGCATGACTGCCGATGACATAACAGTTTTTTCAGGATCATTCAACCTATTCCCTAAAAGTCGCTAAATTAAAACGTATGTGAAGTGACCTATCATTCTAATTTAACTAATTTTAACTTAAGTGTATATTATACTTCCTATTTAATTAATAAAAGGATGGATGATAACATTTTAGTTTAATCCTGTCAAATTTGTAAAAAGAAATTACAATTTATTTGAAACATTGGAAGACAGGCCAAATAGCCGAACACGACATAAAAACAGACTTCGTTTACCACGAATAATATTAAAATTATTTAAGAAAAATGTATACTGTTGCATGTCCATAATCATTTATAATAAATTACCAAATAGTTTACAAGAATTACCTTTGACATTATTTAAGAAAATGCTTTTTAAACTTTTGTTATCAAAGAATTACTATACAATTAAGGACTATTTAGAAGATAAATTGATGGAATTTGTATAATGTAATTTTAATAATAAATTTGCACGCCACATATGGCAGGATACGCTGGAAAAAAATGCACTGTTACACCCTTTGTACCGTATTTTAGCAAATAAACATTTTTGATTTGATTTGATTTGAATTAGGATACTTCATAGATAGTTTAGCCGCGATTGTAAACATGGCGAACAAAAATACTTCAATTTTCGTCAGGAGCGGACTAATTTGACAGGTCTAAACTAGGGTTGTAACGGAGGCCTTGTTAGCGGAGTCGGAGGCTGATGCGGAGGCGACGAGTCTCACCTCCGCGGACGCGGAGGTTAACGGAGGCGGAGTTAAAAAAAAATGAAATTTATGGTTAATTAAAACAATTTTTTAATTTAAATACGTACATTAATAGTAGTACACTTAGCAAAAAATATTAACTTCTAGTAATGAAAATTAAGGAGAAAAAAAAATGTATTTACCGTATTCTCGTCTCGCACTAGTTCACCATTTCGCGCTCAAACGCGGCCGGACGGTTGTCGAGCATCGCAGTTTGCGCGTTATTTATTTTATAAATACGTAAATAAACCTCCGTTATAACTCCGCAAAAATTGTGCGAGTCAGAGACGGTAGCGAAGCGAATTTCTTGCGGAACTTCCGCAGTAACGGAAGCGGAGGCGAAGCTCCGTTACAACCCTAGTCTAAACCATTTGATCTGTTAACCATTTCTTAATGAAGTATGTAGACAGAAAAAGACGCACTGAAGTTATATTGAATTTATTTTCTGAACAAGGGACCAGTGACTGTTAGGTCGCTTCCTTGCTCACATACGTTTCCACGATGAGATTTGTGGATTTACAAATTAAATTATTGTCTGTTCGGCTTCTCCTTGGCGGTCAAGTACTCAATTGCTATAATGAACAACTGGCACTAAAATAAAATAACATGGAAGTCATGGTCAAAATATCCATGTCAGTCTTAATCTATACTAATATATAAAGCTGAAGAGTTTGTTTGTTTGAACGCGCTAATCTCAGAAACCAGTGTGTCCGATTTGAAAAATTATTTTTGCGTTTTATAGCCCATTAACCCAGGAAGGGTTTAGGCTATATAACATCACGCTGCGAGCAATAGGAGCCAAGAATAATAACTAACTACACGCGAACGAAGTCGCCGGCAGCCGCTAGTTTTAAATAATTTCACTCGCAACCTAAGTACGTTAATATAAGGTATATTAGTGTGTCATAAATATTTAGGAATAACTTCAATCATGGTTTCTAACCTGGTTTTTAACTTCAGTCATGATTTATCAATGAATCCATACTAATATTATAAATGCGAAAGTAACTCTGTCTGTCTGTCTGTTACGCTTTCCCGCTTAAACCTCTCGACCGATTTTGATGAAATTTGGCACAGACAATCTTTAGACCCTGAGAAAGAACATAGGCTACCTTTTATCCCGGAAAAAATTAATGTTCCCGAGGGAAATATAAAAAGAGCGATATACTTAACCGAACTCCACGCGGGCGAAGGCGCGGGAGGAAAGCTAGTTGGTTATAAATATTGGTGGTTCAGTGAAGGAGGTAAAGTGAACGAACCCATTCTGCTTGAAGCGGTCTTCGCCATGACGGCTTATTGCCTGAAATACCGTGTTCTGACGCATTTCTGACAGTCATACGCGTTCTAAATGATGATTGATACCTATGTGTCGTGTCGCACAGAATACGGCATTTATTGTTCTTAACTTTAAGAGCCTGTCCAGAAAGCGCGATTTACGCGCGAGTCCACTCGCGCGTTTTGATTTGTATTGCGTCCAGATGCGGCGAAATCACGCGCGTATGTGATGAGACGGATTTGGTCAGTTATAAAAATGGACTCTGATACTGCGGTTGTGTTGTGGTTTGCATACCGTCGATGGAAACGTCGTAAACGAAGAGAAAGTCGACGATTTAATACGTGCATCCCATTCTACGTGACAGAATGACCTACAAGTTTTTTTTTCTCCTCGCAATCACCAGCTTCACAAAAAAATGTATTTCTTCCCAGTTCCTCCGCGTAATAGTTCTATTAGAATAATCTGACGATTCCATATCCCATATAGCTACCCTTTTCTCAATTTCGTCTATAAAAAGTTCCGTATCAAAGTTTTCACGCTTCATTTTTATAAACGAATACCATCCGTCCACTCGCTACGGACACGCGCGTAGTACTGGACGCTGCAACGGCGCCGGAGTATCTCGACTCGCGCGGCGCTCGCGCGTAATGCGCGCGAGTCGAGAGTCCCGCTGATTGCAAGCGTTTTACGCGCGAGTGCGGTAACGCGCGAGAGAATCTGGACGGAATGTATGCAGCTCTAGTAACTCTAGAACGCGCGAGTGGACTCGCGCGTAAATCGCGCTTTCTGGACAGGCTCTAAATTAGAAACAGTAGTATTTTTCTCAAGCAAATACATTAATTATATTGAATTTATTCTCATTAAAATATTTTCTGTTTGTTTCTTCCGCTTTCACGCTGTAACTACTTTTTATCCCGGACAAATTTGATATTCCCAGCGGAAATCTAAAAAGCGCGATATAACCGAATTCCGCGCGAGCTAAGCCGCGGGCGGAAAGCTAGTAATATTATAAATGCGAAAGTTTGTAAGTATGGATGGATGTTTGTTACTTTTTCACGCAAAAACTCCTCATACACAGATAGTTTATAACCAGGAATAACACATAGGATCATTGTATCCTGATATTCCCACGGAATTGAAACTTACGCAGGTGAAATCGTTGGTGGGAAATAAATGGACTCCTCTTTTATAAAAAAAAAAAAACATTGCCCCACACTAGGAATTATTCCTGTACCTATCGCAGGTGCGTTTACACATCGATCCATCTGGTTCAAGTACCTGTGGGCCATACAGCGACACAAAGCGCAGCAGCAGCTCTCAGCCATTGCGCCAACCTTGTCCTCTGCTCAACGCAACTACACACATGGGCGTACTCAACGGGGGGCAGGGGGAGGGGGGAGCCGCTACCCCCGATGCTTTCCAATTTTCAAAAAACACATCATCGGACAATATCTTACGGCCAGGAGTTTTGGCGGGAAAGTTAAGTTGAGTGTCAAGCTCATTTTTCATTGGACTTTTAAATTAGGTATTTATAGTGTTGTTTACTAAATAAAAGTGCGTGATTTATGTAGTAAGAAGTGCATTCAGTGAATAATTTTTAAAGAACATTGAGATATCGCAGCATAGTGGCATCATCATGGCTTTGCCTCAAACCTCCCTCGTAGACGGTTCACGCGGCCGTCTTTTTCGACATGAATGAAAATCCATTACGTGACATTGGCCAAATGCACAAGCCGTGCGAAGCCAAAGAAGAAAGAAAGAATAAATCTTACGGCAAGTACCTGTACATTGTTTACAGTACACCACAAGGATCCAAACGAAGCGTTTCGTCTCGCGTACATCGAAAGACTGGAACTATTTGCCTGCGGCTGTTTTCCATCTGACTGCAATTTAAGTGCCTTCAATGCTAGAGTGCAAAGGCTCTTAATAAACTAGTGCGCTTTACCATCACATGGAGTCGCGGTAAAGCACTAGTTTATAATGTTATAAAAAATTCAATGAGTTTCTTTAAAGCTTGAATACTTCAGGCTTTGTTTTCTTTTATTCATTTTTTAATAGCGTTTTGACGTCTTGGTTCTCCTCTGGAAAATAACCTGTCATAAATATATTAATTTTTTACATGTATAAGATGATGTAAACCCCCGACAAGGTGGACCGACGACCTGGTGAAGGTCGCGGGAGGCGCAGAATCTGTCGTCGTGGAGATCCTTGAGGGAGACCTATGTCCAGTGGACGTCTTTCGGCTGAAATGATGATATGATAATGATCTGCCTGCAAATCTTTATGTTTATTTTTATTATCTTTAGCTGTAAATGATACAAAGTCCTTAAATAAATAACTATTTTATTTGTTCATTTATTATGTAGCTTAGCACACCTGGATCGACGGAGGTCATCTTTTCAGGAGACCAGCGCACGAAATGAGCCCATGCACTATACACACGCATGATGAGCGCAGACATGTTATTCCAAGCACTAATCATGAGTTCATGACCATGATCAGACCCCTCTGATCATGGTCATGAACTCATGATTAGTGCTAAATTATTAGTAAGTTAATTATTGACCCATTGATGGTAACAATTAAATCCATACTAATATTATAAATGCGAAAGTAACTCTGTCTGTCTGTCTGTCTGTCTGTTACGCTTTCCCGCTTAAACCTCTCAATCGATTTTGATGAAATTTGGCACAGACAATCTTTGGACCCTGAGAAAGAACATAGGCTACCTTTTATCCCGGAATTTTTTTATATTTCCGAGGGAAATCTAAAAAGCGCGATATAACCGAACTCCACGTGGGCGAAGCCGCGGGCGGAAAGCTAGTAAATAAATAAAATAAAAAATGCTTTTATTTCTTACAGAAAATGTTAGTTTGCAAGTTTGATATTTGAAGAGAACAATATATGTTATTATTATTTTTAAGTTTTATGTTGGAAAAAGAGCTTTTGATATAATAATATTATGGAGAAGTTATTCTGTAGGACCCCTCTGCAGGTAAAAGCATTCAATTTGAGTCAGTTTTCTCTGGATTGCGCTGTTTGTATCCAGTTTTGGCCAGCTGTGCTTATAATTTCATCTTCCCATCTGTTAGAATTTCTTCCTCTCTTTATTTTTCCAACTGGCCCTTTCCATTCTGTCACTCTTTTTGTCCACCATGTGGTTACTGATGATTAATTTAAAAGGCGAAATAATTAAGATGAGAAAAACCAAGTTCACGCAGCAGACAACATTTAATAAAAATATTTTACTAAGGAACATTAACATTATACATAGCTGCACCACACTCGGTTCAGTCTATATCCAATTTCCTAAATGATCCGTCTTCCATGAGGTCTGCGGCGATAGGAGGTCCAATCCGCTTGGACTCGTCCGTACCTAGCTGTTCCTCAAACTTCATCCAGTCGTGGTACTCCTTAATTTTTGATATCCAATACTCTGAAATTACATTTTAAACTTACTAAACAAAACATAACATCACATCTGTAATCCTCGAAACGTGAGGCTGAAGTACACCTGTTATAAGCGCACTTCAGATCTATTTATACATAATTAGTTAGAATTAGATTTAAGTCTCATTTAATAGGTGGCCTATTCAAAATCAAAAGTCATTTATTCAAATTAAGTACGCAGAGTGAGAGAAAAGCTGATTGCATTTTCAAAAGTTAAAATTAGAAAAGACAATCCCCCAATTGCTTGCCTTTCAACTTTCTGTTATCATTTCCTTCTTCTTCATTTATTGCCATCAACTGGGCCCAAGTCCAGACTCCCGGATGCTAGTGAGTGATTCTTGAAGGTAAATACCTAATGACTTTTTATCCAACCCCAGCAGTAGCGCTTGCGACAAGACTAACGAGGTAGTCAACTTCAAAAAGTCGAATGATAAAATCACAGTGTGACCTATGGGTATGAGTGACAAACTTCATTACAAATTAACTTCATTCTAATTTTATTAGACAAAAAAGGATTTGTGCAATTCACTCACATACACACGTACAGACGTCAACCTACTACAATCTGTTAGATTTCTTTATCCGATTTTAAACTTTATCTCTAAAGCATTAAGGCTCAAGGTTGATTGGGAATATCTGACAGTTTCGGGTAGCTTGACCTGCTGTCGTTCATACAACGCTGAGGTCCAAGCAAATTCCTACTATGCCTTGGTAAACACAAGTGGATGGGTTACAAAACAGAGTTCAAAGAGAACGACTAACATAAGAAAGACTATATAATGCTTTCTATCTCATTTTGTCCCACGGTAAATCTTATGAATTTATGATTCTGTCTCTTTTTACTATCGCTTATTCGTTCCATCGATTTACTAATGATACTAAAGAAGTTTTCACTTAAAAATACTACAAGTTACCTATAAGTTCCGCAACAGAGGGCCCTGTCCCACCATATTCAGGAGGAACTATTTCTCTCGGGATATCTTCCATCATTTCTTCTTGGTGCTTGTGAATTTTCAACTGTAAATACAAGCGAAAATATTATTTGTATGGTTATAACATTTCATCATCATCATCATTTCAGCCGAAAGACTTCCACTGCTGGACATAGGCTTCATGCAGGGACCTCCACAACATCGGTACGTTACAAAATTTTGCATGCAATAAATTCCTAAGCTAGGCTAGCTTTGCCGTCAGTTAATATACAATATGTAAAGAAAACCCTGTCCGAACCGTGAAGGTATTGTTAGGTATCGATAACTGATTATAATAATGCCTACAAAGCCGGTCTAAACTTAAAAAAAAAACCCCTAAAAAATAAATATCATTTCGAAACAGCGAGGTAACTTAATGCATGTGCGGTAGACAACACGTTAGATGTACATCGGCGGGTGACGGGGGGCAGGGCATGCGGCACGTGGTCGCATCGCTATTCGCTCCGTCACAAATGGTGTTGTCACTTTTTAAAAAATACCAAATTTTGGGGAAGTTGGAATTAATTCGCGACAAAAAAAGATTATTTCAAAATTCATTAGTATTGTTACTATGATAATTATGTAAAATTTAATATTTTATTTGGCCATGTGTTTACCTAACCTTTATTATCCTTACGGGTCGGACAGGGTTTTCTTGACATATTGTATAGGTACATAAATATAGTAATCGTACTTTAGTAGATATAAATGTTGGAAAGGAAAAAAGTTAACCTCACATGATTAAAACGCAAGTTGTTTTTAACTGAAAAATAATAATGCACGCCATATAACAGACAAAAAAAAATAATAGGCAGTTTTCCAGGAGCTTTCCCATGATTTGCTAGATAGCGCAGCCGGCACTTTGGTAGGTAATACAAGAATCTTGCATACGTCTGTTGTACCCTTATTTGTGGAAAATTAATCAAAATATGACTCATGACATTCTGTCTGTTCTTTGTTGCCACAGACTAAATTAACCGCAAAAAAATCAGAATAAAAAAAATACTAAAAGTTATAGTTCCGCCATCTCTTGATTTTTTTTAAAACTAACCTATCGGAAAACTAGCCAGTCCATCTGGTCAGTCCATCGCATTTGAAAGCAACAAGGTTTCGCTCCTTCTTGCACAGAAATTAATATTAATCTCTAAATACTTAGTCTAATTTTTAAAATGTTCATTAATAATGAACAGTCTCAAAAATGTTGTGATTTTTTTGGTGATTTTACTAACTGTGTCCGCATAGTACCTACCTGCGGTTGATTCAGAGCTATTTTTCCTTTATTATTAACTTTATAGTTCCCATTGAAATAAAGTTATTATTCAGTTGCCGCTGCCAAGGGTAAAATAATTGTGAACGGACTGTTCTCAAGTCTGAATGGATACAGAAAACCAACAATGAAATAATTTGTTAAATATTAAATAAATCAGATAAATATTTACTCGTTGCTTAGCTTTTTCATTTAAGAATCCTGAGATGAGTGTAAATATTTTCTCAACGCCTGACGGTAAGTTTATGTGATGGCTGCCTTTTAATCGGAGAGGCAAGGAATCCTGGAAAAAAAAATAAAAATATATCCTTAAATGGCTGTCATTTTTTATATAAAAATTATAAACTAGTGATTGAATGTAATCCCGCCTGTAATGTAATCGTTGATGGTAAAGCGCGCTAGTTTAATTCACTCTAGCCTTGAGGACACTTAAATTGTAGTCCGACGGAAACACCGCCGCTGGCAAATTACCTATTCCAGTCCCTCGATGAACTCGGTGTAAAAGACTAGGTGAAACGCTTCGTTTAGATGGTTATGAATCGTTATGGTGTCAACAACGTATGGGTGGAATTTTGCCGTACGACGGTTCGTCCAATGATGGAAAGGAGATGGGGGAATTAAATCATGCTGTTCCCTCTCAATGCTTGTTTTTATCAGGTACTAGCGGCTGCCAGCGACTTCGTTCGCGTGGTTTAGTTATGCTCCGCTCCTATTACTCACAGCGTGATGTTATATAGCCTAAAGCCTTCCTGGATTAATGGGCTATCCAACGCAAAAATAATTTTTAAAATAAAAATCGTACCCGTAGTTTCTGAGATTAGCGCGTTCAAACAAACAAACTCTTCAGCTTTATATTTAGTATAGATGGTAAAAGACTTGACAGAGATGAGGAGTCATGGGGATAAATAGGGACAGCTCGGCAATACTACCAGATTTCATCATTCATCCATTAATGTTTGTCCTCAAGATAACGACAAATATATCTTATCATTTATGAAAAACATATAAGCGCTAGCATAAATATGTATTATTGAAGGAAAACAAAATTGCTTAGCGAGACAAGAATAGAATAGAATACTCTTTATTATGTACACCATATACATAGATTACAGAACATAAATATAAAGATTTTACAATGAGCGGTCTTATCGCTAAGAGGGATCTTTTACAGACAACCTTTGGATGAAATATTAATGGTTTGGAGAGAGAAATAATAATTTATGCAATAAATATGTTCGTAAAGTGTGTTTAAATAGATTATGCAAAAAATATAATAATATGTTTAAAGAGAAAGAAAGTGCTTTTTTATCATAGTTTTAAAAGTGGACAGAATTTGAGCACGCCTTATGGACACGGGCACGAACAAGCGACGCAGAAATATACTGCAATAACCACATTAATTATGAACCTAAATATACCTAGATTAAATATATTTAAAAACAACATCTATTTTCTTCTAGCAACAACATGGCAGAAAGATAAAGCCGTCATATTCAACATGTCCAATAGGATATATCAGCAGGGTAACTGCGTAACACACTATCAGTAGCAATGCGCTTCATTTTGACAGTTGAACAACATTCATTGCGTTATTTAAACGAGGAGACACAACTTTATAACATATGGAGCAATGGATTAGCAATAATGCTTCAGATGTATTCAAATTTACAGTAATAGTGCGTTACGCAATTAGGGTGCTTATTAATAATATGCCATGATACGTACTTGGGTCACAGCAACCAGCTTTTTCAATGTCGACGGGGTGGCTTGAGCGAAGTGAGACATGGTGATGCCCTCGTAATCTGTCACAATCTTGGTGCCCAACACGCAGGCATTATCATCCTCTATCACCATAATCTGGAAACATGGGGGATGATTTATTAGATATTTAACTAGCTGCGCCGGTTTCATTTTTTTATATGCTCCGCTCCTATTGGTTGGAGCGTGATGTTATATAGCCTAAAGCCTTTCTGGTTTAATGGGCTATCAAACGCAAAAATAATTTTTCAAATCGAACTAGTAGGTAGTTCCTGAGATAAGCGCGTTCAAACAAACAAACCAACAAACTCTCTTAAGCTTTATTATATTAGTATAGATTTACCAAAAGTCAAGGGGTTCATGAACAACTAAAAAGTTCAAATATTTTGTCAGATAGCTATTTCAATTCAATCTCAGATTTGATGTCAACAACCGCGGCAGTGTTTTAGAATCAATATGACCTTGGGCACCAATATAACAATGGTTAAAACTACGCAAACAAATCAAAACGAGACTGATAGTGAATTCAATGATAAGATTTAAAGATAATTCATAAATGTATTAGAATACTATCAAACTCCTAAATAGAGAATCATGCATTTTCAAGTAAACTCTTTAGTTTAAAAATATTCTCTTTAGTTTTTATGCTGTTTTGTAGTCAACATTGCTGTCCATGTCACCATTGGAATACCGTGTTCGTTATTTGAATTCAGGACCATTATAAATGTCATCATCAACGTAGTACAAGGACGACAGCAGGTCAAGCTATCCGAAACTACCAAATATTCCCACTTAACCTTGGGTTAATACATACCCACCATAGTTGAAAATCTAATAAAGAAATTTGACAGACTGTAGTAGATTAATGTACTGTAGTCTGTAGGTATATAAAAAATGTAGTTGGCTTCTGGAATCCAAGAGAATTTTACACCAATTTGCAACTTATTTCTACCTGCAATTCGTTTCCATAATCATATTTTGGTTTTATATTTTTACATTCATCACTTTTCTTGTTAATCTATTAAAATTTTAAAAATAAATCGAAAGTTACCTTCGCGATAGGAAGCTTTAATAGAAAACGCAATCGGTTTCTTAAACCAGGAAACACTTAATAGAACATTCCCAAACGAGTTATAAGTGCCAGAAATATGTCTGATATTCACGAAGAATTACACGTGTTATTTCTACTGTTGTAATTGGTGTTAATTTAATCAACTCTCATAACTTAATTAGAGAGAACACCTACATCATTAATTAGTTATTTAACATTTGCAAAATGATGCACATTCGTCGGTGCGTAGCGTCCATGCTTTGACGGACGTCAAGGGATGATTTTCGTGAAAAATAAAAGGGACATTCGTAATATAATTTTAAAGGAAGTTTCTATAATCTAGAATTCTAGAGCTTCTACTCGGCCTTTTTAGCCAGGCGGGAACGATTCCAATAATGTTCGCGTTATAGTCCTAAATTGTGCCTATTTACCAAATATGAATACATGCGTATACATCAGGTACGTATGTTAAGATCGCCAAACTGTAGGTATAATGGATTCCTAAATGTGTACAGACGACAGCACATCAAACTACTTCAATCTTTCAAATTTCTTTATTCGATTTTTAACTTTAATACTAAAGCATTAAGGCTCAAGGTTGATTGGGAATATCTGACAGTTTCGGGTAGCTTGACCTGCTGTCGCACGTACCTAAGGACTTTACCTCGGTTCTCTCCGGTGGAGTTGCTTGCCCATTCTTCTCCATACAAAACTACCTTTTAAAATAGGCAACTACAATCAATTACATTTTTGTAATTTTGACTTTTAAAAGTGACTACAATGCGTCTATTTTTGCTTTTATTCTCGATGACAGCATTGAAATATTATCTCAGTCTTTATCCGAAGCTATCAACAAATCAATTAATATTAATCATTCAGATTCGACAAACATGATTCAATCCTATTACTTTGACGATACGGTTGACATAGTAGCTGAGTGATCGACTGCTTTACTGTGTGTCGCGGGTTCGTCGGCCCGTTTTAGAACAAATATTTATATTGCCCATAGTTCCGGGTCCAGCTGTGTATGTGAGTTTTGTAAACACAACCACGATACAAGATGAATTCTTAATGTGGGATGATGTCTTTTTTAGGAAAGAAAAAATTACAATATAGTTTTTAAGCTAAGTATCAAAAATTACAATTGCTGTAGTGTACCGTAATCTGAACTTTTCTCTAAATATACGCCGTTCTTTAGTTCTTAGACGGCCGCATATAACATTACTAACACAAGAATAACGCCTCCTACTATCCCGATTCATATAAAAGGAGAACCTAACATTGATTAGTGTTTAATAATCGCAAAAAAAAATGAAACCAGGGGTGGTGTAAAAACATCGCGTGCGGTAAGGACCAAGCCCGGGTCGACGGCGCGTTGTGTTTCACGCGCGCCTCAAACAGATGTCAGCACATCGTGACGGGGTCCACGAAGGCCCTTTACTCCTGGGTCAGGGTTGCGGGTTTGTTAAACTAGAAACCGTCGCCCTGGCCGCTGCACAGGCAAGTGAAGAAACACGGGTGTGTTTTAGTCAGTAATAGTCTGACACGCCCTTCCGCTCCGCCCAGAGCGGGAGAAGTCATTTGATGACGTCCCATCCAAAAAAAAAAAGTTCTATAGAGCCGCGAGTTGTTCGAAAGAGATACCTTGGCCCCTGATGCACTAGCGAATGAACACAGGTGGGTTTTAGTCAGTAAAAGTGTACACGCGCCTCCCGTCCGCACAGAGCGCGAGAGGTCATTTAAAGATTTCCAATCCAAAAAAGGGTGATTCAGAATAATGACACACAACCTGTCGGAATGTCCGCCTATGTCCTTACCAGTCTGTTTAGTTAAATTTTCATAATTACCTGTACTAAATAGTACAGCATGCACATGACATCACCCACATGGTGTGTGGACTGATCGAACCTGCCCGGTCGGATGACGATTACTCTGGGATAAAGCTTGTCTTTGGGATTCGGCAGGATCAAAACTGTTCTGAAATATAAATAATGTAACATTAACTCCTTTATTTATCAGCATTACTTGAAAGTAAAGGAGTCATATGCGAATATTAAATCATATTATTGCTGCCTGAATCCTTAAATTAATTAATTCGTTGAAATTATGTAAAAACGAACAGACTCCAGCTAGCAATTTTTTATTCTTTTTCAACGAATTAATTAATTTAAGGATTCAGGCAGCAATACATATATTCTATTGTATTAAATCAAAATTTATAATAAACCTCATTGTAGTTGAAAACTGAAAGTGACTTTTTTATGTTGCAACTGCTTATTATAGCTTTTTGGAGGAAATCCTACTACATTTATCTATTATATAAAATTCTCTTGTCACAGTCTTCTTCTCAGCCTGCAAAGGTCCACTGCTGAACAAAGGCCTCCTCCAAGGTTTTCCATGATGACCGGTCCTGTCCTGCCGGCCCCGCATCCATAGGCTTCCCGCGACCTTCACCAAGTCATCGGTCCATTTTGTTGGTGGCCTCCCTACACTGCATCTTTCGGTACGTGGCAGCCACTCCAGAACCTTACTGCCCCATCGGCCATCGGTTTTACGAGCAAAGTGCCCCACCCCTCCCACTTAATTTTAGCGACTCGAAGAGCTATGTCGGTGACTTTGGTTCTTCTGCGGATCTCCTCATTTCTGATTCAATCACGCAGAGAAAGTGCGAGCATAGCTCTTTCCATCGCCCTTTGTGTGACTTTGAGCCTTTGTATGAGGCCCATTGTGAGCGACCACACACACACTGGTCGAAAAGTTTAGTCTTGAGACACTGTGGTATCTTGGATGACACAGTGTTTGTCCGCAACTCCTCCAAAACGACTGAACCGATTTAAATTAAATTAAGTATAATACATTCGTTAGACATGAAAATAGGTTTTATCTATTTTTTATCCTAGGTACTACGACTTTCGCGGGTGAAACCGCTGGGCGAAATTAACTTAAAAACAACATAAACTTAATATCGCGATATTCTGACGGAATCGTAACTTATGCAGGTGAAGCCACGAAAGCACTAAATTTTAAAAATATATTTACCTGCCCTATTTTCATAAGACTTTAACATGACTGACGATGGTAGGATAGGGGTAAACAAACACCTCTACCTACCGCTTCGGAAGACACAGGCTTAATCATATCGGATGTTATAAAATTAACGCATTGTTTTCATCTCTCCTTACCCCAGTCTGAAAAACTCTATAAAATTCGGGTCCGTGGGTTTTATCCTCAAAGTTATGTCAGGAGCCGTGGTCCTGAGAGTGTAGTACAGGTCCAGCTTCTTCTTAACTCGTTCTAAACTGAATTTACAGCCTCGCAGTAATGCTATCAGCCACTGATCATCTGGAAATTATAAATTATCACTTGAAGTTATCACACGAGGTTTAAACCAGTATTGTTTATCACTACAAAAAGTTTGACAACTAATCATATCGAAAGGTATTATGTTACCCAGCAACTGAATGTGGAGTTCAGAAATGCAGTAGCTCTGTGTAAAATACTGGATACCAACCCCAACCTACTTGCAAAAATCCAGTCAATCTGATAGATATAAAGCGGCGTTGTGCGTCGTATGAAATGTAAACAGAATATAGTCAAAATTTACCTTTGTATTGGTCATTTAATTTAATAAACAAAACCGTGACCCAAATTAAAAGTAGTACAATAAAATATTCCATTATTTGTAAGTTACCATCTTGAATACAATGTCGCGTATTGTTCGCGTCGATTCGCTAGTTCACAAACTAAACTAAATTTACGTTCAGTGCATCTTTGTCTTTCTTTTTTGTTAAAGACAGAAGATAATATATTAGTTCGGTCCTGTCAAATTAGTCCTGTCAAGGTTAAAGACAGAAGATAATTTATAAGTTCGGTCCTGTCAAATTAGTCCTGTCAAGGTTAAAGACAGAAGATAATATTAGTTCGGTCCTGTCAAATTAGTCCTGTCAAGGTTAAAGACAGAAGATAATATATTAGTTCGGTCCTGTCAAATTAGTCCTGTCAAGGTTAAAGACAGAAGATAATATATTAGTTCGGTCCTGTCAAATTAGTCCTGTCAAGGTTAAAGACAGAAGATAATATATTAGTTCGGTCCTGTCAAATTAGTCCTGTCAAGGTTAAAGACAGAAGATAATATATTAGTGCGGTCCTGTCAAATTAGTCCTGTCAAGGTTAAAGACAGAAGATAATATATTAGTTCGGTCCTGTCAAATTAGTCCTGTCAAGGTTAAAGACAGAAGATAATATATTAGTTCGGTCCTGTCAAATTAAGATACTCCATAGATAGTTTAGACGCGTTAATAACATTGCTACTAAAATACGTCAATTCACATCAGGCGCGGACTAATTTGACAGGACGAAACAAATATTTATCTTCTCTCTTTTTCTTAATGAATAATGAAAAATCCAATAGATACACTGTAGATTTAGTTTAGTTCGTGACCAATGACCCGAGGATATTGTTGGCAGAGATCGCGAGACATCCAAACAATAAATGAGAAATACCAATGTTACCTATAATCTTATGTACCTACCTACAGACGACAGCACATGAAGCTACTATAATCTGTCAGATTTCCTTATTAGATTTTCAACTTTATGTCTAAAGCGTTAAGGCTCAAGATTGATTGGGAATCTCTGATAGTTTGGGGTAGCTTGACCTGCTGTCGACCGTACAAACATATTTTTACAATGATGAATGAAAGAAGATGAATGCAAAAGATAAACAAATGACTAGGGCAAGGCGACTAAAAGGACTTTCCACCAACTTTTTTTTTAGGGTTCCGTAGTAAACTAGGAATCCTTTAGTTTCGCCCGGTCTGTCGGTCTGCCTGGGGATAATCTCAGTGACCGTTAGCACTAGAAAGCTGAAATTTGATACAAATATGTAAATCAATCACTCCGACAAAGTGGTCAAATAAAAGTGTCAAAAAATGTTTTATTGGGTAAAGTGGGTTTATTAGGTAAGTAAAGTGGGGAGAGACTTCTTTTTCTCTTTTGAAGCCTAACGTATGGATAGGGGTTTGCTATGTCGAACGGGATCGAGAGAGGGCTGATCCTGCTCGGAGAAGGAGGCGTCGGGGAGACAACCGCCTTGGCGCTTAAAACGCCGAAACCCGCCTATATATTGAGGTAGGTGGACCTTTGGGGTCGCGGGCACACAGAGCGGTGACTCTGCCTGCCCACTAAGTAACCCCAGGGAAGACGGTGGCATAATGGTCACGTGCTGCCGTGCATAGGACGTTTAGGTGAGGCCCTCTTAGTCTCCCCTGGGATGTGCCTTACAGGCGTTGCGCAAGGAGGGTTCCGGAATTGGTCTTTTAAGAGGAACCGGGACCACCCCTAGGCGCAGATGGTGATCACTGGGGTGGTTTTAGTGAGGTAAAAATCCCACACTACCCGACCTCATTCCTCGGGGGTTGGGTGCCTTTTGAAGGTTTCCCCCCGAAAACAAAAAAAAAGGGGGGTTTGCTATGTAATTTACCATATAGGTATGTAAGCATTTGTTATATTAGTTTACATATTTTATTATCCTGAACGTTGTTTTTTCAAATAAAAAAGAATTAGTATAATCGGTTCCCGCAATCTAAAATTATGAGCGAGAATCCAACTTATAAACCCGTCTATTTTGCATAAATTAGTAAACCAATTTCCCGAGAGATGGCGCTATACTTTGCGTTACTTCGCGCTGTTAAGATTTTTCGTGCCGACCCGATGGGATGGGTATGAGCTATCAAAGTATCGAATTGTTCGGTTTGTCTCTCGTCGTCATTGAAATTTGTTCGTTGTCCATAACGTACAATAAATCGTAAATGATGCGCGTATGCGACATTTATTTAGCCGTAGAAACTTGGAGTTGCCTTGTCTGGTTATCACTCCATGTTACACCCTTCTCACTACTCGTTCTTCGGGTCAAATGACTACATTTTTTCGAACGTTTATAGTGGAACTCTATCTTAGTTATCACCGTCCTTCAAAGGACCCGTTTTCAGGATTACGTACTTAGTATGTCTAAGTTGACAGTTGTATGACTATGTACACATATCCATTTTTTTAACTCTTAAGTAGTTCCGCTCTTAAGTAGTTTCCGGTTCGCCACAATAAGTCTCCCCGACTTATTGTGGCGAACCGGAAACTACGGAACTCTATATTGAGCATGGTACGACACGCTCTTGGCCGGTTTTTAAACATTACTCCACACTGAGAATTACTACTACCCGGAACAACTAGATACAAATAGGCCATTGTTCCGTGCGGCAAACGAACCCGCTACATGCAATGCAGAAATCGATCGCTCGTCATTTAAGGCTGACTTTTCCATCGCCAGATAACTTTTACTTAAGGAATGAAATTAACTGTGGACAATCCATACTAATATTATAAATGCGAAAGTAACCCTGTCTGTTACGCTTTCCCGCTTAAACCTCTCAACCGATTATTATAAAATTTGGCACAGACAATCTTTAGACCTGAGAAAGGACATAGGCTACCTTTTATTGAAAAATTTGATATTCCCGAGAGAAATCCAAAAAGCGCGATATAACCGATTTCCACACGGGCGAAGCCGCGGGCGGAAAGCTAGTATTTGTATAAATGTCTAAATTATTCCTCGAATTAAATTTCGATTCGACTGAAATTCAGATCTTAGAATCAACATATATTACTTCTCCAAGGGTCTGAAACCGTTTTCTCAATTTTTCTCTCTTTCTATCGAACCAATCTGAACGTCCGACCCACCAATCGACAGATATTCGTCCCTGGTACCATGGAATACTATTTTCAAATTATTCCGCTTCACTGTTTATTTATAAAAACGACTTAAAAATTCTAATTAGTATAGTGCGAATTTTTCGCACGGGTCAGCTGGTAGGTATTATTAAATGAGTAACAATTCTGACGTTTTTATTGTTTTTCTATAAGTACTTAAATTGTTAGATGTCAATAATATTCCATGAATAAACGAATATGACTTTGGGCAAAATAACAAAAAATATTGACGTAACGTTGCAAAAAGTCCCCAGTATTTGATACAACGTCACTACAATAAATTGATAAATGTAATAATATTTTAATAGTCGGTTTTAGTACAAGATAGGTCTCTTTGTACTAAAACTGTACTAAATATCCTTCACTATCTCACTATCTATAAAATTCAGAGATTATGTTAATAATATATCATCGTTTATTTTGCAAAACTGATAATAAGAAACCTTCAGTCACAATTCAGGCGGCGAGTTTAGTTTCCAAGATAAGTCCTTGCAATTAAACGAACTTCAATTCTCTTTTTGCCGCGTTTATCTATAGATAACATGAAAGATTTACATTTGATTTGAAAAATATGGGTGTATCTAGCGGCTGTCACACCTCTGTCTATCCTTTTTGTTTTTAGATGGGAAATCATCTAATGACACTCTTCCCCTCCGCCCAGAACGGGAGGGGCCCGTTTTGAGCGGAGGGAAAGAGTGTGTCAGACTTTTACTGACTAAAACCCACACGCGGCCTATCCTTTCAATGAGAACAGGTGTTATATAATATGTAAAGAAAACCCTGTCCGATCCGTGAAGGTATTGTTAGGTATCGTTAACTGGTTCTAATAATACCTACAAAGCCGGGTAAACTTAAAAAAAGAATTCCCCTAAAAATATAAATATTATTTCAAAAAAGCGAGGTAACTAGGTGCCTACCGCACATGTATTAAGCATGTGCGGTAGGCAACACTTTAAGCATACATGCGCGGGTGAAGGGGGGCAGCAATCGCTCCGTCACAAATGGTGCTGTCCAAAATGTAAATTACCAAATTGTGGGGATGTTGGAATTAATTCAAAATTCATTAATATTGTTACTATGATGATTATATAAAATTTCATATTTTATTTGGTCATGTGTATGTCAACCTGTAACCTTTATTATCCTTTTGGGTCTGACTTTTCTTTACATATTGTATATATCGCCAAATGACATACCTGTTCTTGCTTTCAGGTGAGGCTGCTTCGAGATCCATTCCTTCAGATGCTGCAGATCATTAGGAATCTGATTCGTGTTCTCATTCAACTCCTCTTTGGCAATTTTCGCCAGTTCCGGGGTCAATTCACGAATCATTATTTTGTATTTGTAGACCTGTTTAATACAATTCGATTATAATCACACAATCGAAGTTTCTGTTCCAGCAATATTATCGATTAACCAATATTGATTAATCAAAAAAACAAAAAAAAAATACTTTAAATGCGGGAAACCGGTTTTAAATAGTAACATTTTTATTTCCACACGGAAAAAACAGCATTTGATCAAAGTAATAGAAAGTCAGGTAAGTCTCACCTATGGTACCGTGCGCTGCCGGCGTATCGACTAACTGATAAAGAACTCGGTTGTTATCACAGCCGTGTTGTGAAACGGTACCAACTGCCAATATCATCCAATCATGCTACAGGCGCAATCAATGTCCTATTTCAACAGTAATTACTCAAATTCGACTTTGGATTAACAATAATTCGGAACATAATTTAGGTACAGTTTTTTCCCCATTCGTCGTCGCTTTCCGATTTAGATAAGAATCACCTGAACATTACCTTATTGCAACTATCAACGTATAGATGCAGCTGGGCCTGCTATACTTGCCGCGGCTGATCCGTAGATTATTCTTTCCCAAGGCGCGGCTGTCGTTTGTAGACTTTTGACAGTCGTCATAGGTCCCCAAAAGCTCGAAAATTCAACAACTACTCTCACTAAAGGGTATCGTACCCAGTGATTCGGTTGTGAAGGTCAGATAGGGAGTCGGTCCATGTAAAATACTGATATTCAGATGCCTCCTATAAAATTGGAAGCTGACTATATCTTAGTTGGGAAAATACAAGGTAGTTGTATGGTGAAGCTAGTTCGAGGTGAAGGACTTGGGGGAGGACTTCGTCCAGCAATTGGACAGTACAAACAAAAATTGATGCAGCTGAAATCACCATTGTAAAGCCTCACGTGTGTAAAGTCATTCATTTACTATATTCTTCTATTCTTTCGTTCTTACACTATTCTTAATCCAGCCACTTACTGAACATTTTATTTTTAGTTCATTACAATCTTATAAATCCCAGACTTGTAGTTAAATTTTAATCTACTTATAGTTTTCTACCTTTAGTATGACCCTGATTGTTAAGGCAGTTAAAAAAAATGAATAAACTTAACTTCAAAATTACTACTTATTTTTGCTTTTGTATCAAGGGTATCCCTGAAACCTTTTCGCCCTGAGACATACATAATCGCTTACGCACTTAAGTCCTACTAATATTATAAGCGTGAAAGTTTGTAAGGATGAATGGATTTTTGTTACTCTTTCACGCCAAAATTATTGAACAGATTTAGATGAGATTGTGCACACAGACAGATTATAACTAGGAATAACGCATGGGATACTTTTTATTCCGATTTTCCCATGGGATTGAAACTTACGCGGGTGAAACCGCGGGAAGCAACTAGTTAGTTATAAATAAAACAAGATTCGAATTTTCTTGAAATATTTTATTTACTACTTGAAACTATCTTGAAATGATATGATCTTTAAATAGATATTCAACGTATATTCAATTAGTGCAAAAATTTACGCCAACTTTGTATTGACAATCACCAGAATAATTTAAGTTTAGATAAGATATCTAGACGACCTCTCCCATAATCATAATGATTACATTAAACTAGACAACTGTTATAGTAAATTATTACTATAATAGTCGTTAAGTTTAATTACTAAAACAAAGTTTCATATCAGCTATACACATACAGTTGTTGTTATGGAAATATGGCAAAATAGTAAATAATACCCAATAATATTGCATTTTAGGCGAAACCGGGCGTTTTATAAGTTTTTTTTTTTTTATTACATATTATAAATGTTATAGTTATAATTGTTATAGTTCCCAAAACAATGATGCGAGCGTTCGCAGCCCAAGGTTTCTCTGAATCAATCAATCCTAACTGATGCAAAAGTATTCTACGCATACACCGCAGAAACTGTATGGTACAAATAAAGCGTACGAAGATCGAGTGTCACTTTTAAGAAAAATGTAAAGTTATGTAGATGTACTGTATATACATCTCTACTTAACTATTCGGAAAATGCAAGCGTGGTGTTATATCATATTGTAGGTACTATTTCTTTATGAATTATTAAGTAACAAGTAGCTAATCCACGTCAAGTTGTCTAAAAGATCCCTGGACGCCAAACATGTTCTCCACAGTCTTTGGTTTCCCTGGTCGCTTTGATTCGTCAGTCCCAAACTTCAAATCTTCTTCGAACCAGTCTCCGTACTGGTCCATTTTTTTGAACCAGTAATCTGTTAATAAATTAAACATTTTGAAGGTTGTTTTGTAAGTAACGCTCCCTTCACTATACTACCAACTAAGGTTAGCCTCGTAATAAAAGTTGTTTTTATTTGTGAGTAAGTATATTTTACCCTTGAAAGATTGACATTACATCCATGACAATACATTCATTACGTTGTTCATGTTGTTGAACAGTTTTTTTTTTTCTAAAATATGAACCCATTAAACCATTTCTTCGTATAGCCAAAGGATATACAGAGTGGTGCTGACAATACGACAATAAATGAAAACACAGACCATGCTGGTTCGTAGGAATAATCTTGAATCATAGAAAAAAACCTAGCATCAAAAATAAAAAAATGAAAATTTCAAACAAACTAAATCGCATTAAATTGCAAACGTAATAGAACATCCTTTAAAATATTGGTTCAATGACCTCCGACCAACGGGCGACGCCGCGTTCCTGTATCGACTTGCTTTTTCGCGCCATTATTATTAAAGTTTAGTACCGCTGGATGTGGCGGTCAACAACCTCTAAGCGCTTCCTTATCAACATGTACATTATGTAGAAAATGTGAAACATGAAAAATAATTTCCTATGACTAAACTAATGGATATATTTAAATATTTTTTTATGGGTAAACTGAGAATGTGTTGAGGTACACGATGTTTAATTTATTGTCGTATTGTCAGCACCACTCTGTATATATACACCTATATCCTTCAAATCATTATTTTATTCAACAAAATTAATAAAAAAATACTTTTGATTTTGATTGTATGTTACGTAATTAGGGTCTGGATTAAATAAAATAAATCTTACCTATAAATTCCTGTTTGGTTCCAGCCTGCCCTCCGTACTCCTTTGGCAATATTTCTGGAGGTACATATTCGTGAAGGACTTTTAAATCCTTGCTATGCATAAACATCTGAAAAATGTACCAGTTAATACGTAATATCATAGCAATTTAGATTCGGCAAGTGCTGAATACTATACCTACTCTTTTCTGATGTTTCTCATTAAGAAGCTTAATAGCAAGATTAAATAGTTTCTCAAACGCCGGGATGGTATTTATGACGTGTAGGCTTTTCATTCTTAGTGGTGAAGCATCCTGAAATAAAAATCCAAATAGCTCACACACATATATTATGTCACTCTAAGTAATTAGAACAAATACATGATATATGTTTATGTATATATCAATCCCACACTGGGCTGACGTGGTAGATAAAGGCATTACAGCTCAGAGAGAGGAACTGTGTGAACATAATATACGTATGTCAAATAACAACGATTACGTAAGTCAAAGTAATAAACTTGTGAAACAACGCTTTTTTGGTTTCACTATATTTAGCACCATTTGTGACGTATGCGCGTGCGTCAAGTGAATGTGAAACAACCCCGTCTGTAGTACGGACGTGGCAGCTAAGAAGAAAGAGTGGGGAAACAAAAAATACTTATACACTTTTTTATATATCACCTGTCCAGCTACAACTAATTTCTTCAAGACCGTCGGTGTGAATTCCATGAAGTGTGTCATAGTCATCCCTTCGAGATCTATTACCTGGAGAACCCCGTTTACCACCAACTCATCGTCTTCCAAATACTGAATCTGTAAAATTTAAAGAAAGAATACATCTTTTTTTAAACTTCATGAGATAAGCACGGCGTAAATTAGTGGAAAGTCAAAATAACACGAAAACCAGATTAATAAAAGTGAAAATACACAAAACCAACCACATAACGCCATATCAGCTACTAGAATAAAATGTACAAACCTGCTGAAAACAATGTGCAAACGATGAGAAATCCGTAGGCGAAATTATGTTTGGATCAAAGAGGCTAGGTTTAACTATGACGACTCTTGGAGATGTAGGTGACGCCAGCTTCGGCAACACTATTCCCGCCCTAAAAAAAAATAATGAAGACAGAAATACATTTTACCAAGTCAGAGGTACCTAGCAAGTCACTTGAGATCTATCTTCTACTAGATCTATCTATATACATGGTGAATTTTATGTGTGGATATCGAATCCTACATTTGGGATCAATTTTGTTAAAAATAAAACCTGAATGACCAATCATTTATTTATTTATATATTCTTTATTGTACACCCAACAAATATCGAACAAAAACAATCCACACAAAAAAACATACAATGGACGGCCTTATCGATAATGCGATCTCTTCCAGGCAACCAGAGGATGGACAGATTCTTCCGAACCACAAATGGGACTGTCGTTGGTGCAAATATTATTACTACAATATACTAAGATAGATACACAAATACATACATATACATAAATAAATACATAGATACTGAACAGAACAAGTTAACAAATAAATTAGCGAAAAAGTGTTTGTTGAACGAAGATCATAACGACAAGTAATGTTCCTTTACAAGTCTCTTGAATTCCTGCAACGACTGCGCACGTTTTATTTCAATTGGCAATGCATTCCACAAATGAGGGGCCTGAACAGTGAAAGATTTTTCAAGGAACGTTGTGGAATGCGTAGGCATTTTGAGCTTTAAGTTTTCTGATGACCTTAAAAATTTAGTATGTGAGTTGCACAGAAATTGAAAGCGATTCTTGAGATAAAGAGGGGTGAAAGGAGAAAAAAGCACATTATAGAGAAGGGAAAGAATATCATCAATCATTATTTAAAACTATATATATATATATAAAAAATTAATAAAGTTCTGAGCTTAACTTCTGAACTAGCCAATTAACTTACCCAGATTCCAGTAAATATTTAAACTTTTCAGTATTGGGTCTCACAGCAAACATCTCCGGTGACAAATGTCTCAAAGAGTAGTACAGATCGATTTTCTCTTTGGCTCGTTCGAGGCTGTGCTTACAACCCCTCAGGAAGGCTGCTAGCCACTGGTCATCTAAACAACAGTAGCCGGTTACTGTAGGTACATATCACTCAGGATCTATGATATAACATGCCCCATGCCATGCCATGTCCTAGAATCCATAATTCTTAGACATGTGACATCCGCATTGGACCCACGAACTGGATGATTACCCACTCATAGAGAAGGCCTAAGTTTGACCAATTAAATCCGAACATGTTTATTTTATAGCCTAATTTTAATGATGTTATAATATATACAATGTGTAACAAAAAAGGGTATATACAATTATACATACCAAGGGCATGGCATCTTTAGATGATATCAAACGATATCGGAAGGGTTTCAACTCAAAATAAAATACTCAAAAAATTGGTAGCAAATTTTCGGTTTCGTGTGTTTCATAATTAAAATCAAGTATGATAGTAGCCTATCACAGGCGGTGTTTTTCCTAATAACTTCCTAACATAAAGAGATAGGATTAAAAAACCCTTCCAATATCGTTTGATATCATGTAAAGATGCCATGCCTTTGTTATGTATATACCCTTTATGTTACACGTTGTATACCATGCTAAATATATATATTATGTTACATATATAGTTATACACACATAATCAGCCTATAATGTTCCCATTCCTGGGGCACTGGCCTCCTCTCGGCGAGAGGGTGTGGGCCGTAATCTACAACTTAGGCCCAGTACTGGTTGATAGATGTTACAAGTCTTCGAAGTTTTTTTTTTTACTCTAGGATATGCCGGTTTCCTTAAGATGTTTTCCTTTACTGTTTTGATAATTTACACAAAGTAAACAGCCTGACGGGGTTTGAACTTAAGACTTGTAAGTCGCGAGGCCATCGCTGCTCTCAATATGTGTATATTATTTTTTACAGAATTTATATGCAAATTATTTTTTTTATGTTATTTATTGTTCTATTTCCCGCCTATTGTTATTTAATTATTTTTTGTATGTATGCTTTCAATTTTAATATCAATTAAGTTAACCTGTAATTAATTGTTGCACTTCTAAATGTTACTCTAGTCATTCAATCACAAAAATGTAGTGTAAACAATTGTTGGTTAACCTAAATAAATAAATAAATATCATTTTAAAGTATTGTTTGACCGCAATCCCGCCTGATGGTAAGCAGTGATGGAATCGTTGATGGTAAAGGGCGCTAGTTTATTAAGAGCTTATGAAGCAATCAAACAAGTCGAGCGGCAGTTGAGCAAGTTGATGCAATGTTAAACCCAACAACACAACCACTGCGCCAGAAGGAGATTGATCTGGTACCCGGCACACATCGCAACACAACTGCTCAGACCGTTTTACCAGACATCATACCGGAACACGAGGTATCGCTTGGCGGCAAGACTTTGTGTGGTGGGTGGTAACTTCTGCCGGCAGCCGATGTTATGACCTACCAAGTTATTGTCTGTAGGTAAGTTTTATCTAAACGAGCAAAAATTTCACTTTACTTAAATTCTAGGTTATTTCAGAAGGATTCTTATATGAACTAGGTCTACCTAGACCGTTCTGAGCATGAGTAAGTGTAACTATCCTGTATAGTTATACAATATGTAAAGAAAACCCTGTCCGACCCATAAGGATAATAAAGGTTAGGTAAACACATGACCAAATAAAATATTAAATTTTACATAATTATCATAGTAACAATACTAATGAATTTTGAAATAATCTTTTTTTGGCGCGAATTAATTCCAACTTCCCCAATATACGGTAAATTTTTAAAAAGTGATAACACCATTTTCGACTGTGTTATTGCGATACGACCGCGTGCCGCATGCCCTGCCCCTCTTCGCCCGCGAGTATGTTGCCTACCGCACATGTATTAAGTTACCGCCCTTTGCGAAATAATATTTATTTTTGTACGATTATTTTTTTTATTTGACCCGGCTTTGTAGTCATTAGTAGAATCAGTTATCGATACTTAACCATATCTTCACGGATCAGACAGGGTTTTCTTTAAATATTGTACATAGTATAGGCTATCAGAGACTTCAACACTCGAAGATAACCTATCTGACACACGACGACATAGTTTGCGGAATAGCTGAGCGATCTGCTGCTGCACTGCGTGAGGCGGTTCGATTCCCCGACGGAACAAAATATTTATATGACCTAAAAGTTATCGTTCCGGGTCTGGCTGTTAGTGTATACAATATGTAAAGAAAACCCTGTCCGATCCGTGAAGGTATTGTTAGGTATCGATAACTGATTCTACTAATGCCCACAAAGACAGGCTAAACTTAAAAAAATCCCCCTAAAAAAATAAATATTATTTCGTAAAAAGAGGTAACTTAATACATGTGCGGTAAGCAACCCCTTCCGCGGGCGGCGGGGGGCAGGGCACGCGGCTCCTGTGACGTGGTCGCGTCGCTATTCGCTTATAGTAATAACGGTGTTGTCGCTTTCTCTCAAAATTACCGAATTTCGGGGAAATTGAAATTAATTCCCGGGAAAAAAGGATTATTTCAAAATTCATTAGTATTGTTACTATGATGATTACGTAAAATTTTATATTATATTTGGCCATGTGTTTACCTAACCTTTATTATCCTTATGGGTCGGACAGGGTTTTTTTTACATATTGTATAAGTTTAAATGTTTGTAAATGCACCCACGATACAGGAGTAATTACTATTGTAGAGCCAGGTTTTAAAAATATATGTTAAAAATAGTGGTTTAAATATTTGTTGGTTTTTAAATATGTTTTTTTAATATTTTTTATTTTTTTATATAATCTAGCCTAAACTGGTTCATCCTATTTCGTATAGGAAGAACTAGTTTAGCCTAGGCAAAACCAGTTTGTCCTGAAATCGGGTTGGCTGGTAACATATACAATTAACTTTATAAAAATGTTTTACACATAACTATAGGCAACATTGATTTTCTCACTTATTGTTTGGATGCCTCTCTGTCAACAGTAAGCGACATTGTGTTCACGATAACATACAATAATGGAACAATAATGGAATATTTTATTGTTCTACTTTCAATTGACAATATTGGTGCAGTGGTTGTGCGATCGATTACTGTGCTGCGTGTCTTGGGTTCGATTCCCGCACGGACCAATAATTTGTATGGCCTACAATCAGTTGCTCCGGGTCTGGCTGTTTGTGTATGTGACTATAGATATGTTAAAAACGCACCCACCACGATACAAGTAAAATATAAAATCCTATATAATCAGATAGATCTAGATCCTAAGATATACATAAATCCCAAAGATTTTTCATAAAAAAAAATGAGGCCTCAGCCTTGTTTATCAAATTACCACAAAAAAAAAATAGGGCCACAGTTTTGATTGCCAATATACACAGGTAAATATTGACTACTAAGTTCCTAGGTAATGCGATATCTACACTGGTTAATGACCCGTAACAAAGGTCAAAAGTCAAAGGTCTACGACTGACAGCCGGTACCACCGGCGTAACCTGTTTCCGAAGCATGCATTTATCTATACGTATCTAACCTAAAATAATAAAACTTTTACGTTAATATTACTGTTTTCTAAAAGGATTTAATTGGTTTGTTTCAAGTTCCTCAGTTTTAAGTTTCGTTACTAAAGCATAAAGCAAGTCGCACTAGGAATTTCTCCTGTATCATGGGTGCGTTTACAAACCTATAAAGTCACATACACAAATAGCCAGGCCCGGAAGAACTAATTGTAGACTATACAAATATTTATTCCGTGCGGGAATCGAACCCGCGACACACAGCGCAACAGTTGATCGCTCTGCCACTGCGCCAATCGTGGACTAACAATCCTATAACAAAAAGAATATAATATTTATTTAGTTAGTAATAAACCTCGACATATAGGTAGGAAAAAAGTCGATAAAAAAGCACAAACAAATAGCTAATAGTGAAGAGTTCATAAGTTAAGTACCCAAGAATATTATATTATCAACTAGTGACCCGCCCCGGCTTCGGACGGGTGCAATGCACTAAAGAAAAACTGTAAACGTTTTATAAAAAACATAGCGGCCCGCCGCTCCTACCGCCCCGCCTGCGCCGGTCGGTACCGCCGGTTTTTATATCTGTTATATTTTTTTTTTTTATTAGTTATAAATTAGTGCTTGACTGCAATCCCGCCTGATGGTAAGCAGTGATGCAATCGTTGATGGTAAAACGCACTAGTTTATTAAGCCTATTCACTCAAAAAAACTGAGTGAATAGGAAGGAAGACGGCAGTTGAGCGAGGTGATGCAATGTTTAACCCAACAACACGACCAACGATGCTGCGCCAGAGGATGATCTGGAGACCCTCCACGACCAAACTCCCGACACAACAACATTAGGCACATCGTACCCGGTACACATCGCAACACAACTGCTCAGACCCGTCCTCCGTACGGCTTCACCAGACATCATACCGGAACACGACGAATCGCTTGGCGGCAAGACTTTGTCTGGTGGGTGGTAACTTATGCCGGCGGCTGATGTTGTTGCCTACCACCGAGCTATCTTCTTAGATTCCGAGATATCTTCGAAAATGTTCATTTAAATCACATGCTGTAAACGTTTATTTTTTCCACCACATAATTAAACATAATTTGGGCACAAAATTAAGTATACAACGTGTAACAAAAAGGGTATATATACACCAAGAGCATGGCATCTTTAGATGATATCAAACGATATCGGAAGGGTTTCAACTCAAAATAAAATACTCAAAAATAGGGTACCAAATCTTCGGTTTCGTATGTTTCTTAAAATCAAATCATACAAACGTGGCAGCACACTACGTACGTTAATAACTACTCGTTACCCGTCACGTTACTTGCCAAAATCCGGTAAATGTCTTCAATATCTCTGTGCGACTAGTATGATAGTAGCCTATCACAGGCGGTGTTTTTCTCATAACTTCCTAACATAAAGAGATCGGATTAAAAAACCGTTCCAATATCGTTTGATATCATGTAAAGATGCCATGCCTTTGTTATGTATATACCCTTTATGTTACACGTTGTATATGATATAACGATAAACGTATTAATAATGTATTTAAAGTATTAAATTGGATTAGAATTAATGCTGTAATTGGTTAAAATCGCTACGAAAATTAGCCAATATTTCTCGTAAAAAGTAAATGACAAAAAATTTATTGTGGGATATCCATAAGAGATAGACATATACTATCGCGGCCTTTTCTGTAAAATTTCTCAATTTTTAGTACATTATTTTGATAAATCTCGTAGGGTTCAGCCTGCGTTTCCCTGCAAACGCGGGAAAAATGTGATAATTTACGACCTAGCATTAGAAACAACAAAAATAATAGTCCAATATTTAATGGATGATGTTATATACCTATCAACCTTCCTCTTTAATCACTCTATCTACTTTACAAACACTGCATCAAAATACGTTCCGAAGTTTTAAAGATTTAATCTTACATAGGGACATAGGGAAAGATTGGTTAAGCGGACCCCAGACTCCAAAGCTGAAAAGCTACGGATGCGACTGGGATTAACGCTGAGATGATGATGAGGGACATAAGGAAAGAGATAGCAGACACAAGTAATAGTCAGACACTGCAAAATAGCAGTGTCTGACTATTACTTAGGTGTATTCTAATAATTGCTCTCACAAGACAAAGAAAATATTAAAAGTATCAAAATATAATCAAATTTACCTGTTCTTGCCCTCAAATGAGGTTGTTGACCAATCCATTCTTTCAAGTGTTTTATGCCCTGCTCGAGTTTCATCGGAGTCTCATTCAGTTCTACTTCTGCCTTCCGCTTCAAGTCAGGATTCAAGGGTCTTACCACCATCATCGAAAATTATGTTTAATTACTTAGTTTTACACTGACCAAAGTATTTCCTCCTCCAACCAATAATTTTCTTGAATGAATAAATACACAAGACTTAACAGGAGTATCGAACAATCCAAAACTTTAAAATATTATTTAAATAAGAGGACAGAGCAAAATTAAAGCGTGCGCGTCCGCTACCGATTCGAAGTATGAATACAGTAAACAAAATGATAATAATTTGTTTCGCCAATTCCACAATAACTACATAAGTATAAGTAACTTATAAGTAGGTATTTATAAGAAACGTGTTTACCTTGAACAGGGCCGTCGTGGACTTTAATTTTTGATGCTCATACCTACACTATCGTATGGCCCATCCGGAGTTTTAATTTTTACTTATTTAATGAGCAATCCTGGTAATTAATGCTTGGGACTCTCTTCGTATCTTCTTTTTTTGGAAATTGTATCTGTGGATCATGGACCGAAAATAAAATTTGATTATAAAATTTAACTAATGAACTGATAACCATGATTAATGGAATCAATTAATCATTGAAAATACTTTAACAAAAATATAAATAAAACATACTAATTATAGAAAATTATTTAAAAATAAATCCTTTTATGACAAAAGTCTGAGTCAGTTTTGTTCATAAACAACCTAAATGATTGGGTCTTATTAAGGTTTTACATTCTCGAGACCCTAAGTTAATGAACTCCTTAAATGCGCTATTGTGTGAAAGATTGCACGGGCCTCAGGTAGAACCCACTATAAAACAGTGGGTCGTCGGTCCGGGGAGCGGTGAATGCTTATGTGAATCAAGCACTCGCAGCTACCAACCCTGGTGAGAGGCATACACATCTGGTTACCCGATCTGGTCACGATAGAGAAAATCCACAAAGATTATATTGCCAAAAAAAAACTGAACTGACCTTCCAAAAGTCTTACGAAGAATGATGTAGAGTCGTCAATTTGTTTCCTTTTGCTCATCAGTATGTACAAGAACGCTGAAGTGTGTGTTCTGAAGGTCAATATGGTCTCTTAAATTAAAACTTTCAAAATCGCAGTTGCAGTCTCATCTTACATTTTAAAAATCTGTGGAAATTAATTTTTTTTTTTTTTATTAGGGGTCAAAGTATGAAATTGCCGTTTTGTCGCATTTGGTTTTTTAAATTGACATAGAATCATCATGGTTTGAGGTTTAGGAATGAAACTTTTTTCACATGGTTTGTATGATTTTTTTTCTTTTAAAAAGTGTCAAACATTTGAATATCGACTTTCAATTGTTTTTGTTATTCAACTTAGATAAGAAAGATGGACACTGCGAAAATTCGAGTGATTTTTAAATACCAGTCCCGACGCCGAAAGTAACGCGACAGAAACAGCCCGCAATATCAATGTTGCGTTTTGAGAGAGTTCTACTAATGAATACACCCTGCGCTTTTGGTTTAAACGCTTTCGTGATGGAAACATCGACTTAAAGAACGAGCCACGAGGAAGACCGCCCACACAGGTGAATAACGATGAATGAAGAGAGATGGTGGAAGCCGATCCTAGTCAAACTACCCAGGAATTAGCGGCATGGTTTAACGTTACCTTACCCACAATATTGACTAATTTGCGTCAAATCAATGAAATACAAAATACGAAAAATAGGTGCCTCATGATTTGACTGATATGCAGAAAGAAACGCGTGTTGAGACTTGTGTTGCCTTGTTGAATCGGTACAGAAATGAAGACATTGAATCAAAATTTTGTGACATGTGATGAAAAGAGGATTCTTTATGATAACCGTAAAAGAAAAATGCAATAGCTGTCCCCAGGTCAAACGCCACAACACTGTCCTAAAGCAAACGCGTTAAACTTCAATCCTATAAATTGTTGAGGAATTCCCTCGACTGTCTATAGTCTTTATTATTAGATCTACTGCAGACTTTCATTATAACCAATAACCCATATTGGTTATAATGAAAGGAACTGTAAACCGTTGAGGTGTTCTTTGAACTGTCCTTCGTCTTCATAAGAAGACCCCTAATGACAATAAGAATCCAACTAGGTGTAAAGCTCTTATCAATACAAATTAATGAAGCACAAACACAGCTAGCTGCTGGGAATCGTTGAAAAGTTCTCTCGACTCCATCATCAAAGCTACTGCAGACCTTCATTATAACCCATAAGGGTGCAAAGTTCTCATCAAAATAAATTAATTAAATCCAAACCCAAAGTAACTACTGTAAACTGTTGAGGAGTTCCCTGAACTGACCTTTGTCGTCTTCATCATCAGCCCCCTTATGACAGTCATAATAACATATTTAGGTGTAAGGTTCTTATGAATACAAATTATTCAAGTACAAACACAAGGTATCTGCTGTGAGGAATTCCCTCGCCTATCTCCCGGCTCCATCATCAGATCTACTCCAGACTTTAATTAAATTGTGGTGCTTTAAAATACCTAATGAAAAGACTTATAACTGCACTAGTCGCCCCTACAAAGTTTTGCTTAAGTTCTCTGGTCTTCCACCATCAAACCCTTATGTTCTTATCATGGCCACCTTAGAAATATTTTCTTTCCAACAAATAAAGAATTATTTATTTATACCTTCGCAAAAAAAAAAAAATTGTACAGAGGCGGACTTAATGCCTTAGGCATTCTCTACCAGTCAACCTCGGGTGGTGAAGAGACTAAATGGCAGGTGCTTGAGTTACAGAAACAATGAACAGGAAAAGAAAAGCTCAAAATCGGTAAAACTACGACGTTATACGCGACCAATATTAAAAAAAAAACATACAACATTATTTTTTGTTTATGCGTAACCGGAAACACGTGTCCGGTAGTTTTAATTGAATAATGTTATTATCTTGTTATCTCGGGCGGGTGAGCGGTGCATTGGTCTCTGGCGTCAGCTGTTGCGCGGGCGATGATCTACCGTAAGCTGCGTGGCGCGCTCGGTAATCACACTGCAGCAATTTCGAAAAGTATTTAGATAAAAATATAACATGGTATAAAAATTATTGGAATCGATTCAGTTGCTTATAAAAATGACGTTGTATATAATACGGTCGAATTGAGTAACCCCCTCTTTTTCGAAGTCGGTTAAGAAAAACTAAAATAAATAAAATAAAACTTAACAATGTTTGATTTTTTTTTATTTACTGCGAATGGTCAGTGAATTGTGATATTTACCTATGTTGCTATACGAATCATAAAAGTTTAAAATAAAAACCGGCCAAGTGCGTGTCGGAATCACGCACAAAGGGTTCCGTACCATTGATTTATGAAACTGAAGGATTAAGTTATTTCTATGAAAGATTACGCGGTAATAAGCGATTTACGGTTCACGAGGTATTAAAAAAAACTATTTAATGTACATCACATGTTTTTTTTAGATTTTTCATTTTCTTATTTTAGAAGTTAGAGGGAGTGGGACCAACTTTTTTCCACTTTGGAAGCGTCTGTCACGCAAACTATTAGGTTAAGAAAAAAAATATTTTAGAAACCTCAATATCATTTTTGAAGACCTATCCATAGATAGCCCACAGGTATGTGCTTGATGAAAAATAAAATTTTGAGTTTCAGTCCTAAGTATGGGGAGCCCCCAATATTTATTATTATTATTTTATTGCCATATGGCTACGGAACGCTAAAAATTGAGATAGTAGGTTTTGACTTTCGGGTCAAGTTTGTTACATACCTATACATATGTAGGTATTTTATTCTCTTCTTTCACTCACCCGTAATTTCCACTACAGTCCCGACGGTTCCATCATATTCTGCAGGCAATATTTCTTTTGGCATATATTGGTACAATTCATCATAATTTTTGTTATGGACATAGAGCTACAAAAAAATAAACAAAATTAACTGCTGTTTGTCCACTTACACTGTTTCTGTTCTTTTCATTAAGCAACACTTTGATCGCATTGAATACAGTTTCAAAACCTGGAAGAATGTTCGGTAATGTGTCCCTTTCATACGCATTGGTGATGCATTCTGAAACGTATTTTAAGTATAGGTCAATAAGTGGGACTTCTTAAAATATCTTCAATACCAAAGAAAGGCTTAACCAGCAACAGCTCCAAGTTCCAAACCATAAAGCTAAAATCACCTGTCCTAGGGTTAGCATCTTCCTCATGGTAACTGGAGTCATTTGCATGAAGTGTGCCATCGTCACTCCTTCCAAATCTATTGTTACGAATGGACCTTATGTCGATGGCATAAGGTTCAATATCGCGTGACATGCAGTGTGTCACTTTTAAGTCCTATTTCGCCAGATCTAGACATTTTCTAGGTACAATAATAAAACGCATTGCTAGACTTAGGACGGCCTATCGAATGGTACAGGTCTCAACAGTTTTGTCAACAAAGTGTCGACATCGAAATTTCTGGAAACCCGTTTCCGGGAATTACCATAGGTACTTACATGGCCGGTGACCTCGAAGTTATGCAGTATTATTATTACGTCTAGAGGATTCCGGAATGTTCGATCAGCTGGCCTATATATAGGCGGCGCGACGCCGGCACACAGTCAGTCTACACTCGACTAGCGATACGAAAACAGCGACAGTTAAGAAGCAATCTTAAAGAAGACCTACTGCGACAATTATAACGAGGACTGTAAGTACTACGTGAAGAAACATCTGTAGCGTTATTGTGTGTTTACAACACGGACTTCGTGGACGTAAGAGAAGACTTCGGTGCGACATCAGCTACGTTCTACTTGTCATTGCCTACAATCGACTGTACCTTCGTTGCTAATAAACTTCGTAACCCTTAACCGGCATTTAAGTACCCCTAGCCCGTAACACTATGATACTCCGGCTACCAGCTATTGTAGTATGGTCATTTTCATTCTAAATTATTTGAAAACGTGCACATTCGCTTTAAACAGAATAGGACACTTACTTGAAGTACTACGAGGTCTGAAAAAAACTCGATATTCTTATCTTATATCGAATGCCATCAAAGCAAATTAAGGAATGCAATACTAGGATCCCAATGTATCAGGATCCCGCAATATTATTGCGGAAACAATGCCGCAATAAATCTTTATTAACAGGAAGAATGCAATACAGGATCTTTATTATCAGTTAAGCCCATACAAGCGTAGAAAATGAACAAGCGTTTTTTGCTGCTGGCTACCTGGCATGTAAAATTAGGAGTCCTCTGGCAGACAAGACTATTAACATGATATGTTTGATGCACAGTTACTTTGAAAAAGCTTGCAATTAACATCTTAGCCCCGCTTTTAGATCCTTTCACTTTGGTAGGCGTTGATTCTTTTTGAAATACCCAAACCGTCGACTGGTGCTTCGTTTCTGTGTTGTATTTATAAATCCAAGGTTCTTCACCTGTAACGATGTCGTAAAAACGCCGAGAAAAACCTGCTTTAAATTTGTATATCATATAATCATGGCACCTTTCCACCCGAGCCTGCTTCTGAGCATCGGTTCGATTGTGCGGCACCCAGCGTGAAACTATCCTCCGCAACCGAATATGTAATATAGAATCTCGTGAAGGTTTCCTGATCCAATCTGCAGTGTTTGCTGAATTTCTTGGTATATAATTCGTCTATTGTCTTGCATCAAACTTTTCACTGCTAGCACGTTTTCTTCTGTAACAGCCATCAAATTGTGACCACTTCTTTCTTCATCCCCCAAAGTTAGTCGACCGCGCTTAAATTCATTATACCACCGATACACGGTTGCCTTAGAAGGGCCCTCATCCGTGAATGCCATTTGAAGTTTGTCGTACAATTCGTCTGGTTTCAGGCGCAATTTGTAATCATAAAAAATCATAGCGGGAAAATGGTCTCGATGCAAATCCATTTTTCAAAGAGACACGGTTATTTTTAATTAGCTCTCAAAAAATGTGGAGGGACGTTTTGAATTTGGAACGTACCTATTATTAGTTATAAATAATCATATTTTTAAAGTAAATTATAACTGGCCAGTTTCTCATACATAAAAACTTTTTGTCGCAATACTTTTTGAGTGACCTGGTATTCAATATTTTTTTAAATACAACACTTACAAGTACCAGATTTGTAGGTAGATTTTAGTCTACTTACGAGCCTGATTAAGGTAGTTAAAAAAACTGGATAAATACTTACCTTCAAAATTACTACTTAGCGTTTTGCTTTTGTTTCACGTGGAACCCGGTAACCTTTATGCTTTGAGATATACCTAAACACTTACGCACTTAAACCCTACTAATGTTATACACGTGAAAGTTTGTAAGGATGAATGGATGTTTTTACTCTTCCACGCAAAATTTACCAGAAATAACGCGTAGGAAACTTTTTATCCCTATATTCCCACAGGATCGAAACTTACACGGGTGAAACCACGGGACGCATCTAGTTAGTTATAAATAAAACATAATTTAAATTTTCTTGAAATATTTAATTTACTCCTTGGAACTATCTTGAAATGATATGATCTTCAAATATGTATTCAACGTACCTATGTATAATTAGTGCAAAAATATTCCTACGAGGTCTGTTCAAAAAGTACCCAGAATTTTTTAGATTACATTAAAATAAACAACTATTATAGTAAATTATTACTATAATAATTGTCAAGTTTAATTACTAAACAAAGTATCCTAGCAGCTATACACTTGGAGTTATGGAAATATGGCAAAATAATAAGACATAATATCACATGATAAGGCGAAACCGGGCGTTTTGTAAGTTCCCAAACAGTGGCTGGTAGGCTGATGCTAGAAGCATTCGCAGCCAAAAATTTTACCTAAATCAAACAATCAACAACACCGCAGAAACTGTATGGTACAAACAACGCAGACGATGATCGAGTTTCAATTTTATTAAAAGTCTGAAGTTATGTAAATGTACTGCAAGTATATCTCTGCTTAACGCATTCAGTGCCACCGACTCGTCTGGAGAGTTCACGTGGACTCGCCTGGCGAGGCGGTGGTACAAGTAGCAGTGATGCAAGGGCGAGTCGGTGGCACTTGCGTCACTGCTAGTTGCACCATCGACTCGCCAGGAGAGTCTACGTAAACTCTCCGGGCGAGTCGGTGGCACTGAATGTGTTAACTATCCGGAAAATACAAACGTGATATTATATCATATTATTGGTAGGACCTATAATATGATATAATATCACATTTTTCTTTATTAATGACTAAAGAACAAGTAGTTAATCCACGGCAAGTTGTCTAAAAGATCCCTGGACGCCAAACATGTTCTCCACAGTCTTTGGTTTCCCTGGCCGCTTTGATTCGTCAGTCCCAAACTTCAAATCTTCTTCGAACCAGTCTCCGTACTGGTCCATTTTTTTCAACCAGTAATCTGTTAATAAATTAATGAATTTTAATGAAGAAATCCTTTTACTGATAATTTTAAAGGTTTTTTAGTGAGTGCCGCTCTGGAGATATGGAACCAACTAACGTTACTCTCATAATAAAAGTTGCTTATATTTGTGAGTATGTTTACCCTTGAAAGATTGTCATTAAATCCATTACAATACATTCATTACCCTGTTTATGATGTTGAGTTATTTTTTTTCTAAAATATACAGCAATGAAATCATTGAATTATATAGCCAAAGGATATAAACAACTATATCCTTTAAAATCATTATATTTTAATAAATATAATTAATATAAACAACTATATCCTTCAAAACCATTATAATATTACATATAAAATTAATAATAAAATAAGTATTGTGATTGATAATGGATAATAATAGATATAAGTCTGTAGAATGATAATAATGGTGTAAAATCTTCCGGGCTTCCAGTTCAGTTAGGTGTACCTCAAGGCTCAATACTAGGTCCAATCTTGTTTTTAGTATATATTAATAATTGGCTCGCATCGTCAGGAAGCTCCTCTCTCTGGAGCCCTGACCACCGGTAGCTTGGACCAGTTCCCGATACCGGTGGGCTACTATTTTTTTATATTTTATATGTTTTTTTATGTATTTATACAATATGTAAAGAAAACCCTGTCCGACCCATAAGGATAATAAAGCTTAGATAAACACTTGACCAAATATAATATAAAATTTTACATAATCATCATAGTAACAATAATCATTCGCGTTGCGTACCCGCATCTGTGTGGTCGTGTTTGCGTGCGCTCTGTAAAATGGCTACTAATTTGGTAAAATGTGCTACTTGCAATATTGTAATTAACGAAGTGCTTGCATTTGTGAATAACAAAATTCAAGTAATGGACGAGGAAAGTATTAGCCGAATATGTGTTAGTGCCTTTTCGGATGCTGACATAGTTGCTGCCAAGAACCTGTTGTTCGCGTCTATACCCAAAACTAAGAAGAAGACGCAAAGAAAGGGTGATGGAAAAACGCGAAGGGATATTGATGATATCATTCGTCTTTTGAAGGAATCAGATCCGGAGAATATTCCAGTCTTCGTTGCGCGGGACCTAGAAAAACTACCCCCTGTCTTGTTTGATCATGTCGACGTTACGCGTATCTTAAAGGATTTATTGAGAATGCAACAAGATATTAATTGTATAAAGGAAAATTATGTTACAGTGGATCAACTGGATACAGTGAAAAGAGACCTGAAATCTCTCAATGAAAATGTGATAAAATCTAAGCAGAATAATTTTGGAGGTAGCGTTAATAAAAAGCGAGGTGCCTGTTTATTGAACAGTTTTGAGCACTGTAGCGGTCCGATGGGATTGCTCCCTGAGTGCAATGCAGCCTCCACTGTGATCGACGTACCCTGCGACACGAGAAACAAGGCGGCTCCGAACGTCAACAGTATCTTATTAGGCAAAAATAAATCAATGGACGATGTTGTACGCGTTGGCGAGTGGAAGGTATCCAAAGAATGCGACACGGGACACACGGCGTCTCCGAACGTTAATAGTGACGTATTCGGCAAAAAGAAATCGATGGCCGATGTTGTACGCGTTGGCGAGTGGAAGAAACACAAAGAAGACACAGAATGGACCGTAGTGCAGAGGAGGCGTCTGCGGAACCGCTTTGCTGCAAACAGAGGGAAGGCTATTTCGAGTCCGAATTCAATGTTCAAAGCTGCGGATATAAAAATCCCTATTTATATTTATAATGTTGCGAAGGACGTGCCCGTGTGTGACATTCTAAGTTATATTGCGAGTAAATCTGATGTGGCGGTACACGTAGAAAAAATTACTATGAAATTACCAAAACAATATGATGCGTACAAAATACTGGTACCAAAGGAATATTTGGAAATGTTTCTCAATGATGACTTTTGGCCAGAAGGCGTCGCGTATCGACGTTTTGTGAATTTTAAGACAAAGCCAAATGGAACAAGTGGGTAGTACGCCAATGAAACTTGTTAGTTTTAATTGTAAAAATGTTATTAGATCGGTGGATTGCATACGGAGGTTGTGCAGGACAACTGACATAATTGCTCTACAAGAAACGTGGTTATTGCCGCATGACGTACATTTTCTTGGTACTATTGACGACGGGTTTGCTTTCACGGGCACCTCGGCCGTTGATACCACAGCTGGAGTATTAAGGGGCAGGCCATACGGTGGCGTGGCTCTGCTCTGGAGGAAGTCTACGTTCCCGTGCGTTACAGTGATACCGTGTGATAATGTGCGTATTGCGGCCATTAAAGTAGTGCTCAGTGATAGATCGATTATGGTCGTATCAGTGTACATGCCAACCGCGGGTGCTGATAATTTAATTGAATTCACTGATTGCCTTAGTGAAGTTAATGCATTGATTGAAAATAATGCCGTGGAGTCTGTTTTTATACTGGGGGACTTTAATGCACACCCAGGTGAGTTGTTTTCAAGTGAACTAATAAACTTTTGTACCGAGCGATCATGGTCGTGCGTAGATATGGACTTGCTACCTACAGACACATATACATTTGTGAGTGAGGCACACGGCTGTCTGCGATGGCTCGATCACTGTGTGACGACCAGTGCGGCGAGACGCTCAATACATAAAGTGTCCGTATTACATGATGCTTACTGGTCAGATCATTGTCCCTTGTTGGTTGAGTGTGATTTAAAATTAATAAGGCCGAAAATCGTTGCGACGGATAACATTTTTAATAAAGTAATCTGGGGAGAAAGAAACAGTGAACAGACCGGAAAGTATTCTGAAAGTTGTCACTCGCAACTAAGAAAGATTAATTTTCCTGTAGAATTTATGTACTGCGCCGATCACTGTTGTTATAATAACGATCACAAGCGTATTTTGAAGGAAATGTATAACGATATTGTACAAATAATTAGTAAGGCGGCGGTAGACAGCTATGCTGGTCCTGTGTCTAAGAAACACAAATATATACCAGGGTGGAACAAGCACGTTAGCGTTGCTCACAGAGAGGCTCGATTATGTTATCAACACTGGTTATTGAATGGTAAACAAAGAATTGGACCTATCTATGATAAAATGTGCCAAACGAGGAGAATTTTTAAATCTCGGGTAAAATTTTGTCAAGATAATGAGAAACAAATCAAGTTAGATATAATTGCACAGCATCATTCATGTAAACAATTTGGTAAATTCTGGAAAAAGACAGATAAATTGAACCCAAAATCGAGTCTACCTGTGGGCGTGGCGGGCGTGCATGAGCCTCGTAATATAGCTAACCTGTTTCGGAGTCATTTCAAAGTGGAACCTCCTACCGTGGGCTCTTTTGACCTGATGCGAGGTGCTGAAATCGTGCCAGGGGACGTTGCTGTTCGATTTAGTGCCAAGGAAGTTGCCTCCGTAATTTGTAAAATGGTGCGAGGTAGGTCCCCTGGTCATGACGGTCTTAGCATTGAGCATCTGCAGCATGCTGGTTTCCATTTGTCTCGAGTGCTTGCTACGTTCTTCAGCTTATGTGTGAGTCATTGTTACCTACCGGATGAGCTTATACGGACCGTGGTTGTTCCGGTTATAAAAAACAAAACGGGGGATGTCTCTGATCTGGGTAACTATAGACCAATCTCGCTGGCTACTATAATAGCAAAAGTGCTGGACAGTCTGCTTGACAAACACATGGATAGGCACATAAAGCTTCATGATGCTCAATTTGGCTTCAGACCTGGTCTCTCGACTGAAAGTGCCATTCTGTGCCTCAAGCAGACTGTACAGTATTATACAGACAGGAATACGCCGGTCTATGCCTGGTGCTGCTGAGCCCGTCGATTAGTGCCATGCGCAAGCTGCTAGTAGTTTGTGAAAGATATGCACGAGCCCATGGACTCAGATATAATGTGAAGAAGAGTGAAGTGATGGTGTTTAAGGCTGGTAACAAATCATTCGCTAGTGTGCCTCCTCTGTATCTTTGCGGTGCCACCTTAAACAGAGTAACTAATTTCAAGTATCTGGGTCACTGGGTCTCTGAGGATCTGTGTGATGACCGTGATTTGGTGAGAGAACGCAGGGCGCTGTCTGTGCGCTGTAACATGCTGGCCCGCAGGTTTGCACGGTGTACCGAGCAAGTCAAGGTGACTTTATTTAGGGCCTTCTGCCAGTCCTTCTACACCTGCAGCTTGTGGACTAAGTACACGCAGCGTGCATGCACCGCTCTGCGGGTCCAGTATAATAATGCGTTCAGAGTACTGTTCGGGCTGCGGCGCTGCTGCAGCGCTTCAGCAATGTTTGCTGAAAAAAGAGTGGATGGTTTCCATGCCATCATGCGGAAGCGCTGCGCATCTCTCATGAAGCGAATGCGGGATAGCCCGAACAGTCTTCTGAGTGTGTTCGTGGACCGCTGGGACTCGCCGATGTGGCGGCACTGGATGCGACTACACACTGCGGGTGGTCGCGTCCTAGGGTTGGCATAACTTGGTACTTCTGTGCGGTTCCATTTCATTGTGTTGTATTACTGTTTTGTGTACTAACAATAGATTTATAAGGTTTTATTTGTATTTTGAATTTTTGTATTACTAACATTATATGGACTACGTCTGAAATAAATTATTATTATTATAATAATGAATTTTGAAATAAGTAATCTTTTTTTCCCGGGAATTAATTCCAATTTCCCCGAAATTTGGTAATTTTTAAAAAACTGACAACACCATTTGTAACGGAGCGAATAGCGATGCGACCACGTGCCGCATGCCCCGCCCCCCTTCACCCGCGCATGTATGCCTATCGGGTTGCCTGCCGCACATGCATTAAGTTACCTCGGCTTTTCGAAATAACATTTATTTTTTTTGGGGGTTTTTTTTTAAGTTTAGTCCGGCTTTGTAGGCATTATTAGAATCAGTTAACGATACCTAACAGTACTATCACGGATCGGACAGGGTTTTCTTCACATATTGTATAAATATTTAAAAATGTAAAATAATATGTACACATAGAAAAATAAAGGAAATAATAATAATTTATTTCAGATTTCTCATCCATATAATTTGTTTGTACATACATTTGTGAACTTAGAAATTAGTATTAGCAAATTAAATTAAATAAAATTAAGGTACAAAGGTATATTATTACCTTTATACCTTAATTAATATATTAATTATTATAATTAAGGTAATAAAATTATTGAGACTCGAATGACTCCCCGATGACGCTATCAGTCGCTAGTTAACAGCGTGCAGCCGTATCCACCGTGCCAACATCGGAGAATTCCACCAGTCCACCAGTGTGGCCAGGATGGTGTTGGGACTACTGTGCGTGCGCCGCAGGATTGAAGCGCAAGGTTTGCGTATGATTGCCGCAAAGCTATCGGTCTCAACCGCCACGAGCATCGCGGAGGCACTGCAGTAGCGCGGCAGGAATAGACAAGATTTTGACGAAGTAAACAGTGCACTCTCAATAGTTACGGATTGGTTTAAGAAAACGAGATGTGTAAAGTCGCCTTGCCAAATGTTAGAAATCTAGGACCCAACATTGTTTTAGATAAAGAGGTGCTTGAAACTGTGGGCTCGGCAGATTTTCTGGGAATAATAGTAAGTATCCCAAATTTCAGTGGGGACTACACATATCAACCCTAGCAGGAAGGCTCAGTTAGCCGCCTATGCCGTCAGGAAAGTAAGACAATACACTGATGTTGATACAGCTCGTTTAGTCTATTTTAGTTTTTTTCCACAGCGTTATGTTTTATGGTATTCTACTTTAGGGTAAAGCTGACATACAAAATATATTTGTGGTCCAAAAACGTGCTGTCCGAGCAATTTACCAGCTCATCATCATCATCATCATCATTTCAGCCGAAAGACGTCCACTGCTGGACATAGGCCTCCCCCAAGGTTCTCCACGACGACCGGTTCTGCGCCTTCCACATCCAGCGGTTTCCCGCCACCTTCACCAGGTCGTCGGTCCACCTTGTCGGGGGCCTACCCATGCTACGTCTTCCGGTGCGTGGTCGCCACTCGAGAACCCGTCGGCCCCATCGGGCATCGGTCCTACGGGCAATGTGTCCAGCTCACTGCCACTTTAGTGTTACAATTCTTCGGGCTATGTCGGTTACTCTCGTTCTTCTGCGGATCTCCTCATTCCTGATTTGATCGCGCAGTGGAATCCCAAGCATAGCCCTCTCCATTGCCCTTTGAGTGACTTTGAGCCTTCTTATAAGGCCCATTGTTAGCGACCACGTCTCATTTCCATAAGTCATCACTGGCAACACAAACTGGTCGAAGACTTTGATCTTGAGACACTGCGGTATTTCGGACGAGAAGATTTTACGTAGCTTCCCGAAAGCAGCCCAGCCGAGTTGGATTCGACGATTGACCTCTTTCTCGAAGTTGGACCTTCCTAACTGGATAGTTTGTCCCAAGTACACGTAACTGTCAACAACTTCGAGAACAGAGTCTCCAATCTATAAAGGAGTCGGTACAACATGGGCATTAGACATGACTTTCGTCTTGTCCATGTTCATTTTAAGACCGACTCGCTCGGAGGCTCTACTGAGGTCTTCGAGCATTGTACTCAGGTCCTCCGCGGTAGCCATGACTACGATATAATCAGCAAGCCGAAGGTGTGTCATGTACTCGCCGTTGATGTTGATGCCCAGTCCTTTCCAATCCAGAACCTTGAAGACATCCTCCAATGCAGCGGTGACCAGTTTCGGGGAGATAACATCTCCCTGTCTGACACCACCCTGCAGAGGTATTGGTTTCGAGGTCTGGTCCTGTATTCGGACTGACATGGTGGCGTTTTCGTACAAACCCTTCAGCGCTTCAATATACCGATAGTCTACTTGGCACCGCTGGAGAGACTGCAGTACAGCCCAGGTCTCGATCGAATCAAAGGCTTTTTCGTAGTCCACAAACGCCAAGCAAAGGGGTAGGTTATACTCCTCGGTCTTCTGTATAACCTGCCGCAGCGTATGTATGTGATCTACTGTGCTGAAGCCTTTTCGGAAACCGGCTTGTTCGGGAGGCTGGAAGTCGTCAAACCTGCAGGCGAAACGATTCGTGAGTACTCTCGAAAACAACTTATAGACATGACTCAGAAGTGAGATGGGTCTGTAGTTTTTCAAAAGGGTGGTGTCACCCTTTTTGAAAAAGAGTACCACCACACTTCTGTTCTATGCCTGTGGCGTTTTTCCCTCGACTATGACGGAATTGAATAACTTTTGAAGGGCCCTAAGGATCGGTTCACCACCCGCCTTCAATAGCTCAGCCGTTATTCCGTCATCGCCCGGCGCCTTGTTGTTCTTAAGCTGTTTAAGAGCCAATCAAATCTCCTGCAGGCTGACGTCCGGGATATCTTCGGTGTAATGTCGGGTTAATCTTGCTCTAGGGTCTTCAGCAAGATTTAATGCGGGTTTTGTCGTCGAAGTGTAGAGCTGTCCATAGAAATTCTCGACTTCCTTCAAAAGCTCGGGCCCGGACGTTATGATCTTGCCGTCGTCAGTCTTCAGCTTGCTTAGCCGGCTACGCCCAATAGTCAGATCCCTGGCGAAAACTTTAGAGCCTCTGTTTCGCTCTATAGCCTCCGTTATACGCTCGGTATTCGACGTAGGTCGCGCTTCAGAGTATTTGAGATCTGCTTATTGAGCTGCCGGTATCTGCAAGCATCACTTGACGACCGCAAAACCATCTCACGTCTATCCTCCATGAGCTCGAGAGTGTAGTCCGAGAGCTTTTTAGTTCTATTTGTACGGCGGGTCTTACAATACTTAGTCCCGACCGTACGGACAGCTTCTACAAACCCGTCATTTGTATTCGTCCACGTCGCCACTTAGGTATTCGAAGCGCTTTTTTGGAGCTCGAGCTGGAAACCTTCGGAGTTATGGATCTGGATGGGTGCTGGCCGGAGCGTAGACTTCATTAAGCGAGATCTTTCGGACACTATGTTCAGATTCAATGTGCCTCTGACCATACGGTGATCGCTGCCGCATTTGAGCGAGTTAATCACATTTGAGCGAATATGTGCCTTTTTGTCGTCATAATGAAGTCTATCTCGTTTTTAGTGACCCCGTCGGGACTGATCCAAGTCCACTTTCACTGGTCACGCTTTTTGAAGAAGGAGTTCATCATGAAGAGTCCCCCCTTCTCCATGAAGCCAGCCAACATGTAGCCTCGGTGGTTCCGACGCCCAAATCCAAAATTTCCCAGTCCAAGCTCTTCACCGCTCCGTTTCCCAAGTTTAGCGTTGAAGTCCCCCATGACAACGCTGTATTGAGTTTTAGAGCTATGTATGGCTTTAGAGATGTCCTCATACATAGTCTCTACTTCCTCGTCGCAGTGTGCCGAGGTCGGGGAGTATACCTGAATGACCTTCAGCGAATACCGTTTGGTTATTCTGAGTACCAGGAACGCCACCCTGGTCGACACACTCTCGATCTTCACTACATTGTCCACAAGGGACCCGTGGATGAGGAACCCGACACCACCTTGGGACTGATGGTCGCCCTCCCGGAAATAGAGCAAGTTACCAGATTTAAGGATTATCGAGTCCTCAACCTCTCTTCGGACTTCCGAGAATCCCAGGACACCCCATCGTAACTTGCTCAATTCTTCCTCCAGTTCAATAACCCTCTCGTCGGTCCGCAGTGTGCGCACGTTCAGTGTTGCCAGGTCGATCCGTCGTTGTTTATGGTAGCCGGATCTCTTCCGGTGATTCTTCGCACCCCTTGCCCCGTCATTACCTTGGCCGCTACCAAAATGACCAGGAATAGCGGAGCTGCCGGGGACTAGGGGCCTTGGCTTAGTAGTGTGCATCATTGGGGGGGGGTTACCATAATCCCCACGCTTGGCAGGCGGGTTGGGTATCGCAGGATTTGATATTCCACAGAAGAAGCGCTGCTGCCCGCTTCCCTGGTGAGTTCCCTTAGTCGCCTCTTACGAGTTGCAGTAGCGCGGCAGGAATAGACAAGATTTTGACGAAGTAACTACACAGTGCACTCTCAATAGTTACGGATTGGTTTTAGAAAACGAGATGTGTAAAGTCGCCTTGCCAAATGTTAGAAATCTATGACCCAACATCGTTTTAGGTAAAGAGGTGCTTGAAACTGTGGGCTCGGCAGGTTTTCTGGGAATAAAAGTATCCCAAACTTCAGTGGGGACTACATATATCAACCCTAGCAGGAAGGCTCAGTTAGATAGAGAGAGTGAGTTAGACAATAACCTGACGTTGTTACAGCTCGTTTAGTCTATTTTAGTTATTTCCACAGCGTGATGTCCTACGGTATTTTACTATGGGGCAAAGCCGCTGATATACAAAATATTTGTACTCCAAAAATGGGCTGTTCGAACAATTTTTGCAAGCTTGGTGACAGAGTTTCTTTAAGAGATTTGTTTAAAGATATTGGTATTGTTACGATTGCTTCGCAATTGTTCTTATATTTATCTTATTTTTGCTTTGCTGATATTTTGGTGTGGCATTTGGTAAATAATATCATTGTTGTTGTGTTTTGTTGTATAAAATCGCGTGTTTTTTTTAAATGAACAGACTGCTGTGCTGATTGGGAGTTTGTTCCGCCACTTCTTCTTTACAGCGAAAGTAGTAGGAAGTGGCGAAGGGCGGGCGTAGGGGGGACTGTCTTATGAAATATTGACAGTGCAGACAAAAAGTGCTGATTCTCAGCCTAATTTGATTAAATGACTTTTGAATTTCATTTTGATAGTATGTTACGTAATTAGGGTCTGGATTTAATATAATAAATCTTACCTATGTATTCCTGTCTGGTTCCACCCTGCCCTCCGTACTCCTTTAGCAATATTTCTGGTGGAACATATTCGTGAAAGACTTTTAAATCCGTGCTATGCATAAAAATCTGAAAAAATATTATATACCTGTTAATGCGCAATATCTTAGTAATTTAGAACATGCAAGTTTTGAATACTATACTTACCTTTTTCTGATGCTTCTCATTAAGAAGCTTTATAGCAAGATTGAATAATTTCTCAAACACCGGGATGGTATTTATGACATGTAGGCTTTTCATTCTTATCGGTGCAGCATCCTGAAATAGAAATCCGTAAAATAGCTTGTCACTCGAATTAATTACAACATACACAATACATACGTATACATCCACCCCACACTGGACTGATGTGGTAGACGAAGGCATTACAGCTTACAGTGAGGTACCTACTGTGTGAACATAACATACGTATGTCAAATAACAACGATTACGTAAGTCAAAGTAATAATCTTGTGACACAACGATTTTTTGGTGTGACTATAATATTTAGCGCCATTTGTGACGTATGCGCGTGCGTCAAGTGAATGTGAATCAACCTGTATATGAATGTGCCGGCTAAGAAGAAAGAGTGGAGAAACTAAACTATGTATAGACTTTTTTTATATTACCTGTCCACCTACAACTAATTTCTTCAACACCATCGGTGTCACTTGCATGAAGTGTGTCATAGTTATCCCTTCGAGATCTATCACCTGGATACACCCGTTTACCACAAAATCATCATCTTCCAAATACATAATCTGTAAAATACAAAGAAAGAATACAACAATTTTGTTTAAACTGCCTGAGATAGTAAATTAGTGGAAAGTCAAAAGAATAGTAAAACAGCTTTAAAAAAAAGCGAAAACTAAGCACATAGTTTGATATCAATTACTAGAACAAAATGTACAAACCTGCTGAAAACAATGTGCAAACGAGCAGAAATCCAGAGGCGAAATTATATTTGGATCATAGAGGCCAGGTTTGACTATGACGACTCTTGGGGATAGAGGAGACGCCAGCTTCGGCAACACTATCCCCGCCCTAAAAATAATTATTCAATACAGAAAAATATTTTACAAAGTCAGTGACCTGCGAGATACCTCAAACTCTGTGAGATATCTCGCAAGTCACTTAGGACCTATCTTCCACTAGATCGATATAGGTACTTCATGGTAAATTTTATGTGTGGATTTCAAAATCCTAATATCGGAATTAATTATGCCAAAAATAAAACCTGTATGACCATTTATTATTTCAAATTTAGTATAAAAGTTATAAAGTGGTCCAGATGGTATACCAGCGATTGTTCTTAAGGCATGTGCACGAGGGACTCTGAACAGAGACCCGTGGGGATGCCCCTACAAAATGGTGTGGAATAAACTCCGCCCATGGGCTCCCCCGCTGACGCAGAGTCTCCGGCCTCAGCTCGTGGAGGACGTGGTGAGCGCTCTGTTTCCCTCGCGAGGGGAACATACCCCTCCTCCCATGGCTCCGCCTCCTGCGGTGCCTGATGCGGACCACACCAACGAAGACGATGATGCTCCAGAAGTGACCGAGGTAGAGTTAAGAACGGCGGTACGTAGGCTGAATGCCAAAAATACCGCCCCAGGACCCGACGGCTCACCTGGAAAAGCCTGGGTTCTGGCCTTAGGGGCTCTCGGGCCTCGACTACGGGGGCTACTAAGCGCATGCTTGGAGAGGGGCCAGTTCCCACTTCGCTGGAAGACGGAAACACTGGTCCTCATAAAGAAGCCAGGGCGCCCTACGGACTCTCCGTCCACTTACCGGCCCATTGCGCTGCTCGACGAGGTGGGCAAGCTCTTCGAAAGAGTCATTGCAGACCACCTCGTCGGGCAACTTAGGCGAGCAGGCCCGGATTTGGCGGAGAGCCAGTTTGGCTTCCGCAGGGGTCGCTCAACGGTGGATGCCATCATGCGCGTGCGAGCCCTCACGACAGGGGATGCTGTGACCCGGGGTGGGGTTGTCTAGGCGGTGTCTCTAGACATCGCCAACACCTTCAACACCCTTCCCTGGAGTTGCATCAGGAGGCATTCCGGTATCACCGGATGCCGACCTATCTCTGTCGAGTGGTCGAGGCCAATTTGACGGACAGGGCCATAATCTACCCCGGTCACCAAGGAGTGTGGAATCGGCGAGAGATATGCGCGGTGTTCCACAGGGATCGGTCCTGGGACCGCATCTGTGGAACATCGGGTACGACTGGGTGCTGCGCACTGACCTCCCTATCGGCGTCAGCGTAGTCTGTTACGCTGACGACACGCTAGTCCTGGCACAAGGGAGGTCGCACCAGGCGGCGGCTGAAGCAGCGACCCTCGGGGTTGCGACAATCGTCAACAGGATCCGGCAATTGGGACTCGAGGTGGCCCTGCAGAAGTCCGAGGCCATGTGCTTTCATGGTCCTCGGAATGCGCCACCGTCGGGTTCCCACATAACGGTAGGAGGGGTTCACATCGGCGTCGGGTCGACGATGAAGTACCTGGGACTTATCCTCGACAGCCGGTGGAACTTCAAGGAGCACTTCCGATGTTTGGCTCCCAGACTGGAATGGGCCGGGGCTGCCCTTAGGCGGCTCTCCCCAATCTAGGGGGACCAAACGCCTCCTCCCGGAGGCACTACGCGGGGGCCTTGCGGTCCATGGCCCTATAAGGGGCACCGGTGTAGGCGCGGTCGTTAAGGAAGCGACCAGCCCGATGCCTGACCGCGTCCCAGAGGGTCATGGCCGTTCGGCTGATCCGGGGATGCCGCACGGTCTCCGTTGAGGCGGCGAGCCTCCTTGCCGGATTACCGCCATGGGATCTGGAGGTCAAAGTCCTCGCCCACATGTGGGAGTGGCGAGAGGAGGCAAAATACCGGGGTATAACTCCGCTGCCGCGAGAAATCGCGGTACGGCGGACAGAGCTCCGGTGGGATCTCATGACGACATGGAGAGTGCGATTGTCGCAACCCAGTGCTGGGCACGCCACGATAGCGGCGGTAAGTCCCCTCTATGAGGAGTGGCTAGAGAGGCGCCACGGCGCCCTCACCTTCCGCCTGATGCAGGTCCTCACCGGACACGGTTGTTTCGGAAGGTTCCTGTTTCGTATAAGGCGGGAGGAAACGCCAGGGTGTCCCATTGTGTGGATCGCCCTGAGGACACGTTGGAGCATACGGTGGAGGTCTGCCCGGCTTGGGTAGAGCACCGCCGTGTCCTTGTAGCGGCGATCGGAGGCAATCGGCGGCGATCTCTCGCGTCCGACCCTGGTCCAGGCCATGGTCCGGAGCGAGAGTGCATGGCAGGCCGTCACCTCCTTCTGCGAAGCAGTGATGCTGGCAAAGGAGGAGGCGGAGCGTGTGAGGCAACGGGAATCCCAGCGACTTCACGCCAGTAGCCGCTGCAGGAGACGCCCTGGTCGGGAGATGACACTAAACTCCCAGCCACCGTAGGCGCGGGCCTGCGGGCGGTGAGCAGTGGGCAGCTCGCCGCTCGGTAAGGACCAGGCCCGAGTCGACGGCGCGTCGTGTTTCACGCGCGCCTCAAAGAGATGTCAGCACGTCGTGACGGGGTCCACGAAGACCGATGCCTCCTGGGTCAGGGTTGCGGGTTGGTTAAACAAGAAACCGTGGCCCTGGCCGTCGCACAGGCAAGTGAAGAAACACGGGTGGGTTTTAGTCAGTAAAAGTCTGACACGCCCTTCCGCTCTGCCCAGAGCGGGAGAAGTCATTTGATGATTTCCCATCCCAAAAAAAAAAAGGCATGTGCACGAACTATCGTATATATTTCAATAACCTTCATATTCTGTAAGATTATGGAACGTGTGTTGAACTGGCGGCTCACTGGCTGGGTAAAACACTTCCTGACTGAACGGTCCCTCATTGGAGCCCATTTCGTCTAATGCCGATGTTCCTCTGGGGTCTGTTCTCCCTGCAACTCTATTCCTGCTGCATATTAACCATCTGCCGATGCCGTGTAACTATGGGTATGCAGATGACAGCACAGTTGTGGAGAGATACCTGCCGTGTGCTCAGGCTATAGTAAGGAAGCAATCTAGTCCGAACGAGAGGCTGTGAAAGAGCGTACGAATATTGCACTACAGGCAGTCTCCGAATGGGGTGAAGCCATTCATATACGCGTATTCAACGCCTTCAAAATACAAGCGTGTCTATTCACCGCCAAAAGAAGCCCGATCACCTTGGCTTCTACTTTTCGGAATGTATCCTTGGAGTGCACCTTCAGCTTTTGGGAGTTGAGATTTCCTCGAACTTAAACTTTGGATGGTTCATTGAGTCCAAAGCCAAGGTTGCTGCAAATGTTATACAAAGCACAGGTCCGTTCATGTGTGGAGTACTGCAGCCACAATTGTGCTGCTGCTGCAAAATGCCACCTGGCAACTTTGGAATCGGGGGAGAGATGTGCGAGGCTAATTGGTGATCCAGATTTAGTCCAAAATGGTCTCCAAAGCCTGAAGCACAGGCGAAGTGTAGCCAGCCTGTCGGGGTTCTATAGGATGCCTTTTGGAAAGTGTGCGAGGAAATTACATGACTTTGATACAGGATTTCCGCATCTTCGTTCCATCATCGGACGACCCGTCGTACGGCGAGTGTCCACTCTTACGTTTTTGACACCATTACGATCCGGGAGAAGCGTTTCGCCTCGTCTTTTATACCGCGTACATCGAGGGACTCGAACAAATTTGTCAGCGATGATGTTTCCTTCTGATTACAATTTAAGGGTCTTCAAGGCTAGAGTAACTTGGCTTTTAATAAACTAGCGCGCTTTACTATTGCATCACTGCTTACCATTAGGCGGGATTGCCGTCAAGCACTAGTTTATAATTATAAAAAAAAAGAATTAACTTACCCAGATTCCAGTAAATATTTAAACTTTTCAGTATTGGGTCTCACTGTAAATATCTCCGGTGACAAATGTCTCAAAGAGTAGTAAAGATCGAGTTTCTCTTTGGCTCGTTCGAGGCTGTGCTTACAACCCCTTAGGAAAGCTGCTAGCCACTGGTCATCTACAAAATTGTAGCTGGTTACTGTAGGTACTTATATAAGAGGCGCGGGTTCGATCCCCGCACAGTGCAAATATTTGTATGCATGAATATAAATATTTGCATTGGTCTGGCCGTGCCTCGGAAAGCACATTAAGCCGTTGGTCCCGGTTGCCATACGAACATCTAATGGCAGTCGTTACGGGTTGTTGGAGCCCTCAAAAGTCTAACAATTGGTCTAACTGCAATGCTTAGATATCGCCTTCGGGTTGTGGAGGTCAGACGGCAGTCGCTTCACGCAAAATATAGAAGTTTAGCCAAAATCAGCAGTTAGACTGGTAAAGCGGACCCCAGACTCCAAAGCTGAAAAAGCTACGGATGCGACTGGGATTAACGCTGACATGATGATGATGATGATGACTGTAGGTACTTATCACACAGGATCTAAGTCACAGCATAATGTTGTAATAGGGGGGGTCTGAATTACAATACTGGCAAGTCCTATAACCGAAAATTCTTTGACATCTGACATTCGCACAGGACTCACAATCTGGATGACGACCTACTCATACTATAAACGTTATAATCTAGTGCTCGAACGCGATCCCACTTGATGGCAAATAGTCATGCAATCGTTAACAGAGTTTCTCTTGGTGGTAGACCACAACATCAGCTGCCGGCAGAAGTTACCACCCACCGGACAAAGTAACTCTAAGCGATTCGTCGTATTCCGACATGATATCTGGTGAAGCTGTACGGAGGACAGGTCTGAGCAGTTGTGTTGCGATGTGTGCCGGATACAATGCGCCTAATGTTGTTGTGTCGGGAGTTGGTCATAGAGGGTCTCCAGATCAATCTCACTCTGGCGCAGCATCGTTCGTCGTGTTGTTCCGTTTAACATTGCGTCACTTCGCTCAACTGCTGTCTTCCTTCCTATTAAATCAGTTTTTTTTAGTGAATAGACTCTTAATAAACTAGCGCGCTTTACCATCAACGATTGCATCACTGCATACCATCAGGCGGGATTACGATAAAGCACTAGTTTATAATTATAAAAAAGAGAGAAGGCGGAGTTTGACCATTTAAGGCTACTTATGTTTATTTGAATTAAACGATGTGTATTATTATAAATTATAATATTATTATAGCTGCATTCACTGTGTGTCAGTAAGTTTTATATAAATGAGCAAAAATTTCACTTTATACAGCACTAGCTTTCCGCCTGCGGCTTCACCCGCGTGGAGTTCGGTTATATCGCGCTTTTTAGATTTCCCTCGGCAATATCAATTTTTTCCAGGATAAAGATAGCCTTTGTCCTTTCTCAGGGTCTAAAAATTGTCTATGCCAAATTTCATCAAGATTGGTTGAGAGGTTTAAGCGGGAAAGCGTAACAGACAGACAGAGAGAGTTACTTTCGGATTTATACATATTACATTATTATTATATTTATTTATTTTCTTTTTTTAGTATGGATTATAATATTATTATAGGTAGGCATTCATTGTATGTCAGTAAGTTTTATCTAAATGAGCAAAAATGTCACTTTATACAGCATTAAATTTTGATAGTTTTAATCTCTTGGACCGGTAGTTTAACTATCAGAATACTATTCATGTAACTTAAAAATAATATAAAAAAAACAGCAAGTGATAAGATTATACTCGCAAAATGCATGAAATCAGAAGTAAACGCCACGAGATCGTACCTACGCGTTGCGTCACCGGCACCACAATAGACAGAGAACAGTAAAACATCTTCATATAAACGAGCCGCTCTCGGTTTGAATGTATGCGTGCGCGCCGAGCGCCGTGTCGGTACGCGATTTCAAGCACACGCTGGCATAATATAGGATGGTATAGGATGGCGGCAATACGGGCTGTGCCACGTGACTGTGAGCACGCGCGTAAATTACATGACCGCTCGCGTTCGTCAATTCTCGCCGGCCACTTACCATAATATTAATTATTACGAGTATCATGAAGAGCGTACCCGAGTCGCATTTTTCCATATAATTGTCTTCCCAGATTTACTTCCTGACTACTATGTTTAAAGTTAAGTTTATTTTAAGAAGCCCAGTTTTACTATAACACAGAGGATTGAGTACGAAATATCGTTTAAGTAAACGTATTTGTCGAGTATAGTGTAATAAGGACAATCACAATAATCAATATTGCAAATTACTATTTTTTTTTCTATTGTCTTATGTGTTGTTTGATCCAAATATGGCGTCTTAATCATAATATTAAGTTAATAAAATTATAGTAAAATGTGACCGACTAACGCTTAGGGTTGCGTAGAATTTTATTTATAACATTATAACCTTTAATCCCTCCGACGCGCGCGTCGACAACAGCAACGCGAGGTGCTCTTAATAGCGAGTAAGCGAGCGGCGCCTTTGTTGCATTTGAGCTAGCTGTTGCTATCCGATTATATAAACAAACATTACACACTACAGTACCCATATAAACAATCATTATAATTGTACCTCAGAAACTAATGAGGCTAAAAAGGTTTTGCGGTTTTATTAAAGTAAGGTATCATTTGTTAAATATTCGCTACCCATACATAATCTTAGCTTTACTAATGTCTACTTTTTCATAAGAACTACATATTTATTGTTTACGTTCTCCTGTTTTATATCATTTAAGCATTAGTTATTAGCTTGTGAATATTATTGTGTTAGTGTTGCATTTAAGTACTCATCACTTACAATCTTCTCTGATAAGAACCAGTTATATCGATTTCCCATATCACACATCACTTAAAATTTATCATTATTTACGAGCTTTAGAATATAATTTAGTGTTACACTTAAGTAGTCTTAAAAATTTTGTCGGTATCAAATTTGTAACTTAATATAATAAATGTTATGTGAATAAAGGCTTTTTATTTTTACTAAATTTATAAATTGGTAAAATATTCAATCATAATATGCTTTTTATTCTATAAATTTAGATCAAAGTGACAACCCTAGGGTTCAACGCAAGAGTAGGCAAATAACTCTGCGGGCGGCCTTAGATAATCTACTGTTCTCTGTCTACTGTGCCGGCACCGCCCGATCAATCTAAAGGTTATTGACTCGCTCAGCTGATGTTTACGTGAACAGATAAAATGATTCCAAATTTTCCTTCATACTTTTACGATCATAGGACCGTCATAACTGTTTTGTGTCTCATCATCATATCATCATCAACCTTTTTATCGTCCCACTGCTGGGCACAGGTCTCTTCTCATACAGAGAAGGATTGAGCGTAATCACCACGCTTGCTCAATGCGGGTTGGCGATTTTAGGCCCAAAGTCCAGGTTTCCTCAAGATGTTTTCCTTCACCTTCAGTCATTGGTGTCCAATATATACTTAGAAAGTACATATTATAACGTTAGAAAAGTTACATTGGTACTTGCCTGACCTGGAATCGAACCCGCGCTCTCATACTTGAGAGGCTGGTGTTTTAACCACTAGGCCACCACGACTTACTAGGCCACCACGACTTACTTTGTTTTTACTGTCTTTTTTTGCTTTGTGTCTAAGACAAAAATAATAAAATAATTATGCTAAAAATGGTAGGTTGTGATGTAGAAATAAATGTCTACAAGGCCTGTAGAGATAATTGCATTTAAAAATGTGGATTCAAAATTATGTACAACGATTTAAAATGAGCTATGTTTATCGGTTGGTGATCAGATTTCACGATATCGTAATAATTGATCAAAGTTAAAACCGTTTCTTTGGATACACTTACACAATCTTGCACATTTAATAAGATTGGCTTTTAATTTTAGATACTAACGTTTCCCTGTCACTTTTAATCACATTGATGGCGTCCACTATCGTGCTTTTCATTTGTTCATGAGTTTGATGCTCGTTTTTAGGATTCTGTAGCCAAATGGCAAAAAACGGAACCCTTATAGATTCGTCATGTCTATCTGTCCGTCCGTTTTTTTCAGCCATTATATTCCGAAATTGTAAGAGCTATACTGTTGAAACTTGGTATGTAGATCTATTCTAATTATTTATGTGATATTCTTAATGTGAACCGCATTAAGATTTTGAAGAAAAAATTAAAATAATAATAAATATTGGGGGCTCCCCATACTTAGAACTGAAACTGTTTTTTTTTCAAACATGTATGTGTGGCCCGTATGGGGGTATCTATGGATAGGTTTTCAAAAATTATATCGAGGTCTAATTTTTTTTTTCTAAACCGAATAGTTTGCGTGGCAGACGCTTCCAAAGCGGAAAAAAGCTGCCCCCCACCCCCTCTATCTTCTAAAAGAAGAAAATGAAAAATCTTAAAAAAAAACATAATATGATGTACAATACTATAAAAACTACCAACGAAAATAGTTTTAAACGAGATCTAGTAAGTAGGTAGTTTTTTTAATACCTCATAAATCATAAACCGCTTATTACCGCTTAATCTTTCATACAAATAACTTAAATCCTTTAATTTCATAAATCAATAGTACGGAACCCTTTGTGCGTGAGTCCGACACGCACTTGTTGCTCACTAAACTTCACTCCACTACACCAATAAAAATCCAGCGGGGTAAGGTCCGGACTCCTTACTGGCCCAACGACTGGACCACCCCGTCCAATCCATTTAGCTCCAAACACGGAATCTAGGTGATTACGTACGGACGACAGCAGTGTAGCTACCATGAGTTTAAATTACGACACTCGATCGTCGATATCGACCGCGTTTGACTCATCGATTGGTCCGCTTCAAGGTTGTAAGAACTCTCAACCAATGAGAGCATCAAACGCGCTCAATATCGACGATCGAGTCTCGTAATGAAAACTCATACCAGGCATACGGGTCAAGCTACCCGAAACTGTCAGATATTCCTAATCAACCTTGAGCCTTAGAGATAAAGTTGTAAATCGGATAAAGAAATCTGACAGATTGTAGTAGCTTCCGCATTAGGCTCGTTATGTGCTGGACAACCATCATGTTGGTAGAATAATCTCAGAAGTGTAGGCAGGTTGTCGACAGCGGCCCTGAGCGAGTGAAGGTGTCCAGAAGTATCAGTGAACCAACAAACGCTACTTTTTTATTTTATTTTTACAAATCAATAGTGTTTCATAGTCCTATTCGACCCTTCACGGGATTAAAAATTCAAGCCAAAACTTAACCATGCATAAATTCGGAGCTAATTTAGAAGACTACTTTAGAAGATTACTGGACTAGGTCTACATAGACCTTTGTGATTATTAGTATGTGTAACTATACAGTGGGCTATCAGAGTTCAACACTCGAAGATAAATCAATCTAACACACGATGACACATTTGGTGCAACCGTGCAATATATAAGCGATCTGCTGCACGGCGTGGCGCGCTTAATTAAGATTAAAAATATTTATTTGACCTATAGTTAGTCGTTCCGGGATTGGCTGCTGGTGTATATTCTGAGTTTAAATGTTAGAAACATTTAAACTCAGAATATACACAACGCACCCACGATACAGGAGTTTACTATTGTGTGGACTTGCTATTGTGAAACAGGGTTTTAAAAATATATATTTAAATATTAAACTTTGGTGGAATGCCCTTTTAATCGCCTTTAATATCCAATTTTTTTTTAAATTTGTTTATACTTTACATTAATCTTCATTATCTCATACATTGCATACAATTAACTTTATAAAAATGATTTACAGATAATTATAAGCAACTTTGGTTTTTCTCACTTATTGTTTGGACGCCTCTCTGTCAACAGTAAGCGACATTGTGTTCACGATACAATAATGGAATATTTTATTGTTCTACTTTCAATTGACGACACGATTAGCGCAATGGCTGTGCGATTCACAGCTGCGCTGCGTGTCACGGGTTCGATTCCCGCACGGAACAAATATTTGTATGCCCTAAAATTAGTAGTTCCGGGTCTAGCTGTTTGTCTATGTGACTTTATATGTTTGTAAATGCACGACACAAGAGAAATTCCTAGTGTGCAGCAAAATTAAAAAAAAAATGGTTGACAATCCTAGGATGGATGACCTGGCTATGACTCAGGTAAATATTAACAACCAAGTTACTAAGTAATGCGATACCTAGACTGGTTAATGACCCTGAACAAGGGTCAAAGGTCTACGACTGACAGCCGGCACCACCGGCTTAACGTGATTTGCATTTATCTATACGTATCTAACCTAAAACAGTAAAACTTATTTGAATTAAGTATTAGTGTTTTCTAAAAGTTTAATTGGTTTATTTTAAGTTATTCAGTTTTAAGTTTCGTTACTACAGCATAAAACAATTGCAATAATTTTAGTTATTCATTTTATTTTATAGAAGGCTTACAGACTCACAATGTAATAACATAAAGAATATAATATTTATTTATAATAAGCCTCCGGAAATAGGAAGGAAACAATACTATTAAAAAAAAGTACAAGCAAGTAATAAATTAGTTAAGAATAGATAATTAATGTACCCAATAATATTACATTATCAAAATTGATCATGTAATATTATTAATAGTAAACAGGGCCATTTTCCAGTGTCTGACTAGTACTTAGACGTATACTAATATTTGCTCACAAGACAAAAAAAATATAATAATTAATATAAATCAAATTTACCTGTTCTTGCCCTCAAATGAGGTTGTTGATTAATCCATTCTTTCAAGTGTTTTATGCCCTGCTCTAGTTTCTTCGGAGTCTCATTCAGTTCTACTTCCGCCTTCCGCTTCAAGTCAGGATTCAAAGGTCTTACCATCATCATCAAAAATTACGCTTATTTTGCTTTACTTCACTGACCAAAGTTCTACCTCTATCTACTTTCCAATACGTTTCTTGAATGAATAAATTCACAAGATTTAAAAGGAGTAGCAAACGATCCAAAACTTTAATACATTATTTAAATAAGAGGACAGAGCACGTTAAGTCATACGCGTCCGCCATTGATTAGAAGTATGAATACAGTAAACAAAATCATAATAATTTGTTTCGCCTATTCCACGATAACTATAAGTATAAGCATAACTTATAAGTAGGTACTAATAAGAAACGTGTTTACCTTGAACAGGGCCGTCACGGACTTTAATTTTTGATGCTCATATCTAAACTATTGTATGGCCTATCCGCCAGTTTTAATTATTATTTAATGAACAATCCTAGTAATTAATTCTTGTGACTTCTCTTTGTATCTTTTTATTTTGGAAATGGTTTCTGTGGACCCTGGACCGAAAATAAAGTTTGGTTATTATGGGCTACTAATAAAATTTAATTAATGAACAGTAAACTTAGTATTTCTTCTTCTTCCTCCTCAGCCTATAGATGTCCACTGCTGGACAAAGGCCTCCCCCAAGGCTTTCCACGATGACCGGTCTTGTGCTGCCCGCATCCATCGGCTTCCCGCGACCTTCACCAGGTCATCGGTCCACCTTTTTCGGGGCCTCCCTACGCTGCGTCTTCCAGTACGTGGCCGCCACCCCAGAACCTTACTGCCCCATCGGCCATCGGTTCTACGAGCAATGTGCCCTGCCCACTGCAACTTAAGTTTAGCGACTCGCAGAGCTATGTCGGTGACTTTGGTTCCTCTGCGGATCTCCTCATTTCTGATTCGATCACGCAGAGAAACTCCTAGCATAGCTCTTTCCATTGCCCTTTGTGTGACTCTGAGCCTTCGTATGAGGCCCATTGTGAGCGACCACGTTTCAGTTCCGTAAGTCATCACTGGCAACACAAACTGGTCAAAGACTTTAGTCTTGAGACACTGTGGTATCTTGGACGACGAGAAAATGTAGCGTAGCTTCCCGAACGCTGCCCAATCGAGCCGGATTCTCCGAGACACCTCTTTCTCGAAGTTTGACCTACCTAGTTGGACTGTTTGTCCCAGGTATATAATTATCATCTAATAAAACGTTCAATATCGCAGTTTTAGTCTTATCATACATTTTCAAAATGTGTAGCAATTAAAATATCTTAAAACCGAAGAAAATAGCCCCTACATATTTTCAATATTTGATTTGTTTTATAATCAAAAACAGCATTTGAAAGTCTGCTATTTCTTAGGGTGGGGTGAACTTCTGATAGACTTTTAACTCTGTTTAAAATGTAATGGACCTACCGAAAATTCTACTTTATTCAACAATAGCTTGGTTTAAAAAAAAAGTTTATTTTTGGAACATAAACATAATTATGAATAGATGACGGGAGAAACGATGATAGCTGCAAAAGTTAAAAAAAACTGTGTTGCAGCTATCAACACCCGTTTTATAATTAAGAAAAAATTTGTTCCAGACATAAGAACATTAAAAACTAAAGACAGAACAAACTTCCTATTTATGTGAAAAACCATATTTATTTTTTATTTGTATACAAAAAATAAAAATAAAAGTATTTTATCAGTCAACTTGAAGTTGTCTAAAGGAACCTTCTATTCCGAACATATCTTCAGCAGTCTTGGGTTTGCCAACTCGCTTAGACTCATCTGTACCATAGTTCAAATCCTCATTCAGCCAGGAATCGTACGCCTTCGCCTTATTCTTCCAGTATTCTGAAAGTTATTGTGAAACCCAATTAACTTTCAGTCTAAAACCATAATACCTACATGACTAAGCTCAAAAAGTAATTTATTGTAATAATTGTCCAGTTGGAAAGAATTTATGAAAACACTAGCTTTCCGCCCGCGGCTTCACCCGCGTGGAGTTCGGTTATATCGCGCATTTTAGATTTCCCTCGGGAACATCATATTTTTCCGGGATAAAAGGTAGCCTATGTTCTTTCTCAGGGTCCAAAGATTGTCTGTGCCAAATTTCATCAAAATCGGTTGAGAGGTTTAAGCAGGAAAGCGTAACAGACAGACAGACAGACAGAGTTACTTTCGCATTTATATATTAGTACTAGCTTTCCGCCCGCGGCTTCGCCCGCGTGGAGTTCGGTTATATCGCGCTTTTTAGATTTCCCTCGGGAACATCATATTTTTCCGGGATAAAAGGTAGCCTATGTTCTTTCTCAGGGTCCAAAGATTTTTTGTGCCAAATTTCATCAAAATCGGTTGAGAGGCTTAAGCAGGAAAGCGTAACAGACAGACAGACAGACAGACAGACAGACAGACAGACAGACAGACAGACAGACAGAGTTACTTTCGCATTTATAATATTAGTATGGATGGATTACAAATAAAAAATAAATAAAATAAAACTTAACAGCGATTGTATTTCTTTTATTCACCGCGAATGGCCAGTGAGTTTTGATATTTACCTATTTTGCTATACGAACCACAAAAGTTTTAAACAAAATAAAATATGAGGTAAAACTGAATGTAAGAATGGTTTTCGACTTTCGGATTAAGTTTCTGACTAAATACCTATTTGCTGGTATTTTATTCTCTTCATCTACTCACCTGTAATTTCCTCTATTGTCCCAACGGTTCCACCATACTCGGCAGGCAATATTTCTTTAGGTATATATTGGTACAATTCATCGTAATTTTTGTTATGGACGTAGAGCTACAAAAAATAAACAATATTTATTACAACACAAGTAATTTTTAAACGATTATTTTATACGGATGGTGCTATTTGTCCACTTACTCTGCTTCTGTTCTTTTCATTAAGCAACACTTTGATCGCATTGAATACAGTTTCAAAACCTGGAGGAGTGTTCAGGTAATGTGTCCCTTTCATACGCATTGGTGATGCATCCTGAAAAGTATTTTAAGTATAGGTCTATAAGTGGGACTTCTTAAAATATCTTCAATACCAAAGAAAGGCTTAACCAGCGACAACTCCAAGTTCTAAACCAAAAAAGCTAAAATCACCTGTCCTAGGGTTACCATCTTCTTCATGGTAACTGGAGTCATTTGCATGAAGTGCGCCATCGTCACTCCTTCCAAATCTACGATACTCCGGCCACCAGCTACTGTAGCTTGGTCATCTTCATTCAATATTATCTGAAAACATGCACATTCGCTTTTAATAGAATAGGGACACTTACATTATGTACCACGAGATCTGGAAAATCAACTCGATATTCTTATCTAATGTCAAATGCCATCAAAGGAAATTAGAAAATGCAATGCCGGTATCCCAGGATCCTAATGTATCAGGATCCCGCAATATTTTTGCGGGACCAATCCCGCAATAAATTGAGCCGGATCTTCATTAACAGTTATACCTACCCATACAAGCGTAGAAGCGTTTGTGTTGTTATTGAACAAGCGTTTTCTGCTGCTGGCTACCTGGCATGTAAAATAAGGAGTCGTTTGGCAGACATATGTTTGATGCGCAGTTGCTTTCAAAATAATGCCTAAACTACTTATTGTCTCTCTTTGTAATAATTTTATCTCGTTTTATTATTTATGTTACAATATTTCTCTTTTTTCTCAATGACTTTCAGATTCATTCGGGATTCTCCAAATAGCAGGATCCTACGGGACTTAGACCTCTCAGTCCCGCAAATAACTGGATAAAAAGTATGTTGCGGGTTTGCATTCCCTAAAACAATCTGTCTTCAATGTAGGCGTAGGTAAGTAACGGCTCATTGAATGGAGAGGAGACCCAACTAAGCCTATTCACACATACAATTTTGATTTCGTTACTATTTCGATATATATGTATATAGATTTGGTTCTATGTTTATTACCAAAACGAGATTTCAAAATCTGGTTTTCGTAATAACCAGTAGTTTAAAAATATAAAAAAACAACCAAGCACAGACCTTCATCAAAACGTTTGTAGCGGACATGACGTCTAACATGTGGTACTTGTTGGGATCATACTTCCCTGGTCTGAAAATGGCTGTCTGTGGCGCGTCGGAGCCTGGTGCTTGGGGCAAGAAAACAAACGCTCTGAAAACATCGACAATACATACATTTTGCGAGATAAGTTTTGATTAGAACCAATTTGCACCAAAGCCCTCGCCCACATGTGGGAGTGGCAAGAGGAGGCAAAACGCCGGAGCATAACTCCGCTGCCGCGAGAAATCGCGGTACGACGAACAGAACTCCGTCGGGATCTCATGACAACATGGAGAGTGCGATTGTCGCAACCAGGTGCTGGGACGCCACAATAGCGGTGGTAAGTCCCCTCTTTGAGCGGCTAGAGAGGCGCTACGGCGCCCTCACATTCCGCCTGACGCAGGTCCTCACCGGACACAGCTGTTTCGGGAGGTTCCTGTTCCGGATAAGGCGGGAGGAAACGCCAAGATGTCACCACTGTGGGGATCGCCCTGAAGACACGGTGGAGCATACGGTGGAGGTCTGCCCGGCTTGGGTAGAGCACCACCGTGTTCTCGTGGTTGCGACCGGCGGCGATCTCTCGCGTCTCACCCTGGTCCAAGCCATAGTCCGAGAGTGCATGGCAAGCCATTACCTTCACAGAGGAGGAGGCGGTGCGCGTGAGGGCGCGGGAATCCCAACGCCTTCACGCCTCTATCTTCCGCAGGAGACTCCTTGGTCAGGAGAAAACATCGAGCTCCCGACCACCGTAGGCGCGGGCTTGCGGGAGGCGAGCAGTGGGCAGCTCAGCAAGAAAGCAAGGGCCAGGCCCGGGTGGACGGCGCGTTGTGTTTCACGCGCGCCTCAAGGAGATGTCAGCACATCGTGACGGGGTCCAAGAAGACCGAGATGCGTGCTGGGTCAGGGTTGTGGATTGGTTAAAAAGGGACCGTGGCCCTGGCGCACAAGCAAGTGAAGAAATACCGGTGGGATTTAGTCAGTAAAAGTCTGACACGCCCTTCCGCTCCGCCCAGAGCAGGAGAGGTCATTTGATGATTTCCCATCCAGAAGAAAAAAAGGCAAACATCTGCATGACCTCGAACCAAAAATTCGAGGATATGTGACATCTGCCAACCCACAATATTACATTACTCCCTCTTACAAAAAGGAAGCCTGAATCCCAGCAGCATGATTATACTTTTGCTAAAAAAATAATGAATGAGTGTGAAAGATGGTTTAGCTACAAAGAGACTGCAATTGAGTTGATTGTTGCCAGCTAACAACGACAACAAGTTGCGTTAACCTCAAGTCAGTCACGACTAAGACTGGGGAATGAAGAAATGCTTTTTATACATTACCCTAGACTCGTGATTTCGTTAAAAATGGGATCGGTGTGTTTGATCCGGAACAGTTCTGGTGCCGTAGTGCGGATGGAGTAGAAGAGATCCAGCTTCTCTTTCGTCCTCTCCAGACTGAACTTGCAACCACGAAGGAAAGCCACCAGCCATTGATCATCTGAAAATTTTGCACATCGTCGCAGGTTATGTACCAAATTAGACATTAATTAATTAATATCGACAAAAGGTAAGTAGGTAACTAAATAGACGATAATTTACATATGACGCTACATTACGTCGCGTAATCGTAATAAAATTATTCCTCAAAAATTATAAAAAAATATCCTTGAATATTTTTTTATAATTCTTGCATGTTTCTTTTGATGCAATCGTTGATGGTAAAGCGCGCTAGCTTATTAAGAGCCTATTCACTCTAGCCTTAAAGACATTTAAATTGTAGTCAGACGGAAACACCGCCATTCCAAATACATCCTATAGAATACAGACAGGCTGGCTACTCTTCGCCTGTGCTCAAGGCTTTGGAGACTACTTAGCTTCTTTGCACGCCTCAGTTGTCAAATGGCATTTTGCAGCACTAGCCCAAATGTAGCTGCAGTACCTACTCCACACACGAACGGACCTATGCTTTGTATAACGTTAGAAGCTATTCTGGTATGAAGTGCCGCCGGACCTTTGCAATAAAGCCAAGTTTCCTAAAAACCACCATGGCTTTGGGCTTAATGAACCCTCCAAGGTTTAGGTTCGAGGAAATCTCAACTCCTAAAAGCTGATGGTGGTCGGTGCACTCCAAGGTGAACGGGCTCCTTTCGGCTGTGAATAGAAACGCTTGTGTTTTGGCGGCATAGAATACCACACGACTACTAAATTACTACATACTATGAAGAATACAACAATCAAATATGTTGGCAAATATTTTTAATTATAGCGAAGCTATCTAATTCATGAAGTTCTGCCGAATCATAGTACATGATTATTTTTAAATTAAGCAGTAATAAGGAAGTCAAAAATCGTAATAATATAATATAATAAAATGACGATAGTAATATATTAAAAACTAATTCCCTAATAAAATATCACCATCAAAACTAACCACGGTCACCAGAAGATACTTTTTTAGGATCACAAAAGCAAAAACGACAATTTTCGTTGTTATCTGATTGGTTTATGTATTCATGACTCACTTTCAATAATCATTTATCTATTTTAGAGCGCCTTAAAACTAATATTTTGTAGATTACAGAGTAGAACTTTAAACGCATTACAGGCCAAATACGAAAATATTACAAATTGTTTCTAAATGTCAGTGTGCTACCTACTAAAGTAACATATATATATTTTATATGATTTTTCTCCTAAGATATTATTGTCCACGTATGTGCGTTTAGTGTGTGAGAAATTGTAATGTATAAAGTATAGTAAAATCACGATTAGAAATGCTTACTCTGTCAGAACCCCTTATTTTAAACTTCAAAAAAGGAGAAGGTCCTCAATTCGGATGTTTTTTATGTATGTTCGAATATAACTACATCCTATATAAACGGATTTGAAAAGTGCTTTTTTTTCGATAGAGGTTTACTCAGAAATGATAATATGTGGATGAATTTCGGAGACAATAACGGAACTCATAACAATAAATGCCAGAAAATTAACAAATATAACTGCTATCGCTTATGTATATAGATACATAATGCATAGGCATTGTTTACTTACAATCACACAATATAAGATCAGCCTGTACGCCTGTAGGAACTCTCTAACACGGCTTGAAGACCATTTCTGAAAAAGTTGTTATTGGAGTATACTGAATACTAACTAACAACTTTGTCAGAAATGATAGAAATGAAATGTAAGTGTGCTCAAACAGCGCATTGTGTTTTCTTTGTAGTATATTAGAAACTAGCTTTCCGCCCGCGGCTTCGCCCGCGTGGAGTTCGGTTATATCGCGCTTTTTAGGTTTCCCTCGGGAATATCAAATTTTTCCGGGATAAAAGGTAGCCTATGTTCTTTCTCGGGGTCTAAAGATTATCTGTGCCAAATTTCATCAAAATCGGTTGAGAGGTTTAAGCGGGAAAGCGTAACAGACAGACAGACAGAGTTACTTTCGCATTTATAATATTAGTATGGATTATGCGGGACAACTAAAAAGTGGGAAATAAAAACGTTTTACAAAAAAACAACCGACTCCCAAACAACAGCAATATAAATTGAAAAATAACTTTAATTTTGGATATCATTATCGAAAAATATTATCAAAAAACACAAATAAAAACAACTGCACCGACTTCTTTGTTTCTTTAGTAGCACACTGACATTTCAATACAATTTGTAATATTAACGTATTTGGCTTGTAATGATTTCAATGAGGTCGCAGTCGTATTGCACTCTTCTCGGGCGGTTTATGCGTCTCCTGTGTGAGCGGATGTGGCATCTCTCACATGCTCGGCCGCTTCCTTTGCAGACATAAGATCTTCTCGAAGAGAGGAGGTGTCACGGCACTGCCCTACCCAAACTGGGCACTCCTCCGACATGTGCTGCGCCGTATCCTCCAGGCAAGCCACACAGACTACCCTCAGTCAATCAACTAAAACCAACAATCTGTGCATCCTTTTGAAGAAATTGCTGAATTGGGTAAACCACATTTACTGTATCACCACAAAAGCCAGCATTTCTCTATGGTAATGCAAGCGCATGTTTGTCAAGAAGGAGGATTAACCCCAGGGTCATTTTATAGTTATACCTACTCTATCCTTCCGACCAATTATCATATACGACTCAGTATTCTGCTGGTCCAGAACAGACCTGAGAACAGCCCAAATATAGATCTCGAAAAGCAGCAGCAGTTCACTTGCATAGTAAACACCAGCTTCATGAAAACTACACCCACCGCCTCTCTAGAGGCAATGTACCTACTTGTGCACCTTACTGCAAAGCCTTAATAAATCTATTTACTCGTACTTTATACTAATCTGTGAGACATCATACTAGGAATATTGTCATACTTCTCACCTGTCCTAGCATTAAGATGAGGTTGCTTGGCTATCCAGTCTTTAATATTCTGCAGATCATCTTGCAGCCTCTGCGGGTCCTCGTTCAACTCCACTCGAGCCTTCTCTGCGAGAGCGGGAATCAATGGTCTCACAGACATTTTGAACAGAAACGTCCTGTCACACAAAGAACTCAACTCCACAATGATTATATATCGATAGTGAGATAATTGTATTTGATTAGCTATCTACCATTTAATCCAGCTCGCAATATATTTGTTGTATGTTGTATTTTTATCATTATCAGGTTCTAGGTTCTCTTCGTCCCTTCACCTTATCTCTTCGTTTATAATTGTATATTTACGAACAAGTTTTGGTTTTATTAAAAGTCTATCTATGGTTTATCAAGTCTGAGTTCAATCTTATCAGTGTTATCTTGAACTCCCTTTATTATTGTTAAAGTCATCGTAAATCCGCACTCGGTTTTACGATGACTTAATATTGTTGTTGACTTTTATTTTATGCGCCATGTTTTGACGAAGGTTTTGTGTTTGGGCTAAAAAAATATAGCTGCAAGTTTGGATCTATCAGGATAAGCTACGCTTGTCCCGGTTGGTCTATAATTATTATAAAACAAAGTCCCTTTTACTTTCTCTATGTCGCTTTGTATGATTCAATCTTAAAAACTACGCAACGGATTTTGATACAGTTTTTTTATAGATAGAGTGATTCAACAGGAAGGTTTTTATGTATATAACATGCAAAATATATAAGAGACTTACATTGCAAACACTGACTGAACCCTATAAGATAAATCAAAATAATTTACTACAGTATTGTAGACCTTAAAAATGCCTACAAAAGAGTCTGCGACACCATATATACTACTATAGTTTCTTCATTATGAGTACTGTTTTATGTTAGAAAAGTTAATTAAAATGCCAGTCGAAATCAGAACCCACTATTTGTTCCTTATTATTAATCCCTATCCAAATAAATTACGTCATATCAAAGGTAATTTCAGTAGCAGCAGATTTCTTTTTGAATTATTATAATTGATTGTTTCATTTCATATTATGATTTATTGAAAACTAAACACGCGCCCGTGCCGGCCGCCTGCTACTTGAGTGTTTCTCTGCGTAAACCGCGGAAGGAGTGGGCCGGAGCGGAGGACCATTATTTCGAACACACTTGCTACTCCGGTAGGCTTTCATTCTGATTGAAGGTGGTGGAATTGGCTATCCATGCACAATAAGGTCGATGTATCTTGCAGAGTCTGATATTGGCTGATGGGCGGCACAGTAGATATGATTTTATTGAAGAGCCACCGTTTCTTAAGGAAGGCTTTGTCCACGTGCGAAGCCGGGGCGGGTCGCTAGTTACATACTAAGACGGTAAAACCCCTCCATGCGTCGAAAAGCACGTCAAGCTCTTGATCCTGGTTTTTATTCATAGATTTTTGACAGTCGCTACGGGTCTTCCGAAGCCGGAAAGTCTCAGATAACCAGACTTTTTTCTCTTTATTTAATTTGTGGACCAACATCAGTCCCGTTTGTGGTTCGGGAAAATCTGTCCATTCTTTGGTTGCCTGGATAAGGCCGCATTAGTGATAAGGCCGCCCATTGTATGTTTTTTTCGGTTGAATGTTTTTTGTTCGAAGTTTGATTGGTGTACAATAAAGAATATACGCCAGTCCCATCGTACCTAGCCCAGTACCATACTAACATTACTAGCCTGTCTTACCAAGGGGTACCATATTAGCCAACCAATAGGTAGTTTGTGAAAATCCGATAGACAGTCTTTCCATGTAAAATTCCAGTATTCGGTTGTACCCGATTAGACTGGATTCCGATATAGTTAAGAAAAGGCTAGGCAGATAATAATGATGATGCTTTGTCTACATCTTTTATTGGTATAAATTAATCATTTTATTTACAACGTCTTTTCGATACCACGTTATCGACCATGTTGATCAAAGAGTCACATGTGAGCTGTCACGCCATTTATACCTGGGGCTTTTATTTACGTCGTTTTGCTTTGCTGGTATTTTGGCGTGGCTAGCTGGCATATGGTAAATAATTTCATTGTCGTTGTATTTTCTTATGTTCATTAATATACATAGTAATGTATAAAGTCATGTATTTTTTTTTTCAATGAACAGACAGTGCTGGGGAGTTTGTTGCGCCATTTCTTCTACCCAGCGAATGCACTAGGAAGTGTCGATGGGTGGGCGTTTTGGGGGACTGTCTTATGTAATATTGAGGTTCAAAAACTGCTGATTCACAACTTTTTTTTTCGGGCTGGAAATCCTCATTGGATGTCCGCCGCCCTGGGATGGGCGACGGGGTCTGTCAGACTTTTACTGACTAAAACCACCCCGGTGCTTCTTCTATCACTAGCGCGCGTGGGACCGTGGGAGTCTAAATTCTTCCACGGCCCCAAACTCTCGTGCTGGCCCGGTCTGTCCGGGCCTCGTCTCCTGCACGGGGTAGTGGGGTGTTAAACTACCCCGTGCATCGCCTCAGAGGCGCGCGCCGAAACTAGCGCGCACCTCCGCCTCGGGGTCCAACAAATAGGGGGCAGGGACTTCCCCATGTCTCTCGCCCCTGGACCCATTCATGGGGGGCGGAAGAGGGCGTTATCCGCCCTTTCTCGACGCCCGGTGCGTCTTCTGCGGCCCGGGAAGGGAGTTGAGATCTCCCTCTCCCGTTCCGCAGCTTCCTTCTGCGACATCACGTCCTCACAGAACGACACCACCGCGTCTCACGACACTTCGCTACCGACCATCCTCCGCACTACGGCCGGCAGTGACAGGTCGCCTCCTACTTCATTTGTGAGGACACGGCGCTGCTCTTCCCAAGCTACACACTCGGAGAGCGTGTGCTGGGCCGTGTCCTCCCCGCATTGGACGCAGTGATGGCACCGAGCGTCCGGCTCCCTGCCTAAGCCGTGCCTTCTCCCGAGCCAGTCGTCGAGTACTGGCCGGATCGCCTCGACGGTAGCGAGGCCGGCGGTAGGGCGCATGAGCCTCTGCCGCCAGTCCACCACCAGGACCTGACGGAGCTCCCCTCGGCGCAGCTCGATCTGTCGCTGCGCCGGACTGAAGCCCCGTGTCCGCTCTCCCTCGCGCCATCGGTACAATGACGCGAGTACTTTCGCCTCTAGGTCCCAGGGCGGGGATCCGACCAGGACGCAAGCCGCCTCGTACTGATTCACAACCTAATTTAAATAAAAAACTTTTGATTTTAGAAATCATTTACATGATGAAAGTTTGACATGTTGGAAGACTTTACATGTTGTTGACACCACAACAATACGATAGAAGCGTTTCGCCTCGTCTTTTACACCGCGTACATTGAGGCACTGGAACAATTTGCCAGCGGCGGTGTTTCCGTCGAACTACAATTTAAGTGTCTTCAAAGCTAAAGTGAATAGACTCTTAATGAACTAGTGCGCTTTACCATCAACGGGCGGGATTTCGGTCAAGCACTAGTTTATCCATACTATCCATACTAATATTATAAATGCGAAAGTAACTCTGTCTGTCTGTCTGTCTGTCTATCTGTCTGTCTGTCTGTCTGTCTGTCTGTTACGCTTTCACGCTTAAACCTCTTAACCGATTTTGATAAAATTTGGCACAGGCAATCTTTAGACCCTGAGAAAGAACATAGGCTACCTTTTATCCCGGAAAAAATTGATGTTCCCGAGGGAAATCTAAAAAGCGCGATATAACCGAACTCCACGCGGGCGAAACCGCGGGCGGATAGCTAGTAATTTATATAAAGAAAAAAATACAAAATTTTCTGTCTATGAAATACATTGTGAATGGATGTACACAAAAAATATCTGTCATATCTTTACACAGTTCACAACTAGATAAAGTGAAGTGGTGATAGCACAAATGGCGATGTCCTCTATTGATTAATAAATAACGCGACTACCGGCCAAACACGTATTATATTAAAAAAATATTTTATAGCCTGTTGAAAAATCAATGTAATATAGCTACCGGTGCCAAGAACAGTTTTGAAACCAAGAGGATATTTTATCGGTAGCCTATTTTTTTTTATAAAACTGTCTGGATTTTTTTTTTTTTTTTGGTAGCAATTACATCAGCTTTACAATTTTAACATTTAACGCGCAATCGTATATCTATGCTCTAGCAGAGTTTCTGATTTCTAAGTAGATCCGCAATCTGAAGACGGTAAGCCGCTTGTCAGGCATATTTCTATTTCTAATTAAAAAAGAAAATTGAAATATTAATGACGTTTTAGATTACTTCATTTTGTTAAGATTAGTTCGGAGTTTTTGGCGGGAAAGCTGAGTGTCACGCTCATTTTTCATTCGACTTTTAAATTATTTATAGTACCGTTTACTAAATAAAAGCGCGTGATTTATGCAGTAAAAAGCGCATTCAGTAAATAATTCACAAAGAACATTGAAATATCGCAGAATAGTGACCTCATCATTACTTTGCCTCAAACCGACTCGACTGTCATTGGCGATATCCGCCATTATTGTGAAATAAGATTTTCAAAAATTTTCTTTAATTTTTTACACGTGTTATTGGCAAAATTGTGGTATCTATTCCACAGGGGTCATTGATCAAGAGTTGAAATTGATGAAGATTAGTTCAGCTGTCGCCTCCCTCCGGTTAAGTGTTACATCGCCTATTCTCCGCTATATGTTTAGTATTAATTAGCGTCCCAACATGTTTGACCTACAAGTAGTTATTTCGGGTCTGGCCGCTTTTATTATGTCAGTTTGTAATGTTTGTAAACGCACCCACGATACAGGAGTAATTCCTAATCTAAAAAAGAAACATAAATTCTGGAAGGGAACGTCTTTCTCTCTATGTAGATGTATGTAGGAGAGTGTCATTCATTTAATAACTTTTGTATGAATAAATAAATTTAGAGAGACAGATAACTCGTCTCTTAGAGATAGTGCTTCTTGCCAGCCTCAGGGTTCACCAAGGCATGTTTGAACTTCTAAGGGTTATCAAAAGTCAATAACGGTGATAATCTTTATAGATACTGTAATAAAATAATAAGTTTTTTTTTTAAATTAGTTAGCTATATTTTTTGTTTATGCGAAACCAGAATATAGTTTGTCCAGAATAAGCAAATGAATCCATTCCAATCATTTTTACATGTTATATTATGTTTTTTCACAAATTTCCTTTACAAATTGTTGCAGTGTGGTTACTAAGCGCGCCCGGTAGATCATAGTAGGTACTACGTACTCCCGCTCTACAGCTGACGCCAGAGGTCAACGTACCGCACGCCCGCCCGCGCGGAGCTTGTACTATATTTTTGTTGGGACAGCCAAGTCGGATAATAAGCTCATAACTTTGTAGTTTTTCATGATATCTTTTTGAAATTTTGTACATAGATTCTTTACTTAAAATACTGGACACGTGTTTCGGGTTTCGCAGAAACAAAAAATATGCTGTATATCTGTGAAACTAGAAGTTCGATTTCAAGAAATCTTTTTGCATTTCAATTCTTATGCAACTATTTAATTAATATCACGCTAGAACTCTTACATGCAAATCATAAAAAATAAAACTAAAAAGTTAAAAATAATTAAAAAAAGCGTGAGGCGCTTTGTGCCATAATTTTTGTATATTAAGCGCCTCACGCTTTTTTTTTAAATGATTTTTAACTTTTTAGTTTGATATTTTTGACAAGCATGTTTTATTAGTGTTCTAAACTATATTTATTTTCAACTTTTAGTTCGATATTCTTTTTACAAACAAAACGAACTAACGAACGTATTGAAAACGGTGGGACATTTTACAGTAATGAGACGAACAAACAAACAAACAAGCAAGCAAGCAAACATACAAGTGAAACTAAAAAAAAGCATGTAAAAAACGCTTAGCGAAAACGAAGTACTAGCATAGAATAAAGAGAGGGAAGTACGTTATCTTCATACAAACGGACCGCGCGCGGCTTGTATGTGTGCGCCATAGTATCTATGCGTCGCCGCACGCACACCTAAACACAATATTAGAGTGCCTATGACTGCGCTAGTTGCGGCTAGCACGGAACGAGGTTCGCGCGTCACGGCTTTTCGGCACATTATACTCTGTTTTTTAATCTCGTAGACTAAATTGGCACATGCAAATGTCAAATTTACATTATTAATTTTGTATTATTACGTTTTTAATAAGTACCTACACATTATTTCAGGATAACTTATTGTACAAAAACGATACTAGATGTTACGAACGCTAGGTTTCGGCACTATTTAAGAATTGCATTAAACTGTCATCACTCGTAATATCAGTTTTGTCTACGAGATTAAAAAACAGAGTATAGCTTTTTAAAAATGATCACATAAACTGCAAAGTTGGTATGTCTTTTTAGACTTATATTTTTCAAATTATATTTCTAAAAGTTATTTACTAGGATACGGATATATTACTCATTAAAGTTTAATAACAACGCGTTTCGTAATAGTCGAAACCGAAGAAAGTAGGTATTTTTTTGTAGCTAATTTGTAATTTTGTATTAAATGTGTGATTCAATAGATGTTATGTTTGTGTTATTTGTTGTTTGTTGTTTGTGTTTTGTTTTGTTTGTTTGTTTTATTAAAAATAAAAATAAATATGGTTCTTTATGTGTACAAAACTAAAAATAAAAATTACAAAAAAAAATCTGACTAGTATATGTAAACTAAATACTAAGCAAATAATTTAAACATAAGCTCTTAGTCTATAAATATTTGTTAGCGGTTTGGGCGATAACCGTAACCGACGAAGCGCGGACAGTTGTCAACCCTAAGACAGTAGGCAATTAAATCGCGGATTGGGTCGCAGATAACCTACTTCCTCTCTTTATTCTATGGTACTAGCGTGGGCAGTAGGTTTGTTGTTTAATTACATAAACAGCTCCTTACATTCAGAGCCGTCATTCAACGGCTTATAGCTCATTTCCATTCCGTTACCGAAATTCCATTAGGTACTAATAGTTCCTATTTCCAAATCCGTTTGTTGACTCAACATAGATATATATATAAAAATACAAGCAAAAATCACAAAGCTACAATTGTTTTCATCGAAGCATTTTTTACGTTTGCTCAGATTGTTATTTTTTCTCATTCTACCAAGGCCAGTCCAACAAATTTTAATTGTTTGTGTTCCTCGGTGGTAGGCAACAACATCAGCCGCCGGCATAAGATTCGTCGTGTTCCGGCATGATGTCTGGTGAAGCCGTACGGAGGACGGGTCTGAGCAGTTGTGTTGCGGTGTGTACCGGGTACGATGTGCCTAATGTTGTTGTAGTTTGGTCGTGGAGGATCTCCAGATCATCCTCTGACGTAGCATCGTTGGTCGTGTTGTTGGGTTAAACATTGCATCACCTCGCACAACTGCCGTCTTCCTTCCTATTTACTCAGTTTTTTTTTTTTTTTGAGTGAATAGGCTTAATAAGCTAGTGCGCTTTACCATCAACGATTGCATCACTGCTTACCATCAGGCGGGATTGCAGTCAAGCACTAGTTTATAACTAATAAAAAAAATGTAATAAATACTATTTTTATTTATGTGAAACAAAGGTAAGTAACAATGTATATCGGTTGTTGTACTAATGTTTTGTTTTCATCAAGAGATCTAGAATCTACATAGTTTTATGTGGCTTTATGTTAAAGAGGTGCGGATTGATTCTTGTGACTAGCCACCTGTACACACTTTGGAAGCAATAAATCATATTTTTCTACGACCATTTGGTAGTTTGCTTAATAGGTACATAAACATAAGTCATATCTCAATAATACTCATTCCTGCCAAGTCGTGTTACAATGACCATTACCACACGGGTAAACCGTACTACTATGAGACTTTTTAATTTTTTTTATGGTTATGGCATCAAGAAATCGACATATGATTATGCCAAAAAGCGCGCGTATTTGCATTACGACTAAACATCGCATGTTATTAGGCTGTATGGATGATTGCCTTTGCCTTACATTTGTGGGATTATAACAACAAAAGAACATTAGACTGATTGAGCGCGCCGCGCTATTTTCTCAACATTGACGGTTTTTTGTATTAATTTATTTCAGTCGTAGAAAAAGTTTTGTATGCTACTGTCGCAAACAGCTATTGTAGTACTCGTGCTGATCTATTGTGCCTCTCAGGTTCGCTTCGTGGCACAAACTATACTGTATTACAATAGCTATCATAGCTTGACAGTGGCATAAATAACTATTCTTTAGAAATGCTAATCAGGAACACCTTTCATAACATAACACATTCAATAATTAAATTAAACACTGCTACTGCTTTAAACAACACATTTATTTTTGTGTATTTACAGTTATTATAAGTTATCTACAACCCTGTTACATTAATTTAAACATTATATTACTAGCCAAATCCGATTTCAGGAAAACTCAGTTTAGTCCGTTTATTATTAACTATGTGTGAAGAACCTTATTTTGTATTTCACTGATTTCGATTCGAAGTGTAATTTCTAAATGACTGATAAATTGGCCTTTCATCATTAACTTTTTATCGTCCCACTGCTGGGCACAGGTCTCCTCTCATACAGAGAAGGATTGAGCGTAATCACCACGCTTACTCAATGCGGGTTGGCGATTTCAGACTTAAAGTCCAGGTTTCCTCAAGATGTATTCCTTCACCTTCAGTCATTGGTGTCCAAGATATACTTAGAAAGTACATATAACTTTAGAAAAGTGACATTGGTACTTGCCTGACCTGGAATCGAACCCGCGCACTCATACTTGAGAGGCTGGTGTTTTAAATTGGCCTTTAGCATTATGCAATTGTGATTGATTAACTACGAGTAGATGTAATCACTATAATAATCATTTTCCATGTCTCAATAAATGGGGTGAATCTAATGTTACTTTTTTAATTACAAGCATCAAAAATTTTCACTTGACAATCAACTAAATTTATTCCGCATTCTCTCTAAAATCTGGTTTGGTTAGTAACATTTACATTATTTTCAATTACTGGCTGTTTTTTTTTTTTAATTTAATTATGACACAATTGTTTCTTAGTAAACAACGTCAATAAGTTATCTTTGTCAAGACTAAAAAGATCACAGAAATACTGTATGGCCTGATAATTACAGTAACATGACAATAAATAGATAATACTACAGTGACATTTTATGCTTTAGTTTTTCTTCACAATCATAAATTGTGTGAGATCTTTTAGTGGCTTAGCCAACAAATTAATGAAGTAGGATTTAAACAAAATGTCATATTTAAGAACTATAACCTATGGCAAAAGTTGCTTATTGAAAATTAAATTTAGACTAATTGTTTAAGCCTCACTCACTAGATGGCGCTACGAAACTCATATTCAAACAATGTATTCGGGAAATATAAATCAAATATTAAAATCTTATATATTCTAGGAATCTAGATGATTAAGTTAAAGGAAAATACTATAACATACTTTAAAATCACAAACATTATGTGCCATTGATGGCGACCTAACTTCTTATTACTAACATTTGAACTAGAAAGCATTGGAAATGTAACGCATAACCTTACAAATAAATATTTACAAATTCTTAATTAAGCCTCTGGCTGCACTTATGTAGTCGCTGAGGCGTGTAAATTACTTAGTAATAGGTAGAAAAACATACGAGAGAATTGGGGGTGAAAGTGTGATTCTATAATAATGATTTCTTTAGGTCCTAAATTAAACGCCAATCGTCCTCATAAATGCACACACAAGTAGGATTGATACCAGACTGACCAAAGCCAAAGTGATATTTTACTGAAAAGAATTGGGTGTCTACACGTCACCATATTCAACCAGGAGGGTAAAATAAGGTAGAAAAGTTTCATTTGCTACAAGCAAATGCAAGATACTTTGTAATGTAGGTACAAGGATTTAAGCTGCTTACAAGGATTTCGAACGAACATTTATCGGTTTATCAAGTCTAAGAGTAGTTATTACTAGTTACAGACATTGATGTAATAAGTACAAAGTTATATGATACAAATGATACAATTACAATAAATAGTGTCTTCAATATTAGCTTTATCTTAAATTCCATACCTATTTAACCCTTTGAGTGTCTCAAGTTAACCAGTTCGACATAAAAAAAAAATGCTCCAAATGTCTTAAGTCGGACAGTTACACTTAAGACCTTGATTAGGATTGGTCGACAAATATCCCTGGACGACTAACCCAATACCCTCCCTCCCTATCGACTTAAGACATTTGGAATACTTTTTCTTATATCGAACTGTGTAACTAAAGACACTAAAGGATTAATGATGCTATTTTCGGTTTACTTTTGAAAACAGTGCATGATCCCGGAATGATATCGTCGCCGTGATTAGTTACTCGTTCAATCTCCTCGTTTTGTTATTAACTCCTTGCTACATACTCAGGAATTTTTAGACCGCTTGGCTCCAGCCAGTCGCCGGCTTAACACAATTAAACAATCAAATAGGTTATTCATAAAATACAAATTCGCTCTACTCTACTCAAATACGGACGGTTTCCTATCGACTCTGCAAACACAACGGCGCTCTTGGCCTCAATAACTAACAAAGATAAACTTAACATAAGATGTTAAATATAATATGAACATATACTTGGTAAAAGTAGTTTCATAAATATGATTAGGCGACCTGTTCTCCGCCTCGCATTTATAGCGATATTTATCTATTAACTTATTTTAACCAATGTTATACGCTTGGGCCATCAAAAGTTGGCGAATAGTTTGAGTTCATCGGAGTCCAGCGCCCGCACTGCCTTCCAGTCCGTCTCGGGGTACTCGTCGAAGTTGGAAGTGTCTCCTTCGTACGACACCGCCGGCATGATCGGTGGCTGTGAACAACACAGACACAGTTCAAACAACTATGTTTAACAATAAGACTTACCTACTTAAATAGGGATGTACCCAAGGTATAAAAATCAGAAAAATAAATAGTCCGTCTTATAGATAATAAAAAAAAAAAATAAGAGCCGTATTTTTCATTTAGTCGAAATTACCAAAAAATACTAAAATATTAAAGTTATGGAGTGGGGGCTAATTACGTTACGACGTGGTATAAGTTTGTACCACGGCGTGACGTCATGCGACATTTCAAATCAATATATCTTCTTAAGTATTTGAATGAAAGAATAAAGAAAAATACGTGTTCAATATTTTTATAAATCTATCTGATGGAAATTAAATTATTTTTTAGGATACTACCCAATTCTCCATTGTGCCTATTTAGTACAGTTTCCTGTTCAACGTACATCGATCCATAAATAAGTATGAAGTAAGTAAGTAGTATAAACGTTAAAGTATTGAAATTAGGTAACGTAAACTTCGTGAATCTCTGTCGGCCACGCAACCTAATTTAAATCAGTTCTTATATCGTGCTGCGCTGGTATTGCGCAAAAGTTTATTGAACTCGAACTGCTTTATATTACTTCACATAAAACAAAAGTCTTTGTCATTATATCAGTCCGACATTGGCCCCGTTTCCCTTTTCCACAAACTAAACTAAATTTAAGTTCGGTGCATTTTTTTCTATCTTTTTCATTAAGAAAAGGACAGAAGATAAAAGGTTAGTTTAGACCTGTCAAATTAATCTGCGCCTGACCTAAATTGACGTATTTTCGGTCGCCATGTTTATAATCGCGTCTAAACTGTCTATGGAATACGGGAGTTTGGCGGGAATGTCAAGATGAGTGTCACGCTCATTTTTCATTGGACTTTTAAAATTATTTATAGTGTCGTTTACTAAATAAAAACGCGTGATTTATGTAGTAAAAAGTGCATTAAGTGAATAATTCAAAAAGAACAGTGAAATATTGTAGCATAGTGGCCACATCATGTCTTGACCGTCCAAACGCGAGAAACGAAAGGAGTTAGATTAGTTAGGATAAGTTTAGGATAAGCTAGGATAAGTTAGGATTAATTAGGATAAGTTAGGATAGAAGTTTTCTCAAGAGAATATTTACTGAAGACTAGGCTGTATGGCATACTATGCCTTTGCCTTTTCCGTTCAGAAGAACGGAAAGAATTGAACCAAAAAAAAATGTCTATGGAATACCTTAATTTGACAGCATTAAACTAAAAGTAAACTGTTAATTTTGAAAGAGTTTCGACGTGAAGCTAAGATGAGTGCCACGCTCATTTTTCATTGGACCTTTAAATTATAGTGTCGTTTACTAAATAAAAACGCGTGATATATGTAGTAAAATTGTATTCAGTGAATAATTCATAAAGAACAGTGAAATATTGTAGCATAGTGGCCACATCATGGCTTTGTACCAAATCTTCCTCCTAAGTGTTCGGTTCGCGCGGCCGTCTTTTTCGACATGACTAATTCATTACGTGACATTGGCTAAATGCACAAACCATGCGAAGCCATAAGAGATAGAAAAAAAACTGTTATCTTCTGTCCTTCTCTTAATCAATCAAATAGAAAGAAAAAGATGCACTTAACTTAAAATCGGCGCCATTATTTGTCATAAACTAAACAGTTCTATTTTATACTTACTTTTACATATAAGTGCGCTTTTATAATTTACCAGGCTACTTCGATCTAGTTTGAATCCGATACCATAATGGGAACATAGAAACATTATTTATGAGCTAATATTGTACATACCTGAAGTTTCTTCATGAAGACGTCAGCCCAGTCTATGTGCTTGAACCATCTGTGCCGTTTGACGTCTTCAGTACCGCACTGGAAATGAAACGATTGAAATAAATACACAAAGAAAACCACTACATAGATCATCGAACAAATCAACCGACAATTACTGAAATGTATTCAAGTATCAGTGAAAAATCAATCAATCATAACAGCGGTATTGACTACGAGCAAAATGCGCATTTGTGGGTGTCCAGAATTAGAGCAACTTTGTTATTATTGGCGTTCGCGACGTTCTTCAACGGTTAGACATCGTAAATTCTCAGATTTAGAGTTAGCAGCATATTGGAGCTTAATTTATTAATGTACGGCGATGCCAAGCGGGCCACTCGCTTTAATACCAGCAGGGAGTTGTTCCATAACTCCTCCAAACCTGCGGTAATATCGTTATTACTCCGATATAATAAAGTGTATCGATGAAGAGGCCGCCGTTAACCCACTTTCCACTTTCATATTACGTAGATTTTGTAATAAGTATCATTATCGCCTCTACAGCCGATGTGCTATTTATTATCCGCAGTGTTTCCGGATAAGAAAGCCGTTGTAAATCAAAACACTTATTGCGTCTGTTTGAGCGCTAGTACCCTTTGACCTAGATCTACTTTCTCCTTTTAGCATTTCCTTGACCTAATAATAAGGCCCTTAATAAGTCTATTCTTGTTCTACTAAACTTTGACGTAGCAAAGGTTCGGTAGCTGCTGCCCAATTATGAAGACTTTTGGACGTAAACATGGAATAAGTAACATATCTGTACTTACGTAACCCATTGGCCTAATAACAATCAATTGATAGCTAAGTAAACCGCGTTACAACTATCTAGGCCTCTAGATGTAGCACTAGGCTATCTATCATAGGTAATCATGATGTAGGTCAAAAAATTCGTGCCAAAATTATTACAGTCTGGGATCAGAAAACAGATTCAATGCGCGCGAGTCACCGCGGCTAATAAGCCACCCCGTTTCTAACAGAGCGCGAGACATCGGCAATATGTCGTAAGTATTTGCGTCGCGACATAATTCAGCGACAGACAGCGGCTTTTGAAGTCGCCGGCAGACACTTGACTGATGGCTTTCTAAACATCTCGGCGACATCGCGGTAAAAAGCTCGGTGAAACCAACCACTAACTGCAACCGTTTAAAAATACATTCTCGGCATGATAGCGCGACACTTTATTGGACACGCCGCATCCCGATTTCTCGCTTTAGCCATGACCACAGAGGCACGACCGATGGTGGGATATTTATAACATACTCTATGTACTGTACCATAAAGAATACGACATGGACTTTCTATTCCACGATCCGCATGTTCCTCGTATGGATCGAGTTTTATCTACTACTTTATTTATTTTTATATATTGAACTATTATTATGTAGTTCAAAATGAATCAGATCAATCAAAGCAATAAAGCTAGACACGTTTATTTTCGCAGTTTATTACAAAATTAACCGTATATCATCATCATCCCAGCGTTAATCCCAGTCGCATCCGAAGCCTTTTCAGCTTTGGAGTCTGGGGTCCGCTTTTACCAGTCAAACTGCTGATATGGCTAAACTTCGACATTTTTACACAAAATTAACCGTATATACCTACGTTAATACAATCATCATCATCATTATTTACTGTTGTATCTACTACAACAGTAAATAATGATTCTGTTCAAGTGCCTAGAAAGAGCTCACTTTTTAGTTCTATTTCCATTCTTCTATATTTTTAAAATCCTTCGCAATCTGTATTACGCAATAAGAATTCAGATTTATTCTAATCAAAGCTCAACGATCTGCAGTTGTCCCACTTTTACATTTTATTGGTTTTATTGTATTAAAACTGAAATGGTTGAGGAAAATTGTATCGAAACATCTAAAAACTTGAACAAATTAATAAAACCTTTAACATTTGAAGTGTCAAGATTAGAAGAAAAATATGGAAATATCTTGGACCGCAGCCAACTTCAAGAGTTTAATAAATTTTCTTTTTGAACACAATCCACATGATTTAAAGTGCATGAAAGAAAAGAATGTTAAAAGTAGAAACGCAGCATGTACAGCCCAGTGATGTGACTTTTTCATTTTATTTACAGGAATAGGTGCTTGCTTGAATTAACAATCTTATTATCTTGTCATATCTGAGCTGAAACAATAAATGAATAGCTCACGCAATGCTCTGGTAGACATGTGGTTATATTGGATATACTCGTGCGCAATCCGTCGCGTGTATAATCCAAAACTGGTGCCGAAACAGGTCAAGCGCAAGGCTGATGTATTTTCAGCTTGCGTAAGCGTAAACCACAGCTGGCCTGTGTCTTCGCAACAATATCTGCAGTTTATACTCGTACGTATTGTGTGCATCGCCCTTCAATTTCATTATACCTACTGACACTAACAGTATTGGAACAATGTTTTATACACTGAGGTCAACATTATGTAGTAGTGTAGTAATAATGACAGCCTTAAGATACCGATATTTACAAGGTTTAAGAAAAAAACATTAAGTATTTTAAAAATTAACATAACATTAATCTATACTTAATATATATCTCAGGAACTACTGGTCCGATTTGAAAAATTATTTTTGCGTTGGATAGCCCATTAGTCCAGGAAGGCTTTAAGCTATATAACATCACGCTGCGACCAATTGGAGTATCTCCACGCGAACGAAGTCGCTGGTCGCCGCTAGTTAGTAATATAGATATATTCACGAGCACTAATATGTCAACAGTTGAAAGCTTTTGATACCGTTTCTTTAGTAAATCGTTCATATCAAAATAAATTTTTATTATGCCGGGGCTACATTAGCGGGCTACGGCGAATATTCGGACTACAGCGATGTACTTATGTGGCCGGGTACATCGTTGCAACGCAATGTATTCGTGCGCAGGTTTATGGCCCGCTTCAAAGGACTTGTCGCGACAATATTCGCTGGAGTGGCCACACCTACGTCACTTCAGTGTCGTCTAGACTTTGAAGTGGCACTGATGTTTTTTTTGCTTCTTTTTTTATTGTTTTTGTTTTGTACACATGTAATAAATAATAATTTACTGACATATAATGCAAAGCCACTGCTTCCTCAATGGTGTCGGCCACATAACTAAACAACGAATATTCGCCGTAGGCCGCCTTCTGACTCTTCGCCCGCCCATGTAGACAAGAACATCATGTATGTCCGACAACGGATATTTTGCACACCAACGCGATACGAACCTTCGCCTGCTAATGTAGCCCCAGCATTAAAATTAAAGGAGTAAATCTCTATTTAACAAAGTCCAGTGTATCTTACGCTTGTGATTGTACTAGTACCGTATTTGATTACTTTCCAAAACTTCAACGAGTAACGTTAATCGATAGTCCCGGCTAATAAGTATTATAAATAAAATACCTATGTATTTCAATTTGGCAAGTAAACAAAATAGTAAGTGGCAATTAATTTGAGCGCGTGACACGAAGTTGTAGCACATACCTAAGCTTGTAGCAATAAAAAACAGTTTTCAATGAAAAATGGAAATAGAACGTGAAGTGGGAATTTTCCTCGGGTGAAAAGATTTTACCCAAAATACTTATCAGAGATTAAACTGATTCTTTTTGAAAATAATTCTTTAATTAATGATTCTTTTGCAAAATAATTATTTAATTAATCTATTTTGTTATTCCTGGAGTCTCGCTCTGTGGGACTCCTTTAGCTTGGGTGACTAAGTTTAAGTACTTGCATCATTGGGCCACTGATGACAATATGGATATAAAGAAGGAGCGTTAATCATTTACTGTTTGATGTACAAGTAACATGCTGATTTGAAACTTTGCTCGTTGTACAAATCTGATTAAAGTCAATCTTTTCAAAGCTTTCTATCAATCTTTCTAGACATTTAATCTTTGGACTAGTTGTAGGTAAAGGACATACTGCGAGCTGCGTGTCCAATATGACAACGTGTTTAGAATACTGTTGGGGCTGTCGTGGTATTGTAGTGCCTCCATCGTTTTTGCGGAGGCGCGCATAGACGCATTTTACGCTATAATAAGAAAAAAGAACGCCTCCATAATCTGCCGGCTAGGCGCCACCACCAACGGTCTCCTGAGCGTGTGCTCAGATGGTAGATTCCCTTCTGCTACGTCACTGGATAAGAATCCATAACAGCTAATATTTGTTGTCTCTTTATGTATTTATTAATTTTCCCATAATTAATCTATACTAATATATAAAGCTGAAGAGTTTGTTTGTAAGAACGCGCTAATTTCAGGAACTACTGGTCCGATTTGAAAAATTCTTTTTGCGTTGGATAGCCCATTAATCCAGGAAGGCTTTAGGCTATATATGTTATGTAGCCTAAAGCCACGCTGCGACCAATAGAAGCGGAACTAACTCCACGCGAACGAAGTCGCTGGCGGCCGCTAGTTGTTCCATATTACTAAATCTATACTCTATTTATTGATACTATGAACTCAGGTCTGAAAAAATTTAAAATGAATTGAATCACTGGTTACAATTTACTACAGTTCATAGGCCCATTTGTACCACAAATCATTGAATTAGTTTACCGCTAAACATATTTAAAATATAATTCTGTTTTTCTCCAAACGATTACCAGAAGCCGAACAGATGTTTTAAATTCTTTCAGCGCGTATTTAGTGGTGAGTTATTCAAAAAGCCTAAAACGAATAGGTAAGTAGGCTGAAAGGGAAAATTCAATTCATACCTTCATATTTCCCAGCCTCTTGGTTCTGTCCTGCACGAGCAACTTCTTGATGATGTCCTTTGCTACGGGATCCAGGTGTCGCGGCCACTCCACGCGACCATTCAGTATCTTCTCATAAATCCCAAACGGGTTGTCGTCGTAAAACGGAGGATAACCCACTAACATCTCGTAAATGAGCACACCTGAAAATTAAAAAGATAAAGTTTATTAATAAAATCGATAATTAAAATCATCAAAATAACTTTATGATCGGCAACGTTACAAAAACAATTAAGTCGCATTTTTACACAGATATAAATACCCCTAATGTTAATAATTGCAAGAAGATAATCGTAAAATCAATTCTCATGGGATAATCAATGTCAAGATCTTTAATGAATGTTCCATTTAATTAATTGATAAAGGCTACACATTATGCGCATTAGAATATTCGTGCCAAAGCTATATTAAGTTAAGAATTTTATGTCTCAGTCAATAATTAGCAATTAGTACAGTACTTTAAGAACATTTATCAGTAGGTATTTGAAAGGAGCGCACAAGAGGTGCGCAGAAAATACAAAATGTTTCGCCACCAACAAACGAGTTCAGTAATTAGCACTGAAAATATTGCTAGTTATATTAAAATAGAATACCTACATTGAGGTGAACTAAAACTCACTTTAGCACTGGTATGTTTGAACTACACAGTAACTTGATATTTTATAATTGTGGAGCAGTAGCGAAGTGGAATTATATTTAGTATTAGGTATTGTTGTAATGTTATAGAACGTGATGCCAAGCACAGGAATAACAAAATGCTAGCAACATGTACCATTGTATAATACTGTATGTATACAAAGTTATTTTTTCATTATTCGAAACCTGAATATTTAATAGTTCAGAATAAGCAACTGAATCGATTCCAATCATTTTTATACCATATTATATTTTCCCAAATACATTTAGACATTGTTGCAGTGTGGTTACCGAGCGCGCACAGCTGACGGTAGATCATAGTCCTAGGCGCATAAGACAGGGCCCCGCGCCGCGCTGCCGCGCTGCAGGCGGGGGCCGGTGAGCGGTGAGTTGACCATATCTTTGTTGGGACAACCAGGTAAGATAACAAGCCCATAACTTTGTGGTTTTCCATGATATCTTTTCGAAATTTTGTACATAGATTCTTTACTTATAAATATTGGACACGTGTTCGGGTTTCGCATTTACAAATAAAAAAGTTGTATAAATTGGCAAGGAGGCGCTATACTCAAGATGTAAGAGCCAATAGTAAATCAACAGAATACTAAATAACAGCAATGATGTACATAATCCCTGATATAACGGCAGAAAATGTGCTAATGAAATTTAAATGAACAAACAATAACAAATGTCAAGAAACACTTTACGAGATGCATAACAAGAATCAACTGAATACAAACAATAAATTACTGTAAACATATATGCGCTGTGTTAATAAAATCTTTGACAAATAATACTATAGTTATCAATGTCAATTAGGAACGAATCATGTGACTTATTATTTAAATGATGAGCTTTCAAATTAATTCCTTAGCTCATACGTTGTCTATGTCAGATCATCGTCTACCAAACTAACTACGCTTTAGTCAGTTAATTCATTTAAACTTTATGCACAAACAATAGCGAATAAAATATTATGTAAATAATATTTTATTGTGTAAATTATTTTATCACCACTGCTCTCAAAATGGTGAAGGGGAACATCGTGAGGAAACCGGCATGTCCTAAAGCCAGAAACTTCGCAGATATGTGACATCTACCAATTCATGCTGGGCCAGCGTGGTGGATTACGGCCCGCTTCCTCTCACTGGAGGCCTGTGTCCCAACAGTGGGAACATTATAGGCTGATTATGTTTATGTTATTGTATTATTAAACATGTTCCTGCAATTATAAATTCTAAATTTCACGAGGTCTCAAAATGTTAATAATAATAACAAAGCCTTTCCTCGAACACAAAGAGTTTGATGGCGTGACTGGAGCCCGTTTTTTGCATTATATTATCGCAACGTCATTTATGACGACGACGAAATACTATATTTACGAAGAAATATTATGTTTGTTTTCTGAACGGCATTTCAGTTGGAATAAAGTATAATTATTTCCGTAATTTACACAAAATGATGCCGTTATCCTTCACTGTCTTAATTCATTGTCTTCATTATCTATTAATCCTTCTCTGTATGAGAGGAGACCTGTGCCCAGCATTGGGACAATAAAAGGTTGATGATGATGATGATGATGCCGTTATCATGGCTATCAATGTTTGTTACTTACCCAAGGCCCACCAATCGACGGCTTTGTTATGTCCTTTACTCTGTATGATCTCTGGCGCCAGGTACTCAGGAGTACCACACAAAGTCCATGTTCTATCTGTCAACTTCTTCGCAAATCCGAAATCCGTTATTTTCAAATGTCCATCCCGGGCAAGCAGTAGGTTTTCTGGTTTCAAGTCTCGGTATACAATGTTACGGGCGTGAAGATATTCCAATGCTGACACGATTTCTGATGCGTAGAAATTTCCTGTGAACATAAAGTTTTAAAATGCATTTTTTTTTATAACTTTGACCTATAAATTTACGAGGCGACCTCATTTTGTATTGAAACGATAACACAGGTACAATTGACAGTTAACTTTATATTTAATGGAAACGATAGCGTAGACGTTGTTTTGATAAAGCTTGAGGTATATAGCTGCCATAAAGGTCTAGGAATAAGAAATCACAACACACTGACGGCTTACTTTCCCCTACCAACTACTGAGGAAAAACTATAATTACTTGACTGTAATTACGCAAACCTTTGCATCGTGCAGAAGCTGGATAAAATGTGAAATGTGAATGTTGCTAAAATTGTCAGAATAAAAATAACATATTTAACATTTTACTTTCTTAATAGTGTATAAAATAAATATTTTACTACATAATTAATTATTCATAACGATATTTACTTTAGATACCATCGGTTGCTTCAGATGTAAATAATTTCACGTCTGCCTCAATACTTTCTCCAATCTAAAACTGTTAGGTTTTTTTCCATACGACTTGTGTACATAACATGGAAAAAACACAACATTTATATCTATGACCTAAACATTATTAAATCTATTCCTAAACTATTGTTTTCTCTTGTTTACGATATTTATAAGAACGTTAAATGTTTTATAGTTCCGTTTTATTGACTCTTTCAATTCTTGCTATATCTTTCACGCCTATCAATATGGCTTATACTTTGGTAAATTGTTTTATTGTGTTTTCAATAGTGAAGAGTGTGTATCAAGCAAATTTTGTTGCACGGATGACAGCAGGTCAAGCTACCCCATACTGTCACATATTCCTAATCAACCTTGAGCCTTTAATGCTTTAGAGATAACGTTGAAAATCTAAAAAGGAAATCTGACAGATTGTAGTAGCCTAATGTGCTGTCGTCTGTACAAAAGCTACGTGACATCAGAGTGGGCGGTATCCACCTAATCTTCTTGAGGCTTCAGTAAAATCATTCTTCCTTTGGATTTATATAAAGTAAAAAGTAGCCAACCAATAAATAAAGCAATCTATTAAAAATAATTTATAAGCTGTTTCTAATATTTTAGTTATTTAATTAATTAGTATTCACCAGATTAGAAATGGTCAAATTATTTATTACAGAAAGCTTAATTTATGTTACAAACATAGACGTGAATGTATTAAAAAATAGATATTTATTTATAGGTAAGCATTTTTTTGTAAAACAAATAATGATATTTTTAGTAGCTGCGCCCCGCTGTTTCACCTGCATAAGCTTCGATGAGAATATTCGAATAAAAAGTATCCTATATGTAAATTTAGGTGATAAATCATCTATGTGCCAAAGTTCTACCAAATCAGTTCAGTAGTATTCAAATTTTCATGTTCATAATATTAAGTAGGATGACCAGAATTCAAGATAAATTTTGAGTTATAATATTAAAATTGGAACTGGCGCCTCTATAGAACATACTCGCGGCTTTACCCACGTGTTATATGGAAAAAATAACCTTTAATCTTTTCTATAGTTCAAAGTAGGTAATATCGGAAATCAGACAGTACAGCCAGTTAAGAAATAAGCAGACAAACAATATAAAAAAAATGTTGATTTGTTTATAAGTAGATACCGTATATGTATATATGTATACATTCATATGCATTTAGTAAAAAAAACGGTTGTTTAGACCTTATAAAAATATCTGCACTTTAATTTTGTTTATTTGTATAGTTTGTTTATATTTGTATAAATTGTTTTTATAAAATTTTACGACCACTTTGCAATTTTAATAAAATTCTTTAATTTATTCTCCACGTCCCTAAACTCACTTATTACCTCACTTTCACTAACTGTTACAAAATATTGTCCGACTAAAAATGCGAAATCTAAAACATGTGATTACTTCGTTCCAGGATTAGCCAAATCACGTCTATTTTGATCAGAAGTAAAGTCAATGCCAGCTGGAACAGGCGTGTCGTCACTTCGTTCTCGTGTGTGTGGGCACTATCATGCCGGCGAACTGACGGTACTCATTTATTGCAAAATATAATCAACGCGTTTATTAAAATCTAAGATTTTTGGTACCGTACATGCATTGCATTGCATTCGTTTTTCGAACGGCAAGCTGCACAAGAACTTCTTACGAGGTATTTTATAATAAATGCTTTGTTATCAATAATGTTTCGGTATCATAGTTATTCTGATGTTTCTTCTTGTTCTGTTTTTTTTTTTTAAATAAATTTAATCTAGTGGATCGTAGTGGTGTTAACAACGTAAGGGTGAAAACTCGCCATACGACGGGTCATCCGATGGTGGAACGGAGATGGGGAAATTAAATAATGCAATTCCCTCGCACACTCACCAAAATGCATCCTATAGAAAACCCTGGCTACTCTACGCCTGTGCGCTAGGCTTTGGAGGCCCGGCCGTTTTGAGTTAAATCTGGGTCGCCAATCAGCCTCTTCGCACGCCTCTCTACTGAGTCCCAAGTGGCTAGGTGACACTTTGCAGCACCAACCCAAATGTGGCTGCAGTACTCCACACACGGACTTTTTTTATATACATGAGAACGCCAGCCATGTGGGCGATATGGTGCCACGCGGAAGCATGTCGAATACGGAGTCGTCGTGATCGTCGCATGACATCACACCATGACTAAACTTCCCAAACGATACTTATCTAATGAACCCATTAACCCGATGTGTAATCTCCACAAAAAAGACGATTTGAAATAATAAAAGTTCGCCCCGCTTCTCTAACTAAATCAGAGCGCGTCACTTAGGCATCCCGCCACATACATATTATAGGGTGAAAACTAAGTTTACTTCTTCTTCGACGTGCAATTTAGTTCGCAGATGGATTTTACTGCCACAAATCTCATTTTATGAATTTGACTCAAAGGTTTTTTTAAAATTACTTTAGAAAAGCTTTTAGTTTTTCTTCCAGCAGTTTTTAAACTAAAACATTTCATCCATATTGCAGTCATCGCTGTTTTTCAAGTGCACTCTATCCTTCTATCTGCCGACGCTCATGGATACATATGTCTTATCCTGTCAGATCGATACTTTAAGTAACATTTATATTTTTAGTTCTGTTATCTAAAACCGCTTTAAAAATTTTATCGGTGTAACAATCTTAAATTGGCTCTGTGTGAAATTCTGTTATACCTGCATTATGAATATTTGTCAATCCATACTAAAATTATAAATGCGAAAGTAACTCTGTCTGTCTGTCTGTCTGTCTGTTACGCTTTCCCGCCTAAACCTCTCAACCGATTTGGATGAAATTTGGCACAGACAATCTTTAGACCCTGAGAAAGAACATAGGCTACCTTTTATCCCGGAAAAATTTGATATTCCCGAGGGAAATCTAAAAAGCGCGATTTAACCGAACTCCACGCGGGCGAAGCCGCGGGCGGAAAGCTAGTAAACAATATTTTATAAAAACATATTCATATCCAGCAGCCTCTCTTCGAGGAGTGGATTATGATCTGCCACGCAACCCCAGTTGTTTGATGTTGCTAGAAGTCAAATATCTTCGAGGGACAAGCTGATTTCCCTATGAAATATTCCGTTACCATTTTGAGAGCAGTAATGATGAAATAGTTCACACAAAATAAAGAACCTAATAAGTGGTTCTTACCAAAAGACCAAACAGATCTCAAAACAAAAAGACCAAAAAGATAGACACATAATGTAATATTAATGGTATTTAATTCTAGATAATTAGGACGTTACTAACTTGTATTAAATAAACTAATACAGAAAAGGATATACTTGCACTGCAATACGTAATTATTTTTATTTGTAAGTACATGTGGTTCGCGCAGGAACACGAGGCAGGCACACCGGCGCGAGCGCGGGCGTCGATATGTCTGGTTCAGCAGCAGTCGCCAAATGGCGCAGACAGTTTTATTGTCAGGCCGCTGTCTCCCGACGTCATCGCTATATTAACTGACACCCATGATACACGGGCTGAGCCACCTTCAGTCACACGGCACCCAGTACGTAGAATTATTACTTAATCTACGACTGAAGCACGACAGTTACTCGCTCACTCCTCGCGTCACTGAACCCACATGAGCCCCTATTTCTGTCTTGTCTTGTCTCCAGAAATACGAGGCGGTCGTTTACCGTGTATCTTTTCAGTTTTTTGAAATTCAGTTTCTCTATACGACACATATCTATTTATTCCTGTGTGCTTCACATTAGGTACGTCAATTTAATTTAAAAATACTATGTAGGTAGATAATTAAGAACAGAAGCTATTCTACGCTCTGCAGGAGTCGCAGTCTGTGCAATAGCACAGACTGCGACTCCACGTTGCTATGGTTTATTTAATCCCAAAACATAACTAACCTCACGTAACCTAACCTAGCGATAATAACATTCAGGCAATATTAATATATTGCCTGATTGCCTATAGTGCGTATCCGTCCTCAACTTTCCTCTACGCCTCTTAAAAATCTTTTAGGATTACCTATAAAAGACAACCTAAATATTTTCTTAAAAATGAATCATGAAATCAAATTAGGCTTGATTGTTATTATCTTGTTTTAGAACCCAAATCCTAAACAACTACCATGTTGACATCATCATCCACAAATGGTTTCCCAACCGGTAAATTCGTAAAGAGTATAATGACTTAGTAACAAAAAGAAATCGACTTCTTTGATAGTTGTCACTCCAAATACAAAAAAAAACACGTTAGATAAACGTGCAACATGCAAAACTACGAGAGCTCAAACCTATTATTAGAATAAGAATAGTACAATAACATTTCTAATAATATTATCCTTATAATTATTAATCATACACTCCATTTTTTTAATAAAGTACTTATAGAATTATGCAACTTTATTTAACTCTCGTGCAAACTAATCATATAAAATATTAAATATCTAAAAAACGTCTGTCGCCTTTACATATACCTATACGCCGGTAGCGTTTCAGTAACCGTCGTCAATTGATTGCCTAAAAGGCACAGAGCGCCGTTTTTCTTTGTTTGAAATTAAGCTTTATTGTCCCAAACTATAGGAATTATATTGAATACGGGCTATACAGCGATGTGATAAAATTCAGTGGAAAAGTGGACAACGTGGGTGAGGTGGGTGATTGCAGAGCATCGTGCGCACAAATCGTACGGCATGGTACGGCCTGCGTTGCGTTGGCATGTTTCCAACCATTATTCATTTATTCCGTTCCAATTTATTTATTTACAAAGATTAACAAGCAAAATTGTTACAGATTTTTGTTTTAAATCTAGTCATCAAAGGAAAAGTTGTGACAACTGATGATACTGCCGTATGGCTTAGATTTCTTAGTTTTAATATTATTGTATGTAGACGTTCACATGTTGATCGATAAAAAGGTCATGGCCGTTTAAATAGCATAGCTTTAATAAAAATCATTATTACCAATACTGTTGCTGAACCTGCCGGCATTCCTCAAGTAAGAGAAGAGCTCCCCTCCGCACACGTAGTCGAATAGCATGTAGATACAGGAGTCGTCGTGTGTCCACCACCGCCTGCAAGTCATCAGTCACATCAACATCATCATACAACGCGAAGGCAATGTTCAAGGAAAATTGAAGTCGACGGTTTTGACAATTTTGATTAATCTCCTGCAAGTTAATTGCAGTTAAAGATGCGTGCCAGATATTAATTAACTCTAATACACGGCATATAGTAAATAGGAGTCGTCGAATAAACAAGCCAAACCAATTTCAGAAAAATTAAACTACAAAGGAAAAGATATTTTACGTTTCTTAGATTTTCTTTTGTTTTTTTTTTTCCTAGAGTCAGTTGGAAATCCCTAGTAAACAAACAATACCGTCACTCCAAAATGAATATATTTATAAATACAAAATTTACGCAAATCAATATATCATGGGTTACTGATCAGGAGTGACATGGTGATAGTTGCCAGATCGTCATCAATAGGGCACGCGCACTGAAATTTGTCGGCTCGTGAGACTCGTACTTGGCAATTATTCGGCGCCTACAATTCCCTCCACAAAAAAGCGCTAAAATAAATATCAAATAGTAGCCTATTTAAATATAACTGGTGCGTATTAACAGGTAAATGGGTTAAATGAATTCAACACGGACAGAGCTCAGGAGTCTAACAAAGAAGTTATGTGGGGCAATCTTAATAGCCAATTCACTAACAAAATTAAACTGCCAATGAGACAGCAGAATGGCTATTATAGGTTTGTTTTGGATTGGTAGGCCATTCACTGGAAGGTGGAACGCTAGGAATTAATACAGGAGTAAGTAATGACATTGGCTCAATGCCGACATTTGGCGCTCACATAATTGACGTGCGTCACATGCATCCCTGCACATTTAATTAAACGTCCAACTGTGTTCAATGGTAAACAGCGTTGTTATTATCCCGCGAAAATAATGGTACCCTTTAGACATGTCGCATCAGTCTAGACGCTTTGGATAACCACCAAGAATATTAATTGCATCACATGATTGACGGGGACTTGAATATATTGACTTGATAAGTGATGTACTTACAGATTTACTATGAAGGGATGATTGATCTCGGCGAGGATGTTCTTTTCGTTCATGACGTGATCCACTTGCTTCAAACGAATGACGTCGGCCATGGATAAAATCTTCATTGCCAGATATTCATCAGCAGCCTTGTCACGACACAGGCACACGCGACCAAATGTACCAGTACCTGAAACAGTGGAAATTAGAACGTTATTTCATTGTACTTTGAAAAATTATAAATATTTACTTGTTTTTATATAATACTTCGTTAGTAAATATTCTCATAATGACTGCTATTCAAACACTCGCAATAACCTGCAATTGCAGGATAACAATTGAGTACAATAACAGATGCAAAAGCAACTTGTTTGCTTTGCATTAAAATATATGGCATGGTTATCATTCTGTAAAATTGAGAAATCATTGAAACATAAGCTCATAAATCGTGTTTTGGTGAAAACAATTCCGAGTACAATGATATAAATAAATGAATCACCAACGGAGATTCCCAAAGCAATGGTATGAGTAAAGATCAGAGTAAACATGAAGTAAATGATCTTAATACCTTCGTGGTAGTGCGTAAACACATTGAGAAATAAATTACCTATAAACAAAATTCACTCATCGAAAATGTATCAGAATGTTTTCTGTCTGTCCGATATTCAGTTAGTTACTCAACTTTTCAAACTAGTGCAGCATATAGGATATTTTGGTTAGTCCTTGAAGGCTTGAACCACAAAACTAAAATATTTCGTTGTGAAACCTTGCTGGAAATAAAAGCTCAAGTTCGTTTAACATTCATAGATATGTTATTGAAATATTTACGAAATATAAATAGATAATAGAAATTAAACAGATACCTCAGATTTAAAAGAAACTCTTTGGAGGTTTAATGAAAAGCCTGAACAGAGGCAAAGTGGGCCTATAAATGATATTTTTCAATTACGTTCCCATAACATGGAATCCCATTGAGCACTGAGTATATTTAGGCATGTCAAATTTATTATTAGCCAAAATTATGAAGATTTTCAAGAAAATTCCTAATCCATTGGTGCATTCTGTTTGAAAAACTGGTCAGCTTCACACGTAAATCAAGAATGTTCGAAAACAAAATGAATGGCATTGAAGTGCATACTAGACGATGTCGTCTAGTATGCACTTCAATGCCATTCATTAGTTTGGGATAATATAATTATTACAATGAGAGATATGTATCTCTCATTGTAATAATTATATTATCCCAAACTATACTCCATTCTAGATAGCATAAGAAGTTAAAAAAGGTTGTTTTAGGGTAGACTTTGTATCCGTGCGCAGTTTCTGGCCTCCATCGGACACGTCCCCGGGTGGCGGATATGGGACGGCCCCCAGATATGGGAGTTACCGGTTTACCGGCGCGGCCCAAAACCAGAAGTGGGGACCACTTCGGCGGTCACACGTGCGGCGGGTCGGCCACCACTCCAGGTGGCTGAAGTGACCCGAACTCCGGGTCACCGTCGGGCAACCCGGTCTCCTCATTGAGAGGAGCTGGGGGCCGGTTTGCTTTCGGGCAAGCGAGTGGGGCTAAGAGGAAAGCCACCTCGCTAAAAAACCCTTGGCTGCTGCGTCTTCTCGCACTAGAAGACGTACCCAGTTCGGCCCCTCCTTATGGGGGGACCATTGTGGGCCCGCCTTTTGGTGGGAATCGCCGGCGGGAGATTGGTTGTTCAGGCTGTGCCGATTTTCCATGACCCCGCCACTCAGGCGATGCCGTTGTGCCGCTGTGGGTTTAGTGGGTATTTCCGGCTTCGGCTGGACGAGTCCCACACACGCCCTTCAGGGTATGGTACCTAAATGCATTACCACAGCGCAGGGCCGCGCCGACCCCCGGCTGCGCCTGTGTGCGGAACCTATGAAGCGCCTCTTTTTAACCGACTTCTAAAAAAGGAGGAGGTTAGCAATTCGTCGAAATATTTTATTTTTTATGTATGTTCCCCAATTACTCGATGACGCCTGGGCCGATTTGCAAAATTCTTTTTTTGTTTGAATGGGTATACTTTCCACTTGGTCCCATAGTCACCAGGTCAGAATCTGATGATGGAAGACCAGAGAAATCAAGGGGAACTTTCAAAAATCATTGTGTCATGAAAGTGCATTTCTAAGTATTTTCATTAAGTATTTTAAAACACTACGGTGTAATAAAGGTCTGGGGTAGATGTGATGATGGAGCCGGGAGACAGTCGAAGGAAGTCCTCAACGATTCACAGCAGCTACCTAGTGTCTGTGCTTGATTAATTTGTATTGATAAGAGCTTTACACCTAGACGTATTGTGATTGTCATTAGGGGTTTTATGATGAAGACAAAGAACATTTAAGGGAACTCCTCAACGGTTTACAGTAGCAACATTGTGCTTGGAATTAATTCATTTATATTGATGAGAACTTTGCACCTATATGGGTTAAAATGATGGTTTGCAATAAATCTGATGATGAAGACTTTATAGGCAGTTGAGACAATTCCTCAAAAATTTACAGCATTGAACTTTAACATAGGACAACCACTACCTACTCGTCACGCTTATGCAACAATCAATTATAATCAAGAGACTGAATTTAAGTTCCGTAATCGCGTCATTGTTCATACTTTCATTTTGGTTTCATAGGAATTTTATAGAAATCGGTTCAATGGCTCCATTTTTAGACTAAAATTACGGGTAAAAATTAAAGTAAACAACATTACGTCGTTTGCTCGTCGTGTCAGCATCCAATCTAACCGGATGCAGCTGAACAGTACTTTTCACAACTAAAAAGTGTAAAATAAAAACTTTTTTTACAAAGAAAACAACCGACTTCCACAAGAAAAAGAAACACTACAAAGTAAAAAATAACTAATTTCGGAAGTCGATGGCAAAAATGAATATACAAAAACCAAAAACACCATGACCATGAACCGGTATATACAGGGAAGTAGGTTGTTTTTTTTTTTAAAAGTTTTTTTCTATAATAAATGACGTTAATCCAGCGCCAGTTGTATCGGTAATTGGGCAGAAAGCTAGGAAATGCTCTCTTGTTTCTAACTTTCTAGTTTCTGTGTTAAAATTGACAAATCTTATACTTAATTTGTTCCACTTGTGAAACGTCAGGAGTACAATCTAGTATTATTGAAAAATATTTATTAATTCGACATAAATTTAAAATAAAATGTTGAATTTGGTTGCAATGTAGTATTGTATTTGTATGCAAATTATTTCATTTTGATTTTTATTTCCAAGATTTGTATGCAAATTATTTCATTTTGATTTTTATTTCCAAGATAAGTCGGCATATTTTTGAAATCGGTACCTATCATTCGTACGTGAACATTTTTTGTATGTCTGTTCCTTGTGTCTAAGCTCTAAACCGGTCGGAAAAAAGTCAATCTTTCTATTCAAAATTGAAAAAAAAATATCATTTTTTTAAAATATCCCATATAGAAGTTATAATTATTTGTATATAAAATCACATAAAAGGTACATACCACTGCATGAAGCGTTTTTTGAATCAGATTTAATAACAATTATCGATAACATGACTGGTTTCTGTCTCTAATGATTGTGTGGAAGTGGATGGTAGTGCCGTAAAATATTTACTTATTTTAATTGCATTTTTATTACGTTCTTCTTCTTGTTTAATTTTCCTTATTAGATTCTGGTGACCAGATAATTTCTTTTTTTTTATTATGATTACTATCACTCATCGTGAAAACATGTTAAAACAATAAGTAATACACAAACTATTATTTTATTATAAAAATTCAATGCGCACCTTACACACACTTTCAATCAAAATTCAAATGATTGTTCAATCAATTGTTTTATTTTGGCTATCTCGTTCGTTAAAACGCTTCAAAATAACTAATACTTTGTAGTTTGAGTGTGGTTTGAGGTTCAAAAGAACTGCCGCCCTTTTAAAGTTGAGATCGTATGTAATGTAAACTAAAACCCTAAGTGTGAAATGAAACCATAAACGTAAATATTAATAAATATATGAACATTGAGAGCTTGTTCAATAAGCGTAATATAAGCATGTCCCTCCTTATTCTATGGTCTTGTTGTTTACAAGACCTACGTTGCGCCCAAAGACATTAAAATTATATTTACAATAGACAGGACATCAAGAACAAAATCGTAATCCAATACTTCTGGCAAACTGGTTAAATGTCACTTCGTCTAGTGTGGTACCCCTGCGCATCAAGACGTAATTTGTGTCCACTAAGAATAAACATTTTCTAAGGAAATATGCCCGGTTGCGCTTTGCGTTACTGTACATCTCGTTATGGTAAAACGACTGGACCTAACTTCGGATTATTTTCGTATGAATTGTTTATATTTTCTCTGTAATTAAAATTTAAAAAAATTCGTAGATTGATCTAGAAAGTTTTCTATTATTGTAATAAGCGCCCTCTATTGTTGAGTAGTTTTACTATTTACTTGTAGAGATGTAGTAATGTTGTTTATCGATGTAGTTATCGATAATATTTATTAAGTTGAAAACTTATTGCTATATTTTATTGACATTTAAAATAAAGCTAAATAAACTTAAATATTTCTATATTTCAAGTTTATTTGTTTTTAACTCTATTTGAACATAATCATGTCATATTGATGAACAAAATTTAATGAAGAAGTACTATTCATTCACCTAGGTTTTTGTTATTTTTGGACTACCTTTTTTGTCCTGATTTGGACAATTATCTACGTGACAAGAAATTTTCTTCCCAGGAGGCAGTTCTGTTTTCACACAGTTTGTGCAGTCTAGAACCTCAGAGTTCTATCGCAAAGGCATAAATGACCTTCCTATTAGAAGGCAGCAATGTATACATAATAATGGTAACTATTTTGATAAAATAAATTAGTTGAAAATTAAAAAATAAACAATTCAGATTTTCAGTACAAATCGGCAACTTTAAACTTTAGCGTCTATTATATTAAAAGAATTATATAAATAAAAAACTGTAAACAAAAAATATGAAATTACCTATAAACTTTCTGCTTCCTAATTTTTTTGTTTCAAACTATCAAAATTCGAAAACTTCTTTAAATATTATCGATAACTTTATATCGAAATGATACAAACCCTACTAAAGTTTTTAGTATTGCCATTTAAAAACATTTGCAAACAAACATGTAAAAAGAATAATTTTGTTAAAAACAAAATGCAAACAAAAATTGCAAAACAAAATGCGCTTTATGGCCTAAAAGGTTTATTATACTCAAAAATCGCAATAAATTGAGTATTATAATAATTCGTAAGCAAAACATATCTAAAATACCAATAGACGGTGTCACGGAAAATGAATAGTAGCGAATAAAATACTAAAACAGTTTTTGATGTTTGTACAAGACAAGTTTCACATAATTTGTTTACTTTTCAATATTTATTTACCCGATTTGAATTATACTAGGGTATTAAATCGGATCTGGCAACATAGATCACACTGGCCGCCTACCGGGCAATAGCTGAATATATTTTGTCTCCAAGTGTCGATCTAATTTTGCTATATTGTACTAGATGGCGGAACTGAGACATGGGATCACAGTTTTTCTACGCCATTTTGACACATGCCCTCTCTATTCATCTTAAATCTCTTTGGTTGCGCCTATTGTATCTACTTACTTATCGATACTCTACTACAAAAAACACTAATTTAGGAAACAAAAATAATTTAGGTGGCAAAGGCGGCGCGGCGCCCCTATTGACTTGGCGCCTGTGTGTGCCGCACACTTCGCACACAGGGGCGGCGCGGCCCTGCCACAGCGTCAAAAAAAAAAGAGTAGTCTTTGTAAAAAAAAAATACGACATATGTATGTATGTACATTGTACTTTGTTACATTCAAGATTGATTTTATTAATTAATCTGAAATATGGCTAATTATAATCAACTTATATATACCACTGTTATACTTAATTCAACTCATTTGATCTATCCATCTTCTGAATCTTTAAGGCTTTTAATTAATTAAATTGTTTTATTTTTACTTGAGCTACTAGTGTCAATGTGAAAAACCTAAAAGAATCAGAGGGGGTCAGTATCTGAAACGCTTCACATTTTACTATAAGTCTACTAAATCAGAAATGTTTCCTAATAAGTTCATAGTTGTGGCAGTAGAGTATATTTTAATTTTGCTGTAACACGAATCTGTGTTTTATTGTCATTCATCTTACATTGTGTTTTTGTTTTTATTTTGATATTTGTTAAAATTGCTCAAATTTATCTCAAAAATTAGATGTTGTACATTTCTGCTTTTATGAAACTCTTTTGTAAAACTAACACAACGGAGTATAGTTTTTGAGAGTTATTTTGAAATGATTTTGGTAATATTGGGGAAACATGGTTTACAAGCAAAGCTCAAGTAAGTAATGGACACTGTTAATCTCACTTATGTAATACCCAAATCGAGTATTACTATACTGTCACCCAGTTTCTTATATTAAACTTATTAAGGTTTATGATTACATCATACACGTGCTGACTTGCCTAACCACCCTAATCATTTTACCCCTCACATGTAGGGCTTCGTTTCAATTTCTAAGAAAGTTGAAGTAAGTATACGTTAGCTTCATTATTTCTAAGTTTTCCAAGGACAGCTCTATGTGTCATTCAAGGTCATTCTTTTACACAATGAATCATTATATGACCAACTAAATAACTTCTGTGGTGGATTTTGTGAGTCACAGACATTACCACATAATTATGATTTTAAAATAATTACATTATTATTGTTTTGTATTGGTATTGTTATTGTTATGAGCTCAGCAGTGCGATTCTGCAACCATTTCATCGTGGTAACTTATGTAAAGTGCCGGGAGCCTCTGCTACCACCCGGCAAAAAGAATATCATTTAAATATAGCTTTTAAATATTTCTCTTTAGATGTATTTTACATTATCATCATAAATTAGTAGACAGCTCGCTGTCAGCGAGCTTACCACAGTCATACTGCTCGGTAGTTGATGCCTCGCTGTCTGCACGTTGTGGGCGAGCGGTCAGTGCGGTGTCCGCGCGCTGAATGCTAGCAGTCACCGCGCTGTCGCCTCTCAGTCAGTTACTTTCAACATTTTATGTACCCAAACTCTTCTCTCTTCTTCCTCAAGTACAATACCAATAACTGCTAGTTCGTGCGTTGTGAATCGGACATAGGTAGTAAAAAATACGAGTTGCTTTAATGGAAACCGATCGCGGGCTATGTCTATCACGAGAAGCGAGAGCGGTCACCGCGTGAATTGCTGGGTGCCTGCTAACTGTCACCGCGTGAACTGCGAGCAGTTGTCTTAGTTTAGGGCGATGTTGGAGCAGAGTCGTTTTACTATGGACTTTAAGCTGTCATTCCAACTAATGTTAGGGATTGCCTGTTGACAGCTCACTTCAACTAACTTTTCAAGGTGTGATTTTTACAGAATCGATCGACTGTTTTTCGTTTACTTCGTGAGTGGTGTTGAAAGTTTTCCTTCTATATTAACGTGAAACCACGCATAATAATAAACATATAATTATTTATTTAACTACTAGCGTAAAGTTAACAGACGGTCATAACAAACGTACGGTACGGTTACTGTAACACTTCGATTTTATTGAAACTATCTACTTCAGATTCTGCTTAGGCCGTATACCAAGTTTCCTAAATCCGTTTAAACTTAACAAAACATTGTACGGCTGCTGTTTCCTGATGATATTCGATATATGTTCCAATTCAATATACCTACATAAAGGACATATGGCTATCTTACAATATGTTTGTTATTTTTAAATCACGAGTTTCTTATTCTGTACCTAATACATAATATACTTAAAATAAATAGCACAATGAGTGTCGTCGCTTAAGTGTTCAGTTTATTAAACCATTTATTTCATAAACATCCTGAAAGTTTATATAATAAGTTTTTATCTATAAAATTCATACGTAATTTCTTGGCATTCGAACACTGCTTATGTAAGGCTCCATACGTAATAAAGTATTATGTTAGTATCTAACTCTTTAAATATTCATGTGCCGTGGGTTACATGCGATAGAATTCAATATCAATGTCACTGAACATTGCATGCAAAGTTCAAAACAATAGGCTATTGAACCTACGCTATAATAAACCTACTTGATGGTGGTCTTTGTTGAAATTGTGGTTGTTTTTGACCTTTTAAATATCTGCATGGTCATCTGTGATAGCATGTTCTACATTGCAGGTAACCATTTTGTCATTATTGCATAGCTTTTGTGATATATATGCTACCTTATTGGGATGGCAGCAGGTGCAGTAGAATCCGATCAGAAATAGATTTTTATTTTTGTTTGAAAACCTGAAACATGTTTTTTTAATTTATTTTTGATAGGATTTTTTTTAGCAAAAGTCAAAAAAAATTATTCTACATTTTTTGTTATTATACTTTTTTTTTGGTTGTTATATACATACTTATATTGATTTTCTCTGAGTAAGGATTTGAAAGTATTGTTTTACGGGATCCTGAATATATTTTAGTAGATCTTAAACGAAAATAAACACTTCGGAAGAAAATTGCTGGTAATTTGGTCGTGGAGGGTCTCCAGATCCATCTCCCTCTGGCGCAGTATCGTTAGTCGTGTTGTTAGGCTCAACATTGCATCATCTCGCTCAACGGCCCTCTTCCTACCTATTCACTTAGTTATTTTTTTTCTTAGTGCATAATTTCTTAATAACCGAGCGCGCTTTACCATCAACGATTGCATCACTGCTTACCATCAGGCGGGATTAGTTGATAATTATAAAAAAAAAACAAAAATGAAATTCGTTCTCTCTCTCGTACCTCTTTCAAAATTAAATACGGAGGTTTCATCATTATACTTATACATCGTTACTTTTTGATATAATATGCGAAACCCGAAACACGTGTCCAGTATTTTTATGTAAAGAATCAATGTATCAAATTTCAAAAAAATATCATGAGAAACCACTAAGTACCGACAAAATATGGTCAACGCAGGCGCGTGCGCTCCATAGAGGCAGATAAGCACTGCATACCCTAATAATGTTCAAAAAAAAAAAATATAATAATTTATAATATAATACAATAAAATAATTTTTATACTACAAACTTAAAGACTTCTTTAATCAGTTATTGATAACACTGCCATCTATTGGGGCTAGTGCAAACTACTAACACATATTACAATGCGGCCCGCACAACTCTGTTTGTCGCGACGACCGCGCCACATTCGCGTGGCGGCCGTAAGCAGAATCGAAATGTGCTTCTCTGACGTGTCTGTGATTCGCGTGTGTGAATAAAATTATTTGATTGTATGTGTAAACTTTCCGTGTGTTGTCTTGTAATTTCATTCGGTTTTTATGCCCAGATAAGCAGTGCTTCATTTTACGCGGCCGAATCAAGAAGTTGACAAAACTAGCACAATTGTTGTTTGTGAAAATACCTTTCTTTTTTATCAGCTTATATTGTTTGGTTATTGGTGTATTTGGTAACATAAATATATTGATTGTTTGAAAGATCTGTATAAGCCCCGCACGATGATATTGCGATTGGCGGCCATCTTGGTGACGTAGTCGAACTCGCACAGTCGGTACCGTTCGCAAGTTCAGTCCGCGCTTACCTACTTACGCACGTCGAATATTTTTGTTAGCTTTTTGTTTTTGTTGTCCTGTTTTATTGTTGTTCTTGAGTTTTGTTGTTTAGTTTTGTTAGCTGTTACTCGTTAAAATATGTAAGAAATTAATTAATAGTCGTGCTCGTGAAATTATAATTAAAGTGGACAATTATTTTGTTAAAGAGAAAGAGGACTGTAAGTTAGTTCTTGAAAGTATAAACCGTGCTTTAAAAAGTGCGTCGGACATTTTAATACCGAAGCAACTGCTTATAGTTATTAAAAATATTTTGCAAAATTCTATCAAAGTCACGGAGTGTGTGGCATGTGCCACAGGCGTTGCAAAAAATACTGTGACGAAATTGATACGTGAGCATGAGTCAGCAACAGCCAGTGGCAGCAAAATGAGAACTCCTACTACAGGAAAGAGACAAAAGAAGAAATATTTCGACGGGTTTTCCTTAACAGCTTTAAGAAATATTATAGATTCAATGTATACGGTGAGGAGAGAAATACCCACAATGCGCAAAATCTTGGCGGCTTCAAAAGTAGGCCTTAATTATACTGGTAGTGAAACTACATTAAGAAAAATAATTAAATGTGATTTAGGCTACCAATTTAAACGATGCTACCAAAAAAGACTGGCCCCAATTTAAAGACCCCAAATTCAAGCGTGGAGGGCTAAATATTTACGACGTATGAAAGAAAATTACTCGCTTGGTGAAAAATAAAAGACAAAAGACCCGTTATTTATCTCGACGAAACGTGGATACACGCATACTACACGGTAGAAAAATGTTGGCAAACAGCAACCGATGGAGTGAGATGGAACGACAGCCCCGGCCGCCGATGGATAAAGAAGTTAAAGCGGTTTTGTTGACAATGCCCTTTTAATGTTTAAAGCAGATGCCAAAACGGGGGATTACTATGATCAAATGAATGCTGAGAATTTCACCAAGTGGCTTACAGAAAAATTAGTACCCAACATACCACGCAACTCCAAAATTGTGATGGACAACGCCCCATATCACAGTAGGGATGAGAATAGGCCACCAAGTATGAACAATAAAAAACAGTTGATTGTTGCGGCCGCCGATGGATAAAGAAGTTAAAGCGGTTTTGTTGACAATGCCCTATTAATGTTTAAAGCAGATACCAAAACGGGGGATTACTATGATCAAATGAATGCTGAGAATTTCACCAAGTGGCTTACAGAAAAATTAGTACCCAACATATCACGCAACTCCAAAATTGTGATGGACAACGCCCCTTATCACAGTAGGGATGAGAATAGGCCACCAAGTATGAACGATAAAAAGCAGTTGATTGTTGAGTGGCTACAAGCTCACAACATCGACTTTCCCAACGACAGTACAAAACCTGAACTGTATTTATTAATTAAACGGCACAGACCGCCGAAAAATTATAAAATTGACAATTTATTAGCTGGCAATGGCCATGAAGTCGTTAGATTACCACCTTACAACTGCGACCTCAACCCCATTGAGTACATCTGGAACCTCGTAAAGACGAGGGTGTCAGAAAAGAATGTGTAGCAGTTGGAAAGTCGCATTGAAGCTCTGACGTTGGAGGCGTCGGAGTCAATAACTCCAGATGACTGGCGAAAGGAAGTCAATCATGTTAAACGGCTTGAAGAGGAATATTGGAATAAAGATCGAATAACTGACGAGTTATTTGTCATAAATACGGCGACGACAGTGAATCGGAAACGACAGACACAGAAAGCAGTTCTGATTCGGAAGACTATATACATTTTTTTTACATATTATCCTGGTTTTATTTATAAGCTGACTACACAGTGGACTCTGGTTCAATTCCCGCTCGCAAATTAACAGAAATGTAGTTAGAAAAAAATAGTATATATGTAAGAAAGATATACGAATAAGTATATTTTTCTTACGTCTACAAAAATTATTTCCTTGAAATTTTTAATAATGAAAGTTTGTTTGTCAGAATATGGGTGAGTAGGTATACCTACGAAAGAATGTTAAATGCAAAATTAATATTAGGGTTAAGTTTTTTTTTTTTACAATATTATTACAATCTTTATAAAGAGTGTATGTATAATAAAATTACAAAATACAAATAAACCCTTAATCCTAATATTAATTTATACATACACTCTTTATAAAGAGTGTAATAAAATTATATAATACAAATAAACCCTTAACCCTAATATTAATTTTGCATTTAACATTCTTTTGCTAGCTGTCCTTTTGTGTGACAGATGACGTCACAACGCTGTTATTGTGACAAGGTTCCATCGCAATATCATCGTGCGGGGCTTATACTGTTGATGTATATTTAAATAAATTTAAAACGGTGAATTTTTCAACGTTAACGTTATTATTTTGTTTCCCGTGTAGGTACCTATATTATTTTAAAACGCGGTATTGACAATTCGTTCTTATAAAAACTTAAAAGACCTTTAGTTTTTCAACTTACTTGCTATGAATTTCAATACTATTATACTTTATATTGTAATAATTTTCCTGAAGTTTACAAATTAGCAAAATTTAATAGTTATGATTCCAATGAGTAGCGCATCACGTATATTTATGAAATACATAGGGTTAAAGTAGACTCCCAGATTTGTCTATATTTCTATTGAAAAAGAACTTTTAGCGATTTTAAAATGATCACATATTTAATTTTTATAGAGTTATTTAAAAAAGATAGGCGCGTTGATGTAATTTATAGATAGTAAAACATTTTTTTCAGTTTTTTGAGAAATAAATTATTACTAATTTACAGTTGCGTTAATAATAACATTTCATTGTATTTTGACAGCCTCCATGGCGTAGCGGTAGCGAACGCGGCCGCTGCGCAAGGAGGCGCGGTTTCGATCCTCGCACAGTGCAAATATTTGTATGCATGAATATGAATATTTGCACTGGTCTGGTCGTGCCTCGGAAAGCACGTTAATCCGTTGGTCGCGGTTGCCATACGAACATCTAATGGCACTTGTATAAGCACAGATATTTGGGTAGTGCATACCCTCCACAAAATCTCTGTGCACGCCCCTGGGTCAACGCAGCGGCCGCGACTGCATGGGCGCGGCGCGTGGGGCCCTATCTGACTCGCCTAGTATTATGATCTAAGCTGAGTTGTCAGCTGAGTTGTACGCTCGGTAACCACACTTCAACAATTTCTAAATGTATTTGGGAAAAAATATAACATGGTGTAAAAATGGTTGGAATCGATTCAGTTGCTTATTCTGAACAAACTATATCCAGGTTTTGTATAATGAAAAAATAACGTTGTGTTTTAAAAATATAAAATAAAAGTCAAGTTTGACTCGTAACTAATAAACAAATGATATTATATTTATTTTCACCGCTATGAGCTAACACACTTATTGTGAAACATCTATTTATGAAACGTTGTATCTTATACAGATTCGTGATCTCTCAAAATATAATATTTTCTATACTTAACTTGTTAAAAAGTTTATTACCTCATAATTTATAGACATGAATAGCATTCGCTCCGAGTGGAAAAGTTGGTGTTTGATGGATTATGGTGATCCGTAAGGCTATCGTCAGATGCTTATTAACACAATGATTTCATACAGATTTAGGATTACTAAGAAAACGATGAAAAGGTAAAACTTTTATCTTTACCTTAAGCCTACTAGAGAAAAGTCATTATCTCGGTGGCAATTAGTTGGTATTACAAAACCGTTGGTATTATAAACAGTATCCTGTTTCGGAGAAGAACACTTGAACGTGTTAGAATTAATACGATTTTGTGTTTAAATTAAGATGGCCCAGTAAACGGGCTCCACCCACAGAACCAAAGCACCCTATTTGTGTCAGAAGGTCGGCCCGATATCTTAATCTGGCGCTTTAATTTGCGTAACACTAGTTACAGCGCCGCGTGACGTGGCATCTTTAAATTTTCTACGCACTTTATTTTCTGCCGTCTCTTGCGCAAGGTTCAGACGAGCCAACTTCTCAGAAAATAGGAACAGAAGCCATAAAATAATCGTCAGTGTGAAGGAAACACGAGTGCTGCCATCCCTGAATGTAAATATGCTGTAAATATTTATATTTAGATCATAAATATTGATTTTATTGTTGCTTCATTGAGGATGTATGTTTTATGAGCGGTTTTTAAGCGGATGCTCTTTTGTTTTAAAAAAAAATCATCAATATTATTGCGAAAATAGTTCATCTCATAGCGGTGTGAATATATCTTATCATTTTTATTTATCTTCGTCTCTGCACCTTTTATAGGTGTGGTCATTTATCTAAACTTGAATACTTTTATCACAACTCCGACAGCCTCATGACACCACAGGATGGTGTTGCCTGTGCATCGAAAATATACAGGGTTAACACAAATGTGCTCCTGAACATTTATTAATTGGATAGATGATGTTACCGCACCATTGAATATCTTGTCTGAAAGGGATGATTAACTTAACAAAATAAAACCATACATTTCTTTCATAAACATATTATACTTGTCTCGTATGGAATCTAATCTTGAAGAAAGACGGATTCGATTTGGCTTCAATAATCCTATCAAAAGCCTTTAAGCAATAGATATGTACTTTCAGTATTGTTTTGTTGCCATTGTGTAATATATTTTCAATGTTATAGAAAGAAACGACAGGTGACAATGCCTGTAGTGGATAGGTAGGTAACCTTTGAAGTATTGTAACGTATTATGCGGACTAGAGCAGCCGATGCCTAGTCACCTTATATTATTTGGGCTTTATACTTAAACATGTAACTAATTCATAAATAGTTAGAGACAAATTAAAAATGCAATAGTTCAGGCATTATTATACAATGAACGTTTCAAAACAGATTTTAAGAGGGGTCTCCAGTGCCAAAGAATTTGGAAAATAGGTATTTGAAGAAACTATTGCCGTCGCAACCAACAAACCAACCAACCGTCCAACTTCTCCTGGTAAAGTGCGAAAAGGACAGTTGCAGCTCAGGCTGATTTTACCTACAAAAACGTTGACCAAAAGACGTTTCGTATTCCGCTGTTTTCTTTTTGAAAACACGACAGATCTCAATTATTTTTATATCAAAATTTAGAGGAAAAGTATGTCTATCCTTCCATTATTTTCTTTTTTGTCAAAAACTTATCACGTTTGTATAATAGGCATCTGAACATCATGGTAAAAATGGGTTATTTTTCGCGATTTTGTAGTATCGTATTTCTTTTATTAATTATGTTTCGAAAAAAAACAAATGACAAGAGCACGTATAATAACCATGCAAAAGTGTAAAAAAAAAATTGCTCGAAAAGCATTATCCACGAAGAAAACAGCGAAATACGTTTGTATAGAGAAAGCACCACTAGAGTTCCCTCTTAATACCTAATGCACGAAAAACGAAACTGAAAAGAAAATATTATTCATTTGACACTTCAAAGAAGTACCCACAAGTAGTGAGCTACTATTAAGTATTGTTGTTTAATATGTGAATATGTAATTAATATATACGGTCACCAAAGGGGACATACCAGTGTCGTCGGATATAGTTGAATTTGAGTAAGAAACCGGTGGATATTTTCGAATGAAAATTTAATTTCATACATTAACGAAATCATCCATCTTACTTAATTTCAACTATATCCGACGACCCCAGTTTCTTATCTCTTTTGGTGACTGTACGTAGTTACAGGTATGTTGAATGAGATTCGTGCAAATGCAGTAAGTAGGAATCTGCGATATTCAGGAAAATAACTACATATTACACGCTTCGCACAAATTCACGCTTTGTTTACCCGAAGGGTTGAGCAGAATAAAACCATACATGCACCCAAATTTTGCCAGTTATGTTTATATCTTAAGTAATAAGAAGAGAACCTATTTCCATTAATCGAGCTCAGACACAGCTGGCTGTTAAAGATAAGATCTAGACATTTCAAAATCTAGATATTTTAAAATAAAATAAAACACAAAATATTTGTATATTCGGTAATAAATCTGCCACGAAAGTATTTATAGAAAATCTTATGCTTGGTTGACATAAAATTTACAAAATCAGCCAGTAGAAAACATATTTCACAACTTGGGTTCCTCGTAATTTAGAATACCTGTCACTGATTCGCCTTTACTGAAATGCCACTTTCGCTATAATTTCGTTTATATTTAGATATATATGTATTCATGTTATAAATAATACAGCGTCAGGGGTAACTAACCAACATAAATACTGGCCTCGTATGTTCTTGAAACTGCAAACTGAGGCCTGGCACCCTAATTGGGTAATTAACCAATCTTAAACATTTTGAAAGACATTGCTAATCCAAGAAGTATTTGCTCAATAATGTAAATTAATAATGTAAATAACGCAATGTCAAAATTGTCAAAAAACTGTCAAAATGATACACATTGCTACTGATAGTGTATTACGCAGCTCTATGTCAAAGTATTACCTGATGAGGCGTAGTCGACTGAATCTTGCTAACAAAATACAAGCTAAGCATTGTATTTTGTCCTCACTATCTTTGTGCATAAAGTATAGAGTTATGAAAAAATATTTCGTATCTCTGTATGTTATTGACGTAGTGATTAGGAGCCATTGTTTAGCATACAATCTTCAAGTTTAGCGTCTAACGCTGAAGTGTAAAAATACCTACCAGTTGCTTTATTCTAAGATTCGGGATCCGTAATAATTATATCGGTTTATGATCTGGTTCTGGTTTTGACCCCTCATCTTCGCTACCTTATGACAATTTTTGAGGCAAATTTAAATTTTCGATATAAGGATTTCAAAACAATAACAACTACTAATACATATTATTAGCTATGTTTACATATTCTTAGGTACGTATTACAGAACGCCACTCAAAACTCAAGCTCTACTTAAGTCTCGTTTCAAGCCATTTGATTGGTTGAAACTAGTTTTAAGTAATGCTTAAGCAGAGATCAATGCTTGAGTTTCCTTCTGGAATATCAACCTTAGTCTATTCTTTTTTAGGGTTCCGTACCTCAAAAGGAAAAAACAGAACCCTTATAGGATCACTTTGTTGTCCGTCTGTCTGTCTGTCTATCAAGACCCTTTATTTCAAGAACGCGTGGACGTATCAAGCTGAAATTCAGATGAAATACTCAAGTCTATTGTCGCTTTAAGCTGTGAAAATATCAAACTTTTAAGCCAAGCCAATCAAAAGATACAGCCGATTATGTCGATATTGACGGGTCTGAGCAGTTGTGTTGCGATGTGTGGCGGGTACGATGCGCCAAATGTTGTTGTCTCGGGAATTTGGTCGTGGAGAGTCTCCAGATCAATCTCCTTCTAGCGCAGCATCGTTTGGTCGTGTTGGTCTTGGGTTTAACATTGCATCACCTCGTTCAACTGCCGTCATCCTTCCTATTCCTAAGTTTTTTAAGTGAATAGGCTTAATAAACTAGTGCGCTTTACACTCAACGATTGCATCACTGCTTACCATCAGGCGGGATTGCAGTCAAGCACTAGTTTACAATTATTAAAAAAAAAAAAAAAATTCAATAAATTTTCGACACTCGCAAAGGAATCAAAACCTACAGGATACTTCCCGTAAACTCAGAATCTTGAAATTTGGCATGAAGCACTGTCATATATGTCACCGTTGTCATGGGGGACTTTAACGCAAAACTGGGCATGCGAGAGGTGGACGAGACGAAAGTGGGGCAATTTGGAGTTGGAAATCGGAATCCCAGAGGTCAGATGCTAATGGATTTCATGGAAAGGGAAGGACTCTTTGCGATGAATTCTTTTTTCAGGAAACCATTGCACCGCAAGTGGACCTGGCTCAGCCCCGATGGTCAGACCAAAAACAAGATAGACTTCATAATGTCAACGAGAAGGCAAGTCTTCAACGATGTCTCCGTGATCCATGCGGTAAAAACCGGGAGTGATCACCGTATTGTTAGAGGCATCTTGAACCTCAACATTAAGCTCGAACGCTCTCGACTTATGAAGTCTACGCTCCGTCCAGCGTCAACACAACTCCAAAACCCCGAGAGCTTTCAGATCGAACTACAAAACCGCTTCGAATGCCTCGGTGAATGCGTAGATGTGGACGACTACAACAACAGGTTTGTGGAAACTCTCCAAACGGAAGGGTCTAAGTTCTACAAAACCCTCTGTTCAAAAAGACAGAAGAAGATCTCCGGTCCCACCCGCCGGCTAATGGAAGAAAGACGGGAGGTGATCTTAAAATCCCCTGATGACGCTTCGCGCATCAGATGCCTTAACAGACAGATCTCAAAGTCTCTGACTCGCGATATACGCCAATTTAATACAAATTGTATTAAAGAGGCCATCGAGCGGAACAAAGGCTCCAAAGTGTTCGCACGAGAATTGTCTGTTGGACAGAGTCTACTTGCGAAGCTGAAGACTGGGGATGATAGGATCGTCACTTCCAAGCCCGAGCTTTTGGGTGAGATCGAGAAATTCTACGGAGAGTTATACACATCAACACACGCACCTGTTGTAAGCCTGGCTAATGATCCTAGAGCCAGACTAACCCGACACTACACCGACGATATCCCGGACGTCAGCCTGTACGAGATTGGTATGGCCCTGAAACAGCTCAAGAACGATAAGGCGGCTGGAGATGATTGAATTACGGCTGAGCTTCTGAAAGCGGGTGGCAAACCGGTTCTTAAAGCGCTTCAGAAGCTATTTAATTCCGTCATTCTTAAAGGCGAAACGCCTAAGGCGTGGCACAGGAGCGTGGTGGTTTTGTTTTTCAAAAAAGGTGACAATACCCTCCTGAAAACTACAGACCGATATCCCTCCTGAGCCATGTCTACAAGCTGTTTTCTAGGGTCATCACGAATCGTCTCGCTCGCAGGTTTGACGACTTCCAGCCTCCCGAACAAGCCGGCTTCCGAAAAGGTTTTAGCACCATAGACCACATTCATACGCTGCGGCATTTATTTATATAAATATTTAAAAATGTAAAATAATATGTACATATAGGAAAATAAAGAGATAATAATAATAATCTCTTTATTCAAGTAACCATGACTCAATAATGTTAGAAATACTTAAAATTATGTTAGTAACATTTAACAGTTTAAATTACAATATACAAACGTCAATACAAAAAAATAATAAATAAACAAAAAATAAACAATAAACAAACAACTCACACGAGTCACCGCTGCTTCACCCCATGAGATATGGCACAACAATGATTGACGTAAGAGCAGTCCAGACGCCCAGCAATCATACTCAGGACACTGTTGGAGCTGTCCCGCACCCTGCGCACCAGAGAAGCACACCTCTTCCGCATAGTCGCATAAAAGCAATCTACGTGTGCGTCAGCAAACATCCCCGATGCGCTACAGAAGCGAGGCAGCCCCACCAGTACCCTAAACGCATTATTGTATTGAACTCTGAGAGCGCTGTACGACTTTTGGGTATATCTAGCCCAAAGGCTACACGTGTAGAAAGAGGTACAGTAAGCTCGGAAGAGTGTGATCTTCACCTGAAGGGAACAACGTGCAAACCTACGGGCCAGCATGTTCGCTCGAATCGACAACGCTCTCCGCTCCCGTTCAATGTCTTCATTGTCCTGGAGGTTAGGGGTCAATAAGTGGCCCAGATATTTAAACTTATACACTCTCTTCAATGGCATTCCATTGAGTGCAACAGGTGGTATAGCACCAGTATTTTTTCCCCCAACCTCAAAAACCATGATTTCCGACTTTTTGGAATTATACGCCAGGCCATGTTGTTCTGCGTATCTTTCACAATGGGCCACAAGTTTTCTCAACCCACAGAGCGACGCACTTAACAGCACCATATCGTCTGCGTAACTAATATTATTGAGGCAGACACCATCTACATGGCAACCGGCTCTGGTGCTGCCAAGCTCCTCAATCAGCTCATTCATATAAAGGTTAAAAAGCGTAGGCGAACTTAACCCCCCCTGCCTCACCCCGCACTCCAATCTATATGATTCAGACAGCTCTCCATTCCATCGCACATTGTTGACCTGGCTTCCATACCAATATTTAAAGATGTTAATGAGTTCTTTTGGCAGGTTAGCGTTTTCCAATTTTTGCCATAACTTATTGTATGATGAAACCAGATCAAATGCCTTAGAAAGGTCCAAAAAGCAGGCGTAAACGGGCGTCTCTCTCTGAGTGTAATACGTGACCGTATGCTTAAGACTCAGCACTGCAGCCTCCGTTGACAGCCCAGAACGAAATCCGAACTGATTATCGTTAAGGCTAATGACAGAGTTCAACTGAGCATTAAGCACACTGTCAAACACCTTAGACATCACCGTGGCAAGTGAAATCGGTCTATAATTGCTACTGTCTGCGAGGTCCCCAGTTTTGTTTTTAACAACGGGGACAACAACTGTACGCGTCATCTTATCTGGCATATAACTATGATTTACACAAAAGCTGTACAACATAGCAAGGACCCTCGGCAGATGTGGACCCGCATATTGAAGGTGCTCAATGTTCAACCCATCGTGGCCAGGGGACTTACCTCGCGTCATAGATTTTATAATTTTAGCTATCTCGGTAGCATGAAATTTAACCTGTATTTCCACTCCGGGTTGAGCATCCAACACCATACGTGACGGTCCTAGTGGCGATTTTACAAAAAACCGTTCTTTAAAACGGTTGGCAATTTCTTTTGAATTACTCACGCCGTCGACGCTCACAGGCACACCCGCTTTACTGTGCAACCTATTAGTCTGCTTCCAAAAGCTTTTAAAATCGTGCTTAGCATGACATGACGCCAAGACATCCATTTTCAGCTGATCTTTATGATCTTGACACCATTTGACACGTGACTTAAAGATTCTTCTACTTTCACGCATTTCAGTATACAAATACCCAGACGTGGGCTTTCCATTCAGAGCCCACCGCTGAAATTGCTCCCGAGCATGCCTGTGAGCGTCGGCAACATGGGTATTCCATCCTACAATTCTCCTAGAAGTTCTGCTACTATCAACCCTTCCCACTAGTGCTGCTTCGCTTAAGGCGCGTACAATTTGTAAATATAACATGTCAATTACTTTCCTGTGACTAGGGTTGTTACAAACATAATCACAACACTTGCTTAATTCCTCAGGAAAGTCAATTAAACGTAATTTTTCATGGCATTCTTTTTGATAGCTATTTATTTGACTTGGATTTCTATCCCCCCACAGAATGCCATTCGAGATTACACATTTCACAGGTCTCTTTGGTAAAATTGTATTAAAACAACATTCGATGACCAGGGGAAAGTGATCAGACCATAAAACGTCATGTAGGACATACACATTCTTAACGGACCTCAGGGCTGCTTCCGTTACTAAACAATGGTCAAGCCACCTTTTAGACCCGTAGACTTCACTTAGAAACGTGTACGTGCTCGAACCCGTTCCTAATATTTCTACGTCAATACACTTCCAATTTTGTTCACTACAATACTGAGACATTTCATCAAAAAATTGTTCAGACGGATGAGCATTAAAGTCTCCCAGAATGTAAACGTTTTCTACACTACAGTTATCAACAATTGCACTCACCGAGCTCATTATATCCGTGAACTCCGTTAAATTTGCCGCTGAGTCTGTGGGCATATAAACACTAAAAACTAGAAAACACCTTTCCTGTAGCACAATTTTTACTGCACACAACCGAGGGTTACCGCACTCAATAGTTGTAACATTATAAAAAATACTACGCCGCCACAAGAGAGCAACACCGCCGTACGGTCGACCGCGTAATATTCCCCCTGACGTGTCCACCGCAGATACACCTGTGTAGCTGAACTCATCACTGATAGTATTAAGAAATGAGATTTCATCCGGCAACAACCACGTTTCCTGCAGTGCAATCAAATCGCATTGATTACATAAATCACGAATACTCTGTACCGAACGCTTCACATTTTTACAATTAAAAGTGACTAACTTGTAGATTTTACTCAACATTGTGTCTACCTTTTATGCCACTTATTGTTCCGTTACCTACGTTCTCAGTAATAATACGCTTTGGTTTATAGTTAACAAAACGCCGAAATATTATTCCTTGGGGCCATAAAGTATGATCTAAAAACATCTGTAGCTTACTATGTGGCACAAAGAACTTGTACGCATTATGCTCACATTGCCGTTTGATATTTATTTTTTCCAGATTCACCGTTTCACCAGTTTTCTTTTGCAAATAGGTCGTGATGTCCGATTCTAACGTGTCCTTGTGAACGTTAGTGATAAACACGGGTGCTTTCCTGTCAGCCTGTCGGAATTTGTCTGCAGACTCGACTATAACGCTACCCATGTTTCCTTTAAGTCTATCCTTGACTTTACGCTTTTTATTTTGTACCAATATGAAATCATCATTTGATTTCATAGCTGCAACGCACGCATATTGATCTCGCTGTAAGGACGACTGTAAAAGAGTCACCTCTTCACTCTGCTTTTCGCTCGGCCCGTGAGCAGTGGTAACAGATAACGGTAGCGATGACGCATCATTCATACAGTCGTTGCCATTGAATTCGCAACGGCTAGCCGGCGTTTGAAGAAGTATTTCTGAACTACCCTCTGCTAGACTTGTGTCAGGAGTCGAATAAAAGTTTTCGTTTTCAACCGTATTGCTTTTTGAATTGAACAGTTTTCCATCACTTGTGCAAGATTTATCATACTGTGCACCTCTTTTAGTGTTTACATTAGAATTCGGTAGGGCCGAACAGTTCATCTCGCAAACTGCTTTAAGGTATTGTAGCTCACTTTGCGTCACATATGTAGACTTGATGTTATTAATTTCAGTCTGAACTATGACCAAGTCCTTAAGGAGCTTGGAGACATCTAAATGATCAAAAGTGATAGGTGGTAATTTCTCAAGATCGCGGGCCACAAATACCGGCAGCAAATCAGGTTCCGTTGTTTTGAAAATTGCTATAATATCGTACAAGACACGATTATCTTTGCCTTTCCCTTTACGGACGGTTCTTCGCACCTCAGATGATAGTGATTCAATCAGTAATATATTTGATTTTTGGATTTGTTCACTCGAGAATGCCGACGCACATATCTTCACCAAACTTGCCTCATCGGCAATCGATATTTTATTTTGAACATAAGCTAGAAGCTCGTCAATAACGATATTACAAGATACACATTTTATTGTACTTGACATTATGTCGACAACGTCAACGTCACCTTATGAACGTCCGTTTCTAATTACGGGAGTAGGCTGCCAATTAAAGGAAATTCAACTTTGTTTCTTAGATGCTATATACTGAACTCATCTTGAAAGATTGGTAATAAAACATACTTCATCATCATCATCAACCTTTTATCGTCCCACTACTGGGCACAGGTCCTCTCTCATACAGAGAAGGATTGAGGGTAATCACCACGCTTGCTCAATGCGGGTTGGCGATTTCAGACCTAAAGTCCAGGTTTCCTCAAGATGTTTTTCCTCACTTTGTAATCAGTCATTGGTGACCAAGATATACTTAGAAACTGATTTAAAAAAACACACTTATTATTATATAATGTAAGTATCAATCATGGTACAATTTACAAACCATCCCTATACCATAAACTTTTAAAAGATAATTAATACTGTTTATACTAGTAACCATTTAGACGAAAAATGAGGAATATTACAAGTTTTTTTTTTGCTTTGTACCCTGCGTCCTCGTTCTGAAAATGTTCTAGTCTGAGCTAGCGTCTCTTGAAAAGACACATTTTACACTTTAATTCTGGCAGCGTAACATAAAACTTCAGTTTCCTGGAAAATCCACCCGATCCGTGTTTATTTGAAGAGTTATGAGTGTTGCCTCTGCTCTGAATCAGGGCAGAAAAACAAACAGGAAGGTAACGGTGAAACCAGCGATGTAATCTACATAGGGTTTATTTTCTATCAAAAATATAAGAGGAACAAATTGGTCCTAGAAAAATATGAAGCATCTATAGAAGCCACTAAATTAAGAATTGCGTAAATGACGCATACTTACTGTGCGTAATGTTGCCTAGTGCGTGGTACCACATCGTTGTGTACAATGATAGACACTAATTATTAAACTAATTGATTTTCTCGGTGGTGAAGCAACAACATCCAGCCGCCGGCATAAGTTACCACCCACCAGACAAAGTCTTGCCGCCAAGCGATTCGTCGTGTTCCGGCATGATGTCTGGTGAGCAAAAGCCGCAGAGAACGGGTCACGAAAACAGATTTGCCATTTTGCGATGTGTGCCGGGTACGATGTGCCTAATATTTGTTGTGTCGGGAGTTTGGTCATGAAGGCTCTCAGATCATCCTCTGGCGCAGCATCATTGGTCGTGTTGTTGCGTTAAACATTGCATCACCTCGCTCAGCTGCCGTCTTCGCTTCTATTCCACTCCAGTTTTTTTGAGTGAATGGAAACTAATAAACTTAATTGTGCTTTACCATCAACGATTGCATCACTACTGCTTACCATCAGGGGCAGGATTGCAGTCAAGCACTAGTGTATAACTATTAAAAAAAAGCATTAACTTCTTCTGATTACGTCATTATAATTATACAACTATCAATGACTAGCTGCGCTTGGCGTGTTACTCGCGTAAGATTTTGATATGCTTTTATATGTTCATATTGACGCAACAAAATGTTACATAGCGTAATACCTTCCCTGGATTAATGGGCTATCCAACGGAAAAGTTTTCTAATTGGACCAGCAGTTCCTGAGATTAGCGCGTTCAAACAAACAAACTCTTCATCAGCATCAGCACAATACTAGCGGCCGCCAGCGACTTCGTTCGCGTGGAGTGGTCATGCTCAGCTCCTATTGGCAATATGTACGGCTGCGTTAGCTCCGTTTCGCAACATTTTTGTTACTGCTCTGCTCCCTGTGGTCATGGCGGGATGTTGCCATAGCCCTAAAGCCTTCCTGGATTAATAGGCTATCCAGCAACGCAAAAGATGTTTTCAAATCGGAAAGAAGTAGTTCCTGATTAGCGCACAAACAGAGCAAAACTCTTCGGCTTTATATATTAAATTATAGATATAAAGAAAACCTGTCCGATTCGTATGAAGGTATTGTTAGGTATCGATAACTGATTCTACTAATGCCCACAAAGACAGACTAAACTTAAAAAAAAATCCCCTAAAAAATAAATATTATTTCGCAAAGAGGTAACTTAATACATGTGCGGTAAAGCAACCCCCTTCCCCAGGCGGCGGGGGCAGGGCACGCGGCACCTTGTGGCGTGGTCGCGTCATATTCAGCATATAATACCGGTTTGTCACTTTTTCAAAATTACAAATTTCGGGAAATTGGAATTAATTCAGGAAAAAAGGATTATTTCAAAATTCATTACTATTGTTACTATGATGATTATGTAAATTTATATTTAGTCAAGTGATTACCTGACCTTTATTATCCTTATGGGTCGGACAGGGTTTTCTTTACATATTGTATATTAAGTATAGATTGACAGTAGTTCTACGTGTATTTAATCTACAATAGTTAAAATGAAGGTGAAAGAATATGTTTTTTTTGTTTAAATACGCTGATATATAAGACTACCAAATGATTTGAAAAATCTTGATATTAACCTATTTTTTGGGGAATTTACAGCATATTAAAAAACCTTAAAGAGTAAAAAAGCAGGTAAGAATTGATAAAAATACAGAAGAATCGCTAAGCGTAAACCAACGCGCAGGCAGACGATGCAATGCGACGATACGGGTTCGAGGATATAAAAAAATTCACGCGAACAGTAACTTATTTGAAAATATAGACAAATTTCCATTTTGTTATTAATTGACTACCCAGTAAAGCATTTAAAACAACAATAATTTACGGTCAACAACCTTATATCGCATAGTTTCCTCTCCTGTAGTTATCATCATCTTCCAATCCTTATCCCATATCATCTGAGTACGGCGCAACACGTTTTCTTCTCCCGTTCTCCCACCCCTGTCAACCTCCACACTATCAGATACTAGCTTCTCTTCCATATCATTCCTTTCACAATCTATACATATTTTCAGTAATCCTCTCCTAGAATGATAAATTACAAATTATGATAACCAATCCCTCACATTCAATATTTCATTACCCGCCGTGTCTATTAAGCGAGATTTTCAGTTACCACATCCCTTTATATCAGGCATATCACATGCTGGCCACGTGTATGTGATATTGCTTTACGACTGTATATTTTTTATTACCAACCCTAGATCCCGTATACGGAAATGTGTCTAGGGATGTACACTTGTTCTTAAGAATCGACAAATACTTTGACAATCGACTGAGTAGTTTGTTTTGAGCTGACGGCATGTTTTCACTTTGCCCAAGTTTATGTTGAGAAGGAGCTGTAAAAGGGCACCCAACCTCTTATGACTTCAAGCCTTCTCAACATAGGTATATACCCGCTTTGCCCGAATTATTAAAAGGCATTAGAAAGCAAACAAAACGATACATAATTAGAAATATCATACAAAGACATAAAAATCTTGCCCTCTTATTGTAAAGGCCTCAACAAGAACTACGGTATAGTATAAAATATAAGAAACCTACCGTACAGGTCATAGAATAGTACCATCCCATATCCTCCCGTGGGTGTCGTAAGAGGTGACTAAGGGAACTCTCACTAGGAAAGGGGGCAGCAGCGCTTCTCCAGTAGAATAATAAATTACTGCAATCCCCAACCCGCCTGCCAAGCGGAGGGATTATGGCAATGCGGGGGGCATTGCCATAATCCCTCCGCTGGAATGTGGAATGTAAGCCTTGGGGGAGGCCTTTGTCCAGCATTGGTCCTCTATAGGCTAAGAAGAAGAAGATAACAAACTTATATTTTTGGTAAAACCATCATTATCATCAGCCAAATGACGTTGAGGTAGTGAGGTATGTAGAACGGCCTATGTCTATAATCTGTCCCAAATACCTCGGTTTCTCAAGACGAAAATCACACCAGTGTGTGTAGCACGATATAACTGGCACTGAGAAATCAAAATCAAATGTCATTTATGAAAATTAAACTGAGATTTAGCACTTTTTGAACCTCATCATTCCATAAGATAGTCCTCCAAAATGGCCGCCCTTCACTATATCCTAGTGCTTTAGCTGCAAAAAAGAAGTAGGTGAACAAACTCCACTGCAGTACAGCTATCAGTTCATAAAAAAAAAATAGCAGACTTTATATTATACTCTTCATATAATTTAACTAACATAATCGTTGGTCGCTCACAATAGGCCTTATTAGAAAGTTTCAAGTCACCCAAAGGGCAATGCAGAGTGTTTGGAGTTTTTCCTGTATGATCAAATCGGATAAAGAGAAGAGGCAACCGTGATAGCCGAAGAATAGCCAATCATCAAAAATCTTTTTTTTTTTTTTATTCAATGTTATTCAAGGTTAGACCGAAGTCAGATCTTATTTTGAGCTAGCGGCCGCCAGCGACTTCGTTCGCGTGAAGTTAGTTATGCTCCACTCCTATTGGTCGCAGCGTGATGTTATATAGCCTAAAGCCTTCCTGGATTAATGGGCTATCCAACGAAAAAGAATTTTTCAAATTGGACCAGTAGTTCCCGAGATTAGCGCAAACAAACATACAAACAAACTCTTCAGCTTTATAGATTAGTATAGAAGTATAGATTATGAAGCACTATCCGTGCTACTACGAAATAGTGTTTAGCAGTCGTTTAGGCTAAACACCTCTTAAACATGACATTATTACATGGATTTGACATAAAATGGATGTTATGCACTCGTTGACCAAGTGTTTAGAATTTTGTGGTAAGAACGTATCTTTTTATTATACATTGACACTCATAGATAATTTATACACGACAGCCTCCGTGGCGTAGCGGTAGCGAACGCGACCGTTGCGCAAGGAGGCGCGGGTTCGATCCCCGCACAGTGCAAATATTTGTATGCATGAATATGAATATTTGCACTGGTCTGGTCGTGCCTCGGAAAGCACGTTAAGCCGTTGCACGTTGGTCCCGGTTGCCATACGAACATCTAGTGGCAGTCGTTACGGGTTGTTGGAGCCGTCAAAAGTCTAACAATTGGTTTAACTGCAATGCTTAGATATCGCCTTCGGGTTGTGGAGGTCAGACGGCAGTCGCTTCACGTAAAATATCGAAGTTTAGCCAAAATCAGCAGTTAGACTGGTAAAGCGGACCCCAGACTCCAAGCTGAAAAAAAAGAAAGCTACGGATGCGACTGGGATTAACGCTGAGATGATGAGGATGACTCATAGATAATTTATGATTAAGGTTATCTGTTTATTTTATTTTATAATATTTTACGTATATATGTGTATATATGTTATGTTGCTCTGATTGCCCGTGATATCACACCAGGCCCTATCAGAATACCTGCGCTGCGACATTTTACTTTTAAATGTCGAAGCAATATGCTGAGACAGGAGCCTTTTGGCCTCGTAAGGGACTTTCTGCTTATTGTTACTTTTTATATGTAACTTGTTTTTATGTTTAAGCAGACTTAAAAAATAAATCTTAAAACTAAACTAAGTAGTTTAGTTTTAAGATTTTCCTGTACGAGACACAATAACTATTTTCTTTGTTTCTTTTTTTAAGTATATTCATTTATCACCCGAACAAGTGGGCACATCACTACCTCCATCTATACTCGCGTATATTGTGTTATGAAGCGGTCGCACGGATTTTACTGTGTATTTTTATGGTATTTCATTTATACGTTGTCTCGGGAAACAATGGATGTTGTGCAGAATTCCAAGCACTCCAGTTCTGTCAAGTATGTGCTTATGAGTCTTTTGATTTGTTGAATAATACGTCGATTTATATTTGAGTGCGCCGCAATATCGATATATTGCTAGGGATGTAGCGAAGATCAAACATTCGTTGTTGTAAATGACAGGTGACACTGAACGAGATATATTCTTGATTGATGTGCTAGTTCAAAATGTATGAGAATTTTCTTGGATTGATGTAGAGATTTTAAAGGAAAACCGAACGTGTGAAGGATTGTCATTTTGACAGCTGAACGAAATGAGCGAATACGGTATTTTAGGTTTTTGAAAAACATCTCTTGCTTTATCTACTTATGTCAGCCAGTCAGACATTTTCAGTTGCATTCCATTCGGATTCCGTAAAACTACATCCGTTTAAAATGTAATCCCTTCATATTCTTTCTCGTTTTTTCAAGGTCATTTTTACTTTCACAAGACATCAAGGGCCTTTTTATAACTATAAATTAGTGCTTGATTGCAATCCCGCCTGATGGAAAGCAGTGATACAATCGTTGATGGTAAAGCGCGCTAGTTTATTAAAAACCTATTCACTCAAAAAACAGGGTGAATAGGAATCGAGACGGCAGTTTAGCGAGGTGATGCAATGTTAAACCCAACAACACGACCAACGATGCAGCCCCAGAGGGAGATTGATCTGGAGACCCACCACGACTAAACTCTCGACACAGCAACATTTGGCGCATCGTACCCGGCACACATCGCAACACAACTGCTCAGACCTGTCCTCCGTACGACTTCAGCAGACATCATGCCAGAACACGAATAATCGCTTTGTGGCAAGACTTTGTCTGCTGGGAAGTTCTGATGGCAGGCGATATTATGGCCTACCACAGAGAAAAGCTCGACCTATTCAGCTCATAAATAGAAACATACCAGCATATAGGTATGCTTAAAAAATATTTCTTCCAATACGTAAATCTAAGTACCAGATATCTACAAGATCGTTTTTTTATTAGCCATTAATGTCCCACCGCTGGGCAAAGAGACCTCCCTACTCTCCTACTACTTCTTCCTGTCCAGAGCTATCAATACTCCAGATCTTTCCGTTATCTCCATCTAGGCCTGCCGCGATGTCCTTCATCACAGCTATTGACTACTGGCTGGCACCGGCCTCCTTGTAAATATGTTTTTTATACCTTTTTTAAATTACGAGTGTTTTTTGATAGATTTGACTTTGTCTGTGTCAGTCTGCCTTTATAGCTGGCGAATACAATATTGTGATTAAAATATACGTGTTTTCATCAGAAATAACCACCATTACAGTCCATTCTCTCACTAGTTATCAACAGCTTTTGTTATAATATTATCGAGCTGCTGTATTTATTACATTTTTTTAAAATATATTATCTATTACAAAATTATGGTTATCGGTTTTTTTTCTCATATGGCTTCTTGCCAAATTTCATGATTAGGTCAATGAGAATTAGGTTCCTACCTTAAACATTTCAATTTCGAAATATAAACGCCCGTATCAGCTTCAAGGAATTGCAGATTTCAATTTGTTAACGCCACGCGTTTCTGCGAAAAAGGGTAAAGACGCACGGATAGACAGACGTCAAAGACTTGCCTTAAGGTCTTGTGTCTCCTAGATGGGGCAGAGGGCATCCACAGTGCGCCGCCATCTCGTTTGATCTTGAGCTTCGCGTTTAATTTCGCTCCAGGTCTTCCCTATGTTCATCGCTTCTGCGATGACCGTTCGCCGCCAGGTCTACTTGTGGCGACCCCCTTAACGCTTTCCTAGGGGATTCCAGTCTAGGGCTTGCCTTGGTGTATGTTCAGGATCCCTTCGGAGCCTGAGGTCGATCTAGTTCCCATTTGCGGCGTTTGACCTGATGGTCGATCGAAATTTCACCGCAGCGCTCCCACAGAGGATACCGTGAATTTTGCGAAGACAGCTGGAGTTTAAATCCGAGATGTCTTTTGTGACCTTCCACGTCTCACACCCATACAGCAATACGGTTTTGAAGGACAACGACGTGAACTTATAAGAAAGGAAGTGGTATTTACCTTTGGGCTGCGAATCCCTAAAAACTTTATTCAGATTTTTTTATGATAGCTTAAATTCAAATTCAAGATATTTTAATTCCTTTCACAAATAATTTTTCTTCTTAGTCTTTAAAAAGAACCCGCTCTCTCACTAGTTTATATGAAACGGAGATAATTCGTAGGAATATGAAAATTGCTTTTTACCTTGGATATCTGTTTGCAGTTATTCATCGAGTTAAATCGAGTAAACGTAATTCAATACGTATTAATATAAAAGTTATAGAGTTCGTTTCAACTGGATAATCTCTGAAGTAATTCCAGAGATAATCGCGTTATGAAAAATTCTTGAGAAATGTCGCTATGCACACCGTAACATAACTTTAAACTTATAGCCCAAGTGTAGAGGGTGTAACCGGGAGGCACAACTAGTATTAACATAATAATGACGTATTGACGTAATGACGTATATCTTCGTCTAAAGAAGAAAAGACAAATTATTTATGGGACTCGTACGGGACGACCACAAGTTATCCATATAAAAACGTTTAAAAAAAATGAAATTGAACAGAAAATCCTAACGAGGCCAAAAGGCTTCCTCATCTGCATCAATCTGCATCATGCAGAGATAGAAGCCTTTTGGCCTCGCTGCAACATTAAAAAAATAAATGTCGTAGCTGGTTCTGGGTATATCGAGGTACCTACATGTATGTATTGCCATCCATCAACTCCATTACACTACACTTATTAACCAGATTTTTATGGGTTTTTAGACGAGGTTTTTTATCTCTCAAATAACGTTGACAGAAGAGTTCAGTTGGTAATTATTTGAAAAAAAAAAACTAAATAGCGGCGTTAGTTTCCATCATCGACATATACTAATGGAGATGCCTTAGAGATGAGAATTGTGGCACTCCCAAAGAAAGAGAGAAAAAAGGAGGTCTATCTTTATCTCTCTCAAAATCATCAATTATCTATGAGGAAAGAGATAGTGCTAGACCGAAAGCATAGGCTCTCTCACTCTTTTCAAACCAAAAAATTACTGCAGATTAAACGCGTTCAGCATGCCCATTAGTATAATTATGTCTATGGTTTCCATTTTAGTCATACGCCAAAATAACCTAGTTACCTAGCTATAGTTGATTTATCAATCAATGGATGCTATTATAGTTTAACAAATTCTTTTATTAAAAAAATGTATTCATTTCATGTTTTGATCTCCGAAATTTTGCCAGTCAATTCCTGGTACTGTTAAACTGAGATCCTAATCAACAATATTGAAATACCAACGCGCGCGAGTAGATTGAACCATTATTAAAATTTATCATAGTTTTCAATCCAAATATTTCCCGTTGCCCAAAAGAAAAAAAAAGGTACATTTAACATAAAACTATAAATCAGTCCTCGTCCACGATGAAACGTACTAAAAACAATACATACATATGTCAACGCTTTTACAAATTAGTGATGCGCCAGCGTAATCACGGAGTTCGCCGGGATCCCGCAAACATGACTAAGTATCATGAATATTTTGACTATTATAAATGATTGTATGAAATATCTTTAACGGGTATGCTCATACTCATAAATAATTCCGGTAACGATTTATCTTTCCTTAATAGCTTGATTATTTGCTCACGTGCCGTTTCCCTTATTTCTGATACATAGACTATTATTTCCGACACTTGTAACTTAAGTTGTCAATATACAATTTAAAAGCAACTGTGCGATTTTTAATGCCAATCGGAATAGCTTTCATTGAATTAAAAGATAACCGAATGGGATTGTGAGAGCATTAGTGTTCCAAAGGACTTCATCTAGCCAGAATTAGGTTATGGGTCCGAACCGAGTCAGACGCTTTACTTTGTGTAAATAATTTCATCACCGCTGCCCTCAAAATGGTAAAAGAAAAACATGAGGAAAGCGACATATCTTAGAACTATACATTCGAACACATATGACATCCATTTCGTACTGGGCTGGATTGCGGCCTACTCCCTGCTACTGCTCCCAATTCTTGCTGCTTTTGAGGAGGCCTGAATGTTAGCAGTGGAAACATAATACCCTTAAATGCGATTGCCCTTGCGTAAATGGGATTGTGGAAGGTCTTTGATTTGTAGATTCATGTCCTCATAAAGACACAAACTTGTTAGTTGCAGTATTCAGTCTTCTACCTTTTTACAAGTCCTCTATTCAACATTTTTCAATTTTTAACCAGGAAATCTCAGTTCACAATACAAATCCTCAACTTTTTGCACTAACTGATGTACGAAAATGTGTTAAAAATCGCACGTCCACTAGACAACTATTATTCTCACTGGTTGTGAAATATATTTTCTTGGCGCTTACTAAACGTACTGGTGGCGATTTAGCTCTGTCGACCCAGTCCCGCCCTACATATGGCTAAAGATGTAAAAATAAGGTTTGGAATGTGTAGACCAGAGTTTCTAACATTTATCTATTGTATTTTGTGTTTGTAAAATTAATTTGAATCTGTTCTTATTTTGTTAAAACTGTTGTTTAGACTGACTTCTACTGGCCGACCGAACAGCTTATAGGGGAGGCAAGGCACATAACATCCCATTATCCACTCCTTAGGCTAAGCAATTCGTAGTAGCATTTTTATTTCTATATTTTTCTAAACAGTCCGCATAGAGGATTAAAATGCCTTCGTCGAAGCCACTAAACTCTCCAATTGTAGTTCTTAAATCATACTTACTACTAAACGTGACTTATTTTACAAGTGGCAACACATGAAGTGAATACTCAATAAAACCACCGTGTAAATATTCCATAACAAAATCTCATCACCAACAATTCTAAAGCTATTTCGACGGAACTTCCAAACAGAATATTGAGGCAACACCGTGAAACCAAATGTCTGGAATTACTCGAATAATCGCGAAAACGAATCAGGCCGCACTGTAACGAACATCCCTACATCCGGCCAACTTCCCCGCTAACTCTCAACATCTGGTGCGATGCAATTTAAACTTTATTCCCTGAAGATTACGATTGACAACGACTACAAAGTATGTAAGCTGTTGTTGGTACAGCAATCTCGGGAAATGCAAAGTGCAAGGAGGACCCGAAGAAGTGGTACATTAATCCGAGACGTTTTTAAAGTTTTTCATTGAAAGTAAATGTATTTTTTTCTAAAGTTCATTTTGCTTTGAGCAAAGAAATTTTTCTCAGTACCGGTGTCATTATCCTTCTGTTGAATAACAGTCATTAAAGTTTATTTTGATACAGCTTTTAAGTTAAAAGCACAATTAAAATAGTGCTGTAAAGGCTACGAAATAATAACGGGATGACTCTGTAGTTAGAGGCTGTTGTAATATATATATATATAGTATACATTTACTTATATAGTAAATGTGTATAGTAGTAGTATATAATAGTAGTAGTATAGTAATGTAAATGCATATAGTATACATTTACTTATATAGACATTGAGTTTAAGCGGCCTCAAAGGAGAACTCGTAGCTCATGCTTTAACTGTGTTAATCAGATGGGAATAATAATATAGCTTACCCAATATGTACGCAGCATATCTCATTATATCTTGCATGGTTTTTGGCTCTTTGTACAGACAACAGCACAACAAGTTACTATAATTTGTCAATTTTCTTTGTTAGATTTTCAACGTTATTGCTAAAGCAATAAGGCTCTAAGTAACATACATAAAATAATCAGCCTATAATGTTCCCACTCCTGGGATACAGGCCTCCTTTCGGTAAAAGGGAGTGGGCCGTAATCTACCACGCGGGCCCAGTGCGGGTTTGTAGATGGCACATGACTTCGAAGTTTTACAACTTGGACATGTCGGTTTCCTCACGATGTTTTCCTTCACTGTTTTGAGAGCAGTGGTGATGAAAATATTTACACAAAGTAAATCGCCTGACGGGATTCGAACCGATGACCAAAAACTGTAAGTTGCGGCTAATACCACTAGGTCACAGGTTGATTGGGATTATTTGACCTGCTGTCGCCAATAGAAATACATCTTTTT